>BSBM01000904.1:45760000-46400000 GCA_027924585.1 Larix kaempferi
CTATGGGATCTTTTTGATTTGTTGTGATGGTGATCCTCTCTCTTGTTTTGATCCTTCTTAGTATGAGCAATTAGGGCTTGGTCATCATTAGCTCCCATCTTTTCTTCTCTTGCTTCTAATCGAGCTTCATCTTGGGTGCATTCTTCCCATAATCTGCTGAACTTGATTAGTTTCTTTCTGGCACATATTCCTTGAATGAATGAGTCCCATGATCTTGGGAGACCGTTCAAGGTAGTCATCACAATCTCTCCTTCTTCAACATTATCTTCAATTGCCTCAAGTTGTTCCTTGATCTGAGAGACTCTTGTGAAGTAAGATTGAATAGTTTCTGAGTGTTGAATCTTCACATTCTTGAGTTGGTTCCTTAGAGTCATCTTTCGGTTGATGTTCTTCCCTTCATATAACTCTGTCAAAGCATCGAACATCTTCTTAGGGGTCTTCAAGGATGAGACATGAGGGATGAGATTGTCCTTGATGGAGTTAGCAATGATCCTTTTGGCCTTGATCATGTTCTTCTTGTGGATTGCTTTGTCATCATCTCCCTTTGGTTCTGGAACCTCCTCATTCACATATTTGTCCATGCCTAGAAGTTATCAACTCCTTCAAGCTTATCCTCATGCTTGGTGTGATTCGACATTTTGATATGAGAACCTCAAATGGAAACAACAAGGAATTAGATCTTACCAGTTTGAGATGCCCAACCCGGTTCTGGCGCTGGCTGACCTAGGGTTTGACAGAGAAACCCTAATTTTTCAAACTTGGAATCTTGAACTTCTACTTGGATAGAAAGATGTGCCTCCTCTAGGCGAGTTGTCCAATGTACTCCTTTTCCCGGATTGGTGAATGTAAGCTCCAAAATTTTGATGCCCTAGTTTCCCCTGGCAGTAGTGATAGGGCCAAAAATGAAAATTCTCCAAACTGAATTCTGCTACCACCAAAAGATGCACCTCCTTGAGGCAAGTTAGACTAGCCCTCTTTTCTGGATGATCTGTGGAGAGAAGTCCTTGGATTTGGAAACCCTAGCTTTCCACTGCTGCATAGTGCCTTCTTTCAGAGTGGCTCTGATACCATGTTAGTGTTCGCACTTTAATTCAATTATGTTAGATCTTTAATCTGAAAGATAGATAAGCACATCAATACACAATAACACAAGAATTTTCTTCGGGGAAACCATAAAGGAGAAAACACCGCAACTTCTTCAATAATAGATTCGTCACTTAGTACAATATCAAACCAAGATAGAAAACCGAAAGATAAGATGACTTCTGCAGCTTCCTTCTTCTTCTTCAACGAACTTGTCTTTCTCTTCCTTGTAGCGAACTTACTTGTTGGTGTGTATACAAATGAGGGAGAGCACCTCCTTATTTATACTTTATGTGTGACTGACCTAAATCCCCAATGGGGCCGACTTCCTCAACTAACTGGGCTGACCTCTCCTAGGGAGACTCAAAAATACATTTTACATTTATCCCTTTGGGGACTATTGCCCCAACTTACAATGGAGGTTTTACCTCGATATTCTTACATGACCAAATACAATAATGACATCCTCGAATGGAGGAAAAACATCTCCGACGGAGGTACAATAATAATATAATAATATATAAAAGAATATCTTCCGAAGTTACATTTACAACAACAAGATTCAATGCAGTCGAGCCTACATCCCATCATGTCCCTACAAATAGTAAACCAAGTATACCAACCACCATAATCCAACCCCTTTTGCTTCTAGTTGGAGTCAAAAATTTGAAGAGTATCTTTACACTGACACCAAGCACACTTCTCTGAACCATTTACCATTGATCCTACACCCCCAGATCTAGATTCTATACCCATCCCACTCCATATTGAAATCCCCTCCAATAATTCACTACGCAATAGGGAGTGGATGTGTGGTGATTGCTCTCTCTACTTTGTAGAGTTTTACACTTGTCTAGTTTGGATCTAGATGATTGATGCATGTGGGTCATCCTTTTGATTTAGGATCAGGTGGGCAGTTTCTGTGCAGTATATGGTGCTAATCTCAACTTAGAGCAATGAAAGCTTTAGGATTGGATGTCATTTTCACCATTCTTACTCATTTCTCTTATATTTTTTTCGATAAGGGTTCTTAACTTCTTCTTTCTTTGGTACTCATTCCTAGAGAATAAACATTATATTTTTTTATTTATCTAGTGTTTCATATTTTCTCATATGATTTCAAATCAAGTCTTGAACCATGAAATTTTACATTCATGAATCATAAGTCTTTTCCATCGAGTTTGACTCTCCACCCAAAATGAGTCATGTCCCAAGTTGAGTCTGACTCTTCACCTAAAGTGAATCATGTCCCAAGCCAAGTATGGTGAGTATGATTCTCTTTATTGTTGTTCTATAAGATGTATAGCATTGGAGGGCAAATCACATTGTCATCGTACTTAAGATTCTCACTCTATTGTTGTTTTGTAAGATGTATAGCATTGAAGGGAAAACGACATGGTTGTCATACATAGGATTCTCAATCTTTTGTTGTTATGTAAGATGTATAGCATTGGAGGGAAAATCACATCATCGTACTTACCCACATTAAAGGGTTAGAGAATATGATAAATTGGAAGGGAGGATTGAAGATGTTAATTCAATTTCACTTATACATTGCTCGCTTTCTCCAATTTGATACTTACAAACAAAATGCACTGACTAGAATTATTGTCACATCGTCATCATCGTTGTTGTATTAGGTTGGCTTCTTGTCTGATCTTTTCTCCTGATCTTACTCTTGATTTCACTGACAAAATCTTCCTTAATATGGGAACACGCACCATAAAATTTTCAACTTCCTTGCTTCTCACAAATCACTCTTAACTCATGAATTGTCTGATGGTTGTTCGTTGGATTCTAGTGTTAATATAATCTTGAAGCATTTCATTCCACAACTGTATATGTTTTGGAAGAGGATTTTCTATCAGCTCAAGCATGATCTTCATAAACATTTTTTCTTCTCTCTAGCATTTCAGTGTAGCATTTTATTTTTCCCTCACAAAAGTCTGACTGGTAGGAGAAGTTAATGAATGAACAATATATCTATAGATGGCAAGCTACACAGAAAGCAAACACCAATTATGCAGGCACAGGAATTACACACTGCGGAGATGAAATTATGTACATGTGCGATGCATATAATCTAGTTATATGCAACATGACAACCCACTGGCAGGTTTCAAGGAAGGTCACATGTTTCAGGACCAATGGGCAAATCATTGTACACTACGCTATTTTTTTCAGCAAATAGCCTAGAGTAGTTCCTACATTTCTCAATCCACAAATCCCTTGAAAAAATGACTTTGGAACAACGCCCTTTTTTTGGACTCAAATGGCAAAGAAACATCACAAAAGGTCGAGAACAAGTCAAAATATTGACATCACCTAGAGTAATAGGAATCAACAAACAAAATAAACAAATATTTAGGAAAGAGGCAGAGAATCATCGTGCAATTGGGAATTTTTGAGCAAAAATGAATATCAATGAGAGATGTGAAGAACCAATGAAATCTGTCCAATCTAGTCGAGTGAGTTCCAATCCCAAAGGTTTTTGAAAAACAATGAGACTCTGCAATAGTTTCCTAGTGAACTCCTTTTTCAATGAGGAATGCAAAGAGGCCAGAAAAACCTATAAGTAAAACCCAACCGACGAGAATCTTGAGAGTCTACAAGCAACTTTAAAATCTATAAAAGGAATTTGTGAAAAATAGATAAGAGGAACCACTGGTAATGGCAAAGAAAAATCCTAAAGAATTTTGGAAGTTGTTACAGTGTAAAAATCAGATACAGGAAAATGATATCACTGAAGAACAATGGCTGCTACATGCAAAAGCACTGCGAGAAAGATCTCTCTCAAAACTGCAAAAACAAAATGGTTTTCTCAAAAGAGGTCTAGGAAGGCAATGAGATGCTAGCATCAGCCAAGGCAAAAGACGTTGATGGACTCCAAGTGGAGTGCTTGAAATAGGGATAGGATTTTCTCGAGCAGATAACTCATAACAACATCACTAAATCAGATGACCGGGGTTGGTTTACTGAAAAAAAAGTAGGTGACAAGCCTTATCTTGCCCATCTTCAGTTTACACTATAATGATCAACAATCTATTTACCAAACTATCTGGGGATCATTGAAAGAAAAAATTGGCAAGTAGGTAAAATAGAAAAAAAAACCAAGGCCAAAAAGGATTCACTGCCAAAACACTCTAGTATTGACCATTGCCTCAATTTAATGCACGGGATGGATGACGAATTGTGGACTCCATAAAGGCCTTTGACACAAGTTCATGAGAGCAACGATCAGAAAGGCTTGTGGAAATAGAGATTATAGACATGTGGACAGTAGTGTTCCACATACTATATGCACAATGCATCCCACATCATAATTTGGGAATGATTGTTAGATAGCTTCAACAATTCTAGTGAAAAAGGGTTTCTCTTTGTTTCCCACGTTGTTTGGTTTAGATATAAATAAATTAAAATGTTAGGCAAATGAGAAGGGTAGTAGTAAATATAGTAGGTATTATAATAAAAAACCTATTATATAAGTTCAAGGTGTTAGTTTAATCGTTTGTTGTTAATGTTGTTAAGTATTTGGCTAGTTTCATGTCGATAAGTGCCTGGTTAAAATCTTCTATGTGAGGCACACTAGTCTATCCTAATGGGTTTAGTAGAGATGCCATCCATAAATGTGGAGAAGCATCTCTTGGGTTTCCCCGAGAGGTTTTCTATGGAAGAAAATCTTGGTATATGCATATGATGTCATTATAACATTAAGGACATGATGCAGCTTGTAGGATCAGTTGTCAACACTTGAAACCTTTTTCAATAAGTATGTGTTATGATCCTCCCTAGGGGTGTTATGGGGGGCCTAGAGGGCCCATTAGAGCAATATTAGAGCTCATTCAATATAAAGTGGACTAGGTTCACTATATTGTTGTTATTAAATAAGACCCACTATGTTAATAAATAAATGTAATGGGACCTCATTAAAGAAGGTTCACTAGGTGGTTTGGAGGTTAGTATTGTATTATGATTATATAATTAAGGATGGATTCCTCCTTATTTGGCATGTGGAGAAAGATATTGTATGTTGAACATAGCTCATTAGGAGGTATCCCCCACAAAGAGGCAAGTCATGAACAATGTTTGATTCATCCCATCAAAAGAATCATTCCATATATAATAAAGGTGAAAGTTTTTTGTTATCTCTTGTGTGATCTTGTGTGATTGTATTTCATATCTAAAGTCTTTAACAATTAGTATCAAAGCCACTTTTTGGGACCACAACATTAGAAGATTTTTTTCTCTTTTTTTGCAGATTCTTGAAAAGAGAAAAAGAGGGCCACAACACTCAAATCCATTTTTGCGTCTTTTCCAGCAGAATCTCTAAAATTTAATTGCATATCTAAATTCCTCTTGAAAAAATACGTTATTCAAAAGAAAAAAGTCGCTCAAATCCGAGTCCAGAAGAGGGAGATATGACCTTTTGAAATCTACAATTTTTTCAAGGTTTAGGGTGACAGTTGTGGACCTTGCAGAGGTTATAACTTTTGATAGAGTGATTCAGATTGCAGCAAGACCAACACCATTGGAAAGCTAATTTTTAGGGATTTCATTTGATATATTATATGCCCTAGTTCCAACTACTCTTCCTTGTGCTATCACCCTTGCAACAAATCCACCCTCCAACACTCACAACATTGAAGCATTGCAAAGTGGGGAACAAGCCATGGTAGGATATGAAAGCCATTTTTGCTTCTTTGAATCAACATTTGGCTAAAATAGAGGAGATTTATGCTACCCATCCTCTCATCATTGAAGAGTATACACAAGAAAGATGTGCATGGTATGATTTAGAGGATGATTGTGAAGTTTGATATATGGATAGTTGAAATTTTTGGGATGACAACTGCTTCCATATTTTTTTTTATGAATCTTCTACATGCTTTGAATCCCAACTTGTGGAAGCCCAACACCAACAGGTGGTGCCTACCGATTTCCATGATGTTTTTTTTTACAGTAGTCCAGTTTATGATTGATCCATCCTTATACTTCTATTTGGAGGATCTCTTTGCTTATGGTTATAGTTCTTTGGATCGACATGACCATCATGGGCATGTGCTGCATAACACTCATAGGTTTGTGGACCTTTAGTACCATCACGTGGTTGCTAGTTGGAGCACTAGGACATGAGTCCTAGGGTCTCGATGGAGATCGGGGGACTATGTCAGCAAGGCGGCTCACACTTGTACATGGAGCTTGTTAGACTACCTCAACATTGTGGCTAACACTTCTTCATGGGCACTAACATCCTTTGCCTACTTCCGCATGGTGGTCAACATTTGTCCATAGGACCATGGATTATGGTTGTACAACTTCATATCAAGCTTTGAAAAAACCCTTGCCTAAGGGGGTGGAGTGTTATGACCCTCCCTAGGGGCATAATGGGGGCCCAAAGGAACCATTAGAGCAATAGTAGAGGTCATTCAATGTAAAGTGGACTAGGTCCACTATATCGTTTTTTATAAAAAAAGGTCATGTTATCACCTAAACTGTAGTTACCCCTATGGATGGATCCAGTCATGGATGGCAATAGGGAAGGGCAACTCAAAAGGTGCAACCACGATCACCTCGACCTCCAATAAATGGTTGTCACGCCAGTCGAGGCAACCTTCGCTTTATGTTATCTAGCCCAGACAACAAAGGGGGAGACCCGATCTACTCCCGACAGGAGAGATCAAAACCAAGACACCAAATCAGGGTATTTCTAAGTGAAGTTAGGTGTATGTTTTATCCTAGACCTAAAGATGAAGTCACAAGCCAAGTGAGGGGTTCAATAGGTATAGCTTTGGTTCATAGTTGATGTGAGAGTGACTTATAATGTTTGAAGTGAGATCTAGGATGAGTGTACTAGTTCAATGTTTGAAAATCCACTGCCTTGGGAACTGTGTCCAATGCAGGGTTGTTTAGGGGTCAGATTGGGGCTAACTAGTACATGAGACAAGCTTGACCATGGTTCATGATGTCTTCAAAGGTATAGTTTACCATGCATAGGTCAAATCACAAGTCAATCCAACAATCTAGGAAAGTTGAATTATCTTGGAGAGAAACCAGTGCCTTGGGAATTGGGAAGTGGAGTCAAAGTGGGGTTGACTTATGGTTTAGGACTCCTACAACATGAGACAAGTGGGCAATAGAGGTCTTGATGGTTGAATGTGTCTAGATCTAGGTTTGACCCAAGTGGACCACAATCCCTTAAAACAAGGAATGCTATCGCCAAGGCAAGATTTGACAAAGTGATAGTCTAGACCTAGGTTTTGAATTATTCCGGTTTCAGATCTGCAATAATCTCAAGTACCCAGTTCCTAGAAGTGAGTGAACTCACTTCTCCAAGGTGGTGCGACTTTACCCAAGGAGGCTGAAAGTGGGGTTTAGGTGGGTCAAGACAAGTCGGATGGCACCCAAATTTTAGATCCGGGTAGATCAGTCAAGTAGGGGTATGGATCTATAGTTTCACGGTAATCCGATGGCTAGATCTTACTAGATCTGAGTTTAAGTGTTCCAAGTGGTCCAAAGTGGGGTTTAAATCCCTTGAAATGTGAAATAGGGCCCACAAGGTAAATTTCAGAACAGTGACAACCTGGGTGTATGTTATTTGATGTGTAGATGTCAAATCAAGTGGAATCTCAAACACCCACCACCTAGATCTAGGTCAACTTGCTCAACTAGTGAAGTGCGCCTTGCTTGGGAGAGGCTAAGTTGGCCTGGGAAGGGGATCAAATGGAAGCCAATCCTCACCAAACTATAGATCCGGGATGCCTTGGATGCTATAGAGGTGGGTTTTCAGTATTATGCCCAACAACCCACTAGATCTAAGTAGATCTGAGAAAATGTAAAATGGGGGTTTTAAGATATTTAGGGTTTCAATAATTTATGAGCTATGTCAATGGATTGGATAAAGGAAAGAGAAACAAACCTGTGGATCTTACCTGGGTAACCTTGTAGATGCCTTGATGATGATGATCTATGCAAACCTGATCAATTTGAGAAGCTTTGAGGTAGTTTCTATGTAAGTCGATTTGGTCCAAGAAGCCAATGCGCCCTCTCTCCTGCACAACAAACGTCAACAATATCAGATTTGATGCATCAAGAGATAAGACTAATGCCACAAAAGAAGTAACAGAAAGATAGCATAGATCACAATGATGCTAATGATAACCCCCTGATACAAGCGAATGCCAAGAAAGTCGATTTGAAGAAGCCTTGCAAAATCGCCCTTGTTGAAGTCGCCCTCCTGTAGACAAACAATGATTTCCAAAAAAAAAGATAGATCTTGCCACAATTTCCAAATGCTAGGTTGCAATAGACTTTCCAATCACCATCTAAGAACACCAGATGCAAAGGAGACCACAAGAATTTCCACAAGAATATTTTTCTATACCAATAATTCAAGAGCCAAAGACCCTTTACAATGAGAAGCTCTCTCCTTTAAATAGGAAGGAGAGGCACCAAAACCCTAACCACTTTTTGAATGAGTGGCTAAGATTAGAAGATACAAATGTCTAATCAATGGTTGAGATGAGCTCAACAATATAATACATGGATCACACATAAAATATAATATAAGTGGACAAAATCGCCCTAGAAGAGGGGAATCCCACCAAATCATGATGATGAAATATCATAAGAGGCTTATGGTGGGTCCAAGGGGTAATTTTATCCCTCCTTGGTCAATCCCCATAGCACAATAACCAATAAATAATCATGAATGTACCAAATCGTGCCTCCATAGTGAAGTCGTGGTCCTCAAAAGACCTAAAAAAATCCACAGAAAGTGCCATAAATGATGGATGCGGGCCCCGATGAAGTTGAAACTGCTGGAGAAGGTGTGGAAGGTCCCGATCTATCATCACTGATCATCCCATGCCATAACTTTGCCTCAGTAGCCCAAATCGATTTCCTCAATAGCCATTTCTACCAATCCTGAAATGCCTCGGGAAGCATGAAATTGCCCCAAACAGCCTCCTGGAGTGCTGGCGCTGTCAAGGTGAGGGCACCAATGTGTCCGGAAGGGGGGTAATATGGTAAAAACAAGTGGCTGGACCACCCCCTCCATCATCAGCGCCCTAGGTCAACCGGATAAAAATCATCTCTGCTCCGACAGGGCCTCCAACAGACCAAAACTGCACTAGGACAGCCTACTGAGGCTCAATCATCACTGTAAGTGCCCGGAACTGAAAACAAACTGTCCCATTGGACTCAGAAGGTCCAAATCTATCCAAGATGTGTACTCATACACCATATGAGTCTCTGCATGATCAAAATAAATATCCAATATACCGGAACAGGGCCAATAATAATGCGCTGTACATATACAAACACTGCTGTAATCCCAGAATCATCATCATAACCCTGTAGCTGCTGCATAGAATCGTCCTGTATGTGTACATAGACCATATATCATCTATCCATATCATCATAAGGTCTAACATCTCATGTCCCATGGTCCTCCATGGTCAAACTAGGTCCAACCAAGACCAAATATAACTCAGTCCATCATCCAAGGCTGCTGAAAAGTATCAAGGTTAATACATGCTTTACAATTTATTCAAATAACAATTATAACACATAATGATCATAACTGGCGATCTACATCCAAATATATAGTGTCGTTAATTATTATTATTACTCAGACTAGACTTTCAGGACCATACTCACTTCATAGTTGTGATCAATTTGCTAGTGAAGGGTGAAGGCTGAATTAACTGGCTAGGCTAAGGGACGACTTAGCTGTCTTGACTTTGTGACACTTTGGCAAGGGAAAGGGAATACACCATAGTATATACTGAATGAGCAATAACACAGGGAATGGCGGTGTCTCACAAATGGATGAGTTGTTTAAAGAGGGTTTATTTACCTTCACAGATGCGCACAATCCATAATACAAAAAAGGCCAGCAATTGTTTAGATATAGCATTTAAGTTCCATTGCTTTTTGGGCCTGAAGTTTCCATAGCCTTGATCTATGTGTGTTTACAAACACATTGCATAGATTTACATTTTTTCTTTTAGGCTTTCTGCTGCAGGTGTGTTTTTAAGGCACTTGTTTACCTGAGCACTTCTAGGTGTGTCATGGACAGCTTGTTTACCTAGGTATTTATTTTCCACAAGATATCATTTTATTTTTATGGCCATTTTCATTTGGCACGCCTTTCATTCATGTGTGTTTAGAAACACATTGCATGAATGGGCTTTTCATACAAGATATAGCATTTCATTTTCCAGATTTTGTATTGATGGCAGCACTAAAAGTTTCAGGTTTAGCCAACACAACTTTAGTGACTAGGGGGAATTCACAAGGAACTCCAACTCACCATAGGTAAGTTTTGTCACCAACTCAGAGCCGAGACACAATAAACAGGGAAGCTCATCCAATACAGAGGCTACAGTGGGGAAAAGTCCTCCATGCCACTAGTCAAGTAGTAAGTCAGGGTGATAATCTAAAAGGTAGGCCATGGATGGATGAAGACAATGAAATGATGGAGCCAACACTAGCAAGCCAAAGTATGGTGTAATGATCACCTCTATTCTCCCTAAGGAGGGTATGTACCAATGAGTATGAATAGTGAACTTCTAAGTCTGAGTAGGGACAATATAATATATATAATAGATCAACCAGGTCCAAATATCTATATGATCGCCATATCATGACACTAAGTGCTAAGACATGCTATAAGAATAAGTATAAAAGCAATCTAACCATAACACCATGATATACCTGCTGAGTCATATACCCGCAAGCTCATCAACCTGTACCATCATTTGTCCCCTGAAACTGCTGCTGCAACTCTGGGCACCACTGACTGCTCTGTACAAATGGTATAATAGCTATGTCGGTCATCTCTCTGAGTGTCCCGAGACTCAGTCATGGCATGGGGAATACAACTGCTGTCCACAATCTGATAGTGATCCAATATAGATGCTCATCTCAGCATCTCAAATGTAAAGGAACTGGCTGAATAGTGTACTGGAATGAGAAAAATAATGTATGGTAGCCCGGCTACTATATATGTGATAACAGGTCCACTATGTTAGTAAATAAATGTTATGGGACCTCATTAAAGAAGGTCCACTAGGTAGTTAGAAGGTTAGGAAGTGAGTATTGTATTGTAATTCTATAAATAAGGATGGATTCCTCCTTGAAGGTGTATGGAGAAAGATATTGTATGTTGAGTAGAGCTCATTAGGAGGTTACCCCAATGAAGAGGCAAGTGAAGAGGGTTGATTCATCCCATCAAAAAAATAATTTCTTATATAATAAAAGTGAAGGTTTTCGGTTATCTCTTGTGTGATCTTGTGTGATTGTATTTTCATATCTAAGGTCTTTAACAGTATGGAGTTCAATATAGGGAAGATAGATGTGGTTCTATTTTCACTAAAAAAAGTAAGCCCATGGAGATCGCTGAGAATTACAAATACCTTGGCTTAGAGTTAAATGATATGTTAAGTGCAAAAACATGCAAACGGAAGCAACTACAAAGTGAATGGAAGGCAACTTCCCTACTCCAAAGCGTATACATGACACCATAGATTTGAGATTGGGGATTGATCCACTCATTCTTTCATACACTCGTAACAATAATGTTATTGTACATGGGTGTGAGACATGAGGACCAAACGAAAAAAAATAGAAACAAACGGATCCAAATAGAGAGAGTGCAAAAACACATGGAAACAACCTTCCTCTGAATAAGGGAACCACATATATAACCACATGAAATTCTTCTAGTAGAAAAATGTCTATAATCGGTAGAATTGGAAGAAAGTAGGAAGTTGCTTCTATATAAGCAAATATTGATGAACATAGACATAAAAAAGATACGTAAGAAAATTAACAAAGAGGTCTTAATGAGATGAAAAAAACACATGTAACTATGCAAAAATTGGCTAGAAAGCTAGAATATAGTAGAAGAGATAGGTTTGTTGAATAAATGTAGTTTAAAAATCCACCTAAAAGCTTGTCATAAAATGGAAAATTGAAAGGAAAGAGAGAACCTAGAAAAACAATAATACAACACTATTGAATCCCCCACATATGCTCTTGCTAAGTATTTGGTGTGTAAACTCAAAGGATTTGTTGGACCCACAAATACTTCATTAAGGATTCCACATTCTTTGTGGACAAAATCAAAGATCTTCAAGTAGGCACCACATCATCTAGGAGGGAATGATCATACAAGTTAAGATTGTTTACGGTGACCATGTTATGAACGCCCAACTGAAATGGTAGTTCCACATGATAGGCACTGCCATTTATTCATTACAAGATTGCATATGGACCATAACAAATGGACTTAAGTTTGTGGTGGCGTTGTCTTTTGAAGTGCTATTTGTCTGAAGTACAGCCACACCCGATCACCTATCTAAAACTCTACTGATGCATGATGTCAATACTAAATGTTCTTATAGCATGCTTGAAAGTCTATAAGAGCTGCTGCTACTTATGCATGAATATGTGCATCTTATGTACAAAAGAGGTCGTGTTGTTCTATTCAGACTACTGGTATGGTGAAGCAGTTAGTTGAAGAGTGATCTGAAACTAGTAAGGTGGCAAAGGTTGATAGCCATAGCTATGTTGTAGGAAATGTAAATAGGTATCCCACTGTTTGTTTTGAGAATAGTAGAAACATAGGGCATGCACAAGGCTGTAGTTGATTATTTCGGTGTGTCCATTTGTTTGGGCATGAAAGGTTGTAGAGAAATGTAATTGACATCCTAGTAATTGCCAAAGTGTTTTCCAAAATGTGCTAAGGAAGAATCATGGTCAGAGACTATGTTAAGAGGATGTCCAAAATGAGACCATACCTGTGAGAAGAAATATACATGGAAATGGATTCCCAAGGCCTAGAGGGGATTGGAAGTGGCTGGTGGAGTCCCTACTTTCATTGTGCAAGTTTGCTTGGTTTTAAAGAGCACATTGTTGGATAAAAGATTTCATTTGGTGGGGCATAGATGGAAAAAAGAAGTTGCACTAGAGATGGAGATGTTGAAGGGTCTCTGTCTTGCCAAAGTATCCACCATAAGAAGAAGCATGGGCTTTTCAAATGAGCATGAGACTGTCAGAAGTATTTGGCACACATAACTGATTGCTTGTATGGCCAGTCGTAGCATTCTGCATAGTCCAAGAAGGGTGTCTAATTCACTTTGGTGGGAGAATGGATTGTGTGCCAGATGGGGCCAAAAAAAGGATCTAAATCATAAAGTTGCTTCCACTCTTCATAAGCAGCACAACACACATTCAAAATATGCAAAACCTGAGCTGGAGGGCAACTTAACATATTGGCTACCTTATTTGAATTGCCCTCCTTATATTTGATAACAGAATGAAACTATTGTATATATGAGGCTCATTTTAGATGGCTTTGTTCTTCTATCTTAGTTTGAGATTTCAAAAATATCAATGGGTGATGCTATATATGCATAACTGTTTCCTTCCCTAAGATATAATGACATTATTGCTTCAAGGCTTGGACCAGTGCATAGAATTCTTTGTCATAAGCATTGTAGTTAAATTTTGCTTCCATCAAAGATTTTGAATGGCAAGCCACAATATGACCTCCCATAACTCCACCGATGGCATTTATTGAGATACATTAGTTTCAATTTCAAAAGTCATTGTAGATTCGAGAGTTGCAAAACTGGATTTGGACAAAGAATTGTCTTAAAGTGTCTAAAAGCTCTCCTCAGCATCTTTGGAGAGAGCTAATGCAAGGGGTGCACAATGTGGGAGAAATGTGGAATGAATCGCTGATAGAAATTGCGACCACCAAGGAAACTCTATGATGCCGTTGAGTGGGAACCAAACAAGAAGAGAGGGCATGGATTTTGGTAGGATTTGAGCAAATGGCATATTTTCATATCAAAAAGCCAAGGTGTTGTATAGATGTTTGGCCAAAAACGAACTTCTTGCGTTTAACTTGCAGTTTGTCAGTGCACAGAATGTCCATGCCGTTATGGACATGCTACATATGCTCACCCCATGTGCCACCGAAAATAGGAATGTCATTTAGATATATAACAACAAACTGCCTTGAAGATATGGACGAAAATATCATTGATCAACTTCATCACCAATTATTCAAGGGAAAAAATGTTTTGAAGGCCATATTATATACATGTAACCCAATATATGACCTAGATCGAACTCTTGAATCATATCATTTTCATGTTTTTTCCATATGAAGGTAAATTTTCCATGTTATGAACATATGAAAAGATTTTTTTAAGAGGCAGAAAGATGACGAGGAATTGAGTAGAACCCCCTAAATCTGACTAACCACCCTCAACCACCAACATGTTTCCTTCGTCCCATCTCCTCAAGCATTTCCCTCTTTTACACACCCAACTACGATGGATAGAAGACCATTTTCCATGTCTGTCTGATTGTTGTCATAACCTACCATCTATCTCAATGCTTCTACACTGCTTCCTATAAAATCTTGCCATATGTTCACATCTACCATTTATATCATAAACTGCCACATTGCTAGCTCCAGGGATTCCTCCACCACTGTCGAAGATAGGCTCTCCTTCACCACCGAAGATAGGCTCTCCTTCGCCAAATCGAGCTGCTAATGTCGGATCGCTCTCTTACTCCAATTCCATTGCATTTGTGGCCTTTTCTACTAGCTTGAGAGTTGAATTTCAACCACCTCAGTGAAAATTTGAGCACAAAAGACAACGTGTCATGCAATTTGATCACCATCAATAGATGGACTTATATTGTTTTCATTTACATAAATTTGCTTTTCTTGGATGATAGTAATTTTTTTTTTATCTTTCGCTGCAAGTTCATTCGTGGTTCCACTCTCCTTATTCAGATGAGAATTGTGATGGTTTTTAATTTCGTTATATGTTAGTCCAGATAGCCATCTAGTATTATAAGTGACCATCTGCACATTATGGTGATTATAACTATTAGATGCTATTTAAGTTCATATTCGAGTTTGATATCATTTTTATCTAAATGCATCACAAGGTACATTGAAACTAATTTCAAGTTCAAAACATGTGCCATTTCAATATTTTCCGTATACATCACCGTAACATAGCTCCCCTGCTTATGATATTGCTCGTTGAGCCTCTTCTCCTAAACCCAACTACGATCGTGGCAGTGGAAGACATCAATGCCATTCACCATCTTCTTTCTTATAATTTTATAATAGAAATACTATGCCATGTGGCCTGTCTTCTATGTTGTGCGAAAATGAAAACCTTTACTCACTTTGCCCCTTGAATATTTTGCTTAATATCTACACAATCACCCCTCAAAGTGTGCAAATAGGGAATCTTGTCGTCGATTTTCCTTGCCAAGTCAAGAAGCTATCACAACCACATATGAGAGTAGATGTAACCCGTGGAAATAGAGAATCTTGTCGTCGATTTTCCTTGCCAAGTCAAAAGGAGGCTATCACAACCACATATAAGAGTGGATGTAACCCAGAGCCTTGCATCTTTTTGGAAATGCCTCCAAAGTATGTGAGAAATAAAGAAACAAATGGTAGGTGTAAGCATAATATTTGAAAACTCTACTTTACTCTAGGAAGGAGCATTGGATGTATTCACGCAAATAGAATGGAGTGGAATTTCTCCATATATATACCCACACAAAGTGAGGCCTCTGTCATGACAATGGGACCCGGGTTTAATATTTTTCAACTTACTTGGTAATAATAGAATGGCATGCTCAATATCAAGTTCCATCTTTTTTAAATCAAGAAATCTCCATGCTTGGGCATTTATAATAAGGTGTTTTTATATGATGAATCTTATATTCATGATGGGTAGTTTGTTTCTTGGATTATTGATGGGTATATGATAACCATTCATGCACTTTCCATTGCCCATTTGTTTATAACTGTCAACTATCATCTTACACAATGTATGAGAATAGAAAAAGAGATCCTTTCCCTCTAAGTAGGGAAATACATTGTGGTGAAATCAATAAAACTTAACCTATAAAAAATAAGGTGTTACTAATATAAGAAAATCTTTGATGCATTTGTTTTTCATTGGATTATTGATGGGTATATCATGATAACCATCCATGCAGTCTTCATTATCCATTTGTTTATAACTGCCAACTAACGTCTTACACAATGTGTAAGAATAGAACAAGAAACCCTTTCCCTCCAAGTAGGGAAACACATTGTGGTGAAATCAATAAAACCTAACTTGTAAAAAATAAATAAGGTGTTACTAATATAATAAAATCTTTGATGCATTTGCTCCAAACTCTTTGTTGAGGCCTTTTGTAATGCTTTTGAGGGATACATGACCGTGCTCAATTCAAATTGGAGCTAACATGTAAGGTAACAGTTATCACACAACTTTTAGTTGTCCCTAATGGTATCCCATCCGGGATGGTAGAGGAGATGGACAACTAAAGAGGTGACCCAAGAGATGCCACGGTTCCCACCGCAAGTTGGGAGTCACGTCAACCAAGGCACTCTTCACTTTAGATCGAGATGAGTCAAGACCAAGGGGGAGACCCTATAGCCAATCAACGATGATTGAACCAAAGAAAAGGTTTCTAGGGAAGTGTGAAAGATGAGTTACGGAAACCAATGCAAGGTTAGGTGTACCTAGAAGTTTAAGTATGGTTGAAAGAGGCTTGATGGATGATTAGTGTTTCAACCAATGAATGATTTAGGCCACATGACGAGATCAAATAACAAGATCTAGTACCATGAAATAAACAAGTGGGACCCACTTCCTTGGGATATGGAAATGGTTCAAATGGGACCCACAAGGTGAAGTTAAGGGTGCAAATGGTACCAAGGGGTGTGTAAAGAGTAGATCTATGGATCTAAGATGAAATTAGAGACCACCCACATATGGGATCTAGCACTTGACACTAATCCCAAGAAGTGCGAATTGCCTTAGGTGGACTAGTGCCTTGAAATGGATGGGCAAATGGAGTCAAAAAGATGTAAAAATGTAGATCGGGACACTTAAGGGAAATCAATACGTACCTTGTAGATCTAACCTCAAAAGCTTGCGGCCTCTTAGCATATGGAGAATTCTTGCCCTAGTTACAATTCCAAGCTTGATCCAAGTGTCTTCAACCAAAAACGTCCAAGCCCTAGGAGGAGATATGTCTCATGAAAACCTGCAAATCAAACTACATCAAGTTAGATTTGATCCACAAATCCATAAGATCTAAGCATGTAATATCAAGAAAGCAATCAACGGACAATCCACAAGATGAAAACGTCTTGCCCATGGGGGATGCGAGCAACCCCTACAATCTTCCCATCAAGCAAATCGTAGCTAGCTTCAAGCAATTCGGCCTCCCTTCAATTGATGTCGATTTCACCTGAAAAGCAAACAATTTCTAGAAGCAAGATATCCACGAACACATGCAAGAGTAACTCAATCAAAGCCAAGAAGTAGATCTCCAAAATATTCTTTTCATTCCAAGTTTTCTAGAGCCCAAAGGTGAGCTATACAATAAGGGGTCTCCTCCTTATATAGGATAATAAAGACCAAAACCCTAGATCTCAAAACCACTTTACAAAACATAAAGATGAGTGGTTGAGATTAAAAGATCATAACATAATCAATGGCTAAGATGAGCCTAACAATATAACACATGGATCACTCAATAGTAAGGTGACGTCATAGCTAAAATAGACTCATGGAGGGTGACGTCAACCTCTAAAGGGGGCAAAAATACATGGGCCCACCCCAAATGACTAGGACATGACTCATAAAGCACATGGTGGGGCTAGGAGGCATCAATCCTTGCTAGCTCATCCCCATGGCACAATAAAATAATAGAATATGTCCAAAATAAATACAAATGATCAAATATGTCCTCAAAATCTGTGAGAGACATGCAGTAAAAGGCCTCCTGTGGCCTCTGTGGACCCCCCCCAAATGATGAAAATTGGCTGGAAGATAGGGGGTTCACCTGGAAGACCTCTGTGAAAACCAACTGCCAAGACCTTGCCTCAATTGCCCAAATCGAATTCCTCAGTGACCCTTTTATCCCATTTCTGGACTGCCTCGGTAACTGTGAAAATGCTAAAACTGCCTTCTAGGGCACTTGCGCTGTCAAACTGAGCCCACCAGGCTCTCCATAAGGGGGGGTAAATGGTAATATCAAGTGGTTGGACCACCCCCTCCTCATACAATGCCCTAGGTGAACTGGCCTCTCATGGCCCCTGCTGCTCAGGCTGGGAAATCAACCCCAAATCTGGTCAACAAGTGGAAAACTGCATCTATCACTGTCAGAAGTGCCCAAAACTGAATGATAAGTGTCTCATTGGATCCAGAAGACCCAAATCTACTAATAATGTATACTCATACACCATGGGTTGCCCTGATGGGCTAGTTGTAGGGTCCACCATATATGGACAACGCATAATCTTATGATCTGAAGTAATAATAAAACCTGCTGAACTGCATCAATCATCATCTGAATCATATGTCCATCATATAGTATCATCATCAAGAGTATGTGGGACCATCAATCATCATCCATAAGCATACATAGCCCACATCATCACAGATCCCAAGACATGACCATAGTCAAACTGGGTTTGACTAGGTCAATATATAACCAAGGATAAATCATATCAATAGACTAAGACATGTTCCTCTAATCATACTCACAGCTTAACTTAAAGCATAACATCATTTAGTGGCATTAATCATATTTGTTCATCCCGCTGTTGTTTATATTTACTTGCACAATAGCTTAAATGACAAACTCACCCATTGGACATGATCTAACTGCTAGCTAAGGATGAAGCCTAGGAACAAGGTTGGGCAAAGGGGGTGACTTGTCTAACTCAACTAAAAGACACTTTGGACTGGGAGAAAAGGGAAGCTACAAACTTTGTGCTGGACAAAATAAACACGGGGAATGGCTGTGCCTCACAAATGGGTAAGTTGTTTAGCGAGTGCTTATTCAACTTAGGCATCATGTCTACATCAAGTTGATCCAAGTTCATTAGGATCATTCAATTTCATTTGATGGCCTTTTTGGCCAATGTAACCCTTCGAATCTCAGGTGTGCTGATAAGCACAACTAATTGCAGCTTGCATCCAGGGCATGTTTATATATATATAAGGTCAGCAATTGTTTAGATATAGAATTTAAGAACCATTGCTTTTTGGACCTTTCTTATACTCTTCGAGGAGTATTTTTAACAGTTCATCGCTCTTGCCGGTTTTAGTTTCCATGGGCGAATTTACATAAATTTCCATAAGTAGTACATGAGTTTTCAGTTTTAGCCAACATCTCAAGTGACTAGGGGGAGTTCGTGCCAGTGCCAAACATCGGGACAACCGACCAGAATGATTTAGGCCTACAATCCAACTTACCAAAGGCAAGTTCTGTCACCAACTCAGAGCCGAAACACTAAACAAACAAGGATGCGGTCCAAACATAGAGGTAGTAAAAGGGGACGTCCTCAATATCAGAAAGTCAAGTAAGACAAGTCGAGGGTTAAAGCCAAATAAGGAAAGTCATGGATGGACGGAGTCAAGTGAATGTGGAGCCTAAGCTAGCAGACAACTGGTGTCAAGAAAGACCATATGTATGCAAGGTAGTAAACCAGTGAGTTTTGTCAAACAACCTAAATGTGCAAGTAAAATGTCCATTTTATAATTTATCATCAAGATAGTCCATTTTAAGTTTATAAAGTTTGCCACATGATGAATCATATACCAAGCTAATGCTGTGAACATGACTAAAGCAACAAGATAATAATCCATCGTCAATGATTAGAAATCCATAGGTCATACAACATCATCATAAGAATAATCATCATATATCATCTGAAACACTGCTGCAATACATCTCTAGGCACTGAACTGAAACTGTATGGAATAAAGGGTCACATCGGTCATCAAATCTGAACTCTCAAGGCTCAGCCTTGACACAAGGTCTAACATAAGTCTGAATAAAACACTGCTATGATCATGAGTGATCTCAAAATATAAAGTCATCATAGCCAAGCTCTGAAAAATCCAAGCTCTGGAATGTGCAGATATCTGCTAAACAAGAATAGTAGCCCTGCTACTATGGTGTGATAACAGTAACATTTAATTTGTGGCATTCTTCTTGTTATCGTTGTTGTTGATTGGCCAAGAGCAATGAAGAGGATCGGGGGGCAATGGGGACTTGAATGTTGAGATTCATTGTTCGTAAAATAGGATTTTGAATATTGAGATTTCTTTGGGTTCATACTTTAATCTATTCATTTTCTCGTACATTGATAACTGCATAAATCAATCAACATGCTCCAACTAATGGAAGTTTTGGTTGAAGAAACTCTTAAATCATATTCCCTAGATGAGAATGGAGAGTCTATTGCTGCTTTTGGTGGAATAATGTGTAATTGAGTGTATGATTGATTCTTCCTTGTAGGGTCTAGAAATAGTATCGAGGTGTAGGCATTGGCTCAAAATCCTATGTTAGCTAGGTTTGGTGCACGTGGCTACTAGCAATAAAGGATTTTGGAGCCCCCACCAACAAGAAGTCCTCTAGTCATAGGATTGAAGAGATTAACCAGTAATTACATTAAAATGATAACTAAATGGTGTTTTTGTGATAACAACAATTAATCCTTCGTGTTTGTAATAGTTGGGAATGCGTTCTCTGCTTAAAGGAAATACAAGACATGTAGAGGATCCCAACAAATAAATTGTCAAATCGAGATAGGAGATCTGGGAGGAGATGAAATGCATATTCCCATTCTCTCTTACAATGACATTAAAAAAATGAGATTCATATGTTTTAAATTTCTAGCCTTTCACACACATTTTATGTTATAATCTTCAAAACCCTAAACACATTCCAACTCAAAACATCCTAATGACATCCCTTTGCACCATTAGAGACACGATTCCTTCTTCTTTGATTTGGCCATAGAAAGAAGGGGTCGCATTGGACCTACCTACCTTACCTAGTTGGAATGGGGAGATAGGTCTTGATTTGACCTTGAGTGCATTGCTAGTTGTCAAAATCCATTGGGACGGTAATCGGTGCACATTGGGTCATCTGTCCCACATTGCCTACTTGGACAATGAGTTGTCTCCTCGCCACATCACTATCATGAGCCACATCATTGTTATGATCAATTACCTCATGGTGATCTATATGTGTTTCTTCATAGTGATCAACCTCATGAGTATGTGAAATCTCATCTTTACCTTCTTCACGAGATTTAAACTTGGGTGTATGCTTATTTGTTGTACAGTTTTTCTCTTGGTATTACTATTGCTTATGTAATTGAATTTTTCTCATCAAATCTATAAAACAATGTCCTCGGTAATTCTTTAATCTTTTATAAAAGCGGTATTTCTTGATTTTTTTGTTTGCATTCTTGCTTGTGTTACCTTTACATAAAGAGAGGAATTGAACATAATAGTTCTACATGAAAACAAATTTTCAATATGAAATCCACTTGAGCTTTGATATTACAGCAAGGAAAATCTTGTAATTGATTGGTGGTGACAACTGCTATTGTGTTTGTTTCATTTGTGTTAAAGAACATACAATAGGCCAAGTTAACAAAAACCCTCTTAAAAAAATAATGCTAACATTGATGTTATTTCAATAGCTGAGTCCACCCATATGCATTTATTAAGCAAAGTGTTATTTGTTAATACTATAGGAAAATAAAAATACTTATTCATAAACCATCTCTGAGACACAAATTATCTTTAAACAAAATAACCACATCAATTCCCTTTGACGTTTCCTTCCATAACTTCAAAAGATATATGCTCGTATAAACTATGAACTCAACAAAGGGACATAGCCCTACTATGAGTCACAAAGAATGTCCAACCTCTGCACCTTCCATGCATCTCTATATATTGGCATATTAAAAATGGGTAGGAAGGTGGGGCAATGTGTTCAGGAATTGAATAACATGATCCCTATTACAAATTGTCTTTGACATGTTAAGTCTATGTTGTATACCAATGCAAGGCAGAAATTTGTCTTAATGGTATACTTCACATGCAATGGTCACTACCTTATCAGATGAGGAATCCAACCTTTATAATATAATAGTTGTTTTTTGTTAGATCATTTCATGGTTATTCTGGTTTCATATTAGTATATGACTATATGCTATTTCAAATTTCGCAAATTTTGTTTTATGCATTCGATAGGTTATTGCAAATCGTGGTGCCGAGATTCTGGGAAGGAAACTTGGTGAAAAATGTGTACATCCAAATGACCATGTAAATATGTCTCAATCTTCGAATGATACATTTCCCACTGTAAGTAACATTTTCGAGTTTTATCTATATATATACAAAATTCCTTATGTTGCTTTTGATGGTTTACTATAAATTTTGTTGTAGTTCACCAAAAGTATAATTGGATATTAGCTGAAATGGTTAGGCCTCTTTCAAAAACTTTTCTCTTGTTGGTTGTCTAATTCATTGTAGTTAAAGAAATTTTGAATTGGTGCTACATAACCTATGCAATTCCTATCATCCGGGTAGTTTATTGCAAATTTGGTTTATTATTTATTCGAGTGTTGTTTGGTCTTACAAGAGGTAAAATTGTTATGTTTTAATATTTCAAGGATCTTTAAACATGATAGATTTACTGAGCAACTAAGTTTCTAACTATATTAGCATTAAAAGTAATAGAAAAACAATAGTTGATATATTGATTTACAATGTGGAAGTAAGTTTATAATGTGAAGTAAGGAGTTGTTGTATCAATTTGTTTGGAATCTAGTTTATGTTCTTGAAACTGTTAGTGAATTTGAGCATGATATTGCTTTTGACAATAAGTTTATAATGTGAAGTAAGGAGTTGTTGTATCAATTTGTTTGGAATCTAGTTTATGTTCTTGAAACTGTTAGTGAATTTGAGCATGATATTGCTTTTGAAAACTCCATATACCAGTCCAAAGAAGAGGTTGTGATAATAGAAATGGGAGTTGTAGACTATATAGTATAGACCATTATAAAAGGTTAAACTAAATGACATATGTGTTGGAAGAAAATACTAGAATATAAAGGGTTCAACTAAATGATATGTTTGTTGGAAGAAAAATACTAGAATATAAAAAGCTCCTCTCAGTACAAAAATCTTTTAAGTCACAACCTTAACTTTAATTATAAAATGAACTTATACTAATTGAAAGTGGTTTGATCAACTCTCCTCAATTTTAAATAATTTAGGAGAAAGTCGAACTAAAATTTACACTCATTGAATGAATTTCACCGATTTGTAATTATCGCAATCCAACATCTTATTACCTCTTTCCTTCCTTTGGTCTTCATTAGAGCATCATTCTCTTCATGCCAATGACAACATGAAAATTTTCATTTAATTTTATGATAATTTATTTTCATTTAATTTTATGATAATGTCTTAGCTGGTAATAACAAATTCAATAAACTATACATCCCCTTATCTGTTAAAAAACATGACAACTTAATAACATGTCTCTGATTTATTAAACAACATGACAACTTAATAACACGGCTCTATACAAAGTCTCATGGCAGGGGAAGAGTAATTTTAGTATATAATCACAAATAATTTCCTTTAAAGGAACCCTTCTACAAGGAGTTGTGCCAACGAATCATGATGAACAATGTAGTTGAATAATCTCGGAAATGTTTGTTATGTGAAGCTCTGGAACTTATATCATCACATAATAATGTATAAATTCTAGTTGTAACATATATATTTAGATATATATTTGTTATAAAAAATTAAAGATCTAAATACTAGAATAGATATCATATCTAAAATAAATAACGATGTAGAGAAAAGGTTAGTTCTAACTCGATTAGTTTTAACGATTGGTACTTCTATATATAGAACCCCCAATTGACTACTTTTGTTACCTACCTACCTCACTCAATACCCCTATAAAAATATTTAAACTATTTCAATTTCATTTTATTTTAATCCCTCACATTATTTCATAGCAATAAAAACTTCAGTCATTGCAGTGTTTAGATTGGTCTCTAAGCGAAAGGTGGAACACAGGATCTTGATAGGAAAAAATTCAGTAGTCTCTTTGGAAGGAGATAAATCCATCCATTCTTTCGCTGTCAAACAAAAACCATCTACAATACAGTAGTTATAAATGAAATCAAGTTTAAAAAGTCACAAATCTTTCATAAATAAATTGCATTTTAATCAAACAGAACAGTAGCAGAGCGATAAGCAAAAGAACCTTTAAATCTTTGTACCTGGGGACACTCATTCCGCAGAACGATTTCCTTCTTGTCTGCCCATCTATCGAAAGTGTAGAACGAGAGTCTGCATCTTCTCCATGAAATGAACCCTGGACCTCTCAAACCTCAGAAAATTAACAACGATACCGTGTAGCTTTCTTTGGAAACCATCATGCACTATGAGCAACCCATATTTGCCTATAAAGATCTTCATAGCCTTTGGGTATTTGTAGCGAAAGAGCCTCCCTTCGTTTTGCAGCACAAACTTGTTGGAGTTGGTATCCACTAAAACAACCATCCGCGAGTTTTGAAAATATCCTACTTATACCTGCACTTTTTTCTCTATATCACATCGACAAAGAGAACTGAAGAAGAAACCCCAAACTCATTTAGACAAAATCTTTCTTACAATGAAACTCCTTATGTGAGTATTGGCCATGGAGATTTAGTAATTCCACATTTCTCCTATCAACGGCCATCCAATCGACCCTGGAAGAATATTGGGATGCTCCTTGCTTTTTCTCCCTGCATTAATCCGCCTCGTGAGAAAATGGAGGAGAGGCAACGTTGCAGTAAACAGTCCCAAAATGACGATTGCCATTGATATCAACTGCGTCTGATCTTGGGCGGCCTTGGTTTCTCCTCGGCTTCATATTACTGTACTCCATAATGACTCACCTATCAACCATCATCACAATTGTATAATATTGGCCATTCCGTGGTCTTTTTCAATTTATGGTCGTCCCATGCCATCTTAATGGTAAAAGTCATGTGTCAAACTTCTCAGCCAGACTTCTCACGGATGAGACACCACCTTCAAGCTCCTCAAATTACTCATAGTCCCATGCCATCTTAATGGTAATAGTTATGTGTCAAACTTCTCAGCCAGACTTCTCATGGTTGAGACACCACCTTCAAGCACCTCAAATTACTCAAAAAGTATGTCGGAAGCTTCAAGTTACTCATCCCAACTGTTCATTAAAACTAGCACAGTCACTTAACTTATGGCTGGTGAACAGCGATAGTCCACAAGTTAAGTGTCACGGACAAATTAAATCTGTTACTTGTTCCCCATGTGTAGTTGTAATCACCCGTTGTCTATGCCTCAGCTAGCTGTTATCACCCGCCTTCTTCTAGTTAAACGGGTTGTCTGCCACGAACTTCTCGTTATCCATGCATCAACTACCAGTTATTTTTTATAGGCCACAAGTTAAGTGCCACGATCAAATTAAATCTGTTGTTCTCTATGTGTAGTTGTAATCACCCGTTGTTGTCTATGCCTCAGCTAGCTGTTATCACCCACCTTCTTCTAGTTAAATGGGTTTGTTATCACATCCACAGTAGCTGGGATACCATGATGTTGCGGAGCAGTTTTGTTCCAGCCCAGAGCCAGGCCTACACTGAGATGGTCCTATTTTTGAGCAGTGATGATTAGTGGCAGAGTACCTTTAGAGACAACTAGAGCCCCGAGCAGAATTGCCAGCTTTTCTTGTCACTTTTGAGCCCACATGATCCCTGGGAGATGCTTATTAGGCCATGGTTCACTTGAGCAATATAGTAGAGCAGTCAGTTAATATACACCTTCCTTGCCCTTCCATACAGTTAGATGCATTGCAGATCTTTATCCGGATGCAGAGATGACTGAGCAGGTATATGGCATGAGGTTTGCACTTATTGTTGTCTTTCCTGATTATATTAGTAGAGGTGACTGGTCATATGTGGTAGTAGTGTGGTGATTGTCTATTAGTTGCTTTTGGATTAACAATTGAATGGTTAAGCAACATAATGTCAAGACTTATTCATATGCTCGGTAGTAGGGTTATCCCTTGTACAACTTGGCCCATTCCCCATCTACTTCTGGCATCACCTTTTCACTTGTCTTCCAAATCACAGGTGGATCTGTGCTGTATGAGTATTCATCCCTAGTGTCTTCCACCCATGTGATCATTCTATTTTGACTCCATTTACCCTCTAGATATGGCACTGGTCTGTTAGCTAATGCGCCCCTCTTGCTAGTCACCTAGGGCATCCTGTTTGTGACTCGTGTTTTGCTTGTATTCTTTACTATTTCACTTATCTATCATCCAAGCAATATTTTGGAGTGTTAGGGAAGCCATTACCTGCTGATTTAAATTCTACCTTGGGCATTTCTATTACCAAGACAAACCCCCTAGGGTAACACTAACATTCTACTCATTTACCCCTAACACTAAATCAACCCTAGGTTCTGTAGCTATTGAGGAGTAATTATTTGAGTCTATATTGTAGTATCTACTAAATCTAAATCAATCCTTTGAAACTCCCTCATTAGCTGCCATTCTACCACCTAGGGTCTATCATTACAAGATCTCTCTCCTCTCGTGATTGCATAACCTTTAGGGTGTCTTGTTTGATCGGTCTTTCCTTAGTGAATGACCAAGGGTCTCCCCCTTTTCCATACGTTCATTGTTTGGCATAAAGAGAAGAGAGTCTTGATTGGTGTGACTTCCGACCATCATTCGGAGATCAAGACCCTCTGAGGTCACAACTTTAGCTGCCATCCCCCTCTACCATCTTGGATTGGATTCTCTCAAGGGGCAGCTACGAGAACCATGATAACCAAGTTGTCTACCATGAACTTCCTGTTATCCATGCATCAACTACCAATTATTTTTTATATTCTTTTTTTATAATTGTTTATTTCGAATTTGTTGCGACGACCATAAAATCAATATGCACAGTACACTTATCTCATCCTCGTGCAATCTAGGATCCATGGAGATCGACCTCCAACTCGAATCAAAAGTGGAAAGAATAACACCAATATGTGATAAGTGTTATTCTAACACTTATCAGTGTGATTATATATATAATTATTATTTGTTTTCAAAATTTATTATATATCTTTTATGTTAAATGTGAATTGATATTAAATTTATTTTTTTAAGTTTATATGTATATTTTTTATCGATGAAATATATGTTAGTGATCTACTTACATACTTGCATCGCTCAACCACTCTAGCTAACCCATTGGCTTTATAAAACCACATTATATTTATTTTTCTTTTATATTAATAAATTTTTTTTATTAAACATAAATTTCAATTTCAATTTTTAAATTAATATTTTTTTTTTCTTAAAAAATTTCATTACTAGAGATTTATGTAGAATTTTAAGGCTTAATATTCAATTAAACAATAATCAACATATTTGAAAATTATAAAATGTTTTTTCATTTTTAAAATATTTGATTTAATAATTTATTTATTTATGTAAAATAGATTTTATATTAATAGAAAAATATTTTCAAAAAGCTATGAGAAAATTTCTTAAAAAAGGACGAAAGGGTATTAGAAATAAGATCATATTCTCTTCGTCATAGCAACAAGTACTTGAAGAAAGTTCGAATACTCAATTGGGTCCAAAGAGCAGCCATCTTTCATCAATAGAGCCCATTTGGGAAAAAGTTGATGGCGAACTTCATCTCACCACATAGAACAAAGGGAGACAATGAGCTAATCTCATGACTAAAACTTGTCTTGTACCTAATCTTCCACAGAATAAATAAAGTTGTGATCTTCAGACAATGTCAAATCCCTACAACCTCCTCCAGGCACTGGCGCACTACTCATGGCAGTTCCTCTTCTAGCTCTTCCTCCGGACAAAGTACTCTTCTGAGCTTCCTTTATTCAGCCTCGGATGGTAGGAGACTTACTCCCAATGCATGCAGTGCTTCTAGTGCTTTAAGTGGCCCATGGCAGTATCACCATCACCATTTTTGCACCACAGTTCTTGGATCCACTCCCCTTCCTCGGATCAGCTCTACTCCCCTTCCTCGGATCAGCTCTCTTCATATCTCTCCTTGTATATATTTTTCTCTGAGATCGGTTCTCTATATATAGACCTAGGTTTTGTTTTGAGTTCTGCTTTTTATCTTCTTATAGGAGCCACTTTTACGCTCCCACTTTGTATTATCATCATGGAATTACACAGTCCCATTGACCTACTTTTGTGATCATTTGTTGGACATTAATAGAATTATCTTATCTTTATCTTATCTAATGACGACTATCATTCATGCCTGCTGAAATTGATAGCTAGTTGAAATGTTGACAGGTTATGCATATTGCTGCAGCAGTGGAAATAAACTCAAAATTCATACCAAACTTGCGTCTACTTCAATCTACATTGGAAGCAAAGGTATAAACTTTTAAAGTCTAACTAGTGTTGACAATGAGATGACGAATACTGTAGTGTTCATTGCAGTCATATTGCTATGCATAAAACTTATATTCAATATAATTGTGGTGTTTAATCTCCAGTTTTATATTATTATCAGGTCTGTTTAGTTTTGTGTTAGTATCAGGTGACTCTAATCAATTAGAACTGTTTTCTAGATTGTCATTTTGAAGTATCTTAGTAGGATTCTAGTGTTTTTGTTGATTGGACTCTGATCAACTAGGAAGCATTGTTTTGATCTCTTAAATATTTTAAGAATAGCTATAAGTTGTTACCATGGAATTTTTTTTATTGATCTCCTACATTTTTCTTACAACTTTTTATTATTATTATTTTTGTCGGGTATAAAATAAATATTTCAATATTTCAATATCAACATAATATAATTGAATAATTAATAATAAAGAAAATGTTGCATAGAATAAATTAAAGGTGGGATGAATTCAATTACATATTGAGATCAAACAATAATTAAATGCAAATAGATATACTAAAAACATAACGCTATTACAACCAAGGTAGACCATCTTAATTCAGGATCTATCATGAGATCCCTGTGCAAACCTTTTTCAGAGTGCAAAAATTTGAGGAAAGCTTTGCACCTAGAGAGATTTGATCTCATTCCACTGATGATAAATCTCAAGTTAAGATGGAGTGAAAAAATTTGAGGAAAGCTTTGCACCTAGAGGGATTTGATCTCATTCCACCGATGATAAATCTCAAGTTAAGATGGATATATCTTGTATATTTCATAGACTTAATTTATAGAGCTATTAACTTTCCAAATTCATTATTGCAATTTCCATAGTTTACTTACTTTTTATTTCATATACCTGTTTTTATTTATTATTTATTATTTTAATTTTCTATTTAACATTTATATTTTTAATTGTATTCCGAAAATATTAAGCCTGGCTACCTACAAAGTTCACTTCATTTCTCTGCATGCAAGCAGTTCACCCACAAAGCAAAGTGTCGTGTTTCTCAAGAGTCCTAATATCCATGCAATACAATTTTCTTCTTTTGAGTACAGAGTAATGAATTCAAGGACATTGTGAAGATTGGGCGTACACATACCCAAGATGCAACCCCGCTAACTCTTGGTCAAGAGTTTAGTGGTTATGCTACCCAGGTATTTGTTCCTAAACCCTTTGGTTTATTCCACCATTGGTAGGTCTCTTCATGCATGGGCTTCGTGTTATAGTGTTGATGTCATACCGATACAAACTAAGCTGATAATGTTGATAATGTTGTGTGATTGCAATTGCCTTCTAGAAAGTGTTGGGCAAGAAAAGTTTTTTACCAAGACATAGATTGCTTCTCTGAGTAGATATTATTCTTGGAAAAATGCAGGTCAAATATGGCATAGAACGTGTTACAAACACATTACCTCATATATACCAGGTATAGGATCTCAGTAATTTTTATGAATAAATGCTTCGCCTCCTTTAGGAATTTTATTGAGGAAAAGTTGTTTTAACAGCTTGCGCAAGGAGGGACCGCAGTTGGAACTGGTCTTAATACCAAAAAAGGGTGAGTTTTTTTTAAGAAATTGTAAATGAGATAGGTTTTTGAATACTCTAACACTTGAATTATAATTACATCAATAGGTGTTTATATTTTAGAATTTGAGGTGGATTAGCAAGTATGCTTTTCCTATATTGCAGGAGGATGAGACAAGTGTACTGTTTAAATTGATTTTATGGGCTTCGTTCCCAATTCTCTTAACTAGAAAAAGGTGGGTGATAACGCGTAACAGAGGCATATACAACTACACATGGAGAACAAGTAACCTGTAACCTATCGATGTTCACCTACCACAAGTTAAGTGGCTATGCTAGTATGATGCAACAGTTACATTGTTTAGCTATCCCAAAACACAAATACTTTGTTAAAAACGCCCATTGCTTATTTCCCAAACATGGGAAGCATAGTTATCATACTTTTAATTACGGCCGTTGAATGAGGTATCACCATGGAAAAATGCAAAACACATCTTACTGCATGAAAAATACCACGAGCATGGCAAGCACTTGTCATTACTTGCGCGTATGGAAGCACTTACTTGCACTGGTCCATACAAGTTAACCGAGTTTCAGCTGAGTACTTGGCCAAATGCCATACTCAGCATGCATTCTAGTACTTGTAAGTATAATAACTATATGTGGACTCTTTACAACATCATTCAACGGTATCTTTTAAATGTGCCAAAGAATGCCTTTTTTGTTCTAGTAGGAAGTCCCAAATTGTTGTTCGTAAACCACTGTATTATTTGATGCATTTGCATTAAGGATTTTTAAGTTGTCTATGGTAGGCAAGCAATTTTTTTGCATCCTTCTTTTTACTCTATTTTTATACAGAACACCATGTGCATTTCCATTAGATTTAGACTGATGTGCATTTCTTAGAAAAGCCACTGCTAGTAATACTTTCCCTGTCATGAAGACCATCATTTATGCGGTGGACGAGAAACAATGGTCTGAAATAATGTTTGATAACGTGCTTGATATCATCTACATTGCTACTTAAGCTCAAAGAAGGGTGGTTATACTCGGACACTTGCAGAGGAAACAACATCTATAGATGTCCACTCAAATAATTTTGGTAAAGAGTGGCACGAAGACATTGATATGTAGTGTACACAAAGGGCAAAATGGGATGGAAGAGTCGCCGTTTTTGATATGTAGTGTACACAAAGGGCAAAATGGGATGGAAGAGTCGCCGTATTACAGTACGTTACCTAGATTATATGGTATCTAAGATCCAATAGTTAAATGATAACGAAGGAAAAAGGGATATATATATACTGCACCAGAGCGTACAAGTTGTGTAGATATTTGGACCTGTTCCTGACTTTTTATTTTGAGACAGCTATTGATTAAAGGGTCCTTTGTAATATCCCAAACTGATATTTTTTCTTTTTTTGTGTTGTCTAGTAGGCTGATATCTCAAACAAGTATGAAAGTGTGTACTGATCTCTGCATGCATGCAGATCTATAACCCAAATATGCCAAAATGCTATAAAATAGGAGGAATTAATGCATGTACATACTAGTATATAGATCAGCTGATGTAGATAAGAATGATCCCTGCATGCAGGAATTGTGCCGATGGAATAGGAAGATAAGCTAGACGCCCTCTATAGAAGAATGCGCCCTCCTCCAATACTAGAAATGCTCCTCAATAATAAATGCTCCGCAGATGAAGCTCCAGAAGATGTATGCTAGGGTTTTAGTGCCCTTCTGGAGAAGGTGGAAGCAACATGTAGAAACTCTGATGGCTCAACAGCCTAAAACGTGAAGATCCTCCTTGGGAAAGTCGCCCCAGTCATGCAAGACGTCCTCCCATAGTGATGAGTGCTGATAACTCTCCCAAAGGTCCGATTGAGAAGCCCTTCTTCCAGGGGAAAGGTAATAAGGGTGCTCTGAGAAGGATGGAAGTAGCATGCAGAAGTTCTGCTCCCAGTAGACTGGAATGCGAATGAGTGTGTCTTCGAGCAATGCGCCCAAGCAAGGAGAGCGAATCCCCCCAATCCAGTAAATAACTCAATCTCTGGAAGCAACTGATGAATAGAATCTGATGATGAAGCAATGCTGAATCTGAATGATCCCACCTGATGGTGACTAGCGCAGATAGATTTTGCTGCCGAAATACACCAGTTAGCTAAGTGCATGCACTCAACCCCAACTTAGCTCGCTGAGCTCTCCAATTCGAATCCTCAAATCAATAATCATATAAGCATGTCTTTTCCATTAGCTTTACCTTTCTTTTATAACTTTCACCTGTCAAACCTAACTTTGACCTAATTAGGTCACTTTACCTTCTAATTCGCAGTTGACTTGCATGCAAGTGTCTAGAGACTCAATCAGGTGCATGCATCATGAAATAATGCTCGGATGTCATGCATGTAGGTGGCCTTTGGCTTTGGTGGCCCCTGTCTATCTACTGATGATATAATACCTATGCCAGAGACTGCATAAGGCATCAATCCTCAGTTGATTCCTTGAATGTCAATGCCCGCTCGAACCTATGGGAATCATACAGGTTAGCGGGATGGTCCTCAGTGCTTAAGCAGAAGAGGACATTACAGTCCTCCCCGCTCGAATTTGCTTATCCTTAAGCAACTGTAAAGCTGGGTGCTGTAATACCTGTTCTCCTTCCCAAGTTGCCTCCTCTATAGGCAGATCTCTCCACTGAACCAAGTAGTCTCTGATGATCCTGTTCCTCAGTTTCCGCTCTCGCACTTCCAGGATGTGCTCGGGAATCATAATCAATTGCCCCTCGTCATCAAGGGGGGGCAGCTCGGATGATGTAACAATATTCTGACCTACTGCCTTCTTGAGGTTGGACACGTGAAATACATTTTGAATCTTTCTCTCTGGAGGTAGTTCTAGCTCATATGCTACCTCTCCGACCTTTCGGATTATCTTGTAGGGACCATAGAAGCGAGGCTTGAGCTTCTCTGCTCCTTTCTTCTTCAGGGAAGACTGTCGGTAAGGCTGCAAGCGTAAGTAAACTACGTCCCCCACCTCAAAACTGCGCTCAATCCTGTGCCGGTCTGCATATATCTTTTGCTGATTTTGAGCAGACTGTATGTTCTTTTTGAGTATGCTAAGAATGTCTTGACTCTCTTGAATCCACTCTTTGGCTTTGGAGGCCCTGCTATCACCAAATATCATATCTGCAAAAGTTAGGGCGTCGTATCCATATAGAGCTCTGAAAAAAGTCATCCCAATGGTCATTTGGTGGGTGGTATTATAGCAATGCTCACCTAAGTGCAACCATCTGATCCATGTCCTCTGCTGGCCCGATACTTAATTCCTCAAGTACCCCTTAATCCACTTGTTAACTATCTCTGTCTGTCCATCGCTCTGTGTATGATAACTAGTGCTCATAGCTAATTCGGTTCCCACCAACCTGAAGAGTTCTTGCCAAAAGTCTCCAGTGAATTTGCTGTCCCTATCACTGACAATGGTCTTGGGTAACCCGTGGAGTCTGAATACCTCTCTGGAAAATAATTCTGCTACCTGTGCTGTTGAATAATTTGAAAGAATGGCAAAGAAGTGAGCGAACTTGGTCAATCTGTCCACCACTACGTACAAGCAGTCTCTGCCCTGAACCTTGGGCAATTCTGTAATGAAGTCCATGGAGATGCTCTCCCACTTCTGCTCGGGAATAGACAAGGGTTGTAATAAAACAGCCGGGTGGGTGTGCTCTATTTTATTCTTTTGGAACAAGCTGCACTCTCTCACATGTTGTATCACATCATTCTTGAGGCCCTTCCATGAGAACCTCTCTCTAATTTATCTGTAGGTCTTGAGAAACCCCTGATGCCCTGCTAATGGTGAATCATGCGATGCCTGTAAAATCTTTTTCTTGAGGGAAGACTCTGGAACTAAGAAGATTCTGTTCTTGTAGTATATGATGTCATCAATTACTCGGTACCTGTCATCCTGAATCTGTCCATCCAATAGCTCGCAAGCAAACTTATTTTTGGAGTACTCGACCAAAAGATGAGATCTCCAATCTGATGAGATGCTCATAAGGGACAAAGTAGCTGGTCGTCTAGAAAGTGCATTGGCCACTACATTGTTCTTTCCCTTTACGTATTCAATCTCGAAGTAGTTGAATTTTGCTCACCCATTTCTGTTGCCTCTCGTTTAGCTCTTTCTACTCTAGGAAGTATTTCAAGCTGTTGTGATCTGTCTTAACCTTGAATCTGCTGCCCACTAAGTATTGCCTGAACTTGGTTAGCACATGGAGAATGGCTAACATTTCTTTGTCATATATCGAATAGTGGCGCTCATAGTCTTTGAGCTTCTTGCTCTCAAATGCAATGGGGTGATTGTTCTGCATCAATAGTGCCTCAATTCCCTCTCCTGAAGAATCACATTATAATATGAAGGGTTGAGAAAAGTCTAGTAGAGCTAATACTGGACATGAACTCATACCTTTTTCATTTTCTCGAATGTCTGCCGTGCTGTCTCCGACCAACTGAATGCCCCTTCCTTGGTAAGATCGGTGAGGGGTGCGGTCATCTGTGAGAATCCACTGACATACCTCCTGTAGTAGGTGCAAAGGCCCAAAAAGCCCTTCAGTTCTGTCACATTTTTAGGTGTAGGCCAATCCAATATGTCCCGAATCTTCTCTAGGTGCACTTGGACCCCGTTGGCCCCTATCACATGTCCTAAATATAACATCTCCTGCATGCCGAACTCTGACTTGGACATTTTGGCATATAGTGACTGCTCCTATAAAATGCCAAGTACTTCGTCTAGATGTCTCAAATGTTCTTCCCAAGTTTTACTGTATATCAATATGTCGTCGAAGAATACCAGAAGATGCTTACGTAACTGAGCCTTGAAGATGTTGTTCATGCATGATTGGAAAGTAGCTGGTGCATTACTGAGCCCAAATGGCATCACTAGAAACTCATAATGTCTGTAGTGGCAACGGAAGGCGGTCTTTGGAACATCCTGTTCCCTAACCTGAATCTGATGGTAACCTGAGCGGAGGTCAATCTTGGAAAAGTACTTTGCCCCCTGTAGTTCATCCATCAACTCATCAATCTTGGGGATTGGATACCTATTTTTATAGTCTTCTTGTTGAGGGCCCTGTAATCGATGCACATGCGTAAGGTTCCATCCTTTTTCTTCACTAGCACTACTGAGGATGCAAATGGACTGGCGCTAGGTTTAATGTACCCTAGTTTGAGTAGTTCCTTGATTGTATTCTCTATCTCATCTTTGTACCTCCTGGGATGTCTGTAAGGGGTGGTGATAACTGCTTGAGTCCCCTCCTCTAACTCAATAATGTGCTAAAATCCCCTATCTGGAGGTCGACCTGCTGGAAGGTCTCTGAACACTGCTTTGTGCTTCTGTAGTAAAGCCTCTATATTTGCTGGATGCTGTGTGGATTTATCTGGTGGTTTCCTGAAGGTAACCAAGCACTCTGCAACCCACTCAATATCTCCCTGTCGGAGTACTGCCTCCATCCTGTGTGATGTCACTGCTGTGGGAGGGTAGGTATTCATCCCTCTCAATGCTACCTTCTGTCCCTCTGCTCCTGTGAGCTCCATCTCCATGGTCTGGTAGTTCATGGAATACTTCCCTATGGAGTACAACCATTGAACTCCTAGTACCACATTCATGTCAGGTACATCTACCACATAGAATGTCTCTATCACTGTATAATTCCCAAGTGTTACTTTTAATTTTGGAATCCTCTGACTACACTCCATGGTGTGACCTGCTGCAGCTACTGAAAATCCATCAAAACTCTCAGTCTGAATGCCTCTCCTTTTACCCACGCAACATCAATAAAGTTGTGGGATGCCCCACCATCTATCAGCACTCCCACTCTGTGGCCCTATACGGTACCTCTGATCCGGAGAGTGTGGAATCTAGGGACCCCTGTCATGGTAGCAATGGTACTTCCTGATGGTTGTCACTCATCAGCTGTCTCTGGTGTCTCTCCCTGCTCTTGATCCTGATAATCTTCATCCTCCTGACTGTCGAAATAGGCCTCTATGTAGTAGGCCTTTCCCTTCCTTGAACATCTGTGACCTGGTTCCCATGGTTCATGACAAGTGAAACATAACTTTTTTCTTCTAAGGTCCTGGCGGGTATCTTTATCCATCCATTCTTTTTTGGGCCACTCTTTCTGGAAGGGTTTCCTCTCTTTTTCTTTAATAGGGAAATTAGTTCTGGGAGGAAATCTATTTTTGGGTACTGTATCTTGCAAATCTCTAGTCCAACTGATGGCATCGGCTAGGGTGGTGGGTCTATAAGACTTGACCCATCCCCGTAAGGGTTCAGCGAGGGCCTCTGTAAACAACATAATCAATCTGCTCTCTGAAATATCTGTCACCATGACTGCCACTCTCTGAAACTCTAAAATATCTGTCACCATGACCGCCACTCTCTGAAACTCTGAAATGAATGCATCTGCACTACCTGTCTGCTTGAGCTGTGCCAACTCTCTAAAATGCACCTCTGGGTCCTTCCGGTCAAATTGCTCAATGAGCCTCTGTGTAAAATCAGAGTATGAGCTGATGGTGTTGTAACCCAATGTCACCAACCCGTGGTACCACCACTCATGGGCCTGTCCATCCAAATGCAAGGTAGCCAATTTAATGGCATTTGTCTCAATCATGGGGTTGAGCTGGACGTATGTATCCAACTTTTGTACCCAATTCTGGGCTGGGCCACCCCGGGTACCCTCAAAGGTAGGGATAGTCAGTTTCCCTACTGTGCGCTGTAACTCATAGTTCTGGGTGAATGGCCTATTGTAAGCTCTGGGTCTGTTCTTACTTTTAAAGTGGCAGTGAAGGTCATGGCTGACTAGAAGTCATCTCCTAAAGCTCTGTACTCTCTCAAATAGGCACTCATGGATTCTTCTGGTTCTACTTGTGCTAGAGGTACTGCAGCTAGGCTCTCTAAGAAGTGAGGCATGGTAGGTTGGGATGGCTTGTTGTATAGATGGGGATGGCTCTGCATGTTGGTATGTAAGTGTTCGGCACTACTATTGGTGGATACCCTATCACTATTGGGAAATAAAAGGCTGTGTGGGGTGGGCCCATTTTTCTCTATCATTTGTTTGAAGGTACTCATCATTTCTTTCTGTCCAGTAGTGAGATCTTTTATAGCTGCGATGAGGCTATTGAAAGTTGTTTTATCATCCTCGGCCATTGTTTCTTTTCCCTTTCCGAACTGATACTCTCTATCCCCCAATTCTATATCCTCTAATTCTTCTTCTCCTCTATCACTGTTTCTAAACCTCTGTCTCCGGTAAGTAATGTTGTATGGGTCTTCTGAATTCATTTACAATTGCATGCTCCCACAGCTGGCAAGGAAATAGCTCTAATACCACTGTAATATCCCAAACTGATATTTTTTCTTTTTTGTGTTGTCTAGTAGGATGATATCTCAAACAAGTATGGAAGTGTGTACTGATCTTTGTGTGCATGTAGATCTATAACCCAAATATGCCGAAATGCTCTAAAATAGGAGGAATCAATGCATGTACATACCAGTACATAGATCAACTGATGTAGATAAGAATGATCCCCGCATGCAGGAATTGTGCCGATGGAATAGGAAGATAAGCTAGACTCCCTCTATAGAAGAATGCGCCCTCCTCCAATACTAGAAATGCTCCTCAATAATAAATGCTCCGCAGATGAAGATCCAGAAGATGTGTGCAAGGGTTCTAGTGCCCTTCTGGAGAAGATGGAAGCAGCATACAGAAACTTTGATGGCTCAACAGCCTAAAACGTGAAGATCCTCCTTGGGAAAGTCGCCCCAGTCATGCAAGACGTCCTCCCATAGTGATGAGTGCTGGTAACTCTCTCAAAGGTCCAACTGAGAAGCCCTTCTTCTAGGGGAAGGGTAATAGGGGCGCTTTGAGAAGGATGGAAGCAGCATGCAGAAGTTCTGCTCCCTGTAGACTGGAATGCGAATGAGTATGTCTTTGAGCAATGCACCCAAGCAAGGAGAGCGAATCCCCCCAATCCAGTAAATAACTCAATCTCCGAAAGCAACTGATGAATAGAACCTGATGATGAAGCAATGCTGAATCTGAATGATCCCACCTGATGGTGACTAGTGCAGATAGATTTTGCTGTCGAAATACACTAGTTAGCTGAGTGCATGCACTTAACCCCAACTTAGCTCGCTGAGCTCTCCAATTCGAATCCTCAAATCAATAATCATATAAGCATGTCTTTTCCATTAGCTTTACCTTTCTTTTATAACTTTCACCTGTCAAACCTAACTTTGACCTAATTAGGTCACTTTACCTTCTAATTCGCAGTTGACTTGCATGCAGGTGTCTGGAGACTCAATCAGGTGCATGCATCATGAAATAATGCTCGGATGTCACGCATGCAGGTGGCCTTTAGCTCTGGTGGCCCCTGTCTACCTACTGATGATATGATACCTATGCCAGAGATTGCATAAGGCATCAATCCTCAGTTGATTCCCTGAATGTCAGTGCCCGCTCGAACCTATGGGAATCATATCGGTTAGCGGGAGGGACCTCAGTTCGTAAGAAGAAGAGGACATTACATCCTTTTATAGGATTGTATAATTGGCACAAAGGTTCAGATGATAGACCTACTATGACATGTGCATTTAGATGGGTATTATGTTAAAGCCATGACCATGTACTTGATATATTTCTAAGTTTGAGGGAGCAGGGGACGTTTTCAAACAAAAATTCTTAAATTTTCAATGGGGAGAAATCAAATGATAGATGAGAAAATCGTCGGAGAATCAACAACATTGTGATTTTTGCGATATCAAATTTCAAATGAAAAATTGGCCTGAAATGAGAGGGAAAAAGTTTACGATCATCAACAACCATAGTTGCATGGGTACCGCTCCCGGGATTTTGGCAACCTGTACCCGGCGTTTCCCCGCTCCTGGGAGCTGGTACGAAATGTCCCCTTTTGTTGGGAGCTTCTCTGGGAGCTTGGGAGCTTTTTGGGAGCTTGCTTTAGCCGCTCCGTTTTTTTTGGGAGCTTTTACAAGCTCCCTGTCTGATTAGGAGCTTCTAGAAGCTCCTAAACAGACAGGAAGCTTCTACAAGCTCCCAACCATGTGGAGCCTAAAATCATAAGAAAAGTGTCGAAAATCAATTGAATGATTGTTGTTTATTGTTCCAAGAAATCACCAATAATAAAAATTCTAATTGAATCTATCAATAACGCCATTTTTTAAATTTTCAATGTTATATAAATTAAGAGGGCTCACACCTCTTAAATGTTTAGATCCATTCACACTCAAAATATAAGCTGTCGGTGTACTTAAGTGAATAAACATGGATCTTTCTACAATACTAAGATATTGAACAACTTTAATTCATGTCTCAAATGCTTATAGCTAGCTTACGTTATTCATATTGATTGATATAGCAATTTAGGATCATAAACCACATCAAACTCAAAATACTGAAGACTTTGAAAGTTTGTTACTTGAACTTGAAACAATCAAGCCTTCATTCACATAAGAAGTAAGTAGTAGTTACCATCAAAAAAATGCAAAGGCACCCAAATACTAAGCACTCTTAGGAGCAATAATAGAGATGGAGTTGAAACAAGGAATTAGAAAAGATTTAATCTTATGATTTATGAAGTTATTTGTGCTTCGTACACACACATACACATATATGCAATTTTCCTTTGCAAACTCATACATTGGGATAAAGTTGCAGGTTAAATTTACAAAACATACCATGGCACTAGAGTAATGCATAGTTAGGGTTTACTTCAGGTCACACAAACCCAATTTTTGTATAATGTGTACCTAGAGGAGTGAGCAAATTTAAAATGATTGAATTTCATGACACTACTAGAGGCTTAAGAGGCTAAGTTTAAGCTATGAAATTAATCAATTATGTTTTTTTAACTCTTTAATTTTTTGTAATATATTTTAAAAAATTAACATATGGTATTGCCGTTCCCAACCCGACGTTTCCCACAAATTTGGGCAAAGCTTCTAGCCGTACCGAATACTCGTACCCACGTACCCAATGTACCCGTGTTCCAAAAACTTGTGCAACATAGTCAACAACTAATCTTAGGAGGGCCAAATCATTGTTCTCATTACCATCAATTTTCTTTTTATTGGAATATGAATCAATTCCTATTTGACTATTTCCTCAAATTCCACCCTTTTAACTAGTTTTTAAAAGAAAAAAATATTTGCATTTATGCATTGACTTCAAAATACATGTTTCTTGCCTCTTATTATAATTTTTCATGGCTCTTAGAAAATTTATAGATCTATTTTTTTAACCAACTACCTGTTTTTTTTTTCTAATAGTATTTGATGTTTATTTTTTTCATTTTCTTTTGCCAAAGGTTTGAACTTGGAATTTGAGTATTGCCTTGCCACTATGTTGAAGCCTTTGCACCTAGTTGCGTAGTATAGTGGACTTGAAAATGGGACAAACCAACAAAGATTGTCTTGTAAACTGTGTGGATAGCCCATGACAAGATGGGTTAACCAGTTGAAGTAGCACTTAGCTAGACTCGAAAGGCATGAGGTTGGGATTTGTACTAAATCAACCCTAGAGATTGTGCGAGCTGTCCATGATGCTATTTATGAAAATGCTAAAAAGACGGAAGAGGCAGTCCCTACCAGAGCTAAACTTGTTGTTGATGGAGTCGCTAGATCCTCAAGAACCACATGCATATCTAGGACTTAGGGAAATGAGAGGGACTTCGTGGATTCACCTTCCATGAGGACTTCACCTTTCTTTGTTCAAGAACCAGAAATGGGGCACATCCTTCCATTGGGTGAATAGTGTAAAAAAAGAAGTAAGAAGTAGACAGAGTTGTGGGAGGTGTCTTTTCTAAAGTGACATACATTTGAGCATTAAAAAGAACAATCCATTTTTCAAGTCAATGTGTGATTCTATTCCTATTATTGGCCCTAAGTATAAATGCTCTATTCACGAGGAGTTGTAGGGGTCAATTCTTCAAGTGGAAAGTAATGACATCAATACTAGATTGGAGGACCTAAAGAAGTCATGGGAGGCCATTGGATGCACTGTGAGCAATGTTATCAGAACCGGACCGGTGGTAAAACCGGTCGGCCCCAGGACCCGGACTTGGACCGGAACCGGACAAAAACCGGATCAAAAAACCAGTTGAGCAAAAATACATAAAATATTCATATTTTCAAAAAAAAAAAAAATTCATGTGCATCCATGTGAATTCAAACCATTATACACAAATTTGCAAAGTTTCTCATGTACATAGCAAGTAAGAGTGTATAAAACCAAAATTCGGTTGTGCCATGGTCCACAATTGAGATTTGATTTCAAACTTCCGAACGCCCTGTTGCCCTGACTCCTAATTTGTATGCTCAACTTAGAAAAATCAAAAGATGATTGTGAGTCGTGATTGCAATTGAGGGTCCCCGCGTCAATATATAGTGATTGTACGGTAAGCAATGTGGCCGATGTGACCAAATTTTTTGGTTTCTTAATTAAAAAAAATTCAAAAGGTGGGTTTTTTGCCCTAGAAAGACTCGGTATGGAGCCGGCCGGTTCCATATGGAACCCGACCGGTTTGAGAAAACTGGCTGGTTCCGTACGGAACCGGGCGGTTCTTGGTGGAAACCGGTCGGTTCCGTACATAACCGGTCAAAAACGGGTTGAATCAAACGGTCAGACCAGAAAACCCTTGGAACTGGTTGGACCGGTCGGTTTTTACCGGTTCGGGGCTGGTTTTTATAACACTGACTGTGAAGTTTGATGGTTGGACAGATGGGAAGGGGTGGACCCTTATTAATTTCTTGGTACATTGTCCTAATTATATCGTTCTCGACATGTTGCTAATGGAGGGTGATGTAGTAGCATAATCTAGCTAATTATATCATTCTCGATATGATGCTAATGGAGGGTGATGTAGTAGCATCATCACCGCCTTCTACATAGAATGATACAACTACACCCACAAGTGTTAGTTTTTGCATACATTTATAGCATAATAATTTACTTGCATAAATTCAATAGGATCACTAGAAGAAAGACAAAGCACAAAAATATAACACAAGAGTTTATCCTGGGAAACTCAAACGGGAGAAAACCCAACAACCTTCGTATAGAGATAGTAATTCCGAGAACATAGTACAATGATAAGAGAGAAAAGATGGAAATCCAAGTAGAAACCCTTGAAATTGTCTTCTCCTTGCCGCAGATGCGAATTTCTCTCTAGGTGATGCGAACTTCACTTGAGTGGATGAGTGCATAATGAGGTGAACTTTCCCTCTATTTATACAAGTGCCAAACTGGCTATTTCCGTAACTGGGTCAACTTGTCTAGTTGACTGGGTCGACTTCTCTTGGGGGACGATAAATAAATTAATTTTAATCTTTTCTTTTGTTTGCTTTTCACCCCAAGGTTTACATTGATCTTTCTAGGGTTTACATAATTAATGACATCAAGTTCAACTCCCTTAGGAGGTACAATAAAATACAATAAATATTATCTTCCGAAGTTGCACAAATTCCAACACTCCCTCTCAACAAGGAAGTTATTCTTCGGTCTTCCTCAGCATCATGTTCATATGAGTTTCATCTGTACATCTATACTGTCTCCATCATCTCTATACATACTAAAGGTTGTCAACACAGTCTCAGTCCTTCGAGAAGTGTCATCATGCATCAACTCCACCAGTCCTTCAGTGAGTCCAAGAGAGCCTCTCCATCCTACCTGGATGTCCAAGAGATAGGCTTTACCATCTGCTATACTATCTGCTACTTGTCTGTCTCATCTGCCGATGGGATTTCTCCCATACCTGGCTGAGAACCTGGATGAGCAGAGGGGTACGACCATCTACTACCTATTCGTCTCATTTGCCGATGGGGTACTCCCATACTTGGCTGAGAACCTGAACGAGTAGAGGTACCTGTGCAATCATCACACGACCATCTACTACCTGTCCGTCTCATCTTCCGATGGGATTTCCCCCATACCTGGCTGAGACATGCACGAGTAGAGGCACCTGTGTGAACCCGACCATCTACTATCTGTCCATCTCATTTCCCGATGGGATTTCTCCCATACCTGGCTGAGAACCTGGACTAGTAGAGGCACCTGGGTGTAAGCATGTTAAACATCTCTCTGTCATCTCTCCCTCTCAAGGAGGGACATGTTCTCTTCTACTCCAAGTCTTTCACGAAAGTATTCGAACTTCATCCTGGAAAGAGGCTTGGTGAGAACATCTGCAGTCTGGTCATCTATCGGAACATATTGTAACTCGACTGCACCTTTTTGCACCATATCACAAATGAAGTGATATCGAATCTCTATATGCTTCGACCTATCGTGAAATACAGGATTCACTGACATTTGCACACAACTCTGGTTATCACAATGAATCACGGTTGGCTCTGGAATCTGGCCAAACAATCCTGCAAGGAGTTTACGAAGCCATACTGCTTCTCGGGCTGCTGTACTAGCATCCATATACTCGGCCTCTACAGTACTGAGTGCTATTGACTGCAGAACCCAAACTGAAGCAACATCCGGAAGTACTCTTCCTATCTGCAACACATCCAACCCAATCTGAGTCTATAAACCCCTGCAATCTCAAGTCACATTCTGAAGCATATCTCAAACCATATCCCACAGTGCCACGCAAGTATTTGAGCACATGTTTTGCAGCAATCCAGTGAATCTGCCTTGGTTCACTCACGAACTGACTGAGAGCATTCACAACAAAACATATATCTGGTCTGGTGTTCGTCAGATACATCAAGGACCCAATCAGCTGGCGATACATAGTGGGATCAATCAAATCTAAATCTGAAGCGGAATCGCTCAGCTTCTTCCAATTTGCATCCATCGGAGTAGCCATGGACTTGCAGTCCAACATTCCGAATTTCTTCAGAATATCTATGGTGTATTTTCCTTGACCTAGGAAAATCTCCTTCTGCCTCTGCCATACTTCTAATCGCAAGAAGTAATGCATCAATCCAAGATCCTTCATTTCGAACTCAGAGGCGAGTTTCTTCTTACACCATACGATAAGTTTCTCATTTCCAGTGAGAAACATGTCATCAACATATAGCACCAAGATCAGTGGCTCATCATCCACAACCTTGTAGTAAAGGTTGGGGTCTGCATCACTCTTGGTGAATCCCAAACTCACCAGGAATCCGTCTATCCGTCCATTCCAAGCACGAGGTGGTTGCTTGAGTTCATACAGGGCCTTTTTCAATTTGCAGACGTGAGACTCCTTTTCATGGACAACAAACCCTTTTGGTTGTTCAATATATACTTCTTCCTCAATAACACCATTGAGAAAATCTATTTTGACATCCATCTGATGCAACTTCCATTCCATAGCTAAAGCAATAGCAATGATCGATCCGATGGAAGTATATCGAGCCGCAAGAGCAAATGTCTCATCATAATCGACTCCCTCTTTCTGAGAGAACCCTCTGGCCACAAATCTAGCCTTGTAATTTTCAACACTCCCATCTGCTCCATGCTTGATCTTGTATAGCCACTTGGAAGTCACTACTGACTTCCCCTCAGGTCTCGACACAACCTCCCACACATCATTCTTCATGATGGATTGGTATTCTTCCACCATGGCATCCTCCCAAACTTGGTGTCTGGATGCTTCTTCATAAGTGGTAGGTTTTGAGTCAATGATGTGACTCATCAATGCTACATAACTGGAGAACCTATGAGGTCTTTTACTTTCTCGAGAAGTTCCATCTGGAGCTTCATGTCCCTCTGCATCCTGCAAAGTATGTTGTGCCCATCTAGGCCTTTTCCAGCGTACTGCAATATCTCTGGGAACATCAACTGGATCAATAGGATCGATGGGTTCATCCTCTTCTGCTAACTCCCTCTGAACTAGAGGGGGAGATGATCTCATCTCCTTTGGTTCTAGAATTTCTTCATCATTAGTCTCCATGTCTAGTCCTCTGCCTTTCTTGACGGCCATCTCTTCTTCAAAGGTCACGTCCCTGCTGACTTCAATCTGTCTGGATCTGGGATGTAGATTTTGTAAGCCTTTGAAGACTCACTGTATCACACGAAAGTTCCCTTCTTGCCTGAAGGTTCTAACTTTGTTCTCTTCTCCTTGGGCACATGTATATAAACTGGAATGCCAAAGATCTGGAGGTGGCCTACTTCTGGTTTCACTCCAGTGAAAGCTTCTTCCGGAGTCATATTCTTCACTATCTTATGCGAGTATCTAGTTTAAACATATATAGCAGTCCTGGAAGCTTCTGCCCATAAGAACATTTGTAGACTCTGGTCATGTATCCTGGCTTTGGTTGCCTCCACAATTGTTCTGTTCCTTCTTTCAGCAACCCCATTTTGTTGGGGGTTGTAGGGAACTGTGAGCTCCCTCTTAATTCCTACTTCCTTGCAGAAATCATTGAATTCTGTAGAGGTGTATTCCCCACCATTGTCTGATCTCAGGATCTTGATTCTCTTTCCTGACAAATTCTCGATTTGTGCTTTGAATTCTTTGAACTTGCTAAGTACTTCCTCAGATTCCTTGGTCTTGAGAAAGTATATCCAACTCTTTCGTGAGTAGTCATCAATGAATGTTACATAGTAATGATATCTGCCCAATGACGCAACTATCATGGGTCCGCACAAGTCAGAGTGCACTAGATCCAAAATTCCTTTAGATCTGCTTTCACTATCTGGGAAAGATCTCTTGGCATTCTTTCAAGTGCACATCCTCCACATGTTCCATCATGGTCTACCTGAAGCACTGGCAAAACTGTCACCATATTCTTCAATGCTGGGAGAGCTCGATAATTTAGATGAGCTAGTCTTCTGTGCGATAGTTCACCCATGCTTGTAGAATCATGGACTAGGGTTTGGACTCGTGGAGTGTTCAGTCGGTACATGCTCTCCTTTCTCACACCAATAACCTTGGCTTTCTCCATGCTTGAGTTCTTGTGCCAAGCAAATACTTTCCCTTTTGAGAATGCTACTTTATAACCCTTGTCCTCCAAGGCTGAGATGGAGACAAGGTTTCTTTTCATACCAAGTACATAAAGCACATCACTCAAGTGTCGTGTGTCACTAGACTCTAGCTGAAGGGAGGTGGCTCCAGATCCCTTTAGAGTGTAGTTAGCATCATCTCTGAGTACAACTCGGAGATGAGAACCTTTCTCAACTAATTATGAAAGATTTTCTTTATATCCTGTCGTGTGTCTAGAAGTGTTAAGATTCAATATGCTAAGATAGATAACATCAATATTCAATTCATTTTCACAACAATAGCATATACAGGATCACTGCAAAAATAACAACACAACATAAACACAAGAGACACAAATTTATCTTGGGAAACCCTCATGGGGTAGAAAACCCAGCAAAACTTCCTCAATATAGATGACCAAAAAGTACAAAGAGAAAATCCCCAAACAAGAGCTCCTTCTCCTTCGTAGATATCTCTCTCTCTCTCCTATGCGCAATCCACAAGTGAGTGTGTGTTAAAATGAGAAACACAACAGCTCTATTTATACTTTATCTTTCACTTGACTTTTTTCCCTAACTAGGTCGGCCCCTAACAAATTAACCTAATGCTGACTAGGCCGACTTCTCTAGGGGACTTAAACACCCCATTACAAATGACTCAAAGGGGATCTATTGCGCCGACTTACAAGGTAGGATTTACCTCAATGACTTTACATAATCAAATACAATAATGACATCCCGACGGAGGAATAAAACATCTCCGAAAAAATTACATTAATAAAATACAAATAGAATATTCTTCGAAGTTACAATATTTCAACACTCCCCCTTAACGAGAAGGGTATTCTACTGACAACAACAACATGAACTGTAGGAAGCAAGAGAGAGATCATCATCAACAACATCATAGTGATACATCTATAAATCATCAAAAGTTTTCTTCAACATCTTCAGCAACTGGAATAGCTACTGGAACATCTTCAACATCTTCAATACTGGAGCATCATCTTCTACAGTACCGAGTCTTCATCTTCTGCAGCACTCGATCACTCGATCGTCTACAACAACAACATCATCAACATCTGGATCTTTCGATTAGCAACAACATCATCATTTTGATCTTTCGATCAATACCATCATCAACATCTAGATATTTCGATATCAACGACATCATCATCTTGATCTTTCGATCAACAACATCATCATAGCACATAACCTGCAACACACATGATCCAATTATGGGATGATCAATCCCTCTCACTTTAGGACATAATGCCAAGGATGATGCAATCCTGATCCAATTACGGGATGATCAGTCCCTCTCACTTTAGGACATAATGCTAAGGATGATGCAATCCTGATCCAATTACGGGATGATCAGTCCCTCTCACTTTAGGACATAATGCCAAGGATGATGCAATCTTGATCCAATTACGGGATGCTCAGTCCCTCTCACTTTGGGACATAAGTCCAAGGATGATGCAATCCTATCCATATTCTCGGGCACAAAAGTCTTCGGATCACTTTAGGACTAAGGTCCAAGGAAGATACACTCCAACCATATTCTCGGGGACAGAGGTCTCCGGATCACTTTAGGACTAAGGTCCAAGGAAGATACACTCCAACCACATTCTCGGGGACAGAGGTCTCCGAATCACTTTAGGACTGAGGTCGAGGGAAGATACAATCCCAACCATAGTGCCAGTCCTTTTTCATACTGGATGTGACCTAGATCAAATCTAGGATTTACCATCACAGAGCCAGTCCTTTTTCATACTGGATGTGACCTAGATCAAATCTAGGATTTACCACCACAACATCATCATCATCATATTCTCGGAGACAAGAGTCTACGGATCCTTTTAGGACATGTGTTCAGGGATGATACAATCCTACTGCAACATCGTCATCAACATCTTTCTTTTGCGGAGACCAGAGTCTACGGATCCTTTTAGGACATGTGTCCAAGGATGATACAATCCCACTGCAACATCATCAACGTCTTTCTCGGAGACAAGGGTCTACAGATCCTTTTAGGACATGTGTCCAGGGATGATACAATCCCACTGCAACATCATCATCACTGCTCCCCCTTTCGAGGAAGGTCCTTTCGAAGCACACCAAGCTTGTCACGGAAGTACTCAAACTTCACTCGAGACAGAGGCTTAGTCAACACATCAGCAACTTGCTCATCAGTGCTCACATACTGGAGCTTTATAGCTCCCTTCTGTACCATATCCCGTATGTAAAAATACTGGATTTCTATGTGCTTTGACTTGTCATGGAACGTTGGGTTCTCCGCCATCTTTATACAACTTTGGTTGTCACATCGAATCACCGTGGTATCCAACTCCAGGTCAAATTGACCTGACATCAACTTTCGGTGCCATATGGCTTCACAACTTAGCAAAACAAGCTGCTATATATTCTGCTTCAGCTTGTGCTGAGAGCAACATTGGACTGCTTCCTGCTAAACCATGAGATCATGGCGGATCCCAGACAATAACATCCACCTGAGGTGCTCTTCCCGTCTAAGACACTTCCGGCCCTATCTGCATCTATATAACCATACAATCTGTAGTCATGATCTCCAACATAGTATAGACCAAAGTCTATCGTACCTTTCAGGTACTTCATCACATGCTTTGTAGCTACCAAGTGAACACGTCTAGGCTCAACTAGATACTGACTCAGGGTGTTCACAACAAAGCATATATCTGGCCTGGTATTCGTCATATACATCAATGAATCAGTCATATGTATGTAAACTGTAGGAACCACTGTCCATCATCCCAGATCTCTACTTCACATTTTCCTTGGCTAAGGAAAATCTCATCTGATCTCAGCCACATATTTAATCACAAGAATCATGCCAAGATTCTTTCTCTGAAGTGGAGTTTTCTACATTTGAGTATTGTCCTCCCTCTGTGACTAAACATCATTCACACTCTGTATTGAGTGATCTTCTGCATATCTATCTGTGCCATCTCCCGTCAGATGGGTCGACTGATATGATCCTCAAGATCACTCGAACTCTATGGTGAGTTCCTTCTTGCATCCATATGAGAGAAGCATGTCATCTATATATAGAAACCATCTTCAACCTTGTAGCAAAGGTTGAAATCCGCATCACCCGTGGTGATCATCAAGTTTGTCAAATGACTATCGATCCTGGGTACCTATTGAACTCGTACAATGCCTTCTTCAATCATGTGATTCTCTTTCAAATCTTGGAAGTTTGCTCGATATGCACTTCTTCTTCAATTACGCCATTCAAGAGAATGGTCTCGTCATCCATGGGTGTAATCTATCTCTGGAAGTGTGTCTAGCCATTGGAGAAAACATCTCATCATGATCCTCTCCCTCTTTCTAAGAGAATCCTCTAGCCAGGAGCCTTGCTTTGTACTTCTATAGTATGTTTGATTTGTAAGTCTTCTTGTTGAATAGTCATCACTTGTTCTTCGAAACAAGTGTTCATCATCCTTCTTTTGTAGATCATAGCACACGATCTTTCCTACAAATCAAATTCAATTACATGATTAGTAACACTTCATAATTATCAAATCATGTTGACATTTCAATGATAACATATTATGCATACTGATATGATTTGCATAGTTATGCAACTATCTTGACCAATACTTTGGCACAACACTTTTCCATATCCTGTATGCATACAGTGGCTATCTTGATGCCTTCCATCTCTACTAGAACATACTATCAAGAGCGTGCACAGCTCCCAGCATGTTAGCAAAGAGGTTTCATTCTAGACAAGCAGCAATGGAATGTTTGTCCAACTTACCCATCATATGCATATTAGTAGTATACTGTTCAATGCTATATGAATGCTTACACTATGCATGATATATTTCCCGATTCTAGGAATACAAATATGCATACAACTATTACGAGCAATATCATTAACTATTCAGAGATTCAAGAAGTAATTCAAATAACAACTCAAATACTTATCTTTTATGTTTGTGTGGTTGCCTCCCTCTTGATCTCTATTTTCCCTTTATGATAGCATCATGATTATATGTCTTTGAACTTCTATCCATCTTGTACCACTATGCATGGTTAAGTGTGCACTAGTTTCATCATTGTGTCATCCTCAAGATCTCATACATAATCATACATTCATTAGTATAATCTCAATACTATCAAAACATTATAATCCTAAATAATCTTAAACATGTATGGTCATGATCATTTCATACGCAAGTAATTTATCACAAGCATTAGTATTGAAGGTTTCATGGAGTACTTTTACTCATGCATATTCTTATTTGACCATAGGACTCTTCTACTTTGTCATATCATTAATCAAACTAAGAAACATAATATGCATAAACCCTTGATTACTTAAACTTCCAACTTCAAGAATAATCATTATCAGTCATACAAAAGTATACTCATCTAAGATCCTAACACAAAGTAGGATTTTTACTCGATATAGGAAAACATACCTGCATTAGCATGCTTGCTAGTTATGTCTAACATACTCAAACAGTATCTTCGTTGTTTGCTTCAATGATTTAGAGACCTTGTGCTAGTAACCTGCATATCTCATAAGTTAAGCATAGTAGAACCAAATCATACATACCTCGTAAGTAGAGCTTCTATGTGATCAAAGACTATTGATGAGTCTTTGTCTTCATGTCATCATGGTCATATATTCTTGATCCAGAACTTGATTTGTCTTTCTTGATGTACCTTTCATGTTAGCAGACAACATCATCCTCATACAACACCACAAGTGCATTAGTACAATCATAAGTGTCATAACCCTAATCAATGAATGTCTTCTATCATTCACATGCATTCATACTTTTACTAAGGTGATCAGACAAGTCTAAAATTAATCATGATTATACTAACCTCAATAATATATCATGAACTTAATCATCAGATAAATGAAACAGATTTCAAAACATACCTACATCTCCTCAAGTCATACCTGCCGAGATTGCTTGTAGTCTTTTCTATAAGGGTAAAACCCTAATCATCCAAGGTAGATCACTTGAAAACATTTTATATAGATTCATGGTGCTAGGATGATAGAATATCAGTGCCATTTAAACCTCCTTCATTGCTGCCCTATGAGTCTCCCAACTTTGCTAGGGTTTCTTCTTACTTGGAAACCCTAATTTTCAATTTCCTTCCTCCCACAACATTTTGATGGAAGATTAATATCTATGATGAATGGATTCCAAATCCATTTTCAAAGTTTCCAATGTTGCATAAGGTGTCTCCAACATTGTATCAGTTCATTCCATACCTAAAAAACTGAAAACCCTAAGTGAGAACTTCTTCCTTCTCTTCTTTGATTTCCTTCGTTGAGCCATTTTAGATGTGCAATATTGTTTCTGGTGTATCTCTGAAATTTTGGATCCTCGGGGTCTGAAACTTCGGCCTGTGGTAGCCCGACCTGTTATCTTTCCAACACCATAGGTTTGAGCTTCATGGGATTCTCCATCAGAGAGATATGCTACGTTTCCCAACATGACCTGTTTATGGGATGAAACAACATAGCGAACTTGTACAACGTGCCACATGTCACTGTTTCAACTTCGGCTTTTGATACTCAGACCTGTGAAACTATAGTCTGTGCCCTAACTGTCACTTTTTACGGAATTCCATTTGGAGCTTCCTAGCCCGAGATGTGACATTTTTTCCTATGTCACCTGTTTAGGGCTGCATTCTGGAAGAGGCAGAAACCCTAACTTGTACGGATCATATCTCACAAAGTACAACGAATTTGACGCTGAAACTTAGGCACAAGGTACAGGAACATGTCATCTTCGGTCTGTCCAAGTTTCAGATCCTGAAGCTTCGTCAGAAGTGATTTATAGCGAAAGTTCCATGATGACTAGGTTTTGCTATACAAAGCCCTAGCTTTCAAATTGTCGCAAGTGAAACAAGTGTCGTAAATGCCATACATTGCCTTCCTACAAGCTAGCTCTGATACCATGTTAAGATTCAATATGCTAAGATAGATAACAGCAATATTCAATTCAATTTCACAACAATAGCATATACAGGATCACTGAAAGAATAACAAGCACAACATAAACACAAGAGACACAAATTTATCCTGGGAAACCCTCATGGGGTAAAAAACCCAACAAAACTTCCTCAATATAGATGACCAAAAAGTACAAAGAGAAAATCCCCAAACAAGAGCTCCTTCACCTTCGCAGATATCTCTCTCTCTCTCTCCTATGCGCAATCCACAAGTGAGTGTCTATTCAAATGAGGAACACAACACCTCTATTTATACTTTATCTTTCACTTGACTTTTTTCCCTAACTAGGTCAGCCCCTAACAAATTAACCTAATGCTGACTAGGCCGACTTCTCTAGGGGACTTAAAAACCCCATTACAAATGACTCAAAGGGGATCTATTGCCCCGACTTACAAGGGAGGATTTACCTCAATGACTTTACATAATCAAATACAATAATGACATCCCGACGGAAGAATAAAACATCTCCGAATAAATTACAATAATAAAATACAAATAGAATATTCTTCGAAGTTACAATATTTCAACAAGAAGCACCACTATCTATGTGCCAAGTATCACTAGTGGTGGGCACAGTACCTGGTAAAGCTGATATGAAGAAGAATTCTGTACGATCTTCATTCCGTTGCTTCTTGTGATGATGGTCTTCTTCTACATCAGCAGTTGAAGCTTCATGCTTCCTTTTGTTTGAACTTCGACAATTACTGGCGTAATGACCATATGCTTTGCACCTATAGCATTGTATCTGAGATAAGCCCTTCTTCTTCTTCTTCTTCTGATATGGGGGTGGACTTGATCTCCTACCTTGGTGCTTGTGTTTGTAAAACTTTCTTCCCTTTCCCTTGCCTTTCTTGGCATGGGATACAAATGCTTGATTCTCCTCAGGTTGAGTACCATGAAGTCTTTGTTTTGCTGCTATTCTTGTCTCTTCCTGAGTGAAATCTGCCCATAGCTTGTCAAATTTGGGTAGCTTGGATCTACCGCTTATACTTTGGATGGAAGACTCCCAAGATGGTGGGAGACCATTTAGAGTAGCGATGACAAGATCCTTATCATCAATGGGATTTCCACTGGTACTAAGCTTGTCCCCTAGTTCTGTGATCCTCATGAAATATGAGGCAATAGATTCTGATTTGGACATCTTCATGTTTGATAGCTGATTTCTCAATGTAATGGATACATTGATACTACTATGTTCAAACAACTTCTTTATGGTTTTGAACATCTTTCTAGCAGTCTTCTTACTTGAGATTTGAGGAACCAAATGGTCTCTAACTGAGTCCACCAAAATCCTTCTTGCGCTGGCATCATTCTTTCTCCAACGAGATTTGTCTTCTTCGGCGTTTGGTTCTAGAACCTTCTCATTGACAAACTGCAAGAGATCATTTTCTTCTAGTAGAAGAAGAACCCTAGACTTCCAAGAGATAAAGTTGGAAGCCCCTTCCAGCCGATCTTCAACCTTCATTGCAATCATCTTGTCTACAGATCTGGACCAGAAACCCTAGCAGGAGCTAGGTCAAAAATGAAAGTTGGAATTTTGGAAAACTGACTCCACAGGTAGATGCACCCTAGCAAGGCGAGTTGAGTAGAGGTAGGACTGAGCCAAAACTGTGGAGAAAATGGGTTAAAAACTTGAAACCCTAATTTCTGTTGCAGCTGTAGAATTAGGTCAAAAATTGAAAAATCTCAGAATTGAATTCCGTCTTCCCCAAAATATGTGCCCTCCTTAGAGCGAAATTCCGAATGCTCTTTTTCCTCCAAAAAGTTGAGTGAAGACTTCGAAAGATGAAACCCTAGTTCCGACAGGGTTCCGACAATGTTCCTGACAATGGCTTCTTCTAGTACTACTCTGATACCATGTTAGTTTTTGCATACATTTATAGCATAATAATTTACTTGCATAAATTCAATAGGATCACTAGAAGAAAGACAAAGCACAAAACAATAACACAAGAGTTTATCCTGGGAAACCCAAACGGGCGAAAACCCAACAACATCGTATAGAGATAATAATTCTGAGAACAGAGTACAATGATAAGAGAGAAAAGATGAAAACACTTTCCAAGTAGAAACCCCAGAAATTGTCTTCTCCTTGCTGCAGATGCGCATTTCTCTTTAGGTGATGCGAACTTCACTTGAGTGGATGAGTGAATAATGAGGTGAACTTTCCCTCTATTTATACAAGTGCCAAACTGGCTATTTCCGTAACTGGGCCGACTTGTCTAGTTGACTGGGCCGACTTCTTTTGGGGGACAATAAATAAATTAATTTAATCTTTTGTTTTGTTTGCTTTTCACCCCAAGGTTTACATTGATCTTTCTAGGGTTTACATAATTAATTACATCAAGTTCAAGTCCCTTAGGAGGTACAATAAAATACAATAAATAATATCTTCCGAAGTTGCACAAATTCCAACAACAAGTTGATGTCAAACAGATAATGCACAACCTTCTAGTGGAAAACGAGCCATGGCCTTTCTTGTAAGAGGGGTAGAGGGAATTGATGCTAGATAGCTAGCTGCTAGATTTGTCATTGTAAATGACTCAAGATGATGAGATACACTTATATATTTTCTGTCATTTTGTATTGGTTGTACACTTTTGAGTCCTTGCTTTTTTTTGTTTGTCAATGCTTGTCAGGGTTTGTCGATTTTTGCCAATTTTTTCACAGAGGTTGTCGATAAGTTCTATTCCAAACCCTTCTTTTTGTTGATACCGATTTTTTCAACATTGCTTCATAACAACCCTTGCATGATTTAGTACCTTTGCTATTGGACCTTGACTAGAGTCAAACACAGGTCGATTATTTTTGTTCGTTAAAGTTATATTTAGTTAGAATTCTTACTGCGAGTACCTACTTGCTTCACTACTTTAGCAGGAACCTTTTGCTATGTTCCATACTAACTTTGATTCTTATATTGGATCTGTTTTGTAACCAGTAATTAATCTGCAAAATTTGTGTTCAATTTACCAGCTTTCGGATGCTACACATATTTTATAAAGCCACAATATGACAGTTCTTAATTTTTATTTTGCTGTTCAAGGTCTCATAGGGTCTCATAGAAGATTTCAAGACATCAATAATGATTTATATTTTATCACACTATCACCCCTTCTTAATTCTGAAGGACAAGTATACAGAATCGTATATGAAATAGCTGCAGTTCTTGCATTTTGGTTGTTTTCAATGTTCATTCCTCCATAATAAGCGTTTGTGTGAATTTGGTAGGTTTGACATTAAAATTGCTGCAGCTGTTGCTGAAGAAACACAGCTACCATTTCTTACAGCCGAGAACAAGTTTGAAGCTTTGGTACGTAAAATATAATTAAGCTTTCTTTGGATTTTTTTGTTTTATTTGAATATATATATTTTAGGTCTGGATACAATCTAAGCATTGCCAAGATGAGCTTGAGACATTAGTTTGTTTGCTTGTTTTTGCTTATTGATTTCCGTTTGAGATTAGAGGATGCTGAAACGTATGAAACTGCTGTCTGGAGCATAGTAGCATAATTCGGCCATATTGGTGTTTCTTATACGGAAATTTCGAACAACTCAAAATTCGTTGAATATTCGGTGTAGGTGTAATATGGATACGGCTTCTTATTAAATTTTGAAAGCCAATTTTAAAAAACCAAATTTTAATTATTTAAACACTATAAAATAAATACCACTCAATTTCATATTTACTTCGAGCATTCATTAATTAATTCGGAATCCTTGGAGAGTGTGATGTAAGTAGTGGTAAATACTTCTTTCTTATAAAAATAAATTGTATTTTTGTTTTTTAAATAGTAATTTTGGTTGTAAATAATTTTTAAAATGAAATGAATGAATATTTTATGTTTAATAATTAATGGTTGATATTTAATATTCTATTAAAAATATTATATATGTTATAGATGTTTGTACAGTTATAGTATATCGGCGTATATTTAATTAAAAGTATTATATATATAAGAAGTCTACTTCCGGATTTTATTTGTATTGGATTTTTTCGTAACGTATTTTTTTCGTATCGAATCCTATTCGTATCCATATTCATACTCAAATTTTTCTACTATGGTCTGGAGGCTAATTCCTTGACACTTAATCCTCTTTCGCATCCCGTGTATATCAGAATGTAACTACCTTGTAGTTTGATAATTCTTTTAGCACAGCTTTGGATTTGTTCGCATTAATTACAAATGGAGATAGATCGTTGAAAAAGCCACACTTGCAAACTTTGTGTTGGGGAATCTAACTGCAAATATCTTTCATTTTCAAATGCCCCCTCTTGATCATGAGATCTGTGGTTGTTATGATTGCTTGTTTAGAGATTCACATGGAGGAAAGATGTCTCACCTTGTCCCTTTCCCTGTTTAGAGTCATATGTTCCAGCCTCTATATGGTTCATAACGCATTACGCAAGAGGCCTCATGGCCAAATTTCTATGATTAAACAGCAGACTCTAGAGTCCCCAAACTGTTGCATTCACAAATCATATCTTCAACTCTTGGAGAGCTGCTGGAAGACATTATACTTAACTCATTTTTATTGGCTGCCACTGCTCTAAGGCTTCTATCTTGTTGCTTTCTTTCAGACCCTTGCCGTTACCCATTTGCGTTTTCTCATTCTTCATTGTAATTGTTGTAGAGCCTGCTTCATTTCATCTCCTGGTATCGTTCTTTTTCTACCTTTTTTGGAGATGCTTTAAGCACTTCCAATGTAAATTCGTATTCTTATCTTTGTGCTTTATGCAGTCCCATTGACATTCTTTGCCCACCATTGAACATTTATACACAAATTGAAATTATAGGCAAACTTGAACCTTTTGTCAATCCAGGTTTCTATCTAGCCAATTCATTGTATAAATCTGGAAATGAAGGGCAAGCTACTAAGCATGGTCTATACTTCTCCCGTCCAAGAGAATGCTTAGGTGCATGCTTAATTTTGATAAAGTGCCATAATAGGCTTGCGTGACATGCTGTTATATAGTACCCCATTGCTGGCTAAATACAGGTTAAACAAAATATTATAAAGAGCTGTTTCCAGCAAGAGGCCCTCTCAACTTTAACAGCTTTGCAAAAATAGAAGAGTAGACAATAAAGGTTGGATCCATAATAAAGATTTCCTTGAAGAGTTGACAAGTAGAAATAGAATGTGTGCTGAAAAGACACATCTTTTCATCAGAGGAAAGTACCCGAGTTCACAAGTAGATATTAATGAAATGATATTTAGGAACCTGCTACCTTGGTTACAGGTGACATTTTACAGGGCATTCCTGGGTAGAATATGATATTTATAGAAGAGTTAAAAGTTTTAAATTTTTTAGTTATTATTGCTCTTTTTTTGGGTTTCAATTTGACATTTTGGTAGGAGCTTGGGGGAATGAGTAAAATTTTCAAGTTTGCTATATTGGGAATTTGGTTGTCTTTGTTAATCGTTTAGGAGATACTTTTGGCTGTATATATTATAAAAATTCAGGATTTTCCTTTTCTCTAATGATTTGTTTTGGGAATGTTAAACAATACTAAGTATATACATTATCTTTGATGATTCACTTTTGTTTGTTGTTTTAGGCTGCAAATGATGCTTTTGTTGAAACCAGTGGAGCCGTGAATGCTGTTTCAGTTTCTCTAATGAAGATAGCAAATGATATACGCTTCCTAGGAAGGTATTTGTGCTGTAGTCCAGGTCAGTTGTATTGTCAACTATTAACATACATACTGAAGTATAGTACTAAGATATCCCTCTTTTCAGTGGACCTCGCTGTGGACTAGGTGAATTGCTATTACCTGAAAATGAACCTGGGAGCAGCATAATGCCTGTATGTATTATAACAAGACTTCAATGCATATATAACTTGTTGCACTTTTATTCTGTTTATATTTTGGCCAACTTCTTCAAACATGCATATCCATTGCAAGGAATAGCTAGCTATCACACAGAGACAATAGAAGGTATTTACATCAAAGCGTGTATTGATTCTATTGATTTAGTGATGTTTGCTACTTCTTTTGTGCTCCCTTCCATAACGCTTTACAATTCAATGTGTACTTGTGGGGGTTAGTTCATAGTAAGATTTAACCTACTAAAGTGTTCTATTTTTGTAATCATTTTCTACTCAATTGTACTAATTTTGTAGAGATTTTGATGTTTAGTTTCTCATATAAAATTGAAAAATTGCTGCAGGGAAAGGTTAACCCTACTCAATGTGAGGCTTTGACAATGGTTTGTGCTCAGGTAAACTGGACTTCTTCAGTTATATTGATTAAATTTCCCATTCATCCTAATGTGAGCCAGAGTTTTCATTATCAAATGTGCAACACTTAATCTGTATATTTGATTTATTAACAGCATGTTTTTTTATTGAGGTACAAATAGCTGCACAGCTGTTTATGTTTATATTTTAGCTCATACTATTGGAATGCTGAATTTTTCGCTGACCATATGCTGATCTTTATGGGTTCTGTTTGCATGCTAGTATCCAAAAATGTAAAAACACATGCATCAGTGCAAACCTCAACACATTAACATACATCAGAAGATAAGTGAAGTATATGAGTGCAGCATATGAGGACGGCTTCCAAGCTGAGTTCCTCAAGCATGCATCTAGTCTCTAAACTTACACATTGTTCTTCAACAAAGTGGTGTGGTTTGGCTTTCTCCATCCGTGGACTAGACAGGCCATCCACCCAATTCTTAAGTTAGGAGCCAGCTATGATTCAAACAAATATCAGACTATTATGGTTCGGCATACTTTCCCAAACCTATACACTATAGTTTTGATTCTTGAATCTACGACTATCATATGAGTTGGAGAGTAGACACCTTAGGGATAGAGGGAAAGCGGAACCTATACACTATAGTTTTGAATCTACCAATGTCATATGAGTTGGAAAGTAGACACCTTAGGGCTAGAGGGCAAGCCAGTTACCACTTACAGTGCCAAACGAACGATCACATCTTCACACTTAGGGCCATTTTTGAGGAGGCCTAGCGTTGCTCTTTAAAATTCTTTTGTTGCTTTGTAGACATTCGGAAAGTGTTCAACATAGTATTGAGATAGGTTGTGTTCCAAAGGTTTCACGACATTGGTGTTTCAAAAATCCTTCTAGCTGCTGTCTATTAGTTTTTTGGGTTACTTAAAAGTTGTTATACCATGTTTAGGGGTGCTTCATTAAATTTGGGTTACTTGGTGTATGTTCAACCCCTGGATGGCCTTAGATGGATTGTAGCATGATAGATTGTCCATGATGGATATGCATAGTTGAGAGAGCTTTCGCTGTGGATGCTTGACCTTAGGATGCTGTTGCCTTTGCTTTCTTCCCTTAGGCGTTGGAGATCTCTTACTTGGATGGTGGATGCCCTTCATTGTGGCCACATGGAGGGATCACCTAGTTGGAGAGTGCCCTACATGGGATGTGGAGCATTGTGCATCATGGAGGAAGGATTCAAGCCCTAGTTGGCATGTGGCAACTTGGATTCTTGTTCGGAGGATTAAAGATGAGTCGGGGATGTCAAGGACTTTGGCACTGTTCTTGTAAGGGGTAGTTGACCCCGTGGAGTAAATTGCTTTGGAGGATTGTTGGAGTCTATTAGGTTCATGATGGATTGGTTTGGACTTGCCTTATGTAGTTATATCACATTGGAGTCATTATTGCACACAACATCACATTGGAGCATGACACATGTACCTTAGAGTGGCCATCTCACTTGTGTTATCCTACAAGGTCTCATTGTATGTTGCTTGTAAGGGCTAAGGCCCACATTGTATTTTCGGCCTCCCTTACCTCTCATTATAAATAGAGGAAGGAGAGAGCCTTTCCACAATCATATTCATTGTACTCTTTTCTTTGTACTTAGCTTCTTACAGGAAGTTGCTAGGGTTTCCTCATGAACCCTAGGAGGAGTTATGAATTATGTAGAAGATGTCTTGGTTGGAGCTTAATTCTTGTGACTAGGGTTTGGTCTTGTGAAGAAGAAGATGGTAGAGATGATCATCATTATGGTGTTTGCTCCTATTCACTCTTGTGTAGAGATGTGACCTAAAGAATAGTGTGCACTTCCTCTCTCTTTCTCTAGAGTCTTCACTTGTACTTGTTATCTCTTTCCCTCTCCCGAGGTGTTATGATTTCTTAGTCTTCTTTGAGTATCTTGGAGCATTTTGGAATATCTTGATGGTCTAGGGTTAGGGTTTATCCTTTGGAGTTTGGAGTTTAGGGTCTTGAGAAAAACCTTAGGCTGGATTGGTAAAGAAAAAGAGAAGAGGAGGATGTCTTTCCTTGGAGGATGTTTTGGAGAGATTCTTGCACAATGGATCCTCTTGGTTAAGCTAGGAAGAGATCCTTTGGGTGGAAGTTGGTCTTGTTGAAATAATATGCAGTTGCGAAAGATATTCTTGTATTGCATAAACCCTAATGTAAAACCCTAAAAGAATAATGCTAAAGACATACTCTCAAATCAAGTGAAGATAGAAAAGTCGGCCCCAGAGAAATCAATGGGTAAAATTGCCCCAACACTGGGCAAATTTTCCCCAGAGAAGTCAGCCTAGTCACCTAGTGAAGTCGGCCCCATAGTGAAAATGTTAGCCAGAAAAGGGTATAAATAAGGGGGTCGAATTCCTCATTCAGAGACACATCACAAGTTCACTCAAGCAAGTGAGAAAGAGAGAGAGAGTAGGAGCAACTAGAGGAAGACATATATTCTTGGGGTTATCTTATCTGTGCTTCTTGTGTATTTTTCTGTGAGAGAGATTTAGCTCTTCGTTGTATTGACGTTGTACTTTTTTGACGAATCTATACTGAGAAGTTCTGCTAGGTTTTTCCTGTGAAAGGGTTTTCCAAAGATAAATCTTTGTGTCTATTGTTGAATGTATTTCTTTCAGTGATCCTTATGCATGCAATATGATAAATTGAATGAAAGTATAACATAATTGCTCTTAAGTTAAATTCTAACAGGTCTAGGAGGCGGTTGAAGAGTATGGGAATAGAGCTTGAGAGCCTCCTGCATGTATACTGCCAAGCATATTTGGTCAAGTTACTTGAATAAAGTAGAGAGGGTCTAAGGTTCCCTAAAAAGACAATGGAACCACCTTTGGATCTCATAGTAGATGCGGTCGCAGAAGATGCAATGATCCTCTATCTCAACCTCCCAAAGATCGAACAACTGACAAATCTTGTTGGACCAATCAATTTAGTGGTTTGACTTCACCTGAAGTCTATGTAAACCCACTTTGAATCAATGTTACAAATATCGGCGCGGCGACAAAATCGACAGGGTCTAGGAAACATCGTCTCGGGATATCTCGGCAGAACATCGGCAAAAATTGGCAAAAAATCAACAAACTTAAAAAACACAAAAAAATTCATTTTTTTTCAATTTTTTAAACATCTAAAGCAACAATAACATCAAATAAACACATTGCCGCATGAATATGGAAAGAAAACTGATATATAAGATATATAAGATGTCTAGAGATACATCACACATCAAAATGGATCGTGTCCCAGTCCTACTCCTGAATAGTGAATACTGAATGTTTGAATCATCAAAAATATAAGTTATAACTTATAACAAATGTGGAATATAGGCCTTTGGTTTCATCTTCAGCAGAGGCGTCGCCACGCGCAGGATCGCATCTGCACAATTCTCGTCATTATTTGCTTGAGAATTCTCATCATCGTTACTAAGCATCTCTTTAATTTGCACAACCCACTCCCTCCGAAACACTAGAGATTCCGCCATCACAATGTAATCTATTCTCCTCTACAGATTAACAGCTCTACTTCTTTGAATGTCTAGCTCAACATGAATAAGGTAGCACTTGCCGGTTTGAGATTTGATTAGTACTCCTGTGCATTATATAGAGTGTAGAAAAACATAACGGGATATCATTCACCCTGATTTTTGACGTTCAGTGTTTTTCATTTCATTTGAAAGCGTATTTTATTTGAAAGCTAGCTATGATGGACCCCTAGCGTATTTTATTTGAAAGCTTTCATCTTTTTATCAAAATTTTTAGTTTAGTTCAGTTAATTCGTAGCTAGCTATCAACAATAGGAATATTACTCTACGGCCGGTTTTACTACACTGGATATGATGGACCCCTAGCTTGTGAAAAAATACATCCCATATTACAAAAATACAAGATATACCTACAGGCAATAGATAGCTACATAGCATATGACTTTTTTAACACTGGTGCGTGACAACTCAACCCATCCAAATCTCCGACAGTCCACTTTAATATGAATGAGAATTCTACTAAAAACGAAACTTTTTCAACCTTGGCAAAAAATCACGAGTCGACTGAGATATTGGTGATTTTTCGGCCTAAAAATCAACGATTTTTGGGGTAAAAATCGACCCGATTTTTTGGTCGATTTTTCCTTGAAAAATCGGGGCCTCCAAAAAATCACGATTTTTCGGCGTAGCGCGAACAATCGGTCAATATTTGTAACACTGCTTTGAATTGGCCCAAGGGAATACAAAGAACATGCACCCAATGATGAAGCGTGTACAAAGTTTGGACAATAAACCCATCCGTCACCTCCATCTTATCTTATTATTTTATCTTATCTTGTACATATATTAAGAAAAAATGTTGTGAGAGATAATTCTTGATAAAAAATCTAGAATTATAGTAGGGTCCATTTACGTGACCATGTTGACATCAATTTGAATATCATCATGATTAGAACATCACTGAGAAGCCATTTCTAGTGATGCCTCACGAGAAACCCAACATCCCTAAATCCAGGGATGCCTCAAGAGAAACCCAACAACCCCCAAATCCAGGGATGCTCCAACGTCTCCATTTGCAATGGATGTCTTGGGCTTCCTCCTGCAAAAATAAGACACCAACGGTTCATCCCAATGCCCGTAACTTAGGGATGTGTTCTCTACCCACAAGAACACATCCCTGATCCCTAGGATTCATTGCCTTTGTGTGACTGTTCCTTACCCCTCATCATATCTTTAATACTCTCTTTCTCATAATGTGGATCTAGAGTTTCCTAAAAATCAGTCTAGGTTAATTTCCTCAGGTCCTCGATTTTCTATATTTCGACACCCAAGCCACTCAAAATACCATTTTGACCTTGTTTGATCGATATTACATTAAGAAGCCTCGTATCAAGGAGAAGAGTTTTGTAATTTAATAGGTGGATGAGTTAAACTTGACATTTTATGAGTGAAACGTGGGAGTTAGTATGTTTCCCAGTGTTGCAAATATTTTCCATTTTTTTCTATATTTATGATATCTCCTGAGTTTTTCAAGTTATCGATTTGTCTAATATCTTTAGATCTTTATTATCTTGGATATTTGTACATGGGAACTATTGTCGCCGAAACACGCACCTGGGGGTTATCACAACATAAATCTTCAAGTTGCTTGGGTGTGTTCCTTGGGGGCAAGTTTCGAGTTGAGATACTGTCACTCAACAATCAATTCCTCCGTTTAGGCAGAACTCCTAACGAAGCCAAGGGGGGTAGTTCCTATGAGTTACTAAGGCTGATTAAGCAATTTAGTTTTGAATGAGTGAGTTGTTTAGGAGTTTGAAATCGATTGAATGAAAGCAAAAATTTACTTGCAAAATATAATTTAAGATTAACAACATAACATAATCATGTAACACATAAGATCTGAATCAAAGATTGAATTATTGTAAAATAATACCAGTGCCAAAGTGGAGTCGAAAAATAAAGTGTTGTTGTATTGTAGATTTTTGGCAAGTGCTTCTTAATCAGTTTTAGTTTATTATAGGATGAGACTCGATTACAGGAGAAGGGGAGCTCCAGATATACCGTGAGGTACAAGGAGTAATGTCCGAAAATTAACTAAAGGTGGCTCCTCACGAAGACGTGTGGGCTAGAATGGAGTCTCGAGGGTGGTGTTCAACACTACACCAACAAGGGTGTAGTCTAACTGTGCCCTAAGGTCGCCTCCCAGTGGTTCTCGCTTCTCCTGAGAAATTTCTCCACACAATAATTAATGTCTAAGTGTCGGATTTTCACTATGTTCAGGGTTGTTGATTTTATTAGTATGCGTTTTTATTAGATGTGAAAAATTAAGGAGTAGTTGCAACTCTTTCTGATTTCCCATAGGACGAGGCAAATGCCCGCAAGGGGAAAGAGCATACTTTGAGTTGAAAACTAAATGTTTATTCCGTTTGATTGCAAAAAATAAATAATTGAAGTAAAGTGTTATTCTAATTACTACAGGCAAAGAGTCTATTTTTTGATCATCCGATCACGTACTTTAGGCAAAGCCCTTTATGTGACGGCGAGAGCATACTTCGAGAAAGCAATATCAAATTTGTTACTTTGAAGCAAAAAATGAAACGACTAAAACAATATTTATGATGTTTAAAATTTGAAAGTATACTGCCTATTGTGTGTGTGTGTGTGTTTGTGTTTAAGCAGAAAATAAAACTTGTTAGAAAAAATCACGCCATAAAAAAAATGCGAATCCCCCCAGGGGTGTTGGGGTGTGGGTGCTGGGTAGCCCACTTGCTCTTCTTTTTATTTTTTGATTTACAATAAACTTTTAAAGAAAATGCCTAAGATCTTTACAGATCTAGATCTAAAGGCTTACAAAAAATGCAAAGGCAAAATGCCGGATGAAGCTAGGATGCCCCGGGAAGCTCTGGAATAGTGTTATCGGAACCGGACCGGAACCGGAAAAACCGGCCGGTCTGACCGGTTTACAGAAGTAACCGGTCCGGTCAGGGACAAAAACCGGTTGAACCGGATTTTTGTCTGAACCGGGTACTGAACCGGCCGGAACCGGCCAAAACCGGCCCGAACCGACCGGTCTGTACAGTGGACCCATAAAACTAATTTTTATTTTTTTTAAACACAAAAAAAAGTTATCTATGCTTCTATGATTAGTTTACTGTTATTCATTAGTACTATGGTTGCCATTTTGAGCCTCTTTGTTGATATACTTTGGTTCAGAACCTCAGAGATGTATTGCACTGGGTGTTGTTTTGGTTATTTGCACCCATACTTGCTATATATATGAGAAACTTTGCATATTTGTGTATTAATGGTTTGGATTCATATGTATGCACATGAATATATATGTTTTTTACAAAATATGAATATTTTATGTGTTTTTTAGTTGACCGGTTTTTTTCCCGGTTTTTTTCCGGTTCCGGTCCAATTCACATTTTGGGCTTCGCCGGTTTGATGACCGGTCCGGTTCCGATAACATTGCTCCGGAATGGCCCAAACTTGAAATTTTTGACCAAAAGGTGCCAAAACCTGCTACAAGGTAAAACCGGACAGCGAGCTAATTAGTGTTAGAAAGTGCCCAAAATCACTTTTAAAAGTGATTTGGGCAACTACAAAAAATATGGAAAAAATCTAGGCTAGTCTACTTGTAAAAAATGAATGAAAATAACTCAAAAGGACAAGTCCTTTTGAGGATCTTGGCTTGCTTTTGAGGGCAGCCAATGAGGCACTTTTTTAATTGCCAAATAGACTTTTAAACCCAAAGTAATTAACCTCTACTTTAAGCCTAGAAAATTTCCAATGAAATCACTTGCAAAGGGAAAACTACTCAATAATAGATCTAACTTTGCAAAATAAAACTTTTCAAACGATTCTAGATCTAGAAATTCATATAAAATCTACTTATGATATAGATCTAAACTATAGATTTGAATGCTTGCTAAAAATTTTTAAAAATGAAGTTCTTTGAAGTTTGAAGGAGGAAGAGAGAAGAAGCTTTGCTTGTTGCCGAGAAGATCAACCAAGAGGCTTCTTGGTGGGATGTCGAAGGACTGTCTAAAATAATTAGCTTGGAGATGATAATAAACAAGCTAGATCAACTCTTCTTCCAAGCTAAGCTACTTGCAATCTAATCACACACTTGAACACATACCTGTGAGATCCGATAGTATATATAAGAGAGAACAAATGAACATGCATATAAACTTATAAGCATGTAAAATATAGATCTCTAATCACATATATCTAAGAAGAAATAGAAAGTAAGCTTACTAACTATCTCTTTCCTATCAAGTTATCAACTGATAACAAACCTATCAAGATTGCATTCACAAGATACATACACAAGAAATGTAAAAAATTCACAAGTTACCTCAGTAGAACCATGACAATGTTCATCCAACACAATGGCACTACACACTTAGCCTCCAAAGCTTCTCTTTATTGAGCAAAAGAACAATGATAACATTACAATGGGCAAGCCTTTCACTCCTTTACTGTAACTAGTTCAAAGCTGGAGAGGATGCTTGCTTTTATAGCAAAATGGGAGAAGGTAGGGCGTAATCCTCATGAGGGCGTCAATCTTTGATTGAGAGTGAAGAGGGCGAGTACAAGCATGAATCAAGGGATTAGATTGGTCTTTGGATCTCTTATGGATGGCTCCATCCCTCAGGATGCGCCCATCCTCATTGGGATGGACTCCCAACCATTTAGCACATGCCAACTCATGTATGTGCCCTCCCTTATGGAGAAGTGCGCTCCTCATATAGCCATGCTAACTCGCCCTTCAAGATATGGTTGGGATTTGATGATACTAAGGTTGATTTGATTTGGATTCAAGATAAAGGAGAGTGTGCCCAAAGTAACTAACCTCTACTTTAAATCTAGGCTAGTCTACTTGTAAAAAATGAATGAAAATAACTCAAAAGGACAAGTCCTTTTGAGGATCTTGGCTTGCTTTTGAGGGCAGCCAATGAGGCACTTTTTTAATTGCCAAATAGACTTTTAAACCCAAATTAATTAACCTCTACTTTAAGCCTAGAAATTTTCCAATGAAATGACTTGCAAAGGGAAAACTACTCAATAATAGATCTAACTTTGCAAAATAAAACTTTTCAAACGATTCTAGATCTAGAAATTCATATAAAATCTACTTATGATATAGATCTAAACTATAGATTTGAATGCTTGCTAAAAAAATTGAAAAATGAAGTTCTTTGAAGTTTGAAGGAGGAAGAGAGAAGAAGCTTTGCTTGTTGCCGGGAAGATCAACCAAGAGGCTTCTTGGTGGGATGTTGAAGGACTGTCTAAAATAATTTGCTTGGAGATGAGAATAAACAAGCTAGATCAACTCTTCTTCCAAGCTAAGCTACCTGCAATCTAATCACACACTTGAACACATACCCGTGAGATCCAATAGTATATATAAAAGAGAACAAATGAACATGCATATAAACTTATAAGCATGTAAAATATAGTTCTCTAATCACATATATCTAAGAAGAAATAGAAAGTAAGCTTACTAACTATCTCTTTCCTATCAATTGATAACAACCCTATCAAGATCGGATTCACAAGATACATACACAAGAAATGTAAAAAATTCACAAGTTACCTCAGTAGAACAATGACAATGTTCATCCAACACAATTGCACCACACACTTAGCCTCCAAAGCTTCTCTTTATTGAGCAAAAGAACAATGATAACATTACAATGGGCAAGCCTTTCACTCCTTGACTCTAACTAGTTCAAAGGAGGAGAGGATGCTTGCTTTTATAGCAAAATGGGAGAAGGTAGGGCGTAATCCTCATGAGGCCGTCAATCTTTGATTGAGAGTGAAGAGGGCGAGTACAAGCATGAATCAAGGGATTAGATTGGTCTTTGGATCTCTTATGGATGGCGCCATCCCTTAGGGATGCGCCCATCCTCATCAGGATTGCCTCCCAACCATTTAGCACATGCCAACTCATGTATGTGCCCTCCCTTATGGAGAAGTGCGCTCCTCATATAGCCATGCTAACTCGCCTTTCAAGATATGGTTGGGATTTGATGATACTAAGGTTGATTTGGTTTGGATTCAAGATAAAGGAGAGTGCGCCCAATCCACTTGTGGACTGCCACATATCCCGCACGTGAAGCATGAGATGGTGGGCGCACTCACTAAACCTTAATGATATGCCACCTGAGGATTTAACCTTTTTCACATGTTCTTTAATTCTCTAATGAGTCGCCTTTCATGTGTGATGGCATGCCAACTCATTTGGCACATGCAAAATGACCGCTTTTTATTATATATATATTTATATATGGGTCATTTTGTATTTTTTAGCATTTATTTGCCATTTTGTCGCATTTTTAAGGAACAATTCTCCCAGAGACGACGTAGTCACCCGAAACCTAGGAAAAGTGGGTCCTAGGGTAAAGAGGATGCTTTGAGTGTGAAAACGAGTGTCCCCACTCCAAAATCCGCCTCCAGACCACACTTTTATTACAATTTGAAATTTTCCAATTAAACCATTAAAAATGGTCTAATTTTACGGAAAAAAATATTTTCTTCGGGAATTAAAAAAAAACTTAGGGGGACCTAGCACATGCCCATATGACTCAATTTTAATAGCTAGCATGGTAATAGACATTGACAGTGGAACTCTAATAACCTCCTAAGACCGAGAAATCATGCCGACCACCCCAACTTTGGAGGTATGAGTGAAAAACTCGCCAATTATAAGTCGTTTATTCAACAACATATAATTGACAAGGGAAAGAACACCCTGGGCTAGTCGGACTGATAACTAAGTCCTAGGAAAGCCGAGTCCTTTACAAAAACCATCATGCTATGACATTTTTTACAATTTCCCCACGAGGCATGGACATGTGACTTTATCAACAAAACATGGACCAAGGTGGCCTGCTAGGACTTCTGATCTTCTGATTGTGAACAAGTAACCTTGTTCTATCTTTACAGGCTCACTTGAAATCATCTAAGTGCAACTTAGCTGATAACAGGAACAATTTTGTGATTTGTACATTTTATCCCAAAATACTTGTTTGTCTAAGAATCTGGGTATTATTTTGTCATGGACAGGTACTTTGAACAAGGTTAACACAGTAAACCCCTGGTCATCACCCTATAATCAGTCCTTCCTAAGGAAAACTGCAAATATCTTAATATATCGTTCACTGTGATTTATATATATTTCAGATGATGCCTTTTTCATTTATCGGATGTCATTTCTATCAAAAACATAAAACCTCAATATTATTGCTCCCTCCGTGTACTGTGTATCGTCTATCTTTCACACTGATTAATATGTAGTCAACTTTATACTGGATCAGAGAACTGCTTCCTTTGTGTTGATGTTCAATATGTATGCTTTACTCAGGGATAGTTTTGTCTTTCTTGGCTTCCAGATAGGAAAACCTTGTTTTCAGAAATTCGCTGATTTATGAAAATGTTATGTATGTTGCAGGTTATGGGAAACCATGTTGCAATCACAATAGGAGGTTCAAATGGTCATTTTGAGCTTAACGTTTTTAAGCCATTGATCGCAAGTGCTCTACTTTGGGTATTGTGGTTTCATGTCTTATGTCTGCATTTTCTCAAGAAATTGATTATCTGATCTCCCATACCATTTCAATGTGCTTGCCCTTTGTCTTATGAGTGCATTTTCATCAGTAAACCTAATATCAAAATGAACTGGGCCAGAGTGCTAATCCATTTGGTCCTCACATGTGAAGCAGACAACTTTTTATACCACATGGATGGACTTATCTATCCAATATTCTGATTTTCAAGAGTTTAAAAATATCAATATTGACTATTACAATTTTCTGCTCTCTAAAATGACCATGCCTAAAAGCAAGATAATTCAGTCTGTTCGTTCTTGTTTATTGTCTGAGGAATACACAAAGTTTTCAGTTCCTTGGCCCATATTTAATGGTGCATAAATTTTGAAGTCTATAAAAAGGTGGATTTATCTTCAGGTTTCAAAGTGACTGATTTAGTTTTATCTTGCAGTCTTTGACATTGCTAGGAGATGCTGCAGCTTCATTTGAAAAGAATTGTGTAAGGGGAATTCAAGCCAACCATCGCAGAATAAGACAACTTGTGCGAGAGGTGGGCCATAAATTAATATAAATTAAATAATGAATTTAATGTTTAAACAATTTCACTTCTTGAATTTATTACAAATCTCTGAATATTTGCTGTTTTGTGCAGTCATTGATGCTTGTTACAGCTCTGAACCCAGTGAGTTTTTCCTTTCAATTCGTCAACCTGCCTTCCAATTTGCACAACTGTAAAACAATTATGTTTGCTATGTTTAACTCACATTTTCTTAATGATTCTAATATCCCTATTTTTTATTCTTTGCTTTAGAAAATTGGGTATGACAAAGCAGCAGCAACTGCCAAGAAAGCCCATAAAGATGGAACAACCCTGAAGGTGACTGTGAATTCCTAAATAGAAAAATGTTAAATGTTATCTTCATCCCATCTTTTCTAAGAAGAAGATTATTGCTCATCTCTACATACAAAAAAAAGTGATAATCTGTAAATAGCGTTTTCTCTAAGATACTTCGTTTTTCTTGAGAAATGCATCATATATTACTTAGAAATGCATCATATGGAACAAAGACGACATCAATCTAATGACAGGATTATATATATATATATATATATATATATATATATATTACTTCTGAAAGGTGTGGGGGAGTTTATGGATTCACAACACAGAAAAAAATTAACACAGATACACAATGAAGCGAACTCGCTCTGTTTTTCTCTATTCATTCATCATCTAAAAATTACAAATAACACATATTTATACAAATTGAAAAGATTTTACGGCGACCAGAATTTCTCATCGGGTCGGAAACAATTAGAAGCACGACGACACAAGGGTTGGCAAAACCATGCTCCGATTACCCATGGGGCTCTAACAGCAGCGATCCAAAGCTTTGAAAATGTGTCACCCTGTGACTGGCTGTTGGTCTTTGCCTTTCGGCCTTTCTAATGTGTTCACTTATTGTACATGCCGATACAAAACTCTGATGTGCTGATGTGTGTCCCATTGTGACTCTCCATCGGCCTTCAACTCTGTTGCACATTATTGCAACGTTGATATAATGACTCCGATAGCCACTAGTCCGCGTCTGAATTGCTGTCAGACTTTCCTCATCGGACTTCCATCCAATGCGCACATAAAACTTCGTCGATATGTTGGGTTCAATACACTATCAGGCCTCTGCTTCCACGTGTCCATATCTGATTCGCTGTCAGACAGATTTCATCAGGGATCTTTCCAAGTTTCTCGACACTTCGATTTTCACGAAACTTCTTCTGTGGGATTTCCGGCTTGATTCCAACGACATTTAATATTTTAGGTGCAAAACTTTAATGTTGAACTTGACTAATACGACGCCACTTCACCTAGATTCAATTCCATTTCAATGCAAGTTAATACCTTCATAATTGATTTACAAATGTCTTTCTGGCTGATCTGATTGATAGCTGCTCCGCCATGACTCGATCTGATCTCAACTGATCGTATCTTATCCGCTGCATATGATTACCGTGCCTACTGGCTCGATTTCTCAGGTATGGGGTTGGAGAAATAATTATATCTAACATTCTCCCCCTTAATTATTTCTGCAAAATTTCAAAAAACAAGTACTGCTGCATCCTACAACATACAAACTCCTAAATTATTTCTGTGAAATTCAAAGAACTCCTTAGCCAAGGGTTTTGTAAAATTATTAGCTAACTGATCTTCAGATTTGCAAAACTCAATAGCAATTTGATTACTCTTCACAAGTTCTCAAATTAAATGATACATTGTATCAAGGTTCAATATGCTTTCTCTTCTTGTAAAAAACATGGTTCTTTGACAATGCAATCATAGAATTATTATCACAGTAAATCTAAGTTGGTCCTTCCTGTTCATGTAACAACTTAGTCAATATTCTCCTGATCCAAACTGATTGACATACTGCTCCAGTGGTCACTACATACTCAGCTTCTGCAGATGACAGCGTCACAATGGGCTGCTTCTTAGATGCCCAAGCCATTGCTGCAAACCAATACTGAACACATAACCAGATGTACTTTTCCTGTCATCACTACTTCCTGCAAAATCATTGTCTGGACTTGGAATAGCCCGTCAAATTAAAATCTGAACCTGATGTATACAGAATTCCAAACTCTGTTGTTCTAGCAACATATCTCAGTATTCTCTTACCAGCTTGCCAGTGAGTACTTTTTTGGGACTCCATAAACCAAGAAATCAGACTCACAACATACATTATATCAATCCCTGTTGCTGTCAGATACATGAGACTACCAACTAGTCTCTTATACAAAGTTGGATCAACATTTGACGCATTATCCTACTTACTCAGCTTTATACCAGTTGCAATTGGAATTACAGTTGCCTTACAATTCGCCATCCTGAATCTACTCAAAATATCCTTAGCATATTTAGTTTGGAAAATAAAAATTCCTTTCTCAAATTGATTAACATCTATACCAAGAAAATACTTCATCAACCCCAAATCAATCATCTCAAACTCTGTTTTTTTGGCTGTTTTAAATTCGTCAATTGAGAGATCTTCGGTGAAAATTAAATCATCAACATACAAACAAACTATCTAGATTTTACCTTCCTGATTTACCTTGGTGTACAGGGTTGGTTCTCTTGGACTTCTGGTGAATCCATTATTATTCAAATACTCATCTATTGTACTTTACCAAACCCTGGCTACCTGTTTCAATCCATATAAGGCTTTCTTCAACCTGTAGACCTTATCTTCTTATCCATCAATCTCATATCCTGGAGGCTACTTCACATAAACTTCTTCCTCCAAGAAACCATTTAAATGCAGACTTAACATCCATCTGATATACTTTCCATTTGTTCTGTGCTACAATGGCCAAAACCATTCTCAAAGTATCAAATCTAGCTACAGGTGCAAAACTTTCATTGTAATCAATACCAGGTTGTTGACTAAACCCTTGAGCCATAAGTCTAGCCTTGTGCTTTTCGATCTCACCTACAACATTCAACTTGGTTTTATAGATCCACTTCACACCAATACAATTCTTATCTTTTGGTAAATCTACAAGCTCCCAAGTGTTGTTTCTTTCTATGGAATCAATTTCATCATCCATAGCCTTCACCAAAACTTCCTCTTTGACAACTTCTTCAAAATTTACCGAGTCATATGCAATTAACGCAAAATTCGTAAAGTGATCTACTTCATCTTCTTGTTCATACAATTCCCGTAAACTTCTAGTATTCTGACCTTTAATTATGTTTCCCATTGTGGCAAGAGTGGGATTCGAATCACTACATACCTTAGATCCAGTAGTTTGTTGTCTTCCATAACTGGATGGTTCTCCACGCTCCTGAGTTCTGGCAGTTGTAAAACGTGTTGAACTAGCACCAGGTGTTGGTTCTCCATCCCGCTGCTCAACTCCATCATCATCCTCTTGACAGAATGTAACTCCCCCTGTATCATATTTATCAATAATGCCATCTCAAGCTTCCTCTTTCTTAAATTCAACATCTCTGTTGATTACACATTTCTTGGTGATGAGGATACACTTTTCACTTTTGTCATCAAGTTTTTGCCTTATCTGTTTAGGTTGGGCATAAGTCTCACACCCAAAAATTCTCAAATGAGACACACTACAACTCCTACCACTCCAAGCTTCTTCGGGAACTCTGTCCTGCACACTCTTGTTTTGGACTTTTGTTCAGGATATACACTGAACAAGCAACTGCTTCACCCCAATAATCATCTTATAGATGCTTCTCCTTGAGCATACTTCAAGCCATATTCATGATGGTTCGATTCTTCCTTTCAGCCACTCCATTCTGCTGTGGAGTATATCTAGTAGTATATTGTCTCTTGATTCCATGATAATTGCAAAATTCAACAAACGCATTTAATTTGAATCATCCACCTCTGTATGATCTCAACACCTTAATATATGTTTGCCACTTTCTTTTTCAACCATTGCTTTAAACTTCTTAAATATGCTGAAAGTTTCAGACTTCTTCTTTAGGAAATAAACCCAAGTCTCTCGACTATAGTCATCAATAAAGTCAGGAAATATAAATTACCTTCCAGCGTGTGGGTGTTTGCATTGGTCCACACAGGTCTGTGTGTACTCCTGATATAAACTTATCCCTGTGATGCTTCGCTAAGATACAACTCTCACATGACCTCTCTGGTGGCTGAAAACAAGGTAACCCCTTTACCATATGTTTATTTTGTAACAAATTCAAACCCCCAAAATGCAAATGTCCATAGGTACCATACCTCAAATGCCATAACCAGGACTTATTCAGACACTTAGCTCTGAGTGCATTGACATAATCTGTCAATTCGCTCCTCATAATCAGTGGAAACATTCTATTCTTGGTCATCTCCACCTTGGCTATTAGCTTATTGTTGGGATACTTGTCTAGAATTGTACAGACCTTGTCCTTAAAGGACACTCTATATTTCTTCTCCATGAATTGTCCAACGCTCAACATGTTACACTTCACAAACCAGTTACATAGTAGACTTCATCTATTGTTCTTCTTTCTCCATTTCTTGCATACACAACAACCACACCTTTTCCATTAACACACACCTTCTTATCATTGCCCAATTTCAATTTAGACTCAATGGTGGTGTCTAGACTGGCAAATACAACCTTATTTCTAGTCATATGATTTTTGCAACCACTACCCAAAAACCAAATGTCATTTGAACTTTCTTGGGTTACATTGCAAGTGAGAAACACGGGTTTCTCCTCAGTCTCTTCTCTGATATTTGCAGACTACTTACTTGCATCTGCCATCTTCTTTCTACATTGGTTGGCATAATGACCAAACTTCTTACTATAGAAACACTGCACTTTGGACTTATCAACACTTTGACATCCTTGTTGCCAAATATTTGCTACTGCTGTTGCTGCTCCCCCTTAAACTGCGAGGGTTTTGCTGAGATATCTTCTCAGATTCTTCATCATCTTTTCTTTCTCTCAGTCCAGGGGTTTCTGCCTCCTCTTCCTCTGTTTCCAAATCTACCTCTTCCTCTTTAACCTGAGACATTCAACTAGGACTTGAATGTAGTCTCCTGCGAACTATTTTCATATCTATTCATCCTGGACTCATGTGCCACCAGGGAACTAGTTAGTTCATCAATATGCATCTGACTGATATCTTTGGACTCTTTTATAGCTGCTACTACAACCTCAAACTTCCTAGGCAAACTTCTGAGAATTTTCTCAATCACTCCGCGATATGAGAGGTCTTCTCGATAGTACATACTGTCTCAACTGGTTTACAACATTCATGATCTGGGTCATAAACTTGTCTATAGACTCCGATTCCTTCATCTTCTAGTTTTCAAAATCTACTCTCAAGTTCTGCAACTTTATTGTCTTCACCTTGGATATAACCTGATAACTGGTTTCAAGAATGTCCCAAGCCGCCTTAGAAAATTGAGCATTTGACACCTTCGGAAAGATTGTGTCATCTGGGTCTTGCTGAATGAGACCTAGAGCTCTATTATCCTTCTTCCTGATGTCACATTCATCATTTGTCAGAGCCAACTTCGCTATAGCATCTATGGGCTCTGGATATCCAACAGTCACAAAGCTCCACAAATTCGGAGAATGCAACAATGTTCTCATTCAAATCGACCATGAATCATAGTTTTTCATTGTTAAAACGGGAACCATTGGCTGAGTCAAACTGCTCAAACCCATCTCCAATTACAGTCTTCAAACTAACCGGCGTGCTCCTGGGGAATGACAATCACGCACAGGAGGGCAAGAGCATGAACCTGCTCTGATACCAAACTAAAGGGTGCGGGGGAATTTACTGACTCACAACACAGAAAAAAAATAACACAGACACACAACATAATCGAACTCGCTCTGTTTTCCTCTATTCATTCATCATCTAAAAATTACAAATTACACATTTATACAAACTAAAAAGATTTTACAGTGACCAGAATTTCTCATTGGGTCGGAAACAATTACAAACATGTCGACAAAAGCATCGGCAAAACCATGTTTCGATTGCCCATGGGGCTCTAACAGCAGTGATCCAAAGTTCTGAAATCGTGCCACATGTCACCTTGCGATTGGCTGTTGGTATTTTCTTTTTGGCCTTTCTAATGTATTCAGTTATTGTGCACGCCGATACAAAACTCCGATGTGCTAACACCTGTCCCATTGGGACTCTCCATCGGCCTTCAACTCCATTGCACATTATTGCAATGCCGATATAACGACTCCGATAGCCACAAGTCCACGTCTGATTCGTTGTCGGACTTTCCCCATTGGACTTCCATCCAATGTGCACATAAAAATTTGTTGATATGTTGGGTCCGATACACTGTCTGGCTTCTGCTTCCACGTGTCCATATCTGATTCGCTGTCGGACAAATTTCATCGAGGATCTCCGCAAGCTTCTCAACACTTAGTCTATTTTCACGAAACTTCTTCTGCTGGATTTCTGTCTGATTCCAACATCGACATTTAATATTTTAGGTGCAAAACTTTAATGCTGAACTTGACTAATATGACACCACTTCACCTAGATTCAATTCGTCTTCAATTCCATTTCAATGCAAGTTAATACCTTCATAATGTTAGAGTTTGCACTTTAATTCAATTTAGTTAGATCTTTATACTGAAAGATAGACAAGCACAACAAAACACAAAAGACACAAGAATTTTCCTCGGGGAAACCATAAAGGAGAAAACCCTGCAACTTCCTCAAAGATAGATTCGTGACTAGTACAATATCAAGCAAAATGGAAAACCCAAAATATAAGATGTCTTCTGCAGCTCTCTCTCTCTCTTTCTCCTCCAGCGAACTTGTCTTCTCTCTCTCCTTATGCAAACTTGCTTGAGTGAGTGGTGTGTCCAAAGGAGAGAGCAAGGCTCTCTATTTATACTTTATGTGTGGATGACCTTTTTCCTAATGGGGCCGACCTCAGTTACCTAACTGGGCCGACCTGTCCTAGGGAGACTCAATAATACAAATTACATTTGACCTTTGGGGATCTAATGCCCCGACTTAGAATGGAGATTTTACCTCGATATTCTTGCATGACCAATCACAATAATGACATCCCCTAACGGAGGAAAAACATCTCAGTTGGAGGTACAAATAAAATACAATAATAATATAAATATAAAATACAAGTGAATATCTTCCGAAGTTACATTTACAACAACACATAATTGATGTACAAACCACTTTTCCAGCTGATCTGATTGATAGCTGCTACGCTATAACTTGATCTGATCTCAACTGATCAGATCCGCTGCATACAATTACCACACCTACTGGCTCGATTTCTTAGGTAGTTGGAGAAATAATTATATCCAACAACTTCATGGAAGAAAGAGCAACATCAATCTAAAAACAGGATTAAAGGATATGCGGATATATTGGATCGCAAGCCTATACAAACCACACGAACATTATAAGTTTGTATAATCGATGACCTATGCAAATCATGTTTGCTGTATTCTTTGAGCGTTGAATCTCGCTTGAGCCTAGGACATTTTTTTTATTTTGAAGATATCATTAGTACTTGTAAGTTGTAACCAAAGTTACCAGGTAACCAAACTATAGTGACATAGTCTATAACAGAGAACATCAACCATAAAATGAAAGTTGAAACAATTCACGAAGCATCATATTCATTACCAAAGAGTAATTATATGCTTTTATGCAGTCAATGAATCAATCATGCAAAGTTGCAAATAGTGAACTTCAAACTCAAAGGTAGGTTCAACTTCAAACTTTAAACTTGAAATGGCATGTAATGTTTACAAAATATACGATAATAAATATAAAAGATTCAATAGTGCAGAAACTTGAAAGTACTGTAAACAAGAAAATACAAGAAAAGTAGATTTTATGGATGTTTCCTCTTGCCACGGGAAATTTCCATTTTCTTTTCTCGTGCTCTATGAAAAATGAGAGTGGGATTATCATCCCCAGTAGCCACCAATGCCGAGCCATGCCCAAGACTCGATCTTGCACGACCCCCCCTCACTGATGGAGATGGAGGTCATGAAGTTGAACCTCTGGGCAAAGATGGTGCATATGGAAACAAGGTAGAAGATTGCGGCGGCATTGCTGCTGCATGGTCATCCTCATCGCCCAAAAGCTCTTCCTCCAAGCGCTCTAAAGCTAAGGCTCCATGCTCCAAGTTATGCTCCTTCGGATTGTTGTCCCAAGTGACATATGATCTATCAGTTTTGGCACGCTCACAATAATGAGTCAAAACAACCTCAAGTTGTAATGTATATAAACCAAGCTTTCTGCTCGGTTTCTTTTCACTGAGTGGATGAAGCTATAGGTGCTCCAACACCTTTCTGCAGAGGAACTGTTAACCACCTGTGAAAGCACTTTGATAGCCAATTTATTCAAGCGTTGGCATGTTGAGCCATACATGTTCCACCATTCGATAGGAGGCACCCTATCTCGATCTCTGATTGCATGCAAAATACCAAATGGACCAACTTCACTGAGTTATTTGCTTAATTCTCTATGCAATAAGTCACATTCCTCTACATCAGGGACCAACTTGTCTATAGCAGCCATGTACCCAACCTGTACCTCTGGATCTGTGTGGGGATTTCTCCTAACCCCACCCCCAGGTGCTGGTTTGGCCAACCAAGATGGAGAATAATATTTTGGTGTTAACACATACGCTAAGGCATGTAGTGGAATGTTGGGATGTTCCCACCTTTTGACCACATGTCTGTGAATATTGTCATACAAGATGGGATCTTTCTGTTCAACAATATCTTTAATTTGGCCCAGCATGCTATCCATCTGCTCATACACCTCCCCAATCATCGGCTTATTTGTATCTGCAAACCGAAACATGTAATAAATGGGCTTTGTGAACAACAAAACATACTTGACACTTGCCCAAAATTGACCATCAAGAACTGTGTCCTCCACCTCCTGAAAATCAATGCTGTCAGATGTGGATGTAGCCCTATCTTTCAAGACCTGCCATGACTCACTTGATACCATGCTAGCCAATTCCTCTCTTACCTTCAAAAGGCGCCTGAAAGTGAGGTAGTAGCTAGCAAATCTAGTCTTTGCTATCTTCAATAGCTCCAACTTTGAGTGATTGCGGAAAATGCCATGGGCATTGCTATGGTTGGTTATAAATCTTATCATGTACTTGCGCTTTTTGTACAATTCACCAATCCATTTGTAATCATTTTCCTTCAACTTAATGATGTCGTGCATCAAAAGGTTCAGTGTGTGAACCAAACACCCATACCAAAATATGTTGGGGTATTTATCTTCAATGATTGCTCTTGCTGCCTTACAATTAGCAGCATTATCGGTTATGACTTGGATGACATTGTATGGACCAATAGATTCAATGGTTTTGAGTAGGAGTTCTGCAATGTTCATGCCGGTCTTGAATTTATCTGAGTAGTCATGGGCTAAAAGGAAGACTGCACCAGTAGCAGACACACCAAGAACATTTATCAATGGCTTGCCTTTTACATTTGTCGATCCATCTGATACAATTGATACCCCATAATCATTCCAAGCATTTGTGAATTGCCCCAAAGCATTTTGGATCTTGCCTCTTTCCTTGTCAAGCCCCACAGTTCTAGCTTTGTCATACCCTGGGCTCTTGTATCCTACCGGAGCAGTGTGAATGGCCTCTACCATTTCATGCCAATAGGGTGAGCGAAGGACATTGAATGGTATGCCACATGCATAGAGAAACCTGAACACTTTTGCATCCACATCATCCCTACCACCTTGGTCAAGGAAATATGATATTGTCTTGCGTGACCCAGGGGGTGAGAATCCTCTACCTTGGGTGGATGGGCCTCCAGTTCTCGGTGAGTTTGAGGGGTCTTGGTCAACCCTTGATGCTTTTGATTTGTTTTGTGCTTCAAATTCTTCCTTCTTATACATGGCTCTTTGTGTTGATGGCACATTTGGGCAACCACAAACTCCTATAGTTTTGTTTTCATCACATGGCATGTGCCCACATAGATGTCTTCTCAGACAGGTATATGAACTTGTGTAAGTCCTTTTACAATGGGGGCAACCAAATTTGGTGGTTCCACCCCCCTTGCTTCCTCCCTGCTTGGTGACATATTTCCACAAGGGTGTTGAGTCCTCCTTGGTTTTCATTTGGTTTCCCTCCTACTCCTCCTCCTCCTCCCCTCCCTCCTCCTCTCCATGGTATGTGCAACTACCCACTTCTTCATCCTCTCCCTCTACCTCATTCCTCCTCTGGTTTTCAATGACCATCATCAAAATAACAAATGGAACCAACAAAACAAACCATAAACCCACCATCATATTTGTTGGAAGTGGAACTAAAGATTTAACCTGTTGCCCTGCAATAGAACGAGGGAGAAAGCATGGGAAAGAGTAGGAGAGGAACATGTACATTCTAGATTCTTGATTTCAAGCATTCAAATATAGATCAAATCATCAATGATTAATCATCAAACTTTAAGTTCAAATTTTGAAACTTCAAAAGTTCAAGTGTCAAGCATCCAAACTTCAAGTTCAAACACAAAGCAAATCAACAAGAAAGGGTTTAGAGCCTAGTGCCTACCTATTTGGATGTCCAATGGCAGTGAGTGTGCCAAGCAGCCAACCTTCTTCAATCTCCAAGAAAAAACCAAGCTTGATGGCAGCCTTCTCCTCTTCTCCTCTTCTCTCCTCTCTTCTCAAGCAAAGCAAAGTGAGAAATGGAGTGTGGAGGAGGGATTTATCCCTCAAAGCCCTATTCCTCCCCTCCAAAACCCCAACCGTGGACCCCACCCGCTCGAACTCCTCTTCATTTTCACTAGTTGACGCGAAGCGTCCTACGAAGCCACAGGAATAGTTTTGGGGAGCTAAGGGAAGCGTTTTTTAACGCAGAAGGAAGCGATGGGAAGCGAAAAGGGAAGCGGAGCAATGTGATCAAGAAGCGAAGCTTCCGATCGCTTCCTCAACGCTTCGACACAGTGGCAGGGAGCGTTGTAAAACCACTAGAATCGTGCTCTGCAAAATCGACCCCATCCGGAAGCGAAAAGGAAGCGCACTTCCGAGTAGCTTCTGAGTAGCTTTGGCCGGAAGCTAGCTTCCGGAGCGGGGGCAGGGGGCGCTTCCCCGCAACATAGTTTTGTACACCAACTTCTTGGAAACAAGAACAGTGATTCAAAAGGTTGGAGTCATCCATATTGATTCCAAGGCTTCAAGATGGCTTAAACTACCCTGGAAATCGCCTACGAAAATATTAGTGTAGCTGTTCCTACGTAATAAATATGCATCTTGTGCAACATTTATAGCAGGGTAGAAATCTAGCTGTTGAGAATCTAAAGGGAGAGCTTAAAACTGAGAGAACCAAAGATAGCTGGTGAAAACTCTCTTTATGACAAAAAAATACCTTTGTAGCCAAGGGCAGCAATGGGTTATCAATCATCACCCATAGGAAAGCTATTTGAAGAGTCACTTTACAGCATGTTAAGAGACTGTTGAGAAGTTGTCATTGATGTCAACAGTCTAATGACAAGAACGTTTCTAGATGCTATTAATATTAGGGATGCCATTATTGTTATTGATGTCAACACTATAGAGGGAGTTCATTAATGCCAACATTGCAGGAGGAGCATGTTTGACTAATGGTGAAGATGAAAGGAAATAGTTTTTATATTATTAGAATTCATAAAATATCTATTACTATCTTAACCAATGTTGAAAAGGTCATATAAAGAAAAAGATTCCGAAGCATTACAAGAAAAGAATGAAGTCCTATTTGAAAAGAAAAAATTAAAAGAAGATTAAAAAAAAAAGTCTAAAAGAAAGTTAACGAATATCAAAAGAAAATTAAAAAGGAAGGTTAAAAAGATTAAAAGAAAAATTACGTGAAAGTTAGGTTGAAATGAAAAGGAAGTTTGGTAAAAGTGGATGAAAAAGTAAAAGAGGTATTTTCCCATGGTATTTAGAAGCCCATGGTATTTACTCATTATATGTGCAAATAGAAAATAAAAATGCTTTAATTAATATGGTTGTTGAAATATTAATGATATTGAAAATGCTGAAATGAAGAGTTACGTAGTTTTTTGAAAATTAATAAAGAGACATGTGACTTATGTGAAAAGTCATAATATTTCATATTCAAAAGGTTTGATTAGTTAATTAATTAAATCTGTAAATAAGACAGAGATTTAATTAATTATTAATGAACAGAACTAAAGTTGAGATTCGAAGAGGTGTGAAGAAATAGAAAAGAAGCTTAATTATAAAACATAATTAAAATAGCAGAGAAATGAAAGGACATGTTTGTTTGAAAGAGATGTGGCTTTTCAGTTTGAAGGGGTATGAGTTGAAAATATATGAAGATTTGAAGAGGCATGGAAGAAATATTTAATGAAGAATCAAAATAGAAGAAGAGTGTGTTTTGGTGTTATAAGTTGCTGTAGTATCCTGAGCAGTCCAAGACATAATTGAATGTTCCATAATTGAAGAAAATAAACAGCTTTAGGGTGGAAGGGTGGAGCTAGGGCAGGTTGGTGCCTGCAGGGGAGTTGGTGCTTCCTTGTCAAGTTGTAATTGACTAAATAGGGGTGTGGGTGCATCCTGATCAGTTAGTGTTGATCTAAAGAGGAAGAAAATATCTTCCATCTATTGTAAATTGTAAAATCATTTTTGCAGTTAATAGAAACGAGTTGGTGGTTTTCCCTATTGGGTTCCACGATAAATTACTGTGTCCAAATTTGTTTGTTACATTTGCAAATCATAAAAGTAAAAGAAATTGTGTTTTAATTTGTGTCACTGATTCACCCCCCCCCCCTCTTAGTGACAGAACCTGATGCAACGGAGACATCTCAGGCTATGAGGGCTAGAGTATAGCAGACCGCAAGCGACCATGGTGAAGAATAGCTATGAGCATTGTGAGTCGGTGCACTTGAGGATAGGAGACATCATTAGAGCTCTTGTAATGGACTTCTTGGCAACACTATACAAAGCACTTAAGTCCTAAACCCAACCATAGATAATACCATGGCTAAGGATATCATTCATTAAGTCATGGATGATTTTATAAGTAGATAGATTAAATCATTTGTTGTTTTTCATGTCAAAAAAGCAACAACAAAATTTAGTGACACTTGGTGGTCTTTGAGGCGGTCTTTGAGACGCTGTAGAGCAGGGACAGATGGCATTGTTCCAAAGATCATTTACAGATGACGAAAAATGGCCCACAACGGTTCCAATTTCAAACTATAAAAGATCCGATCGAGGGACAGGGTCAAGCAGCCAGAAAGCCTGGATCGAAATGTTGACCTTAAACCAAACCAACCTCAGAGGAGTAATGCAAGCTTTCTCTTGAGTACATTTAATAGGTAACTGGATCGAGAAGTCAGTCTTCCTATGTTACCTATTGATTTCAACGTTATATGAATTAAGAGGGCTTGCCCTTGGGTAACAATCAAAATCAAAATTACATAATTAAGAAAAAACAAGGTTGAGGATATGCGTTGTTGTATGAATGGGACAATGGAGCATCCTGTTTCAGTGGTCATTGTTATCACCAATCTTGTAGTTGCCCCTACAGGTGGATCCAATGTGGACGATAGAGGGGATAGGCAACTAAAGTGGTGAACGAAGAGGGCCTTGGTTCCCAAATGGATGGTTGTCACGCCAACCAAGGCACTCTTCGCTTTAGCTATCAAAGCCAAGATAGCAAGGGGGAGACCCAGATCTACTCCCGATAGGAGAGATCAACCCAATCACCAGATCAAATCAATCTAATGAGGTACATAAGGTGACAGGTATGGAACCCTAGAAATAAGGAATTAAGCCCACTGTGGAGGCTTGGGAAAGGTATAGTATAATAATGATAGATAATGCACAGTGGTTCAATGATCAAGTATGATTCCAGGATTCAAAGCTAGTTTCAAAAGGTCAAAATCAACTGCCTTGGGAAACGTGACCCTTAAAACAGGGAAAGTGTCCCAAATTAGAGATCTGACAGTTAGGGCTTTCTAGCTATGCTTGATGAAAGGATATGACAGTTTCAAGGTGTTTCAAGCAACAAGACGAGGATCAAGCCACAAGATAACTCAACAATCCAAGAAAGTCGAATTGTCTTAGGGAAGATTAGTGCCTTGGGAATTGGGCCAAATGGAGTTGGATGTCCACCAAATTGTAGATCTGGATAGTTGAGGTATTGAGGTAGGTGGATCTTGAAAATTAAGGTCATTCAATGGCTAGATCTCAGTAGATCTAAGATTGAAATGTGCCACAAAGTGACCCAAGTGGGGCTCAACCCTCAAAATGAGGAATGGGGCCCACAAGGTGAAAATCACTAAAGTGACACACTAGGGGTAGGTTATTAATTAAGGAGATGATGGATCAAGTCGGATCTCACCTACCCAGGTGCTAGATCAAGCAAAATCACCCCTCCTAGGAAGTGCGACCTCCCTTGGAAAAGCTTCTTTGCCTTGGGAAGTGGGTCAAATGAGGGCCAATCCACACCAAACTATAGATCTGAATTGTCGTGGATGCTATAGAGGTGGGTTTCGAATATTATACCCAAAAGCCAAGTAGATCTTGTTAGATCTGAGAAAATGTAAAATGAGGGTTTTGAAAGTATGAGGGTTTGAAGCATTTAGACAAATGGATAGATCATGGAGAGAGAAATTACATAGAGATCATACCTGAGTGTTGAAATGAGATGCCTTGTTGTTGAGGAAGACTCCCGCAGAGATCAAATGAGAACTTGTTGAATTTGCTTGCCGAAATGATGCCCTAGCCCACAAGTGCGACCTCCTCTTCCTGTCAACCAAGGAAAGCGATTTCAATCAGTTGAGCAACAATGGAGGAAGTACAAATGAAAAGCAAGTGATAACATGAAATAGAAGGTCCTAGAACAGTAACACTCCCTGTTACCAACGAAGAGATCCAAGAAAGTAGGGAGGGTCCTCCCCTACCAATACGTCCTCCTTAAACCAAATCGGCCTCCACCTGTAGATACAAAAAACGCGGTACAAAAATATAGCAAGACAAAATCTCCAAGAACCCAGTGCAAAGGAAGAATCAACGAACGAACTCCAAAAGCATTCACCACAACACAACAGATAGATGCAATAATAATTCTCTATTCCAATAATCTAGAGCCAAAAGTCCCATTTACAATGAGAAGCTCTCTCCTTTAAATAGATTGGAGAGAGGCCATAATCCTAACCACTTTTTGAATGAGTGGCTAAGATTAAAAGATCAAAAGATCTAATCAATGGTTGAGATGAGCTCAACAATACAATACATGGATCAATAATAAAATATAACAATATGTGGACAAACTCACTCTAGAAGAGGGGATCCTGCAAAATCATTATGATAAAACATAAAAAATAGCTCATGGTGGGTTCAAGGGGTAATTTCTAACACCCTTGGTCAATCCCCATGGCACAATATCCAATAATAAAAGATCTAGACACCAAATCGTGCCTCTTTGGGAAAATCGTGAGCCTTAGGAGGCTCCAGAAATCATCAAAAGGTGCCATAAGTGATGGATGTGGGTTCCGATGAAGCTGAAACTGCTGGAGAAGGTGTGGAAGACATCCCATTCATCATCACTGATCATCCCATGCCATAACCTTGCTTCAGTAATCGAATTCCTCTATAGCCATTTTTACCAATTCTGGACTGCCTCGGGAAATGTGAAACTGCCCAAACTGCCTCCTGGAGTGCCTACACTGTCAAGGTGAGCTCACCAATGAGTCTGGGAGGGGGGTAATATGGTAATAACAAGTGGCTGGACCACCTCCTCCATTCACAGCGCCCTAGGTGAACCAAGTAAATCTCATCACTGCTCTGACAGGGCCTCCGACAGACCAAAACTGCACCATGATAGCCAACTGAGGCTCAATCATCACTGTAACTGCCTGGAACTGAAAATAGACTGTCTCAATGGACTCAGAAGGTCCAAATCCATCTAAGATGTGTACTCATACACCATAAAAACCTCGGCATGGTCAAAAATAAATACTCATCATCTCCGGCAGACCAAATAATAATAATTTGTAAAAGTGCCAAAAAAGCACAAATCATCATCATAAGCCTGAAACCACTGCATAAGCCCACCATGGTGACCTGTACTAGACCATATATCATCTATCTGTAACATCTGAGGTCTGCCACCTCATGTCCTGTGGTTGACTTTTGGTCAAACTAGGTTTGACCAAGTCAACATGACCAAAATATGACTCAAACTGTCATCAAGCTGCTGTAAGGTGTCAAAGGTTAAAACATGCTTTACAATCCATTCACATAGCAATTATAACAAATATCAATCATTACTGGCGATCTAAATCCAAATATAATAGGTCTTTAATTATTATTTATTACTCAGACAAGACTTTCAAGGTCATACTCACTTCATAGTTGTGATCAATTTGTTAGTGAAGGGTGAAGGCTAAGACTAACATGGCTAAGTCAAGGGATGACTTACTGACTTAACACTGTGCCACTTTGGAAATGGATAAGGGAATACACACCATAGCATATAGTGGACAAGCAATAACACAGGGAATGGCGGTGTCTCACAAATGGGTAAGTTGTTCAAAGAGTGTTTATTCACCTTCACAGATGTGCACAATCCATAATACAAATGAGGCCATCAATCTTTTTGATATAGAGTTTAAGTTCCATTGCTTTTTGAGCCTAAAGTTCCCATAGCCTTTGATCTATGTGTGTTTACAAACACATTGCATAGTTTTACATTTCATGAGGCTTCTTGCTGCAGGTGTGTTTTTAAGGCACTTGTTTACCTGAGCACTTCTAGGTGTGTCACAAACAGCTTGTTTACCTAGGTATTTACATTTCACAAAAGATATAACATTTGATATTTTCATAGCCATTTTCATTTGGCTTGCCTTTCATTAATGTGTGTTAAGAAACACATTGCATGAATGGGCTTTTCATACAAGATACAACATTTCATTTCCATACTTTGTATTCATGGCAACACTAAAAGTTTCAGGTTTAGCCAACATCTTTAGTGACTAGGGGGACTAAGCCAACTCACCAAAGGTAAGTTTTGTCACCAACTCAGAGCCGAGACACAAATAAACAAGGAAGCTTATCCAATATAGAGGTTACAGTGGGGGAAGGTCCTCCATGCCACTAGTCAAGTAGTAAGTCAAGGTAATGAACAAACTGGGTAAGTCATGGATGGATGGAGACAGTGAATAATGAAGCCAACACTAGCAAGCCAAAGTATGGCGGGAATGATCACCTCTATTCTCCCTAAGGAGGGTAAAACCACTGAGTATAGGCCAAGAACTTCTAAGATTAAGGACAAATATGATATATATATAAGTACAACCAGGTCCACATATCTATATGATCGCCAAATCATGATACTAAATGCTAAGACATGCTAAGAAAATGGAAATAAAAGCAATATAACCTTAACACCATCATATACCTGCTGAGTCATATACCTGAAAGATCATCATCTGAACCATCATCTATCCTCTAAAACTGCTGCTGTAACTCTGGGCACTACTGACTGTTCTGTACAAATGGCTAAATAGCTACATCGGTCATCTCTCTGAGTGTCCTGAGACTCAGTCATGGCATGGCGAATAAAACTGATGTCCAAAATCTGATAGTGATCCATAATAGATGCTCATCTCAGCATCTCAGTGCAAGGGAACTGGCTGAATAGTGTACTGGAATCAGAAAAATAATGTATGTTTTCCCGGCTGCTATGTATGTGATAACAGTCATCAATCAAATTCTAGATCATCGTATGGTTTTCTTTCCAAAACTACCCTTGCCTAAATAATTGTTAGAGTTTTACCTGGCTTCTCAATGAGATCCGTAAAGCAGTAGTTTGCAGCAGATCTGTACAATACCTTGCAGATCTAGCTTGCTTTGTGATTCATGCATTGTTGTGATAGGTTTGAAGCTCAATATTTTCACCTCTAGTAGTAAGTGTAGTCGGATAGATTGTGATAGAGGTTTATGTTTGTTATAGGCATGCATATACCATTTTTTTTATTTGTAAACATACTTCTTATATTTACATAAAATACAGTAGGAGGACAATACAACGGGTGGGTATGTACATAGGCACCAACCTTAGAAAGTGAGTTCACTTCAACTCTAATTCTATTTTTTTGCATGCACATTATCCAGTATTAGATGAGGGCACAGATCTGTAGGTGGATAGGGCACATTGCATGAGAGTGTTTTAGTTTAGGAAGAAGGTGCAGATCCCAAGGAGGAGCATTTATGCATGTTGTAGTTTATCCTCCAATTGTGGCATTTTATTCTGTCACTTCTACCCATGTAGTTAGGGCATGCTTACAAAGGAGATAAAGGTTAATTTTTGGCACCATCACTTAGGGCGCAACATTGGTTGATTAGATGCATTGTACTTACATTGTATTACTTATTTTATAAAGGAGACCTAAGGCGCACCATTGTGTTGGTTGGCTTGTTTTAGTTTTCATCTATAGTAGTGTAATTTTTCTTCTTTCAATAATTATAAAATAAATGCAATATTGAGTGTTCTTCACTATGTATTCATCGCTTAATACATTTAGAGATTGCTGTTTTGATTAAGGTTTTCATATTTTAAGCTACCTAGGTTTAGATTATATGAGTGTAAAATTCGCTTACCATGGTATGAAATTTAATAATGCTAAGATTGCATAGAATATTTGGCCCTACCCATGGTCTCATAGAAATAGCTCGTTGTGAGCTTATTATCCCCTCAACCAAGCGAAGAAGCTTTACAAAAGGTTCAGTAACCATGCACACTTCCTCACTCCTTAAAATGAATCGATGTACACTAGTTTATCAATGGATGTCCCATCTTGTCTTGTGCTAAATGCACAATCAAATCACTCATCGGAAATGAACAGCTACTTCACCTCATATTGACAATGGTGCAAAGATTGAAGAGAAATAAAGTTGTTGGCAAACCAAGTGATTGTGGGATGAAACAACTCCTTGTTCCCTATGAAACTCCTCATTTGGCTAAGAACAAATGGATGGTTATATATGTATTTAGTGATGCTCATAGGCTGATGAAATGGACAATAGTTTATTTATTGAGGAATATCCAAGACTATCGGCTAAAATACATGTAGGATCAATAATATTTATTCAATAATGAATAAGATAGATGATAGATTTATTGAATGCCATGTGATGGTATACTTATATACATTGATTAGTAGTCACCGTGGTTGAATGGTCATGTCCCTTAGTTAGGTTGTGTCACCTAGTTAGGATGTGTAACTTCATTAACTAATTAGTACTGTTGTTTTATTATATGTGTGTGTGTGTGTTTTCATTACATTTCCTATCCCTTCAAGATGCTTCATCTTAAAAGCATTTTATAGAAAAGATTTTGTCTTTCTTTTGGCTTGTAATGCCTTAGTCATGAGCCTCTATTCTTGAAGCTCTGATGGTTGAAGATCGAGACAATATGAGTTATGAAGTGTTGGGCATGATTTTCTTATTGTGAAAGGGTTAGACCACCCTGATTCAATATTCTACAAAACTATGTGGTGAGAACTTTTGTCATTTGGGAAATGATAAGATTCCACACTTGAGCTTTTCTTCAATATAATCGGATCTTGACTTAATTTTTCATATTGATTTCGTCTTTGGCTAGTTTGATGAATAATACAATGGATTTTATAATTAGGATGACAATAAGACATAGATGGCTGAAGCGACCCAAGAAACCTAGATCGATGGCGTTTCTAAAGAACTAGCAGTTCTATTAAGTTATTCCATATTGGTTTTGAACATTGTGGTTGGCGTTGAGTATATCAAAGCCCCAACTGCAAGTATTTGTATTAATAGGAAGCTTTTAATTGAGAATAATGGATTTCCTATAGAGATTCTTTCCTCTTCTTCTCAAGTACTCTCAGTTCTAGAGAACAGTCAATCTAAGCCTCATGTCATCCATGACCTAGAGGAAGGAGACTTTAACATTTTTTTGGTTAGCAATATGGAGAATCTTGAAGGGCAACAAATCTTGAGTGCAAAGGAAAGATCCTACACTTTCTCCACCAAATCATTGTTGGATGAAGCTACATTTGATAAATGGTGCTTGTTGAATTGGGAAGTGAAGGGGGTATCATTGAACTCTAATTGGGGATTGGGGTTCAAATATGTTTGGTTGTTGTTAAATTCTGAGGCTATAGCAAGGAAGGTTTTACAGTATGGTACATGGAACATTATTGATTATGTGTCTTATGTTCGGTCATGGAGGGAAAATATTAATTTAGAGGATCGACGACAAGCTCATTATCCTTTGTGGTTGGAGTTCCCTTCTATCTTGGATTAACTTGCATCCTTTTGTAGACTTGTTTGCAAGCAGGTTTGGCAAAAGTGTTAATCTTAGATGGTTGATGCAATTCATTTCATGGCAGCCCTAGGGTGTGTATAGAAGTTGATTTAAAGAAGAAGTTGCCTCCTTTTATATCAATTATGATGGTGGATGGAGTTTATCAACAAAAGTTGCGCTATCTGAATCTATCCAATGCTTGTTTTGCTTGTCAAGATCAAGACCACCTCATTCATGATTGCTTACATAAAAAACCACCTCAAATAACTTCTCAGGGTACTAGCATGGGTGCACCTCATTCATGATTCCAACTCCCTAGGTGGCAAGGGTGCACCTCCAAAAGCTTCTCAAGGTACATGTGCTATAGCATTGGCTTCCCCACTCAACAAGGGTGGGTTGTCGGTGGGTCTTGGTCAAGTGGCCAAGAAGATTGACACTCAAACTCAGGATAATGAGCCTATGTCTCATCCATCACAGATCTCGGAAGGAAGTTCAGGTGGGGAGGTGGCTCAGGAGTCTTCTAGGAGTATTGGGCTACTTGCCTGACAACCATGGCGAGCTTTTGACTTTGGACCTATTAATAGATCTTGGGGAAAAAGCACTATGCTGACTTCTATAGCAGGTGTCGATGATCAAGCACTAGGTACAAATATTGATGAATGTTGGTAGGTTAAGTCTAATAAGAGGAAGGGGGCTTCATCTCCTACTCCTTTGGACAAGCCTAGTAGAGTAGTTAGTTTTGGTCCTTGGGAAAAGTCATTCAAGGAATCTATGGTTCGTTCACCAAAAAAGGGCTCCTCTTCCTTGGTAATGTAGCATTGAGCAACATATTTAGTACTCTGGCCAACCCTGTATTCATTGAGTAAAGATTTCTCTTCTTTCTTGGAATGTGAGAGGGATGATGATCTCACGATGTAAGAACTTTGTTCGAGGACTTTTGCAGAAGGTAGAAGGCTAAGACAAGTGTGGTGTTTCTCCATGAGGTGGAAGACTGCTGGTTTTGAGAATGAAGCACCTCCTTTCATATTGTTTTGTTGCCAAGGCTTGATTGCGAGTTTGTTCTGTCTAAATAGGAAATGATTTTGTAGGGGAGGTTGCATTTGAGAGCTGTTGAAGATTGTGTAACTTCTGAAGATATTCTTATTGTATTCTTATTGTATTATTATTGTACTTCCTTTGGGAAATATTCATATTGTATTTGATTATGTAAAAACCCTGAAAGAATAATTCAAAATAGACAAGTCGGCTCAACAGAAGTTAATGGGTAAACTGCCCCAAACAATGGGCAGTCTGCCCCAAACAATGGGCATAACTGCCCCTATGAAGTCCGCCCTATAGTGAAAAGTCAACCAAACATGTGTATAAATAAGGGGGTCGAATTGCTCATTTGAATCAACACAATTTCACTCAAGCAAGTGAATAAGTGTGCATGGGAGAGTAGCTACAGCTGGAGGAAGCTTATGTTTGGGTTTTCTATCTTATCTTATTCTCGGGATATTTGTGTAAGAGCCTTTAGCTCTTGTTGCACCGAGAGGAGCGAGGTGCTCTACAGTCCAGTATGGGGGAGATGTTGTAACGTTTGTGCCTAACAAAATAATAAAAAATTATAGAAAGTATTTAAAAAAATCCATGTTGGCTCATAAAATAAAATATTATGAAAAGTGATTTATGTTCGTCTATAAATTAAAAACTTAAAACTTAAACCCGGATCTATCAATCAAGAGAGATCAAATTTATTGAGTTTAAATTTAAAAAAAAATTACACCTCAAGAAATTGGATCCCTCTCGATGCTTGATAGATGCGGGTTTAAGATGGATCTATGCTGGTTGTACTAGATTAGCATTGTACTTGTGATGAATCTATACTGGAGAAGTTTTGCTCGGTTTTTCCCATGAGAGGGTTTTCTCAGGGTAAATCTTTGTGTCTCTTTTGTATGTTGTGCTTGTCTATCTTTCAGTGATCCTATTGCATATGGTTATTATGATAATATATATAATTTGTTTGAAGATCTAACATAACCATCCTAGAAGTATCAAAATTCTGACATGGTATCAGAGCTAGCTTTAAAGAAGACCTTCTGCAACAGACACTGCTGGAAGTGAAACTAGGGTTTCTCATTAAGGAGGCTTTTCACCATAGTTTGGCTTGAAAAGGAGGTCAAAGCAACTCGCCCTAGGAGGGTGCATTTTTCTATGGAATCAAAATTTAGATCGAAGAATTTTCATTTTTGGCCCTCTCACTGCTGCTCAGGAAAATTAGGGCATCAAGTTTTTGGTAGTTATGTCCACAGATTCGGAAGAAAAGGACCTTTGCTCAACTCGCCTTAGGGAGGCGCATCTCTCTCTCCATTCAGTTTTTCAAGAATCCATAGTAGAAAAATTAGGGTTTCTCTGACAAACCCTAGGTCCTCCAGAAATAAGATCTCATAAGACATTGAAGCAAGCACTTGATTGGAGCATCTCATTTGGTAAGTCCTATTATCCTTATTTCCATTTGAGGTTTTCATTTTATCAAGATGACAAACAATACCAAACTTGAGGATAAGCTTGAAGGAGCAGATAACTTCCGTGCTTGGAAGTATAGAGTGATGCTCATTCTAGAAGAGAATGAGCTGGACAACTATGTCAAAGAAGAATTTGCGGAGCCAAAGGGAGATGAAGACAAAGCTAAACACAAAAAAAACTTGGGTAAGGCCAAGAGGATCATTGCTGACTCCATCAAGGATCACTTGATCCCCCATATCTCATCTTTGAAGACTCCTAAAGAGATGTTCGATGCATTAAAGAGATTATTTGAAGGGAATAACATTAATAGGAAGATGACCTTGAGAACTTAACTCAAGGGTGTGAAGATGCAGAACTCGGAAAGTATCCAATCCTATTTCACAAGAGTCTCCCAAATCAAAGAACAGTTAGAAGCAATTGGAGACAATGTTGAAGAAGCAGAATTGGTGATGACTACATTGAATGGTCTCCTAAGATCATGGGATTCATTCATTCAAGTAATTTGTTCTAGAAGGAAGCTTGCCAAATTCAGTAGGATATGGGAGAATTGTACTCAAGAGGAAGCCAAAATTGAAGCCAGAGAAGAGAAGATGGGTGAAGAAGATAATCAAGCCTTAACAACTCATACAAAGAAAGAAAAGAGCAAGAAAGAAGAACACTCTCATAGAAGCCTAGAAGATTCCAAAAGAATCATAGATGTTACAATTGTGATAAAAAGGGACATCTTGCAAGAGATTGCACCAAAAGCAAAGATCATAACAAGGAAAGAAAGAAGAAGAGGTATCATGCTCATGCTGCAGAAGATGATAAACTAGTTGAGAAGAGAGCAAGGGAAGATTCCTCAAGTGATGAAGAATATGTCTTGAAATTTTAATGATACAATAGTAATTAGAGAGAAAGAGGGATGCTTGTACAAATTAAAAGGCTAACTAGATCAAGCATTGGTTCATGACACTATGGAACCAAGTGAACTATGGCACAGAAGGCTTGCATATATATACACTGCAAGGCTTTACCAATCGTAAGCAAAGTGGTGACTGGTCTACTCGAGATCAAGACAAAACGTGATGGTGTATGTAAAGGAAGTGGAGAATTTGTTTCCAAGCAAAACGAGATCTTGAATCCAGTACATGAGTCCAAGGATGAAGACTTCAGAAAGTTCCAGACTAGACGAAGAAGAAGATCAAGGTCTTTAGAATCAGATTATGGAGCAGAGTACGCTTCCAGAAACTCCAATGACTTCTGCAAAAAGGCGGAAACTAAGAGGGAGCCTATAAAACACATGAAAGATAAGTATTTACTGTCATTTGAATTCCTGACTATTTTTGAAGGATATTGCTCATAACAGTTACATGTAGATCTGTGATATAGTTTTCTTTAATGTACTTATATATGACTAAGATTGACTAGCAGTAGGCTCATGTAGTGCATGTTATGGGTAAGTGTCCTATAGTGTTGCACAACATCCCATGAGCCCTTGATGGAGCTTGTCTAGGATGAAACCTCATTGCTAACATGTTGAGAGCAGTGCACGCTCTTAATAGTATGTTCTGGTAGATATGGAGAGCATCTAGATAGTTACCGTGTGTGTACGGGATATGGATGAGTGTTGTGTTGAAGCATTGGCTATGATGCATTGGTTACATGACTGTGTACATCATGCATAAGTAGTTGTCATTACATGGAAAGTTCCTAATCATATGACTAAATTTGACTTGTAGGAAAGATCGTGTGCTATGACCTACAAGAGAAGGATGACAATACTTGTTCCGAAGAACAAGTGATGATTGTTCAACAATGACCCTCAAGAAGATTTACAAATTCAAGCATACTATAGAAGTACAAGGCAAGGTTCATGGTTTCTCTCAGAAAGAGGGAGTTGGTTATGAAGAGACTTGTGCTCCTATAGCAAGATACACTTGGATTAGAGCTATACTTGCGATAGCTGCAGTGATGAAGTGGAAGGTACACCAGATGGACGTGAAGACTGCCTTTCTGAATGGAGTAGTAGAGGAGGAAGTGTATGGAGTAGCCACTAGGATTTGAGACACATGACATGCAGACTCATGTGAGGCCTTCTACGGTTTGAAATAGGGACCCAAGACATGGTACGACAGGATTGATGGATTTCTGATGAGCTTGGGCTTTACTAAGAGTAAAGCGGATTCCAACCTTTACTTCAAGGTTGAGGATGGGAAACCAGTGGTACTATTGTTGTATGTAGATGATCTGTTCCTAACAAGTGATGAGAAGCTCATTGCAGAAACGAAAAGGAAACTTGCCGCATAATTTGAGATGAAAGACCTCGGTGTGATGCACTACTTTTTAGGTCTCGAGGTGTGGCAGAATCCAGAAGAACTTTTCCTTAGCCAAGGAAAATATGCAGTAGAGATCCTGAAGAGATTCGGGATGGTGGATTGTAAGGCCATGGCCACACCAATGGCATCGAATTTGAAGTTGTTGTGTGATACTTCTTCAGAGATAGTGGATGCCACGATATACAAGCAGATGATTGGTTCGTTGATGTACTTAACGAACGCAAGGCTGGATATATGCTTTGTGGTGAACACATTGAGTTAGTACATGGTAGAGCCGAGACGTGTTCACCTGATTACAGCAAAGCATGTGTTGAGGTACCTGAGGGTACTGTTGATTATGGCCTCAGATCAGAAGATTAACCTGCAGGGTTATGTTGATGCAGATTGGGCCAGTAGTGTCACGGATAGAAAGAGCACATCAGGGTGCTTCAGTTTGGGATCAGATATTATCTCCTGGTTCAGGAGGAAGCAGACGAGTGTGGCACTCAGTACAACTGAAGCAGAGTATATGGCAGCTTGCGGCAAGCTGCGAGGCAGTGTGGCTTCGAAAGTTACTTGCAGGATTCTTCGATCTCAAGTTAGAGGCGACTTGTATTTTCTGTGACAACCAGAGTTGTGTGAAGTTGTTTGAGAACCCGATGTTTCATGACAAGTCGAAGCACATCGAGATTAGGTATCACTATATCAGGGATATGGTGCAGAGAGGAGCAATGAGGCTCCAGTATGTAGCGACAGGGGAGCAGATAGCCAATGTGTTGACCAAGCCTTTGCCGAGAGTGAAGTTTGAGTACATAGCACGTGGAGTTGAAGTTGGAGTGGTCCAGATCGAGGTTCCTCGAAAGAGGGAGGGATGAGCAACATAGCACGTGTGAGACGTAAGTAGTCATGTAATGACGTAATTGAGCTCTTGGGCAGGTCTCCACTTAAGGTGTTGTTGTAGCAGGTAGTCACTTCAGTGACATAATTGAGTCTCCTGGACTACACTCACGAGGATGTAGCAGGTAGTCACTTTGGTGACGTAATTGAGTCTCTTGGACTACACTCATGAGGATGCAATAGGTAGTCACATTGGTGACATAATTGAGCCTCCTGACTGCTATGCTATGTTGGGAAACACACATGTGCGAAGACGTAGGTTTTGGACTTGGGTTGTTCTCCACATGAGGTGATGTGGTAGCAGGCAGTCACTATGTGTGTGACGTAATTGAGTCTCCTAGGCTACACTCACAGAGTTGTGTTGCCCCAATGTGTGAAGACATAAGTTTCGGACCTGGGCTGTTCTCCACATGATGAGATGTGACATGCTAGCAGGTAGTCACAGTGTGTGACGTAATTGAGTCTCTTGGGCTACACTCACGAGATGATCTGGACACGTGCTAAGGTAACACAGGTGGTCGCTGTTGCGATGGAATGTACACTCCTGGGCTAGACCCACCAGATGGCTTGCTCGTTCAAAACTTATAGTGATGTATAGATTCGAGAGAGATGTCACAAGTCAATGGTCAGAGTACAGAGTTGCAGCAGCAGTGATAATGATGATGATGATGATGACGATGAAGACAATAATGACGATGATGACCATGCCAGAAGAATACCTTCCTTTTTAAGAGGGAGTGTTGAAGATTGTGTAACTTCAGAAGATATTCTTATTGTATTCTTATTGTACTTCCTTCGGGAAATATTCATATTGAATTTGATTATGTAAAAACCCTAAAAGAATAAGTCAAAATAGACAAGTTGGCTCAATAGAAGTCAGTGGGTAAACTCCCCCAAACAATGGGCATTCTGTCCCAAACAATGGGCAGAACTGGCCCAGTGAAGTCTGCCCTATAGTGGAAAAGTCATCCAGACATGTGTATAAATAAGGGGGTCGAATTGCTCATTTGGATCAACACAATTTCACTCAAGCAAGTGAATAAGTGCACATGGGAGAGTAGCTGCAGCTGGAGGAAGCTTATGTATGGGTTTTCTATCTTATCTTACTCTCGAGATCTTTGTGTAAGAGCCTTTACCTTTTGTTGTACTAGATTGGCATTGTACTTGTGACGAATCTATACTGAATAAGTTTTGTTGGGTTTTTCCCAGGGTAAATCTTTGTGTCTCTTTTGTATGTTGTGCTTGTCTATCTTTCAGTGATCCTATTGCATATGGTTATTGTGATAATATATATAAATTGTTTGAAGATCTAACATAACCATCCTCGAAGTATCAAAATTCTAACATTTGAGAGCAATGTTATTGCGCAATTCTGGATCTTTGGTTTGTTTCTCACCCAGTGGTGTCTTGCACTGCTTAAAGATTTCAGCCTTGTTTGTTCTTTGGAAACATAGGTGCAAATATGTTTTTGAAAACTTGGTTAGTTCTTTGTTTGCATTTTGTGAATTACAGAAGGAAGAGGTACATATGCACCTGTTAGGTAAAGGCTTTCTGTTACTCAAACTCAAATATAGTTTATTATTGTTTGATTATTTGAAGAAAAGGATGTAAATACCTTTGTACATACCATCCCCCTATTTTTGTTTCTTTGAGGATGAGGATGTAAATTCCTTTGTACATACCCTTCGATTGTTTGTTTCTTCTTTGTTGTGAATAATTTTATGTAAATATAAGTATATTCCAATTAAAAAGACATCTTTGTATCTTGTGTCTTGCTTTTGGAAACTTTGTTTTTTTTTGTTGTAAAAATACTTCTTATATTTACATAAACTTATTTACAACAGAGAAGACATAATATAGCAGGAGGGTTTGTACAAAGATAATTACATCCTCACCTCAAAGAAACAAAAATAGAGGGAATATACAAAGGCTTTTACATCCTCTTCCTTAGTGAAACTAAAACAATAATAAAATGTGAATTGGCATTTGAATCCAAACCCTTGGCATCTTTTATTGACATAAATCCTTTACCTTATAGTTGCATGCATACCTCTTCTTTTCATAGTTGAAAAAATACATGCAATGAACTAACCTCATTTTTCAAAACATATTTGCATCGAAGTTTCCAAAGAACAATCATCACTAAAACACCATTGAATGAGGAGCGTACCAACCATTTGGAATTAGTCAATAAAGTTGCTTTCCAATGCAACCTCCCTTGACAAATGGCTACATTTTCAGATTGAACAAACTCCCAACAAGACTTGGCAAACGAACAATCCTATAATAGATGTTTTTCTATTTCCAACTTAAGGTGGGAGGGGCAAATTCCATCTAAGAGACCACGTTTTACTAGTCATGCCTTGGTAGGAAGGCCCTCATAAATCACTAGCCATGCAAACACTTGAAGTTTGTAACTGACCTGAATCAACCACACACTATATAATCTCTTGATCCACCTTCACTCAACATCTATAGACTCTCATCATGAATTAAGAACAAGGTTGGGCTCATGTCGTTGATGAAGAAGGATGTACAACATCCGTGAATCATATTATACCAAGGGGCACCCAAAACTACATTCCCAATCATGCCAAAAGGGTCCAGGCATATCAATATTCATTTTGAAAATGTCCTCTTGTGGAATAAGGTTGATAATCTCCATAATAATATGCCTATCCATAAAAGATAGGGAAAAGTCGCGAGCAATTGATCAGTGTTACTTCCAAGAGCAAGTACTGGTATCCCACAAATTCGTCCAATAAAAATCATCTTCTTACTGAATTTCAATCCTTTAAAACGAGGACTGTTTGCAACACACATGCTCCACACTTTCCAACTCCAAATTGATCTTCAAGCCAAATCCCATCTCGATCGACTACCTAACATCTACCACCACATGAAGCCATCCACTTTTCGCCATGTTTCCCAAATACTTTTGATGCTAAAACAACCTAAGACTTGTAAGCTGTGAAGACATGAAATGATATCACATAGACCAAATGATCCCTTAATCCTACCAATATGTTGTGCAGTGAGAAGTCAATACCTCAACAAAACCTGCCAAGGAGAGCATCCCTCTAGACATTGAACCACCCCTTTTGCAGCCAAGATGTTACCTTGGGTGGCAATATCAATCAATCCCAGGTCTCCTTCATCCTTAGGCATAATGAAAAGATCCCATGGTACCATAGGGAGGCTTCTAGCCCCGCCATACTTGACCCACAAGTATGAATGTACAAGCTACTCCAATATATGAAATTGAGCCCTACTAGGGAGCCAACAAAAAACATAATAAATGTGAGGTATGAAGAATCATACTCATGGTTACCACTCAAACTAACAATCCTTTCAAAGAAGGGTTATGTGGACCAAAGGGCTAGTTACGGTAAGCAAGGAGGACTTAGGTCCAATGCCACCACAACCTAACTCCTCAACCTCTTCGGGTAACTCCTAAACCCAGGAGAGAGTCCCTAATGGAGGAAGAATACCTATAGACACCAACACACCTGCAAATACCCTTCTACAAGCCTTATGGTTGAGATCAGTGCCTTATATGAATCAACAATGAATAATAAAGACACATAAATAGGAGTTAATTCAATCTACCAGTCAATATCAATAAATTACACCACTTCAATACATTTCACACATCCCAAGGCAGGGTTTCACTAGGGCGAATTTGATGGGTGGATAAATCCAATAGGGTGAATTTGATGGGTGGATCAGAATTACAAACTCACAGTTATTTTTGGAGTTATGAATTTATATAGATTTTTTGGGTTTTTTAATATATAAAGATGCATGTAAAATAAAAGGCATGTAAATTGATAAAAGAGATAGAATTTTTTAAAAGATAGGGCATATGATTCTTGTCTCAATCCCCAGGGCATTGCGAGATCGATACCAACGTCCCTCTCTTAGAATGGCTTTCAATACTTGCAATTAGGGCATCAGCTAGCAACCACAAGAGTTAGGTAGAAGAGCCTAATTAGGGCAAGAGAAAAAGTCCAAGGCCTAGTAACAATGGAGAGCTCCTATGAAAGGAAGGTCTCCTCATGCAAGTTTAACAAAATACGAGCAAGAAACCCTAACACTTTAAGATAATGCACCATAAAAGCACCATTAAACTAGGTTAGAAGTATAACTTACCAACATTTAACAAAGATGAGCAAGATTGCGCCTTAGGTCACCTTTGTGCTTGAGTTATTACAACAATTCTTTAGCATCAACTAATAGCATGTGTAAAAGAAACCCTAGAACTTCATCAAATTAACCTTCAAGCAAGAAAGATCATCCCAAGACAGGTGCCCATAGCATCAAGAGCTCCAATAAACCAAGAGAAATAGAAAATATTTCATAATGAACCCATATCTTGTTATGTTTTTGAAAGGGAGGCGCTATTTATATAAGGCTAGCCTCACCTAATTTTAAGTTATGAGCCTACAAGATAATGTGAAAATATAACATTTTGGCTTGCTCAACCACTATTTGGGGGCTAAAGTTCTAAACCACTCTAAATGACATAAACATAATAATGCAATTAGGCGCTACATCAAGTGCTAGGTGTGCCAAAAGGACATCTTGCCCCAACTAACCCCAACAAACGTGTGCCCTCAATGTCCTCCTTCATTATCCTTGTAGGATTCTTCAATAAGGAATTACAATTTGCGCGTAACATAACCCAGAGGAGGAGTAAAATAGGTCCAAGTGAGCAAATAAGGTATGCTAGATAAGATACAAAGCTCTTTACAAAGTGCTATCACCTTTTACATGGTAAACAAATGAGTGTGGTCATGCATCCAATTGATTAGCCCCCCAAGGGAACCAACCCCTACAGGGCGAGCACCTCCTGGAGGTGGAAATCAAGCGGCCCATCCTTGACATGATTAACCGTATTTGGCCCCAAATCAACACTCTACGCTTCAACTTGCCCTTTACATAAAAAATTTTAACCCCTCGCCTTGGTAGACTAGACCGGGAACGTTGCAGATACTCTGTGGCGTAACACTCACAATAGTCAGTTTTGTAGCAAAAGGAAGATCTTTGCTCTAGCAGAAGAGGAATTTACGTTGCAGATGCTCCAAACACCAATTCCACATAGATGTTGGTAAAAGGCATGTTATCACACAACTTGTAGTTGTCCCTAATGGTATCCCATCCGAGATGGTAGAGGAGATGAACAACTAAAGAGGTGACCCAAGAGATGCCACGGTTCCCAATGCAAGCTGGGAGTCACGTCAACCGAGGCACTCTTCACTTTAGATCAAGATGAATCAATACCAAGGGGGAGACCCTATAGCCAATCAAAGATGATTGGACCAAAGCAAAGGTTCCTAGGGATATGTGAAAGACAAGTTACGGAAACCAATGCAAGGTTAGGTGGACCTAGAAGTTTAAGTATGGTTGAAAGAGGCTTAAGGGATGACTTATGTTTCAACCAATGAATGATTTAGGCCACATGATGAGATCAAATGACAAGATCTAGTACCATGAAATACACAAGTGGGGCCCACTTCCTTGGGATATGGAAATGGTTCCCACTTCCTTGGGATATGGAAATGGTTCAAATGGCACCCACAAGGTGAAGTTAAGGGTGCAAAATGGTACCAAGGGGTATGCAAAGAGTAGATCTATGGATCTAAGATGAAATTAGAGATACCCACATATGGGATCTAGCACTTGACACTAATCCCAAGAAGTGCGATTTACCTTAGGTGGACTAGTGCCTTGAAATGGATGGGTAAATGGAGTCAAAAAGATGCCAAAATGTAGATTGGGACACTTAAGATGCAAATCAAGGGTGCTAATCAAGATCAAGTAAATGTGATGGCTAGATCTTACTAGATCTAATGTTTCACTAAGTGACCCAAGTGGACAACAATCCTCAAAATGAGGAATGATACCCCCAAGGCAAAAATCCACAAAGTGAGACACTAGATGTAGGTTTCAAGGTATGCTCTTTTCAAAACAAGCAGGATCTCAACCACCCAAGTCCTTGAAGTGGGACAACTCCAACCCCTAGGAAGTGCAACTTTGCCCAAGGAGGGATAAATGCATGGGAAAGTGTGTCAAATCAAGTCCAAAAGCCACCAAAATCTAGATCGGGGTAGTTAAGTCAATTATCAATGTGGATCTTGAAAATCAAAGGGATCCAATGGCTAGATCTCCATAGATCTGAGATTGAAAATGCATCACCAAATTGACCCAAGTGGGGCACAACCCTCAAAATGAGGATTGAGGCCCACAAGGTGAAAATCAATGAAGTGAAGCACTAGGGGTAGGTTATCAAGTATGAGGATCATGAATCAAGTGGGATCTAACCTACCCATATGATGGAACTAGCTTAACTCACCTACCCAAGGAGGGCGACCTCACTCAAGGCTAAGTGCCTTGGGGGAAGGGCCAAATGAAGTCCAAATGCCACCAAACTATAGATCCGAATTGCCGTGGATACTATAGAGGTGGTTTCTTTTTATTATACCCAAATCCAAGCTAGATCTTTGTAGATCTAAGAAAAAGTAAAAACAAGGGTTTTGATTTTAAGGGTTTGTTGACCAATGAAGAAGAAATGGATGGATCTAGGCACATACCTTGTAGAACTTACCTCAATTGCTTATGGCCACCTTGCAAATTGATAGCATTCTCCTATGTGTATATTCAAGAATGAGATTTTGTTGCTCCAAGCCAAAAAGTCCTCCTCCAAGATGCCAAATCATCCTCCTCCTACAAGACAAGATCAAGTGAAACAAGCCAAGTAAGATGATTATGAAAATAATGGAAAGATGTAATAGAAAGCATCAACTATGTCACAAAGATACAATAATGATACTCCCTGTCACCAAGACCAACCCAAGAGAGAATATGTGGATCCCTCCAACAATAACCCTCTTCAAATCGTCCTCCTCTCCACCAATTCGGCCTCCCTGCAAGAAAACAAGATGTAGCTTCAAAATCCACAATGATACATAGAAGAGATATTGTATACTCAAGATGCAAGAGAATCTACAAGACAAGAGAAATATGCTCCACCACAAAGAAGTGTTCTATTCCAATATTCCAGAGTTCCAAAGGTGAGCTATACAATAGGGGGTCTCCTCCTTATATAGGATAATAAAGACCAAAACCCTAGATCTCAAAACCACTTTATGAAATGAGTGGTTGAGATTAAAAGATCTCAATACATAATCAATGGCTAAGATGAATCATAACAACATAACACATGGATCACTCAAAATAGTGATGACATCATAGCTAGAAAGTACTCATGGAGGGTGACGTCATCCTCTAGAGGGGGCAAAAGAACATGGGCCCACCTCATATGACTAGGACATGACACATAAAGCACATGGTGGGGCTAGGAGGCATCAATCCTTTCTAGCTCATCCCCATGGCACAATAAAATAATATAATATGTCCAAAATAAATACAAATGATCAAATCTGTCCTCAAAATCTGTGAGAGACATGCAGTAAAAGGCCTCCTGTCGCCTTTGTGGACCCCACTAACTGATGAAAACTGGTTGGAAGATGGGTGGTTCACCCTGGAAGACCTCTGTGAAAACCAAGTGCCAAACCCTTGCCTCAATTACCCAAATCGAATTCCTCAGTGACCCTTTTATTCCATTTTTAACCTGCCTCGGTAACTGTGAGAGTGTTGAAACTTCCTCCTAGGGCATCTGCACTGTCAAACTAAGCCCACCAGGCTCTCCAGAAGGGGGGGTAAATGGTAATATCAAGTGGCTAGACCACCCCCTCTTCATACAACGCCCTAGGTGAACTGGCCTCTCCTAGCCCCTGCTGGTCAGGCTGGGAAATCAGCCCCAAATCTAGTCAACAAGTGGAAAACTGCATCTATCACTGTCAGAAGTGCCCGGAACTAAATGATAAGTGTCTCATTGGATCCAGAAGACCCAAATCTACTAAGAATGTGTACTCATACACCATGGGTTGCCCTAATGGGCTAGCTGTAGGGTCCACTATATATGGACAGTGCATAATCTGATGATCTGGAGTAATAATAAAACTTGTTGAAGTGCATCAATCATCATCTGAATCATATGTCCATCATATAGCATCATCATCAAGAATATGTGGGACCATCAATCATCATCAATAAGCATACATGGCCCACATCATCACGGATCCCAAGAAATGACCATAGTCAAACTGGGTTTGACTAGGTCAATATACAACTAAGGATAAATCATATCAATAGACTAAGACATGTTCCTCTAATCATACTCACAGCTTAACTTAAAGTATAACATCATTTAGTGGCATTAATCATATTTGCACATTCCGTTGTTATTTATATTTACTTGCACAATAGCTTAAATGACAAACTCACTCATTGGACATGGTCTAACTGCTTAGCTAAGGATGAAGGTTAGGAACAAGGCTGGGCAAAGGGGTGACTTGTCTAAACTCAACTAAAAGACATTTTGGACTGGGAAAAGAGGGGAAGCTACAAACTCTATGCCCGACAAATAACACGGGGAAGGGTTGTGCCTCACAAATGGGTAAGTTCTTTAGAGAGTGTTTATTCATCTTAGGCATCATGTCTACATCAAGTTGATCCAAGTTCATTAGGATCATGCAATTTCATTTCATGGCCTTTTTGGCCTACATAACCCTTCAGATCTCAGGTGTGTTGATAAACACAACTAATTGCAGCTTGCATCCAGGGCATATTTATATATATATATAAGGTCAGCAATTGTTTAGATATAGAATTTAAGAACCATTGCTTTTTGGACCTTTCTTATACTCTTCGAGGAGTATTTTTAGCAGTTCATTGCTCTTGCCCTTTACTCACGTGTGTTGATAAACACATTCTATAGTTTTTTAGTTTCCATGGGCAAATTTACATAAGTTTCCATAAGTAGTACATGAGCTTTCAATTTTAGCCAGCAACATCTCAAGTGACTAGGGGGAGTTCGTGCCAGTGCCAAACATCGCGACAACCGACCAGAATGATTTGGGCCTACAATCCAACTTACCAAGGGCAAATTTTGTCACCAACTCAGAGCCGAGACACTAAACAAACAGGGATGCGGTCCAAACACAGAGGTAGTAAAAAGGGAAGTCCTCAATATCAGAAAGTCAAACAAGACGAGTCAAGGGTTAAAACCAAATAAGGAAAGTCATGGATGGATGGAGTCAAGTGAAAGTGGAGCCTAAGCTAGCAGACAGCTGGTGTCAAGAAAGACCATATCTATGCAAGGTAGTAAACTAGTGAGTTTTGCCAAACAACCTAAATGTGCAAGTAAAATGTCCATTTTATAATTCATCATCAAGATAGTCCATTTTAAGTTTACAAAGTTTGCCACATCATGAATCATATACCAAGCTAATGCTGTGAACATGACTAAAGCAACAAGATAATAATCCACAGTCAATGATCAGAAATCCATAGGTCATACAACATCATCATAAGAATAATCATCATATATCATCTAAAACACTGCTGCAATACATCTCTAGGCACTGAACTGGAACTGTATGGAATAAAGGGTCACATCAGTCATCAAATCTGAACTCTCAAGGCTCAGCCTTGACACAAGGTCTAACATAAGTCTGAATAGTACAATGCTCTGATCCTGAGTGATCTCAAAATATAAAGTCATCATAGCCAAGCTTTGAATAATCTAAGCTCTGGAATGTGCAGATATCTGCTAAGCAAGAATAGTAGCCCTGCTACTATGGTGTGATAACAAGGCCCACACCAAAGGGGGTGCCAAGATACCTTACTATTACACTTGGATGAGTGAAGGTCCAAGGAGGAGGAATTCAATTAGGAGGCTCGTCAAGACCAACCAGCTAGTGTTCAGTGTTATGATCACAAATCTTAGCCCCAAAGGCCTTGCAAAACATGGACAAACAATCTCTAGCAGTATCCAATGACTCTTGCGTAACTCAAACTGATAACAATGAAACTTTGTCTTTTGATACCTTTGGTGTTAAGAATTTAATATATGCATCTTTCTAATTTTTTATGTTGATTGGATTTTTTTTAGTACCTTCCTCCAAGGTCTTGATTTTTACATTTGATGACTTCTTTATTTCAACGGGTTTGGTCATTATTTCTTTATCAATCATTGATCCTTTGTTGGCAAGTTGCTCCAGCGTTAGGCTTGTGGCAACTTCTTTTCACTTTTTAACTTCTTAATCTGTGCAACGAAGTATTTACTATGATTCTTAAATTCAGAACTATAATTTGTTCTATGACTTATAGTAAAAGGTAAGAACTGTACAATTTGCAAACCCTTGCATAACTTCCAAAAAAAATAGATAGAAAGTGGAATTTTAAGAATACAAGGAAATATGAAAAACTGTAAATAAAAATCAATCCCCACTCCAAGAAAAAACCATTAATGACAATGAAAACAATTGTTTGTCTCTCTTAAGATATTAACAATGATAAACTGATTCCCTCTCAATCCCAACAATTGCAAAGACAACTAGCACCCATAAACACCAATTTCGCCCCTTATGGGAGTGCTTTTCTGCAGCTTGGGAATTTCACGAGGTCATGACATGATGTTTAGAGAAAAATCACGATTTTTTAATTTTTCCTCACAAACACTATATTTTTTGTTTTTTAGTTTAAGATCATAAAAAAATCTTAATATCACAATGTTACCCATTTTTCATTGATGGTTTCAGACTTTTAGCTATGGTTTAGACAAGAAAAGAAATAATGACAAACCTTGATGAAGTTGATGATAACTTAAATTGTATTAATTTAGTATTTAAGAAAAAATATTAGCAGACATTCTATTCATGACGTAGGTAAGTTGTATTTGTGCCTTACTTATTAGAAGAGAGAAAACGGTAACTAAGAGCAAAAGCTAGTTTATTATCTTGGGATGAATGCTATGAATTGGATGTGTCTTTGAGTCAGAATGAAGTCATATAAACAATACGGCCCACTTTTAATGGCTTTCTTATGTCATTTTTAAATTTCTTTGTTAGCTATCAAGTGCTTTTAAGTGTACTTCATTTTAGATTTTTTAAACCGATAGTTTTTGTTCTCGTATTTAATCCATGTGTAATACAAGTCATTAGTGGGAGAACTTAACTAACTTAAACATAAAGTGCATTAAATTATTACTGCATAAAATAATAAGAGGTTAAAGTTAAGAACGTGGATTAACTACTTTGGAGGAACTTTACGGTGGTTGTGCAATGTCTTCAGTTTGACGACTGCATTTTGTGAATTCTTAATAAGAAGAAAATATAAGAATATTAATCTTATAGCATTCTTGAACATTAATTGTGGCTTGTAATGACAGATACATGAACTACACAGCTCTGATAATGATTTTTGGTTTCTATGTTCAGGAAGTTGCACTGCAGCTTCGAATTCTTACGTCTGAAGAATTTGATGAATTGGTCGTTCCAGAGAAGATGATTGGACCATCAGATTAAGTTTTATATCTTTTATCTGTTTTGGTATTTACTTCCGTACAATTTGATTGTCAATGATGGGAACATCATAAATAAGAAAGGTCAACTGTCAAATTTTTATCTGTCCTGACAGTTTTTCTCCATTTTCATGAAAGCTGTCTGCTTAATGTCTGGAGCGTCTTTCCTATGCAGCTCATATGTTTTTTAAATATTATAGCCCAGATGATTATTTAATAATGCCAACACGCCAACCGTAGTTATACGTTCCTAATTCAAGAACTTTTTTTATCTGTAATTATGAAAGCATGATAATTTATTCATTTGGACATCTAAGTTTGGGAAGGTTTTGATTGAAATCTGTTCCAAGAGAACATGACAATGAAGAAAAATGAGTACAGCAAGATGCAAGACGTTGAAAAGTTAGGTCATTTTTTAGGCAAATCCATTCCCAGATGTAATCAGGAAGCATAGTTGGACTAGTTACACCAGTTACCAGTTTTCCTCCGGTTTATGGACAGCATCCAGGATAAAGCAAAGCTTTTCCAGTTAGCTATAACAGTTTTAATTTTGGAGGGTACTGAGCAAAGAGAGCTAATTAAATAAAAGAATAAAGCTTTTCCAGTTAGGTGTAATAGTTTAAATTTTGGAGGGTACTGAGCAATGAGAGTTAAGTACTAAGTGAATGGGTTGGGTTTAATGGTTAAGAATAAGTGTTGTTTTACAAGGTTTTGCAAGATAAATTCCAAAGAGATAATGTATATATAGTTATATCTCCATATACTTTAACAATCAAGTATATATAGCTATATCTACATATACTTTAGCAATCAAATGCTTGCTAATAATTTCTTTAATTTTATAAATAAAAAGTTTCATACACCAAATTATCCCAAATCAAAGATCTCATACACCAAACTTTTAAAAATTAGATTATTATAATTACTAAATAATTAGTATTTTTTAATTCAACACATCAATGTTGTAAAGTTGAATGAATGCTCTTATTATCACTGGGTTATAGTTTACTTTGCACGCATTCAGTGTTTTTTATGATAGACTTGTAAACCATTAAAAGGATGATCCTTGTAAGATTCTTTAACTTGTTTATGTATTAATGAATACAGAGAAAGAATGGTCACTAGGGAAGGAGAGAAAAATGGGTGTGTAATTACACGAGTTATATTTGAACTATAACTTTAACCATTCAAATCAAAATCATAATAATATTTATATCGTTATTGAATACAGAGAAAGAATGGTCACTAGGGAAGGAGAGAAAAGTGGGTGTGTAATTACCTGAGTTACATTTGAACCATAACTTTAACCATTCAAATCAAAATCATAATAATATTTATATTGGTATTGAGGTATATATAAATTTTTTCCATGCATCTTCATGATTATGAAATGGTTAAATCATAATAATATTAATATTGTTATTTAGGTATATATAAATTTTTTTATAGGATTAAAAAATGGTTAATGATTATGAGATAAGCAAATGGTATTATAAAGATAATAAACAAGTATTAATATATGATATTTTTTATTATTATAGTTTCGTTGTTGTAATCAATTTTCTACAAATATAAATATTTAAAATAAAATATTATTTTGATAAAAATCGTTTATCATGAGTTTACATTGTTTATAGATTTTATGTCTAATTTGAACATGTAAACATATTTAAAAATCTATTATATTTATAAAAATAGATTATTTAATGATTGTGTTGTATGTATATGGGTTTTTTTAGATGCGGAAATTGAATTTTAAAAACCCATATCTTCAGTATTTATCCAAAGATGAAAAGTCCACACCATGAAACTAGACAACTCAACCAACATTGCACCATAGAATAAATACAAATATATATATTTATTTGGCTAAAAAATAAAGATAAAGATAATAGACATATAAATAATATTTAAAATTATTTTACAAGATATAAAATAATTTATGAATAATGTGGATCTAAATTTAATGAATATATATGTCAATTGGGTCTAGTTGGAGTGATTGTGCGATGGAGTGTTATCCTCTCCACCCAAGATACCAATACTCTCACTCTTGCTTAAATGTTTAAAGGCGGGGTGAGATGCTTCCAAAAAATCATTTGGCTCTACATTGGATGGTTAAGAGAAGTCGTTTTCCTTCCCACCCAACTTCCATTTCACTTGTGCCATGTTTCCCTTTTTGGGACTAGTGGTGTTGAAAAGGACTAGCTATCTCACTCTCACTTAAGTGCATGAGGGTGGGATGTGATGTTTCCAAACATTTTCTTAGTCTAAAGGGTGAGCTCAACTAGCTATCACTAATGTGGTTGGGTATTTGGCTAGTTTCGTGTCGGTAGGTGCCTATTTTGACTTCCCTTAGGTGATGTGTGCTAACTTATACCTACATGTTTACTAGGGATGTCATTAATGAATGTGTGGAAGCATCTATTTCCTTCTACAGTGTACAAAGCTAATTCTTTCTCATTTGGATTCCTCTAATTTTTTTGCTTTAATCCATCGTGTTTGGCACTTTGTTCCTTGTCATGTTGGGGATAGGGGTTGGAACCTATAGTGGAAGGTGCTCATTCGAAGGAATATCAAATTCATGACTGGTTGGGGTTGTATGAATGGGCACAACCATAGACAAGAACTTCACGAGTACAGGTGAAAGTTGAAAGAGGTTTATATCCTCCATGAGGAGGACCTACATAACAAATATCCTTCAAGAGGATACAACACACTTGGAGTTCATTGTTTTGCGGACAATCTACCGAGAGTGGACTCAAGGCATGATCTCCCTAGCTTAACATAAGTCTAGAACAAATAAGACAGAACATAAAATGCCTTCCTAGATCGTATAGAAATACAAATGTAAGAGCAGGTCGTTTACCTTAGATTTGTAGATCATTTTCTCATTCGTTGATCCAATGCTCCAGCGTTGCCAGATCGCAAGTAGCTAAAATCTGTCGAACATGTGACAGACCACGAGAAGTGAAAACATATATCTCATATGATAGATCTAAGCTAACAGTTAAGGAGGAAAGCTCTAAACATCATCAAGGAGACAACATTTATGGAAAGCAATTATATTAACTGTATTGAAAAGTAAGGAGTACAATAGAAAAGAGGATTACAACCATAGCCTTAACGTTGCAAGCTCCTTCCGACAAACCATGCCAAAGCTCGTAGAGAGAAGTAGATGTTCTCCAAGCTAGAGTGTTAGATCTATTGGGCTTGATTTCACCAGCATAAGATTACCATAGACTTCCTCCCTTGAGATGGGAGTGAACTTCATTTAAATAGGACTAAGTGGATAGGGTATGGATAGGATAGGTTGAGATATGATAGGAGAGACTTAAGGGATCTTTCCAAGGTGTTAGGAATCGAGTGCCAGCTCTCCCAAGAGGTCAGGGATAGGGTCCCAAGTCAGCAAGCTTCGAGAAAAAGCTCGAAGAATCTATTTTTGCCATTTAACTGACTTTGTCGCACCCTGTAATGGAGCAAGGTGCGACGTCACAGGTTGCATGAGTGCAACCTATGACGACCTCTCAAAACCTAGTACAAATGGGTACAAATCCTTCTAAGTCAATCACTCAATCAAAGTAACTCCAGGGGTGTATACATTGAATCTAATGGTGGTAAGATTTTAGGTGTAACAGAATGCCCCCCAAAGCATGAAGTTGTTTAAAGATTGGACAGGTGAAATGCTTTGACAGAAAGAATGGCAAAATGAACTTGTGGGATGAAGGACGTTGCTGCAATACAACCGACTCTGAACTGACAATCTCATATGATGTACAACATGGCTGTCGACCAATACAATGCAAATCCATGGTAGTAATGACCGACTGAACACAATCATGGCTACTGGACACAAGCGTAGATCCATGATGAGATGGTAACACAGCCATGACCAATACAAATGTGGATCCGTGTAATATGACTCAATACAAACTCTATTGCAACCTCGGTAAAACATGACTCCCAGGGTCTTCAAGTTGAACCCACAATGATACGAATCTATCCATGTGATTACAAATGTCTTGACGTCGAACATGGTAGAAACCACTTGATTACCGGTTATTGATGTATACTGTTAACGACTAGGTACTGCCACTAATAAAGGTGTAATACAAAAGCTTTTCTTTTTCCCCATCATGAACAATGAGAGCCTCATGTGTTTTTTACGAGCTTGATAAGGGTAACCAGATGCTCGGTATAGCTCATCTCATAGATGAGTCCAATCCCAAATATTTTTTGAACCTAGGATAAGAGGGGTTCGTCCCATGGCGGGCCCTTCAATGTGAGAGTTTAACGAGTCCGTAGAAGGTAAACTTGGTCGTCATTTTATATTTAGAGAGTCTGAAAAGAACTAAAGAAGACTCCAATGGTCCTTTTTCGTAAAGTTAGCCTCATCGCCCGAAAAATGGTAAAACAACGCGGGAGAGAACTCTTCCAGTCATGATAGGCTGGAGTATACCTTTTTCGTAACTAGTGCCCTCAGGTCCGAAAAAGGGGTAAACTATCACCAGGAAGACGACCGTTCAAATTCTTTTACAAGCGTGAACGGGACAAGTTCGCTTGGCAATCTTTTTGTATTTCGAGAGCCTGAAAAGAGCTTAAAGTGATAAATCGTAGCTCGGTAACGTATTCTCATAGTTTCTAGAACACGAGAAAGAACAAAGAGTAAGCTCATAATCATTAAATAATTAAAATCTAATGAAATGAAAATATAAACGACAAAATACACAAGGGGTGTTCATACCTGAGATGACCGTTCAAATACGAAAATGGCGTAGAAAGGCACTTCATAACTCCTGCACACTCGGAAACTAGGTCAAATAGTCAACCAAACGTTCAAATATAATAAAACCAATCCAAACTATAGCAAATGGCATAATGGCATCAAATATTTGAAAAGGGGAATATTCCATTTTGTTTATAAATAGAAATAAAAACCAAATATAGTCACCATTGTTCTATTTGCCAAATTTGGGAGGAGTAGTGCCATTTGGAGCCAAATCTTCACTCGCCGATTCCGGGAGCTACGAGTAACCATTTCACTCGCTGTCAGGATCAGGTAGCCCTAAACTTCATCAAGTAAGATTGTAGTGGTTTACATTTTTGAATTTCAGTGTTTTTTGGGGTTTTAGCTTGATTTGGGAAGGGCCATTGCGCCCTCGACTCGTTGCAGTTGGCCCTTTCGGGAACTGCGACGAGACTAAGTTGTCGCTAAGGTCTCACAGGTGGACTGTGACGAAGTCGCTCTGTTTGTAAAAACGGGGTGCGACGACGGCGACATCCATCCCCAAACTCAAACCAAGCTCAAAAGAAAGACTGCCAGTGGTTGAAGCAAGTTCTAACATTGTTAAAACTCTCCTATTGGTAGGTTCTAAGCATCCAAAATGGTTCTGGAATGGCGAGGACGGGAGCATGAGTTGGATGATGAACAAGCTACAAATGATCCACGATGCGTGGAAGCATTGAGGAACTGTGGGCTCCTCAAGTTCTTCCGCATCCAGGGGATGAGATCCCTAATCTCAGTATTGACTCATATGCTCCGATGTTGGGATGCGGCCCAGCAATACTTCGTGATTGGTGAGCACGAGCTTACCATAGATGTCGAGGACATCTACTTTTCTGACCGGATTGTCCCAAAGAGGGGACAATGTACTACTTACTGGATCACGTGGGAGTGACCGGAGTGTGGACGATATGATTCTGTAGCATTGTGTTCCCAACACCCGTGCATCTAGTGGGAAGATTCCCATTAAAGATGTAGGGGAACGCCCATTACGCGCCATACTATTCACTATTACGAGGATGGCGGGGAGCCAAGCTCCTCACTTAGCCACCAGGGCACAGATGCTTTATGCGGAGGATTGTATGTCTCCAAAGATCTTCAACTGGTGCGAGGGAGTCCTCGCAAACATGCGAGCTCAGCTGACAAAGTGTCGGCGGGGAGAGCTCAAACAGTTTGGCTATGGATCGATAGTGATCTCGTTCTTACTGGAACGGGTTCCCCTTTTGCGTCCACAGGTACTACTGGAGGACAGGGATCCTAGAGATCCTCACATGGCTAGGTGGACCGATGTGATGGCCCGACATGGTGGGGGCCCCATTATTGGATACCCTCCTGAGTTCTTCACTTGGCTGGAGGGCCAATTACTGATGGTGGAGGATTTCCCATACAGTGGCACAGACTTTAGAGATGACCTGGACTTGCCGCTGCCAGAGAGAGCAGCATGGGGAGACCTCGGTAAGAACAAATGACCCTTATACTTTTTAAGTTTTGTGCATTTATAATTTTTTTGATATAGTGCTGACAGATGAACAACATGTGTGTGCAGATGTGGGATCTGTACGACCTGTGGGGACCTCTCTTCTTGCTAGGAGAGAGAGAGGAGAGGGAGCAGTTGTGGGTCCGGTTTTGCACGCTGCCATCGCGGAGATGGATAGAGTCTATGCCAAGCTGAGTGGGTTGACACTAGACGTTCCTGAGCCGTCGGTAGATGAGGTGTCGCGGCCCATGCAGGTACACACGGTTGGAGCTACTACGCGCTTCAACCCGATGCTTCGCAGGGTTGCGAGAAAAGTCCACTGTTTCCAGACTCAGCAGGCTAGGGCTGCTAGACCTCCTAGGGTTGTACGAGCCAGGCGATAGGCCATATATTGTTACTGTGTGTGTACTGAGAGCTTAGAGGCCTCAGATTTGTGTACTACTGAAAGCTACAAGGCTTCAGATTTTGTAGAGATTCATTGAAAGCCGTCGTGCTTCAGAGTGTTGTATCAGCACTACCTTTTGAGATTACATATATATATATACAAACATTTCGGCGATTTATACATTATGTGTTTCAAAAATGACGAATGATGTGATCTTGTTCATATGCTTTGCTTTTATACAGTGCATGTTGTGAATGCTTTTACATATTATGAGTATTATGTGTGTGCGATGTACCAATCTAGAATGAAGTTGGCCATCGAGTCAGCAACTGCGTTTAACTCTCGTGGAATGTGCACGTATTGAATAGATTCAAATGACCTTTCCAGGAGACGAACTCGTCTAAAGAGATGGAGTAGGGTAGAATCACGGATAGCATAGACCTGGTTAAGATGGGAAACCACTAATTGAGAATCCATGTGGATGACAATGTGGTTCATACCCAAGGAAATAGCATCGGTTAGGGCTCCAATTACTGCCTGATACTCTACGGCATTGTTGGTTGCGAATCCAAGGCAACTTCCTCCTGAGATGATGAGCTCGCTCGTTGGGGAATACAGTACCCAGGCTGCCGAGGCAAGGTTACGGGTATGCCGACTGGCGTCGTCCGCGAACACCTAGCATGTTGCCATCTTCACACGCAGACAGAACATGGTATAAGAAGCAGAAACAAGATCTAAAGACGCTCAAAAAATAAACGCGCCACACCACACAAAGACACACAAACACGCCATGTACAGTATATACAAGAAAGTCTATGCATAACAGGTTCAGGCATAGTACCTCTTCAGGTAAAGGCCATTACGGGGTTCACTCAAAGATATTTCGTCATAATCTTCAAGCTCGTAAGCTCCTTTTTCCAAAACACGTTTGACGATGTAAGGTCCGTGCCACATGGACTCGAACTTTCCTGCTCCTAGTTTGTCATGTTTCTAATCGTATGTGAGGACCAGGTCACCCTCGTTGAAGATACAAGGTTCAACTAACTTGTCGTATTGAGCTTTGATGAGTTTCTTGTGTGCTTCGTTAGCAAGAGCAGCATCTTGGCGGGACTCGTCAAGTTTTGCTAAGTACAGGAAGCGTTCTTCCTCAGTAGTAGTGTTAGGAAGAAGTTCGACAGCGAATTGTAGAGATGGAATTTCGCACTCTATAGGAAGGACGACCTCCAATCCATACACCAATTGAAAAATAGTGAAACCTGTGGCGGTTTTAACGGAAGTTCTGTAGGCCCATAATGCTGAAAAGAGCATATTATGCCAGTTGGACTTATGCGTACCTACCATCCTTTGGACCATAGTTTTCAAGACCTTGTTAATGGCCTCGACCTGTCCATTGGACTGCGGGTAGTAGGGTGTTGATTTTTCATGCCAAAAACCCAATCTATCGCTCAGTTTATCAACCATATGGTTCTGAAAGTGAGAGCCATGATCGGTAACTATCCCCTAAGGAAATCTAAACCGTGCTATTACATGATTGAACATGAAGAGTGCGGCGGTTTTGCCATCGTTTTGGTATGTAGGCAATGTCTCGGCCCACTTTGTGAAGTAATCCATAGCTACAATGATGTAACTATGCCCCTCGGCCGAGGTAGGCTTACAATGCATAAAATCGATACCCCATTTTGCGAAGGGGCCCACGGCAATAACCGAATGTAATGGGGCGGGATGGGTGCACTTCTTTGTATGGAAGTGTTGACATGGAGGACATTTTTTCACTGCCTCGATACAATCTTTGAAGATAGTAGGCCAATAATATCCTGCGCGCAAAATCTTCTGGGCCGTAACCATCTTAGAGAGGTGACCGCCACATGCCCCAGCGTGACAGTCATTCAGAATGCGTTCAACCTCATTGTGAGTTAGACAACGTCGAAGAATTAAATCGACGCCACGGCAGTACAAAGTATCATTGATGATCAAATAATACTTTGCATGGTGGCGTATTCTACGACGGTCATCGTGAGAGAGTTGAGGGTTGAAGCGTTGGGTTTGAAGATATAACAAAATATCTCCATACCACGGATCAGTCGTACTGATGAGAAACAACGATTCATCCGGAAAAGAGTCATTGTGCTCGACTTCTGCATCAGAACGGGGAAGGTCACAAATAAGCTCAGCAAACACCAAGGACTTTTTAGACTTGGCTTTCTTGAAAAGAAGGTCGAATTCTTGCAGTATCACAATCCAGCGTGAGTACTTGCCCCCAAGCACCTGACGTGTCAGTACGTGGTACATGGGGTTCGAGTCTACAATGATGGTGGTGGTGCGGAGCAAGATATAGTGGCGGAACTTTTGGACGGCGATGACTGCCGCGAGAGCAAGCTTCTCGACATGTGAATGTCTAGTTTCAGCGTCAATGAGACCCTTACTCGCATAGTATATTACATGTTCCTGGGCGTTTGGATCCTCCTGTACCAAAACCATGGCGAAAGTGGTAGTAGAAGCAGCGAGATATAAGATGTAGTCTCGGAAATAGTTTGGCAGTTGGATTACAGGGGCATGTGTGATGGCATGTTTGATGTTGTCGAAGGATTTTTGAGCTTGATCATCCCAAATGAATGGAACGTCCTTCTTAAGCAGTTTCATATACCCCTTAGTCTTCTCCACGAAGTTACAAACAAAACGCCTTAAATAAATCGCCTTCCCTTGGATACTTTGAAGTTCTGTCACATTGGTTGGAGGTGGTGGGTTGACAATGGCTTCCACCTTTAAGGGATCGATGCGGATCCCATCCTTCGGGACAATGAACCCTAAGAGGCGTCCAGACTCAACGCAAAAGATACACTTATGAGGATTGGAGCGAACATGATCGAAAACCCACGAAACTCGAATTAGCTACAATGAAAAGTAATAATTGAATGATGATGTTTACAATAAGAGAAAAGACCTTTTTATAGGTCTACACACACTGTTTCAAAGGAACGGTGTGACCCTACAATTAGCTAAGTAATATTACATTTAATATTTGAAATGATTGTTCTTTAAATATTTAGATACATAACATTGCTGCCGTCTTTTAGAATGCTTTGTCCTCAAAGCAAGGGTAAAGATGGATATTGTTGGCGAACCTATTCTGTCTCCCATGATGCATCTTCATCTGGAAAAAATTTCCACCTAATGAGATATTCCTTGAGTGTTCAAGAACGAAGTCTTCTTTCTCTGGTTGCAATGATTGCCTCTGGTTCCAAAATGACCTTTCCTTCGTCATCTAACATAGGAAGTATTGTTTGCACTGTTTGATGTTGCCCCAACATTTTCTTGAGACATGATACGTGGAAAAAATTGTGGATAAGACTTTTAGCGGGTAATTGTAATTCATATGCAACTTGATTAATCTTCTTGGTGATCTGGTATGGTCCATAGAACTTTGGGGCCAACTTGTTTTTTCCTCTTTGTTTAAGAGATATTTGTTTATATGGTTGGAGCCTTATGAACACCCAGTCTCCTACTTCAAATTCTCTCTCTGTTCTGCGTTGATCTGTTTGTTGCCTCATACGGTTGTGTGCCGTGACTAAGTTATCCCTGAGTAATTCAATTGCTTTTTGAGTTTTCCCTAGTTGGTTCCTTACTTCTGGAACATTAGTGTCGTTTAGAACCAATTCCTTCCAATTTGGAGGTTCATACCCATATAAAGCTTGGAACAGGGTCATTTTTGCAGAGAAAACCCACAAAACTCTGATACCACTTGGAGCGAACGTAATCGAAAACCCACAAAACTCGAATTAGCCACAATGAATAGTAATAATTGAATGATGATGTTTACAATAAGAGAAAAGACCTTTTTATAGGTCTACACACACCGTTTCAAAGGAACGGTGTGACCCTACAATTAGCTAAGTAATATTACATTTAATATTTGAAATGATTGTTCTTTAAATATTTAGTTACATAACAAGGATTCAGATGGATATTGTACCATCTGCATCTAAGAAAAATGGTCATCAGATGATCCATGTGGAACTCACGTTGCTTTGAATGAGCGGGGAGATCGTCCAAGTAAGGTTCCACAAAGTCCTTAATATCATGGAAGGCATACGGCATGGCCCGCTGGAACGTGGCGCCAGCGTTTTTAAGGCCGAACAGGAGTTTGCGGTATGCGAACGTCCCCCAAGGACAGATGAAAACCGTCTTATGTTAGTCGGCTAGGTTGATCTCAATCTGGTTGTAACCAGAAAAGCCATCCATGAATGAAAAGATGACGCTTCCGGCACAATTGTCGATAATCTGGTCAATGAACGGGGTCGAATAGTTGTCCTTTGGACAAGCCTTGTTGAGGTCCTGATAATCGACACAGACGCGAATGGTACCCTGCTTTTTGTTCACAAGGACAACATTTGAGACCCAATCCGTCAATGGGATAGAATAGATGAAGCCAACCTTCAAGAGATTTTCAATCTCTGCCTTGATCATTGCAGTCTTCCGGGGGTGTACCGGTCGCAACTTTTGACGTACAGGTTTGATGTCAGGATAGGTTTTTATATCATGAGAAACAATCGCGGGGTCTATCCCAGGCATCTCCTCATAGGACCAAGCGAATACGTCTCGAAATCGCTTAAATAATGCCGTACCAATAGTTATTTATTCAGGGGAACACTTCTGGCCTATGTGAATGTGTTCCACTATACCAGGTTTCACCAAAATGTCTACCGGAGTGGTAGGCTCAATGTTGGCCAAGTTGCTCTCAATGTCCGAAATACATGTGAGTATGGGGGAATGAGGGAACGGGTAGATATCGAGTGAAAAGATGGTGTTAATGTTGTCCCCTATGTACTCCAAAGGAGGAAGAAAAGAAGACCTATGGTGGAGGTCATCCCATGGACCATCATCAACATTCATAACTTCCATGATGGGCTCGTCTGAATGAAAAGTCCAAAGTAAGAGATCAGGTAGAGATGATGCCCGTCGTAGAGAACAGGATGGGGAGGCCATAGTTAAGTGGTCCTCTGGTGCTGATTGGATAGCCTCGTAAATTCTTTCAGCGGGTGAAAGAGGCATTGTGTTTCCAATCAGGTGTGTTGTGGCTTCATCAGGTACAAGCCAAGGATCAGTGGAGTGAGATGAAATCTCTGTGGAGATCATGTTCACCGAGGCAACATGATTAGGGGGGTCCGAAGTCGGAAAAACGCCCATGAGAGATGAATCTTTCAAAAGGCCAACCCCTATACTCTCATATTGTTTTGACGTTTGTCCAATGGAAGGAACATGGTCACCAAGATGAGTGGTAGTGTCCGGTGTGCAAAAATCTAATTGGTCAACAGTAACAATTCGTCCTTGATGGGGGAATTGTACTACGCGGAAGACTGAAGAGGCTACCACCTGCATGGCGTAAAACCAATTGCGACCAAGCAAGAGATTATAATCTATCCGGACCGAGACCACCTCCACATTAATGGTTACGGTCTTTCTGCCCAACTCAACTCCGAGAGCTTGTAGGAGCCCATGAGGTTGAAAGCCACGCCCGTCGAATGCTTTCAACGTGGTAGGAGGACGATTCAATTTGGGAAAGCCAATGGCTCTCCAACAGGCGATCGACATGATAGAAGTAGAGGCGCCTTCATCCAAAAGGGTACGATGGACAATTTTCCCAGCAATGTTTGCAGCTACTTGGAATGCGAGCTGATGGGAAAGCCTCGGCTTGAAGTAGTCAAGTCGGAACATGATGGTATTCGAAAAATCAGGGTCAACTGCACCAATTGCCGCAAGGAGAGTTTTGCGTTGATTAGTACAATTCTGTAAAACTTCTAGCGTGGACATGGCGCAAAGAGCTTGTGCCAAGTCTTCAACGATATTGTAATTCTGTGATGCCCGAGCATTGGGATTGAAAATGGATTTTCGAATCGTGCTCTTGGGCGGTCGCAATATCGAATCTAAGGACGGCTTCTCAATGGTGAGAGAAGCTGATGGTACAGTGACATCAAGTAAAGAGTTGGAAGCTTTTTCAGTATTACTTCCAGTAGGTTCCTTCAAAGGGACCGAGTCGTATGATCGCGAGCGAGTGTTCAAATTGATCGTCTCGTTACGCACCATGAGAACATGCGCGGTATTGGATGGTTCCCCCTGGGCTGGAGGAGGTTGAGCAATCATCTGCTGGTTTTGAGTGGGAAACGGATTGTTGAGGATTGTGGGAGTCGGTTTACCCTTAAGAAACTTTTGGACTTCGTCTCTATGGGGACATTTTTTGGAGAAGTGATCATCTCCGCACAGTAAACAAGGATACTTTAGCTTCTGTTTCTATTTGGTATCATCAGGAGTGCTCTTTTGTTCCTGTTGGGCGGAAGACTTCTTAGGTTTCCCTTTGTTCTTCTTCTTGCCACCGGACTTCTGAGATGAAGCTAATTGGACAGAATTCACCTCTTCAGTTACAGTAGGAGTGGTCAATTTGGTGGTGCTGTGCCCAGCCTGAGTTGGTAATGGGGACGAACCATGAAGGTTCAGCAATCCAACAGTGTTAGGAGTAGGCTGGGTGGTAAGGGATCTAATGATGCCATCAGTTTGGGGTCCCTTAGGAGGTTTCGTGGGGTCATAAGTGTCACGGGGTGCGTCGGGAAGAATCTCAAACAACGTGCCTGATTGAGCATAGACCAAGTCTAGGTAATGGGCACAAGCGATAGCTTGTTCTTCAGTGACAGCACCGCCCATGGAAACATCTCAAGCTATGTGAGAGATGAGAGACTTCGTAAACCAATCTGCTAGGAGTTGGTCTAGAATGGGAGCCTTAATCAAGCATCTTCTCCTCTGCCACTCATGTCTATGAGTAGAGATATGAGTAGCGGTATTCTGGCGGAGAGGGGTGAAAAAGTTCGTACCAGTTTCATACCATATAGGCAGTTGGAAATGAGTCAAAAAGTTCATAGCAAGAGAACCGAAATCATGAAAAGAATGAGGTGGTAGTTCGATATACCACTTGACAGCCGAACCAGTGAGAGTCCGTTGAAATAATCTCAGACGGATCGAGTCGTCCATTAGAGAGTTGGATGAATACCATAAATGGTATGTCATCACATGGTGTTTAGGATCCTCGTCCGGCTTACCATCAAACTTAGGGATATCCGATGGAAGTTTCACTGGAATCGGGGGCCAGTTAGTTCCGTGGTAGATGGGGTCGTTCGTCAGTCGAGATAGATCAGGTAGGTCCAAAGTAGCCAAGAAGGGAAGCTGTTGATTAGGCTGCGGGTACTAGTAGTACTGGTAAGGCATGTAAGGACCGGTAGGACCTCGTATTGACTTATTAAAGGGTGACCACGGAGGAAACTGGTCGTAGGGGGGTGTGCCGCCCGGACCGTAAGGTGGTCCGCCACCATAAGGTGGTCCATTCCAATAAGGTGGGGTTCCACCTCCACCACCGGTAGGAGGTGGAGGTCCACCGCCACTTCCGAGAGGAGGTGGAGGTCCATAACCATAATAAGGTGGCCCACCACTGCCTCCTCCTGGAGGGGGTGCTGGACCACCTCCACCCCCAAAAGTATGGGGGCCCCCACCACCTCCGCCGCCAAAAGGATGAAGGTCTCCACCACCACCACCACCACCATAATAATTAGATCCGCCACCGCCTCTTCCTGGAGGGGGTGGTGGACCACCTCCACCGCCCGAAGGGAAATGTCCTCCCCCACCATAATAGGGTGGTCCTCCGTCGCCTCCTCCTGGGGGGGTGGTGGACCATTCCCGCCACCACCGGAAGGGTGGGGGCTGTTGTTGGTAGAATGAGTTGGACCTCTGCCAGAAGGGAGAGGTCTGCCTCCTCCAAAGTTGGGTGGGGGCCCACCGCCTCCAACGGGAGGTGGGGGTGGACCGATCGGGGGTGGTGGTGCTTGAGGGATAGTTGGTTGGGGTCCATGTTGTAAAACGGGTTTTTTCCCCCATAGAGTGTATGATTTTCTGGGATAGGGTATCCCGTATGGTGCATTTCCGGGATTAGATTGACCCGGCGCAGGGTTAACGGAACCTGGATACGCTTGACTCCATGAGGGTTGAGTTACATTGGATGGCCCCCCAACATGAGATAATCCCATGGTGGATGGTCTAGCGGGTTGGGAAGGTCCAACGGGAGGTTCGTTGGGGATTCCACCGCCTACGTTCTGGTTAGTAAACAGGGGTTTCCCCCCAGCCACAATGGGCTGACCACTAAACAAAGGTTGAACCAACATGGGTTGTTGACTACCTACCGTAGTAGTAACGTTACCAACGAGATAATCCGATGGAATGGAGTATCCTCCCCTCAAATTTTGAGCTGGGGGAGGAACTGGTAAAGTAACTGTGGTAGTAACGGATGTGTTGGACTGTTGTCCTTCAACCGATTGGGTAGTAGGAAGTACCGAACTGGTCTCCTGTCTAGGAGATGCACGTGCAGGGATGGATGGTTGACCAGTTTCAGTAGTGGTCGCGTGTTGCGTGGATGATTCCGATGACTCGAAAGATAAAGAGCGACTGGGATTGATCGGTCGTCGAACCTTATTTAAAAGTTTCGACTTTGAAACTCCTCACCCATGGCACGTAAACGAGCCAATTACTCACGATAAGGTGTCAAGCGATCGTCAGGACTAGCCTGACTGGGTGGGGGTGCAACGGAAAAATGGGCCACTGGGTGACTGGTAGAAGATGTCCAATAAGCTGTTGAAGGACCAACAGCTAATGTGGGGTCGTCCTGGGGTTGATTTATCCATTCCAACGATCTAGGCTCTCCCGGCATAACGGGAGGGGAGTCTTGTGAAGTGGGAATTTGTGCTTCTTCACCCTGCGGGGGATGAGAGGTAGGTGAATCTAGAAGAGTATGCGGAAACAAATGTCCTCCAATATTCAAAGTGGGGTTTTCCACTTCTTGTGACTCGACCCTGGCATGTGGATCCATCCTTACCCTCGAAATTACCTCCTGGTTAAGGGGATATTCGGGTGGCAAATTTTGGATTCTATGGAACCTTCTCCAAGGAAAGACAGTTAGAGTGACTGAAACAAAAAAGTTTCTCCTAAAGCAAGCTTAAAGAAAAGCAGACCAGACAAAACCCTACACAAACTAAGGCCACAAGCAAACTTATGTGATAAGAGTCGATTCAAAGTCTGGAACCTCAAGGAATTATCAAGGCATCGCAAACTGCTATATACTGCAGGGTCCAACAATATGACGCGACAAGGAGGATTGAGACCGTACCCTTTCCTGCATACCCGATTACCTGGACAGTATGTGCGTGTTAATCTCCCTGAGTGTTGTTCTCAGTGTATTGCTTTGCCAAGACGGCCAAATGGTTAAATTAGTTGGTTTCAGGAATCCTAGTGGTGTCTCCCGATATACACAAGGTACGTGGGAGCTCAAATCCATAGTGGTGTTGTCTAATGCACAACCGTTCGGCAAGAGACCTTCTGATTTACTACCGAGTACGCGATACACCCTTCGATATACGCCAAGTACGTATTATGGTACTTGATGGGTACATGAAGGAGCTCGATATACCGATAAGTACATGGAAGACTACAATACCCTCGGGATACAGTGCTGGCAAATAACAACAGTGGCCACGCTTAACAACGCCGGAACATGTCTCTAACTTACACACAAGTTGCTATAAAATTTTACCTAGTTCTACCGTTAATTTTATCTGGACAGTTAGGTGAATGCATGATGTGAGTACATAATCAGAAAAATAATGCAAGGCCTAGCTACATGCGCGAAATATTCTTTTCTTTCGATGAATGCTACCTATGGGAGGGAGAAATATTTTTCTTTCCAACAATTTCACCAAAGCAAATGCAATAATTCCCAATTCAAACAAGTTCGACTATAAAAATCATTCTTTTCATTTTGTGCGAAACGCAAAAATTTACAACACTACTAATCCAAATCACAACATTTTTTCCTTTTCAAAACGAAAGTAATGCTAGGTAATGAAAAGAGAGAATTATAAGATGGAGTATGCAAGCTTTTCAATTTCATTTTCAATGGCCTAAAAGCAATGAAAATAAAAAATGCATCTACCTTTCCTTAGCATGGAACCAATTTTGCATACACTGAAGTATACCTTGGATTTTTCGAGAAAATGAGAAACTCATAATTCAGGAAAAACACAAGCGGTCATACATTCATTCAATTTTTCCAAAAGATGCATAAGCAAAACATTCCAATGCACGAACAATTTTGTACAACAATGCTTGAGAAATGATGGGAAAGAAGCACTTTTAACTTTTCAATGGATGCATCAAAAGATTAACTTGATAACAACTACGCTTTTAGATCTAAATGACTGAAAAGAAAACACTACTTGCAACACTCAGAAAACTCAAGAACAGACAAGCACTCAATCAAGCTGAAAGACACACAAGACTCAAAATCAGACAATAGCAAGCAAAGCTCAAAAAATAATGCAAATGAGGTCTGGGAGCTGATCTAATGTAGTAACCAGATCAATTAAGGAGAGGAGGGAATGCAAGGGTGAGCGGATGAAGGTGGAGGAGACAAGAGTATCCACCACTACCGGTTCTCAGACTTGTCCAAGACGGAACCCAAAATCAATCCAAACAAAACCAAACACTACACACAAATCAAAGACGGGATCTCTGGTTGGATTTTGCAGCACAGGAGTTCATACAGCAAACCAAAGCTCAAATTAACAAATTGAGAGGGGATGCCTGCATGCCAAATTCGACAAATCGGCGCACTCTGTGCTTGTACACAGTGCGACGTCGCAGTTCACCAATGCAAGGAGTGCGACGGTGTCGCAGTATACCAATGAAAGGACTGCGACGAGTGGCTAACAGACAAAGAACAGAGACCAGAAATCACACAGTGTTGCTCTGTTTTCACTAACCAGGTGCGACAGGCGAGGTCTAAGTTCAAAAATGAATCAAATCTCTAAGCAATGAACTATGAAATGGTTTGAAAATGAGTAGTACAAATTCAGAGGAAGCAGATCAAAGTCTTCAAGATGAAGATATGATAGTGAAATCAACTCAAGAAGCAAATGACAAATAAAAGGCTTGTGTCAAGCAATCAACTGAAAATGACTCCCAAATTGACAACTACATAACAAGATGTATCTCCCCAGTATGGTCGCCAGATTTGTTTTGTGGACAATCTACCGAGAGCGGAATCAAGGTCTGATCTCCCTAGCTTAACGTAAGTCTAGAACAAATAAGACAGAACATAAAATACTTTCCTAGATCGTATAGAAATACAAATGTAAGAGCAGATCGTTTACCTTAGATTTGTAGATCCCTTTCTCCTTCGTTGATCCAATGCTCCAGCGCTCTCAGATCGCAAGTAGCTAAACCTTGTCGAACATGTGACAGACCATGAGAAGTGAAAGCATATATCTCATATGATAGATCTAAGCTAATAGTTAAGGAGGAAAGCTCTAAACATCATCAAGGAGACAACATTTATGGAAAGCAATTATATTAACTGTATTGAAAAGTAAGGAGTACAATAGAAAAGAGGATTACAACCATAGCCTTAACGCTGCAAGCTCCTTCCGACGAGCCATGCCAAAGCTCGAAGAGAGAAGTAGATGTTCCCCAAGCTAGAGTGTTAGATCTATTGGGATTGATTTCACCAGCATAAGAGTACCATAGACTTCCTCCCTTGGGATGGGAGTGAGCTTCATTTAAATAGGACTAAGTGGATAGGGTATGGATAGGATAGGTTGAGTGTGAGGCACCTGCAACAATTAATTAATACAAATATGCGAAATAGCAGAAATGACAGAACTCAGAATCACTTTTATATTGATCACAGGCCACTTCAAGGGGGCAACCTCCTATGAGCAAGCTCAATACAAATAACTTCACGGTGCCTTCATAGGTCTCAACACACACTTATATACTAATTCTAGGCGCAAATACTATGGGTCGAAACCATGGGCCATTACAAACTATGGATCAACAATACTACGGGCGACTTACAAAGCATATGCGCCAACAACAATAACACAAACTATTGATCAACAAATACTACGGGACGACTTACAAAGCATATGTGTCCAACAACAACATACTAACAAAGTAAAGACATGGGTTCCTAACATCCCCTCCCTCTTAAAAAAAGCTTTGTCCTCAAATATTTAGATGTGGAAATTGTTGTTGAATCTGAAGGAGTGGTTCCCATATAGCATCCTCCGGTTGCATGCCGTGCCACTGAATTAAGACCTCTGTGATAGAGCGAGAGCGAAGCTGACGCGTGCGCCGATTAAGGATGGCCTCTGGCTCCAAAAGGATGGATCCTTCATTATCCACTTCGGGTAAAATCGTTTGTCCGCTGATGTTGGTGCCAAGAACTTTATTCAGACAAGAGACATGAAAGACTGGATGAATGCGGGAAGAAGGAGGAAGTTCCAATTTATAAGCAATGGACCCAATCTTCTGAAGAATCCGATATGGCCCATAGAACTTTGGAGCGAGCTTATGACGCCCTTTGAGTTTCAAGGAGGATTGTTTGTACGGCTGGAGACGAAGAAAAACCATATCGCCGACTTGAAAAGTGCGCTCCGAACGGTGCTGATCAGCTTGTTGCTTCATGCGATTTCTTGCCATGTGAAGATTGTCCTGCAAAATGCGAAGAATCTGATCGCGGTTTCGAAGGACCGTGTCAACTTCCTGAACCGGTGAACTGGTGGGGGTGTATGGAAGAAGAGCTGGAGGTGCCTAACCATAGACTGCTTCATATGGGGTCATTTTAGAGGCAGTGTGGTAAGAGGTATTGTACCACCATTCAGCGAGAGGGAGCCACTTTGCCCACTGATGTTGTTGTTCCGAGGTGAAGCAACGAAGATAAGTTTCCAAGCACTTATTGACAATTTCAGTCTGACCATCTGTTTGTGGGTGATACCCTGAACTCATCTTCAGTTTGGTGCCAGTGTGGCGAAATAGTTCTGTCCAAAAATGACTGGTGAAAGTCGCATCACGATCCGAGACAATGGAAGAAGGGATGCCATGAAGACGAAAGATCTGGTCCAGAAAAATTTGAGCGACGGAGGAGGCTGTATAAGGATGGCTGAGAGCACAAAAATGACTATATTTGGAAAGGCGATCAACCACAATGAGAATCACTGTCTTCCCACCAGATTTAGGGAGCCCTTCAATGAAATCCATAGAAATATCTGTCCAAATCCATGTAGGTATGGGCAAGGGTTCAAGCAATCCTGGAAGGAGTGTTGTTTTACCCTTATTGCGCTGGCAGGTATCACATTCGGCCACCATCTGTTGAATTGTCCTTTTCATGCCCTGCCAAAAGAAGTTACGCCGTGCTCGTTCATACGTTTTGAGGAACCCAGAGTGCCCTGCCGATGAAGAAGCATGGAGTTCATAGAAGACAGCCTGTTGAAGATGTGTGCTCTGGGGAAGCACCAGACGACCCTTGTATCGCAAAGAAGCACCATCCCAAGAGTAATGTGGTACAGCAGAAGGGTTGTTGGTCAAGCGTTGGATGATTTGAGATAAGGAAGGGTCATTGACATAACCCTGTTGAACAGATTGCAACCAATTTGGAACAGGGGTAGAAATAGCTGAAAGAGAACCTTGGGCATCAAATGTGCGAGAAAGAGCATCTGCCACAATATTGTCTTTACCCTTCTTGTAAGTGATCTCATAGTCATAACCCATGAGTTTTCTAACCCATTTCTGTTGTGCCGGGGAGGAGACACGTTGGTCCAAGAAATATTTCAGACTCTGGTGATCAGTCTTGATGCAAAAATGATTCCCTAATAGGTATGGGCGCCACTTCTGTATTGCATGCAAAATAGCCATCATTTCCTTCTCATAGTTAGAGGCAGCTAAATTCTTACCTGAAAGGGCTTTGCTGGTGAATGCAATGGGGTGTTCATCTTGAAGGAGAACAGCACCAAGTCCATTACCGCAAGCATCACTCTCAATAGTGAAGGGCTTGGAAAAATCGGGCATAGCTAGCACAGGTGTAGTACACATAGCTTGTTTTAGTTTGTCAAATGCACACTGAGCAGCAGGTGTCCATGTAAAAGCATCATTTTTCAATAGAGCAGTTAATGGAGCTGCAATCTTCCCATAATCCTTGACAAACTTGCGGTAGTAGCCAGTCAACCCCAAAAAACCACGAAGGCTCTTGAGTATCTGAGGATGCGGCCAATTGTTCATGGCATCGATTTTGGCAGGATCCACGTGAACCCCTTGTGCTGAGATAATGTGCCCGAGATACTCAACTTCCTTCTGTCCAAAAACACATTTAGACTGCTTGGCATGGAGATGATGGTCAGAGAAAAGTTGCATGACAAGATCCAGATGCTGGAGATGTTCATCCCATGTTTTACTGTAGATGAGGATATCATCAAAGAATACCAGAATGAATTTTCGCAAGTAGGGTCGAAATATTTTATTCATTAAGGCCTGGAATGTGGAAGGAGCATTAGTGAGGCCAAAGGGCATGACCAAAAACTCATAATGGCCATCATGTGTGCGGAAAGCTGTTTTAGGAATATCATCCTCATGAACCCGAATTTGATGATACCCAGAACGAAGATCCAACTTGGAGAAAATGTGAGCCCCATGAAGCTCATCAAGAAGCTCATCAACAACAGGAATTGGAAACTTATCCTTGATGGTGAGGTGATTAAGTGCTCGGAAGTCAATGCAGAGGCACCATGACCCATCTTTTTTGCGGACAAGAATAACTGGGGAAGAAAAGGAACTAGTGCTTGGGCAAATAATACCTTGCTTCAATAAGTCTCGAACGAGCATTTCAATCTCCATTTTTTGGTGAAATGGGTAGCAATAGGGCCTGATGTTGGGAGGAACGCTGCCAGGAAGGAGCTGAATACGATGGTCTTCTGGCCTGGAAGGTGGAAATCCCACTGGTTCAGCAAAGACACCTGTATATCGATCCAGAATTTGTTGTAGATCCAAAGGAGTAGTGGAGACCGCTGATGGTTGCTTCTGGATGGAATGGATTTGAGCGATGACACCATGTGAATTCTTCTTAAGGAGTTTTTCCATGCGATGTGAACTGATTATGCTAAGAGAACCTGGTTGTAATCCTCTCAATGTGTGTTTTTGTCCATTGAGGGAAAACTGCATCCAAAGTTCAGCAAAATCCCATAAGATAGGGCCAAGTGTGCGTAGCCATTGAGCGCCCAAAACCACATCACATCCGCCTAAGGGCAAGGCAAACATGTCAGAGCACAAGGTATAATATCCCATAGAGATACGCACATTTCGGCACTTCCCTTTGCAAGGTAAGGTGCCCCCATTGGCAACCATGACTTCAAAGTTGGAGCAAGGATGGATAAAACAATCAGCTTGTTTGGCGATCCGAGGGTCAATAAAATTATGAGTGCTACCAGAATCAATGAGTATTGTAAGAGGAAGCTTCTTGAAGTAACCCCTGACCCGCATTGTTTGGGGAGTGGTGATTCCAGCTAAAGCATGGAGAGATATCTCTGGCTGGTCATCCTGAGACGGAGGGTCAATAGGCAGTTCCTGAATGTTGACCGGAGCATCCAGTGTTTCTGGATCTTCGTCACCAATTTCAGAGGCAGGCGGAGACTCCACATCCAAGAGATAGAGCTTTTGTTGAACACATCTATGTCCCCGAGTGAATTTCTCATCACAATTATAGCAAAGCCCCTTTTCTCTGCGTGCTTGCATCTCTGTTTCAGACAAACGCTTGATGGGAGTCGGTCGAGGAGCCTGTGGTATAGGTGGTCGCTGAGAACTCATATTTCGGAAGGGAACAAAAGTGGGCTTGGAGCGTTGTTGGGCTGCAATCTTGTCTTCTGCCAACTTAGCCAACCCGAGGGCTTCCATCATTGTGTTGGGACAGAACATTTTGACCTCAGAGCGGATGGCATCCTTTAGACCACTGATAAAACAACTCCGGTAAAATTCATCAGACAATCCTTCGGTGTGGTTGGCTAGATTCTCAAATTCGGTTTGATACTCTCTCACCGTGCCAATTTGGCGAAGTTTAGTGAGGGCTCCTGTGAAGTCATCAAAAGCACTAGGACCAAATCGTTGCAAAAGGAGCTGGCAAAAGTCTGGCCATTTGGGCTCTGGATGAACCTTGATGTACCAATGGTACCATTGAAGAGCTTCCTGTTCCAAGTGAAAGGATTCCAGCGGAACTTTGTTGACATCAAAAGTATTATGCAGACTGAAATAATGTTCTGCACGATAGATCCATCCAGTTGGATCAGTACCATTGAAGCGAGGAAAATCAAGCTTCGGACCACGGAAATTGCTGGAAGAGGAGAACCCATTGTCTGATGAAGACTCGGACTACCGTTTGTTGTTCATAGCTGAATGTTCAAGATGGAGGCCGATAAATTTTTCATCCAGATCCTGGAGTTTGGCTTGGATGGCTGCAAGTGCTTCCTCCATGGTTTTTGCTCCTGCACGGGTGACAACCATAACCAGGAGTTTTTTTGTTTTTTTTTTCTTTGGTTGACTAGGTAGGAAAACAAAAACAAAAACTACTTTAGTAAGGGAAAATCTGGATTAGGGAAAAAATCTGAAGGGTAATTGGGGTTTGACTAGGTTTTGGAAACTGTTGAATAGACAGGGAAACAAAAATGAGGATTCCAGAAGCGGGGTGAAAGAATGGGAAAATTTTGCAGAGGGGAACAAAGAAGCAGAATTCAGAAATGAACTCTGTGGTAAAATTTGAGGGTGATTGGGTGAAATCTAAGGAAGTTATGGCAAACCCTAAAAATAGACAAATGTGGGATTTCGGGCTTTGGGAAAGGGAATTGTGGATAGGGTCCTCAGGAATGAAATATGCAGAATGGGGTGACAGGGGTTCCCCGAAAATTTCAAGGGAAACAAAGTGAAAACAAGGGAGATATGGAAAAACTGAATTTTATACTTTTTTTTTTCTTTTTTTCTTTTTCTTTTTTTCTTTTTCTTTTTTTTCTTTTTTTTTTCAGACTGGAGTGGCTACGGCTCGAAAGGGATCTGAAATGGCGTCGAATGGATTGAAAATGGATGGATCTGGAATGGCTTGCAAAATGGATCTGAATGACTGGATGTAAAACGACGCAGCAACGATCGACGACAATTCAGCTGAAATTAGATATGGACCCCAGGTATGTGCGGCTTCCAGGGTTTCACTCAGCCACCAATGTTGTCTGACGGCTTGTGTATTGGGGCAGTACCCCTCACTCCACGGCTTAGGTAAAACTGATAACCGCTTTGCCACAAACGACAGCTCTTGGTTTACCTCACGGGTGGGAACTAGTCAATTAGGTAGGGGTCGTTGCCCTTTTCGCTGGCAGGTCCTCTCAATGGGCCAGCTACTTCGGGGTTCCTGTGGTACTCCTCACAATGAGGTTTAGGGCTTATGCCCAAGTACTTCCCACAATTAAGTGGATAGGGATTATTCCCAAATCCGAACCTGCAACAGATGCGAAAAAAATTTTGGCAGAAATTTCACCCAGCGAGCCCAAGAAAGTGCTCTGATACTAGATGTGAGGCACCTGCAACAATTAATTAATACAAATATGCGAAATAGCAGAAATGACAGAACTCAGAATCACTTTTATATTGATCACAGGCCACTTCGAGGGGGCAACCTCCTATGAGCAAGCTCAATACAAATAACTTCACGGTGCCTTCATAGGTCTCAACACACAGTTATATACTAATTCTAGGCGCCAATACTATGGGTTGAAACCATGGGCCGTTACAAACTATGGATCAACAATACTACGGGCGACTTACAAAGCATATGCGCCAACAACAATAACACAAACTATTGATCAACAAATACTACGGGACGACTTACAAAGCATATGTGTCCAACAACAACATACTAACAAAGTAAAGACATGGGTTCCTAACATCGAGATATGATAGGAGAGACTTAAGGGATCTTTCCAAGGTGTTAGGAATCGAGTGCCATCTCTCCCAAGAGGTCAGGAATAGGGTCCCAAGTCAGCAAGCTTCGAGAAAGAGCTTGAAGAAGCTATTTTTGTCATTTAATTGACTTCGTCGCACCCTGTAATGGAGCAAGGTGCGATGTCACAGGTTGTATGAGTGCAGCCTGCGACGGCCTCTCAAAACCTAGTACAAATGGGTACAAATCCTTCCAGGTCAATCACTCAATCAAGGTAACTCCAGGGGTGTATACATTGAATCTAATGGTGGTAAGATTTTAGGTGTAACATTCATAATGTGTAGGGAGGAGTATATTGCGAGGAGTCGGGGTTCATGCCAAGTTACAGTGGGTTAAGGAGGGAGATGAGGGATCCAAGTTCTTCTTTGAATTTCTAAAGAAGAAAGTGGTCAACATTCTAAGCACCCTAGCCAAAAGAGAAATCATGATTTCTAATGCTGGCCATCTCAATAAAGAATTAAATCACCTCTCACGAGTTTTTAAAGAAAATGGCTATAAAATGAAAGACATAAATAATGCTTTGAAGAAAGCATGAAGAACTAGAGTTAGCAATCAAGACAAAGAAAAGGAAAAAGAAAACATAATATTTGTAGTGCTCCTCTTCATTCAAGGGACAATGGACAAACTAGCCAAAATTTTGAAGAAAAAGCATATTAGAACAACTTTCACCCCCCTAAACTCCCTAAGAAACATGTTGGACAAAGCTAAAGACCCCATTGACCCAAAGCCGAGAAAAGGTATCTATTCAATCCCCTGCTCATGCAATAAAGTTTACATAGGAGAGACTAGTCGCTCGATAAAAACCAGAATAAAAGAGCATTGTCTTATCATCTGCAACAAAATAAAAAATTCAACAATAACAGAGCATTCTTATCAAGATAGCCATCAGATATGCATATAGGATACGAGGGTAATCGCCAGAGAAGAGCATTACAATATAAGACAGATTTGTGAGGCAGTGGAGATTGAGAAACATCTCGAGAATTTCAACATAGATGATGGGTTGATCTTGAGCGGATCATGGAGACCGGTTATACACTATCTTAAAAACAAGATGTCATAAAAAACCTAAAACAATGGATTAGTCAAAATAAAACTATGCGCATTGGCTTTTCTCACTAATTGTGAAACTAGGAGACACTTGTTTTAAATTGACTACCAAAAATAATTTGGTCTTAAGTATTTATTGGAAGACTTAGCCTCTCATCCCAATGAGATTTCACTCCTAATGATGGACTCGGTTGGGTAGTTTGAAACGTACGTCGAGTACAAAAACTCACACACAAGTTTCCATATAAAATTTCCCAAATAAAAGAAAGTGGTTGCTAATAGAGTGCTTAGCTTTCACAAAGAAGATGGTTTGCTTGAGAAAGATCCCTCTAAGATCCAATTTATGTTTGTTGATCATTTTTAGAATATTTTTTCTCCTTATCCATTTACACAAGTGTTGTTTCTGCTAGAAATGCTTGCTATAGGGTAGTGCCACATAAGGTCTCCATTGTAGACTATGATATGTTAGACAGGGATTTCATGAAGGATGTATTGTTTGTAACACTTACCTCTATGAAGAATTGTAAATCTCCAAGGATTGTGGCCTTGTGAGTTCTACAAGACTATGTGAGATACTATTGGAGATGACTTTAGTCACATGGCTTCAGAGGCCTTTGCCACAAGATGTTTGACATAGTCCATTAATCAAAGGTTGATCAAGCCAAAGAACATTGCCATATAGACACCATTGTGGGATGACGATTGATAACTTTATTTAGTATTTCTTATAAAAGCATGGCTAAGGCAGTGGCATTGCATGTGAGGGAAATTGCAAAGAAGATTGTGCATAATGAGTAGATAGGTTTTGTTCAATGGCAATTTCTTCTATACACAATTATTTCTCCATGGAGTGGGCCAGGGAATTTAAGTAGCAAGTTATTTTCCTTAAAATTGATTTTGATAAAGCTTATGATCAGATTGATTGGGCCTTCATTATATATGTGTTACCTTGTTTGGGTTTTGGTTCAAAGTGTGGGGATGGTCAACACCCTATTCTCATATGATTCAAATTTTGTTATAGTGAATAATGCACTCTCCACATATTCTTCTCCACCAGTTGACAAAGATACTGCTTGGCACCTTATCTCTAAGTTTTTACTATTGATGCACTTGGTTATTTGTTGGACATTGCCCATTTGGAGGGGAAGGTTCCGGGTGTTTTACTTCGAAATGTTTATGAGATGGTGAATCACTTTACAAATGATTCTTTGTTGTCATTCAAGCTTACCAAATTAAATTATGTGGCTAGTGCTCGATATTGCTTGTTTATATTTTGCTAGGCCTCATGGGCTAAGGTTCAGGCTAATTATTGGATGACCGACTTCATGAGCCTCCTAATTGTAGTCCTCCGACTTGGAATTTCACTCATATAGGTGTAATAGTGAGATATCTCGACATCCCCTTTGGTGTGCGGTGTAAGACCTTAATGGGCCTTAAGCACACAATTATTTAGAAAACAAATACTTCATACAATTAACTAAAGATCGACTTCATTATCATGAGAAATTTGCAGATCTAAAACCATAAATGAGATATCATAATAAAAATTAAATAAAATGAGGAAAAGACATACCCGAGTCCAATGAGTGATGGAAAGAATGTGCCTCTAGATCTCCATAGTGACGAGGAAAAACAACGTGTGGGGGATGAGTCTCCACCCAACCAACCCCTCAGTGTTGGAATTTGTGCAACTTCAGAAGTTATTCTTATTGTATTTTATTGTAATTGATTGTACCTCCTAAGGGAGTTGATCTTGATGTAACTAATCATATAAACCCTATAAAGAACAATGTAAAACTTGGGGTGAAAATCAAGTAAATAAAATAATTATTAAATGTATTTTTATATTTCCCCAAGACAAGTCGGCCCAATCAAGTTAGACAAGTCAGCCCAGTTAGGGAAAAGACCAGTTTGGCAAGTGTATAAATAGAGAGATTATGTTCCTCATTTGACACACTCACTCAATCAAGCAAGTTCGCACCACTTGGAGAGAGATTTGCATATGTAGCTAGGAGAAGACGTTTGGGGGTTTCTACTTGGAAAATACTTCCACCTTTTCTCTCTCATCATTGTACTATGTTCTCGGAATTATTCATCTCTATACGAAGGTTGTTGGGTTTTCTCTCGATTGGGTTTCCCAATATAAATTCTTGTGTTCTTTGTTTATGTTTTTTGTCTTTCTTCTAGTGATTCTATTGATCTTATGCAATTGAATTATTATGTTATAATTGTATGAAAAACTAACATGGTATTAGAGTGGTACTAGAAGAAGCCATTGTTGGAACTAGGGTTTCATATTTCAAGCCCTTCACTCAACATTTTGGCGGAAAAAGTGCTTTGGAAATTTCGCTCTAGGAAGGGCGCATCTTTTAGTGAAGGCGGAATCCAATTCTGAGAATTTTCATTTTTTGACCTAATTCTACAGCTGAAGCAGAAATTAGGGTTTCATTTTTTGACCTGCTCCGTCCACATTTTTGGCTCGGCCCTACCTTTTCTCAACTCGCCTTGCTAGGGCGCATCTCCTTATGGAGTCAGTTTTCCAAGAATCCAACTTTTATTTTTGACCTAGCTCCTGCTAGGGTTTCTGCTTCAGATCTGCAGTCAGGATGATTAGAATGAAGGTTGAAGATCATCTGGAAGGGGCTTCCAACTTCATCCCTTGGAAGTCTAGGGTTCTTCTCTTACTTAAAGAAAATGATCTCTTTCATTTTGTCAATGAGAAGGTCCCAGAACCAAAAGTCGAAGAAGACAAATCTCGTTGGAGGAAGAATGATGCCAGAGCAAGAAGGATTTTGGTGGACTCAATTAGAGACCAATTGGTTCCTCAAATCTCAGGAAAGAAGACCTCTAGAAAGATGTTCAAAACCATAAAGAAGCTATTTGAACATAGTAGTATCAATGTGACCCTCACATTGAGGAACCAACTATCAAATATGAAGATGTCCAAGACAGATTCCAGTGCCTCATATTTCATGAGGATCACAAAACTAAGGGACAAGCTTAGTACCAATGGAGATCCCATTGATGATAAGGAGCTTGTCATTACTACTCTAAATGGTCTCCCACCATCTTGGGAGTCATTCATTCAAAGTATAAACGGTCGATCCAAGCTATCCAAATTTGACAAGTTATGGACAGATTGCACTCAAGAACAAACAAGGATAGAAGCAAGGCAGAGACTTCATGGCACTCAACCTGAGGAGAATCAAGCATTCTTGTCTCATGCGAGGAAAGGAAAGGAAAAGGGAAGAAAGTTTTACAATCGCAAGCACCAAGGTAGGAGATCAAGTCCTTCTCCAGATCAAAAGAAGAAGAAGAAGAAGGATTTATCTCAGATACAGTGCTACAGGTGCAAGGCATATGGTCATTACGCCAGTAATTGTCGAAGTTTAGACAAAAGGAAGCATGAAGCCTCAACTGCTGATGTTGATGAAGACACTCCTCACAAGAATTCAAGGAATGATGATTGTTAAGAGTTCTTCTTCTAGTTCTCCCTATGTTGAGGTGATATGAAGATCCACACTGTCAGAAAAGAGGTCTCTCATGGTTCCCACAAGAAGGCAGTGGGATCCCACACACAAAAACAATAGGCGATAAGTATTTGTTTTTTATTGATCGCATGGATCTGTTTTGTCTTATACATATCAAATTATATGCATATCTATCAGGAAGTGTGTTGACCATTTGATATAGTTTACTTATTGATGTATCATAGGCTCGTGTTGTCTTTGTTATGCATATGAGCTACACAACATTCCAGGAACACATGATGGAGCTAGTCTAGATGATATCTCCTTCTTGCATGCTTAGAGTAGAGCACACTCTTGATGGCATGTTCTAGTGGAGATAGTAGACATCGATATAGGTCCCAGATGTGTTTGGAAGACATGTTTATGATTGTTGTGCTAAAGCATTAGCCAAGATGTCTAGTGTAAACTATTGTCATTGCATAGAAATAGAAATTGGTTAAATTTGATTATGCAATGTCAGTAATCATCAGACGGGATTTGACTTGAAGGGAAAAGATCATGTGATATGGCCTACAAGTGAAGGACGATGAGAGTTGTTCCGATGAACAAGTGGTGGACACATGAATCCCGTTGATGTTCAACAGGAAGCTTCTAGGAGTATGACTCTCAGCCTAGAAGGAGGACCTCAGAAGAAGATTTCACAAGATTGAAACCAGAAGTGGGCCACCATTAGATCTTTGACTGTCCAACTCTACATACATGTGCCCACATAGAAAAAGACGAAGTTAGAACCTTCAGGCAAGAAGGGAACCTTCGTGGGATACATTGAGTCTTCAAAGGCGTACAGAATCTGCATCCCAAGGTCAAGACAGATCGAAGTTAGCAGGGATGTGTCCTTTGAAGAAGAAATGGCTGTCAGGAGAGGCAGAGGATTAGATATGAAGATCGATGATGAGACAAAGTGATAGAACCAAAGGAGATGAGATCATCTCCCCCTCTAGTAGTTCAGAAGGAGTTAGCAGAGAAGGATGAACCCATCAATCCCATTGATCCAGTTGAGCCATTTTATGTTCCGAGAGATATTGGAGTAGGCCGGAAGAGGCCTAGATGGGAACAACAAACTTTGCAGGATGCAGAGGGGCATGAAGCTCCACATGGTACTTTCCGAGAAATTAAAATACCTCATAGGTTCTCTAGCTATTTAGCATTGATGAGTCACATCATTGACTCAAAACCTACCACTTATGAAGAAGCATCCAAACACCAAGTTTGGAAGGACGCCATGGTGGAAGAATAAAAATCCATCATGAAGAATGATGTGTGGGAGGTTGTGCCGAGACCTGAGGGGAAGAAAGTAGGGACTTCCAAGTGGTTTTACAAAATCAAGCATGGAGCAGATGGAAGTGTTGAAAAAACAAGGATAGATTTGTTGCCATAGGGTTCTCTCATAAAGAGGGAGTCGATTATGATGAGACATTTGCTCCTATGGCTCGATATACTTCCATCAGATCGATCATTGCTATTGCTTCAGCTATGGGATGGAAGTTGCATCAGATGGATGTCAAGACAGCCTTTCTCGATGGTGTTATTGAGTAAGAAGTATATATTGAACAACCAGAAGGGTTTATTGTCCATGGAAAGGAGTCTCACATATGTAGATTGAAAAAGGCCCTGTATGGACTCAAGCAAGCACCCCGTGCTTGGTATGGATGGATAGATGGATTCCTGGTGAGTTTGGGATTCAGCAAGAGTGATGAAGACCCCAACCTTTACTACAAGGTTGTGGATGATGAGCCACTGATTTTGGTCCTTTATGTTGATGATCAGTTTCTTACTGGAAATGAGAAACTTATCGTATGGTGTAAAAAGAAACTTGCCTCTGAGTTCAAAATGAAGGATCTTGGATTGATGCATGACTTCTTGGCATTAGAAGTATGGCAGAGGCAGAAGGAGATTTTCCTAGGTCAAGGAAAATACACCATAGATATTCTGAAGAGATTTAGGATGTTGGACTGCATGTCCATGGCCACTCTGATGGATGCAAATTTGAAGAACCGTAGGGATTTTGCTTCAGATTCAAATTTGATTAATACCACTATGTATCACCAATTTATTGGATCCTTGATCTATCTGACGAACACTAGACCAAATATATGTTTTGCTTTGAATGCTCTCAACCAGTTTATGTGCGAGTCGAGGCAGATTCACTGAATTGTTGCAAAACATGTGCTCAGATACTTGCGTGGCACTATGGGATATGGACTGAGATATGCTTCAGAGTGTGACTTGAGATTGCAGGGGTTTACATACTCAGATTGGGCCGAATGTGCTGCAGATAGGAAGAGTACTTCCAGATGTTGCTTCCGCTTGGGTTTTGTAGTAATTTCCTGGTGCAACAGGAAGCAGAACTCAATAGCACTCAGTACTGCAGAGGCCGAGTATATGGTTTCTAGTACAACCGTGATTCACTATGATAATCAAATATGTGTGCAAATGCCAATGAATCATGTATTTCATGACAAATCGAAGCATATAGAGATTTAGTATCACTTCATTCGTGATATAGTGCACAAAGGTGCGGTCGAGTTACAGTATGTTCCGACAGATGACCATACTGCAGATGTTCTCACCAAGCCTCTTCCCATGATAAATTTTGAATACTTTCATGGAAGACTTGGAGTAGAAGAGAACGTGTCCCTCCTTGAGAGTGAAAGATGCTATAGAGATGTTTATCCTGCTTTCACCCAGGTACCTCTACTCGTCCAGGTTCTCAGCCATGTATGGGATAAATCCCATCGGAAGATGAGATAGACAGGTAGTAGATGGTCTAGTTCCAACCAGGTACCTCTACTCATCCAGGTTCTCAGCCAGGTATGGGAGAAATCCCATCGGCAGATGAAATAGAAAGGTAGTAGATGGTCGGGTTCCACCCGGGTACCTCTACTCATCCAGGTTCTCATCCAGGTATGGGATAAATCCCATCGGCAGATGAGATGGACAGGTAGTAGATGTTCGGGTTACACACGAGTGCCTCTGCTCGTCCAGGTTCTCATCCAGGTATGGGAGAAATCCCATTGGCAGATGAGACGGACAAGTAGTAGATGGTCGTGTGATGCTTGCACAGGTACCTCTACTCGTCCAAGTTCTCAGCCAGGTATGGTAGTATCCCATCGGTAGATGAGACGAACAGGTAGTATATGGTTGTGCACCTCTGCTCATCCAGGTTCTCAACCAGGTATGGGAGGATCCCATCGGCAGATGAGACATACAAGTAGCAGATAGTAAATCCTATCTCTCATACATCCAGGTAGGATGGAGAGGTTACTCTTGGACTCATCGAAGGACTGGTGGAGTTGATGCATGATGACACTTCTCCAAGGACTGAGACTGTGTTGACAACCTTCAGTATGTATAGAGATGATTGAGACAGTATAGATGTACAGATGAAACCCAGATCATGATCATGATCATGATCATGATGTTGATGATGACCAAAGAATACCTTCCTTGTTGAGAGGGAGTGTTGGAATTTGTGCAACTTCAGAAGTTATTCTTATTGTATTTTATTGTAATTGATTGTACCTCCTAAGGGAGTTGATCTTGATGTAACTAATCATGTAAACCCTAGAAAGAACAATGTAAACCTTGGGGTGAAAATCAAGTAAAGAAAATAATTATTAAATGTATTTTTATATTCCCCCAAGACAATTCAGCTCAGTCAAGTTAGACAAGTCAACCTAGTTAGGGAAAAGACCAATTTGGCAAGTGTATAAATAGAGAGTTTGTGTTCCTCATTTGACACACTCACTCAATCAAGCAAGTTCGCACCACTTGAAGAGAGATTTGCATCTGCATCTAGGAGAAGACATTTTGGGGTTTTTACTTGGAAAATACTTCCACCTTTTCTCTCTCATCATTGTACTATGTTCTCGGAATTATTCATCTCTATACGAAGGTTGTTGAGTTTTCTCCCAATTGGGTTTCCCGGGATAAATTCTCATGTTCTTTGTTTCTGTGCTTTGTCTTTCTTCTAGTGACTCTATTGATCTTATGCAATTGAATTATTATGTTATAATTGTATGAAAAACTAAAATGCGGCATCCCCTTTGGTGTGCGGTGTAAGGCCCTGATGGGCCTTAAGCACACAATTATTTCGAAAACAAATACTTCATACAATTAACTAAAGATCAACTTCATTATCATGAGAAATTTGCATATCTAAAACCATAAATGAGATATCATAATAACAATTAAATAAAATGAGGAAAATACGTACTCGAGTCCAATGAGTGATGGAAAGAATGTACCTCTAGATATCCATAATGATGAGGGAAAACAACGTGTGGGGGACGAGTCTCCACCTAACCAACCCCTTAGTGTCTCCCCCTCAATAGCCCCTTACCAAGTGGAAGAGTGCACTTGTGCAATTTTTTTCACAACAGTTCTAATGGAAACCATACTTAGCATTTAGTTTGGACAAAAAATGGCCCTCTTGGGGCGTATACAAAATAGCCTTATGGGGTATACATCAAATCAAACCCGCCACCCATAGGCTCATCAAAATAATATACAAAATGGGGCCCATAGCCCTATACAAAGTCTAAGCTGCCCCACCAGCTAGTGGATCCTGAGGTCCCATAATGGTCAGGACCAATACAACCTCCCCTCGTGTCGGCTCTGGTCCTTGTCGTGGTATGTGTCACGGAGGAGGGGTTGCACCTCCCTGAACTTCGCATGGAATGCCACCGCTACTCGTCGCTTAATCTGCCTCCAAGCTGGCCCGCACTTAGTTGGCAGGTGAAATGTGAGGGTCAAATCCTCATCCTCGAGATCAACAATACCCCGGTCGTCGACCCCAACAGATAAAGCATCGAACCGATGCTCCAATTCTGCAAGGACAACTTCCATCCAGTCCCCGGTAGCTGCCACACCTGCAACAACTCCTCTGACACCTGCTCCGATAGCCCCACCCTCGGATGCACCAGGTCCTCCAATGTACTGCCCAACCACAACAACCTGGGACGTGGTCGACGAGGTGGCCTCGTAGGACCTATATATGCATCACAAAGGGGGAAACCATCATCAATACCCGATAAACATATATCATAAATGTGCATAAATAAAATATGTACATGTATGTATGGATATCACGAAAAATAAAAACCACAAAACATACATGTAGCGTCGAAACCCTCAAGAGGGGTAGGTAGCTCCAGATCCCCCTTGTAGTCCATACTACTCTAGGGGTACCTCTCCATCTAACCGATGCATCCCTCCCACACATACAACACCTGTGGGGTAAAATATGCCCCTGCGGGGCCCCTGCAAGCACGAGGCATGATCTGCCCCCAATACATCATCTGGGGATCCTGTGCCCCCCTCTGCGGTACTACCACAGGGAGCCTCAGTGAAGGGTAGTGCTCGAAGAAGTACGAGCACAAAACACTACGAAAACAAAAGGTGGCCCGAGTCCCACCCCGATACAGATATGACATCTGTTGAGTCATTGACTACAGCAAGAGCAGACCCCACGCCACCAATTGACCGACCAACACTCTCTCCACCAGCTGGAGCTAACCCACTGTAATCTGTTTGGGGGACGCATATCCCAACACTCATACCATGGCTGCTTCCACAGCCTGAATAGGAAGATCCATCAGATGCCTCTGCAAAATCTAACCAAAGTTGATAGCACTCTGGTCACCAACAAAAAATCAATCCACCAGGCTATGGATCGTCTCCCCCACCATCTGCGGAGGATAAGGCTCCCTCACCACTCGATGTTTCAACCCTGTCAAAAAATATATGTCATGAGCAGTGATGCTCATGTCCTCCTCTCCAACCCAGAAAACCCTCGTTCCAAGACCGACATATCAAGCAACCTCCATAGTATATAATATGAGGATCACAATTCACATCAAGGGGCACTTAAAGAATTTCAAGAGCCCCGCATCTCGTACTATCTGCATAGCCCACATATATTCCAACACCAAAGCACAGAGATCATCATACTCTCTCTCCCTCCACTCAACAACTCCCACATGACCCATGAGTAGCAACCAATAACCTACACAAGGACAATGCCCACCAATGAGACAGATAAATTCATAAAATTTATCAGCACGACCTTCCCTAAGAAGGCCCGCGCGTAACGTTACTATCACCAATATATCCGCGTACAACACAGTTGAACCACCGTTTAGTCACGCGGGGCATACACCGCTCGGCCACGCTGGTAACGTGGCTAACCAAGGGTCGACCATGCTAAACCAGCGTGCGGACGAAGCGTTACTGTACCGCGCTATGCCCGGTACAGTACATTTTACCTGCGCTATAGAGGTGCGCTACACCTCGCGCGATTTCCCGAAAATCTCATGCTGTCGCACGGGATTTTTTAAAAATATTGCATGGCAGCCCCAAAATACCTAAAAAATCCCCCTGGCTTCCCAGGGGACCCCTTACCCTAATTCCACCTGGACAAAATTCAAGAGTATAAGGTTAAGGCATACTTGGATCTCGTAGCTCGTCTAAAGGCACCTCGTATCTCCCAGAATCGCTCAAACACGCTCTAGGAGGTCGTCAGTAAGAAGTACAAATGATTTCGAAAAGTGGGCCCCACGCCTATTTGTAGTCATTTGACACAAAATTCTAACGGACCCCACAGAAAAACCATAACTCCATTTCCAAAACTGTTCACACAGTCACGATCAGTGCTTTGAGCTCTTCGACATGGAGCCAACTTCGGATTCCCACCAATGTCATCGGGACACTATTTTTACTCCAGTATGCCTTGTTTTTGTCATATGATTTATGCATTATCAATACCTTGGTCATTTTCTTTATTACACTTGGGTATATGCGCCATATGTGCAGGATCTCAACTAAGATAAGTTCGCAACCCTTATTTTTATAAGAAAAAGGCTCCATGCTTCATCAAATGGCGCAAAAGTCCCTACCACAGGTATCATTCCAAAACTGGCATATAGACACTGTTACCCTCTATTTATAATGCATCTACCAGTACTCCCGCGGATAACCATAGGGCCCTCATTCCCAACCTTGATGTGCCATCAACATCATTTCTGAGAATAGCATGTTCCCCCATTGGTGTGCGCACTACCGCCATCCTAGTCATCAATTAAAATCCATGATATCGACTCCCCACAAGTCCAAGGAGCCTAATATGACTTGAAAAAACACTCGTAGCTTATCATTTTATAATTGTGCATTTAATCCACCAAGTAGAATTCATCAAATTCCTCGGCACATGGTACAAGAACGATTCACAAATCCCACTCATACCTCCATGAGCACTTTATCCTCAGCAATCTTATTCGTATCATCACCCCCGTAAAGACATTGATGGGCCCCCCCCCACCCTCTGTCATCAATTCTACTCATTTGTCCCGCAGGTGTATACTGCATGGCATTGTTTCATGGGGCACTCGTCTTTACGTCTGCAAGTTAACCTCCACCTCATCTTGGAAAATGTCCCCCAATCCATTCAAAACTGTGGGGACTTCGCCCATTATCAAAATTGGTCCCCTTATACACCCAAAACTGTGGGGACCCCACCATTATTCTTTATGTACAAATAGTTCCCCCATCACCTCAAAGGGTGGGAACACCATATTATTTTCGTAGCAACACATGGTTGCCTTTGATCGATGTATTTGAGTCTCCATAATGCTTAGCAGTATTTGTTTTGTCGATCACCATTGCTCTTATATGTTTTGTGTCTCCATCAAAGCCCTTTCATTTGCAGTTTGTCTCTGTTCGTTTCAAATTGCACCATTATGAAATTAAATCTTTCGTTCCCACTCCCCATGGTTACATCGATCAAAGGAAGTTATGAGCCCCACGCTTATCAACCAGTATTGTATTAGGTCTGTCCATCCACTAGTTGGTTACAATATGATCTCGGTTCTCAGGTTAAGACTCTTGTCTTATCATGTACTTCAGCTCTCGTCGACGTCAAAACAATATATTCTGAGAGTTGCAGTAGTTGCAGTTGTACCTTGGGATTCCTTTCAATCACTATAAGGGATCACCTCGAACTTGGTAGGGAGAGTCATTAGTGCTCCCTAACTAAGTGGTTTCCCCTATGCTCGACATCAAAACATTATCGCATCAGGAGAAACGTACTTTTGAAGGTAGCAGTGTTCACATTTACAAATCATGGTCGCATCCCACCTGGCAGACTGGAGCTCTCAGGAAGCTTCACAAACCATATCGGTCCCCCACCCCCGTGGGATTATCATGATTGTCGGTAGTGAAGCTTCTTCGGCATTCCACAGTAGTGTCTGGGTCGTTTACTCAAACATGGCTTGAAGCCTCCTTCATTCGTGACCCAACAGTATAGTCGAGAGACACATGTTGTCCTCTATTATTGTAATCACATCGACAGCATTTCACGAACATGGGTATGCCCGCCTCGTTTGTATAAAAAAAATATTCTTTACTACAGCTCAACGGTCGTCACCAACAACCTTTCCCCATGGGAGGAACCTATTTTCCACATCTGCTTTGTCCTACAGAACATGAGAGAAACAACAAAAAAACATGATGCATTATCGGCTCTACAATACCCTCCGAACCTCATACATCAGGGCACATCTATTAATTCCTAATATCCACACACATGTGACATTTCCGCGATTCTTCCAGTAAGGTATCATAAACATAAAGAATGCAACTCACCTCAGGCATCCTCAACAAATCCAATATACAGCATGAGTCTAAAAGTGCCAAAAAACAGTAAAAAAAGGGGGTAGCATGGGTAATACACAGTCAACTCGCGCTATAGCGCAGGTTACTAGAACAATGCTCGCGCTACACCCGCGCGGCTATTCCTTTGATAGCGCACTACTGTCAAAATGGCAGGACCACTAACTTCCTATGGCGCATTGAAGGCTCAATCCTCTCCAAGGATCCAAATTCGTCTCCTCACCCACTTGGTGGCATTAACTAGCCCCCCTTGTGTACCTTGGAACTAGTTCATGGAGAAGATGAGTTCACATTTGGATCTAGTTGTTTGTTGGCCACCTCTTGGCCTATAAAAGGAAGCCATTAGCATGCATTTGGTAGAGAGAAATCAAGAGAAATATTATGTTGTTGGATTTTAGTTGGAGCTTCCTCATCCCACCACTTCCTATCATTGTGAGCATTTCCCAAGCTCCCTTGCCACCTTCCTTCAAGGGGAAAGAGTTTCTCTCCATTGTTCCACCATTGAATTAGCATTTAGTTTGGACAAAAAAGGCCTCCCTTGTTAAATTTTGAGCATTAATTCACAATATTCTAGGATCTTTACTGAGAGAATAACATGTACAGTATATCAATGCATATCAATCATAACAAGCATGTCAATCATCACAAGAATCAAAAGCATGAGAGACAAGACACACAGAGTTTCCGTGGGGAAAACCCTAAGGTGAAAAACCCCACAACTTCCTCAGAGATAGAGAGAGCAATGGCTCAACCAAAGTACAACCAAAATATACAGAGATAGTCTCCTAGTAGCAGATGATCCTCCTCCTTACTAGTGCGCCACTTTCTGAGTGAGAGAAGTGTGAGTTTCCGAATGATACAAATAGAGATCTCACGATCTCTATTTATACTTAACCTATTTGCCCAGTGACCTTATGGGACTGACTTGTCTAGCTAGGTACATCAACCATATAATATATATTTCAGGGCCGACCCCACACATGGTGGTCTAATAACCCATCGGCAAGTACACACACTTGCGACACTTGTCAATACACATGACAACACTTCCTTATAGAGGAATAACACATCTCTTATAAGGGTACAATAAATATATATGAAATACATAGATGAAATACATTCCGAAGTTACATATACATCCACATCCCTAAGGGAGATCATTTCCTTCCCTTGAATCCCACACCTCCTAGGTGTTGTACATCTATACCATTGGGAAATACAAAAGTGGTTTAGCATATCTTGGATTGTTATTGGAGTTTGCATTCTCCCCCCATCTCTTTTATTTTGTATTTTTCCATATTTCTTTGCTTTTATGTGAAATACACTAACAATCTCTTGCAGAATCACTTGGAGGAATATCAACCAACCACCCACAAGGGATCCAAGGACTGAGGCCTTGTTACAGCCTACAAGGCCTAGCCCCTTACCAAGTGGAAGTGTGCACTTATGCAATTTTTTCCACAACAACAGTGTTTTCCCCCCTTCTCAGTTGTGGTCTCCAAACCCTCTAGAGCTTGGTAAAGCGAATATTTTGTATCTGTTCACCCAAAACTCTTCTAATCCGGATTTGGGCCAGGGTTTGCCTTTTTTTCCAATGGAGTGACTAAGGTTTCCTCTCATGCTCTAGGGTTTTCTTCCTCTGGGGTGAATGAAGCATGTCCTTTCATCTCAACATGAGTTCTCAGGCCGACACTAGTGGAAGGCCTTAGGCCTGTTATTCCTGATTAGGTTGGAGATAGGGAGTTTAGGGATCTTTCTAGAGTGTGGGGGAATCTATAGGAGCAAGTATTTATCATCTCTTTCTTGGCACAGGAAGAATTTAGTGGTGGGGGATAAGACTAGAGTGGATCTAGATGCTCCTTGTTAGGTAGTGGTAGAGTTTTTGAGAAGGGAGGGCCAAAACCCTCGCTGCCACACAGGAAAAATAAGTGCACCAAGGAAAGTAAAGATGTTAATTTAGTGTTGGGAACTAATGTCCAATTCAACCAAGTAGTATAAATGGGGGATCTGGCGGTGGTAGGAAGAGCTCGAAGTCGAAGATTTGGGGATACAATGCTAAAGGTTTGGGTGGCAGAAAATTGGTTGCAAAAGCTTGGTTATGTCCGCTCAGTCTTCACCATGGAAAAAGGTTGGTTTGACTTCTTGTTTAGAAAGAGGGAGGATGCTTCTTAAGATATTTCTCAAAATTGGAGTATTGATTCATCTTTGCTTTTCTTAAACTCGTGGACTCCTTTGTTTGACGCTACTCGGGAGTTTTTTTATTCAACAACAATTATGATCCATTTACCACATATTCCGTGGTATTTTTGGGTCCCTGGATTTTTTTAAAACATTGGAAAGGCCCTGGGGTAGTTTCTAGAAGCAAACATGTCTTTCTTGGAGACGAGAAATATCTCCATGGATCACATATTGGTTAAGTTGGATCTTCGTGAGGGGCTGGTTGAAAACATCAACATCTCCATTGGCAACAGATATCACTCACAAAAGATGGAGTGTGAGGGGATTCCTTTTCGTTGTCTTCGTTGTCACTGGCATGGTCATATTGTTGAAAACTATATTCTTACCTTTTGTGCCAAGAAGGGGGAAGAATACAGTAGAGGGATATAGGAAAAGAGTGGCTCAAGGGTTTGTGGAAGGAATGGATGGCCCGGTTCTGAAATTTGGCATATTGTTGACTCAGCAAGAATGTAGCAGCAACGATGAGGCACAGTCATTTGATTGAGCTCCCAAAGCACAAGTTCGCCTACGAGATCCACTGAGATATATCAGCTTCCCCAACCTCTTCATTGCAACCAATGGAAGACAAACAACTTGTTCCTATTCAGCCTATACCTCCTATTTTTTCATTGAGTAAGTCTTTACCAGCCCTTTCTCATTTGATTTTTCAGTTTCCTTCATTGAAAATAGCAAGTAGGGAATGGTCTGGATCTTTAAAATTTCTTTTGCTCCCTTCGAATTTGGATATCGCTCGCCCTAGAAATGGGTTTAGGAATGTAGCTTGTCCTCCCATTCTCCCAGGGCCAATTGTTACTCATCATCATCATCATCATCATCATCACTGTCATTCTCATCATTATCATATTGTAATCACATTATCATCAAAATCATAGTCATTGTCATCATGCATCGTCATCATCATCGTTGTCATTGTTACCATGATCATCATCATCATCATCATATTCAATTGCTTTAATGTTTGATTTATTGTCATTGTCATCATCATGATCATTGTCATTGTCGTTATTGTTGTCATCATCATTGACATTATCATTGTCATCATCGGCATCATCATTGACATTATCATTTTCACCATCGACATCATCATTGACATTATCATTATCATCATCGTCGTCAACATCATCAACAGCAGCATCGCTAGCATCATTCATCTCTTTGTATCCACCATCCTCATTATCATTGTCGTCGTCATTTTCATTGTCATCGAAATCATCCTCATCAACATAATCTTCATTGACATCGACATCAACATCGTCATTGCCATCATCATCATAGACATCGTCGTCGTCATTGTCCTCATCATCAACATCATAGTCATCGTCATCATCATTGTCATGAAAAAGGAATCCAACTACCTTACATGAATTATGTCGAGTAGCTTTGGCCTCTGAGTGGCTTTGGCCTTTGAGTGGGAATGCAAGCACCATTAGCATGTTTTGAGCAGTGTAGATGTGTCTTAAGTCATTTTCATCATCATCGTCATCACCATTATCATTGTCATTGTTATCATCTTATAATCACTTCTTCATCAACGTCATCGACATTGTCATCATGCATCATCATCATTGTCAACGTCATCATCCTCCTCGTCATCATCATAATATTAATTGATCTAATACATGATTTATTGTCATTGTCATCATCATGATCATGATCATTGTCGTCATCATTTCCATGGTCGTTGTCATTTTCATTGTCACCCTCATCGTAATCAACATCATCAACATTATCATCATTTCCATATTCATATTCATCATCAACATCATTCATCTCATTGTCACCACCATCCTCATTGTCATCATCATTGGCATCAACATTGCCATCGTCATCATCATTGTCATAGAAATCATCATCGTCATCATAATTGTCATCGTCATCGTCATAGCCATTTCCATCATCATCGTCATGAAAAAGGCATCCAACTACCTTACATGAATTTCATCAAGGATCGTTGGCCTTTGAGTGGGAATACAGGCACCATTAGCATGTTTGAGCATTACATAAGGGTCTTATGCCCTAAATGACACTTCTATGGCTTAAGGTCCATGAATGATCCGGATCTTGGGAGCTGAGACCCGAAAGGCTTGAATGCCGAGAGAGGAGGAGATTAAGCATGCAAATCTGTCATAAAATTCACATGAAAACCCTAATATTGCATAAGAATAAGCATGAACAAAAACACATGAAGTGAATGGGAGGTGAGGCTCAAAGAGGAGCCCCACCTCTAAAACTAATTACCAATAACTCACTCAGATCTAAATAATCTCACAATGAACAATAGAAAATAGGAGAGAAACCAAATGAGTAACTTGTTATTATGAGAAGGCTTGCTAGGCCTTTATATAGCATTATTACAATGTGTCTTGAGACCATACCATGGGCCAAAACTATGTGCTACCAAATACCATGGATGAGAGAGGGTGGCCTCTCAATTTAATACTTTTATGGCTTATACATCCGAATTTAGACCATATGCCCCCTAAAATTCGGATCATTCCTCCCCCCTTAGAAAATGATGGGCCCCATCATTTCATGCTAAAAAGAGACCCATTATTACCATGTGCTAGTTACCAATGAAGAGAAGGGTTTTGCGTGGTTGACCCATAACCGTGGGTTTTGCGAGGTTGACCCATAACCATGATGGCAATAGCAAGCTTGATTCCAATGAAGAGAAGAGTTTTGTGTGGTTGACCCATAACCATGGGTTTTATGTGGTTGACCCATAACCATGGTGACAATGACAAGCTTGTTTCCATTGAAGAGAAGGGTTTTGTGTGGTTAACCCATAACTGTGGGTTTTGTGTGGTTGACCCACAACCATGATTACAATATATAACTATGGGTTTTGTGTGGTTAACCCATAACCATGGGTTTTGTGTGGTTGACCCATAACCGTGATTACAATACATAACTATGGGTTTTTTGTGGTTGACCCATAACCATGGGTTTTGTGTGGCTAACCCATAACAATGATTACATTAAGATTTAACAAAATTGAAAATTCATGATCTTTGGTGCAGTTGATGTCTTGCTGCAAATGCATTCATAGCTTCTGATGCATGTAGTGAAATTGAATTCTGTTGAAGACCCATTTGAGGTCTCGAAGAGACCTTTCCATCCATATAACATACTTGGTCTGGGGTGGCCCAGATAGTGAGAAAATGTTTGTTGAAGCTCAAGAGATGCGCGCACACTATTTTGCAGACATATGTTGCTTCAATCGATGATATCTCTCAAACCAGAAAGCCAAATAAAAAACCGTGAAATACCCATTTTAGCTGACAGAAAGAGATTTCCAATGAGCTATGGAAGAGCTTTTGAGACATTCTGTGGAATCTGTAACACTTGTTTAAAGTTGTTGTACGTCCGGCCGCATTATGCACAAATACTTGCTACTTCAAACAAACATATCTCACAAACCGGGAAACGAAAGGAAATTCCGTAAAATACCCATTTGAGCTGACGAAAATACCTTTCTGATGAGCTATGGTAGAGCCTCTAAAACGTCATGTAAAGCCCATGGCACCTGTTCAAAGTTTGTTGAATGTGAGAGTGTTGAGTATAGAGATGCCAAGGGTTTGTAGAGAAGCATGGGTTGTTGTAGAGGTTGTGGAACCTCCGTTGAACCCGCATAATGCTTCAAAATATTGTCCCAATGGAGAGCGTACCCGCTCTGATACCACTGATCCGGATCTTGGGAGCTGAGACCCGGAAGGCTTGAATGCCGAGAGAGGAGGAGATTAAGCATGCAAATCTGTCATAAAATTCACATGAAAACCCTAATATTGCATAAGAATAAGCATGAACAAAAACACATGAAGTGAATGGGAGGTGAGGCTCAAAGAGGAGCCCCACCTCTAAAACTAATTACCAATAACTCACTCAGATCTAAATAATCTCACAATGAACAATAGAAAATAGGAGAGAAACCAAATGAGTAACTTGTTATTATGAGAAGGCTTGCTAGGCCTTTATATAGCATTATTACAATGTGTCTTGAGACCATACCATGGGCCAAAACTATGTGCTACCAAATACCATGGATGAGAGAGGGTGGCCTCTCAATTTAATACTTTTATGGCTTATACATCCGAATTTAGACCATATGCCCCCTAAAATTCGGATCAATGAACAATGCCTCAAACCACCACATAGGACCTCTCAAGGGGTTATTTGGCCTCCTTATGGGGTTATGGGTGCCATTAAGAGGATTTGAGGACCAAGAATGGGCCTTGGAAATTAACTATGGGTTGGGGAGGAAATGTGGTCCTTACTTTCTTATAGGAAAATTTTAAGTCCAAAGACCATGAATGAGGACTTCAAATACCATCTACAAGACCTCCCTCAAGGATGCTTGTCCTTCATGTGGGGATATGCCTACACCATGTTAGGGGATTTTTGAACACCAAGAATATTTCAAAGATCCTTGACCAAAATGGGGGAGGAAAAAATCCAGACTTAGGCCCTAAAGGAAGTTTATAGCACTCTAGGTGCATGAATGAGGCCTCAAACCATCACACATGACCTCTCTATGGGATATTTTGAAGTTGAGTCATGATATGGGAATTATTGAAATGATTTGATTTCTAGGGATGGATCGTTTTGTCCTTAACCATAATTAGAAGGTGGGGTGGGGAGTTGGTATGGGGGGGATGCATAACTTGGTCCTTTGACACTAATTAAATCTTCTAGAGGTCAAGGGCCATGAATGAGACCTTTTAAACTAGTTTAAAATAGGACCTCTATATGGGTTTGTCCTCCAAGTGGAGATATCAACGCCATGAGGAGGTTTTGAGCATCAAGGATGGGTATCATGACCTTCACCATGGTCAATATAGGAAACCCAATATGTAGGCAGCAATTAAGGAATTTTTTATAGCTCAAAGGTTGTGAACAAGGCCCCAAACCAATGCATGAGATCTCTTTAGGAGACCTTTGGCCATTAAGTATGGATATGGGTACCATTATGAGTTTTGGAGCACCAGGAATGGGTCTCCAGACATTGACCATCATCAAGGGAGGAGACCAAAGCCTTAGGCCCTAAAGGAATCTTTTAGAGCTCAATTTCCATGAACATCAAGGCCTATAACCACTTATACAAAACTTGTTTAGTGAATCTTTGCCTCTAAGTGGGGATATGGGTATTGTTAATATGTTTTGAGCACCAAAGATGGGTCTCATGGCCTTTTGCATGGTTGCTGAAAGAAACTTGAGTAGTAGTTGGCCCAAATAAATTTTCTAAGGATTGAGGTCACAGGGTCTCAAACCACTACATAAATGGAAAGAATCTTTGGTCTCCAAATGGGGATATGGTGCCATTAGAAGGTTATGAGCACCAAGTTTTGCTCGAGGTGCCTTGACCATGGTTGAGGGAGAAAACTTGATTCTTAAGCCTTATAAGAACCTTTTAGTGTGCAATGACCTTGAATGAGACCTCGAATAAACACCACATATATGGGGAAATTTGAATGTACCCACATAAGCACATCCCTCATCATGGTAAAATATGACCACACAAGACCTCTCAAGAGAATTTTGGCCTTAAAGTGAGATATGGTAACCATTGGGAGGTTTTGTTAGGGGTACCAAGGATGGGTTTAGTTTCCTAATTTCATCCATAAGGATCAACAAGGTTGGCTTTTGTGTCATCATTGTCATTATGATCAATGTTATTATTATCGTCATCATCACCAAAAGCAAAATAAGAATTAAAATGAGGAGAAAAATGTAGTGCTAACAAAGGAAGTTAAAATTGGTGCAAAAAAGGAAGCTAAACTAGTTGCAACACAAAAACTTGCTAGATTGGATGCTATTCTAGGATAAAAAATAAGCATTATTCTAGGAGCAAAAACAAATGTTGTATGTACTAGGTGCAATTCTAGGAGCCAAACGAGGCACTATTTTAGGAGAAAAACTAGATTTTATACTAGGCACAATTCTAGTAGCAAAATCGGGCATTAAAGATGGCTCTAAATAGAGTGCAAAAGAGGACTTTAAATCAGGTGCTAAATTCGACGCTAAATTGCGTCGACTTGTAAAACAAGGTGTTAAAAACACCAAAAAAGTACCATCTCATGAAATGGTACCACCTTTCCATAAAAAATGTAGAAAAATACAATTAAAAAGGTGATTAGACACCAAAAAGGGAGCTCATCATAGGTTTTTTTGTTGTAGTGAAGAAATGTAGGTTTGCTCTCATATACAAAGAACACAAACATGTAAATAATTTAAAGTGCGTAGAACATAGTGTAAACTTGAATTGTAGGAATATTGATATTGTATTAACAAATCAAAGTAGTATAGACTAAAATTCCTATTGTGCTATAGGCAATGAGATATTAAACATTCTATTATATATTTAGTTAAAACTTATTTACCTATGATGAAGAAGAATTAATATTACCTTTAAACGATTTCATTAGAGGGTACCTAGTTTCCTTGAACCAAGTTGGGGCATGAAACTAAAAAGAGGCATCCCTAGAAAAGTAGGGGAGATGGCAAGCAGTAGAAACCTTGTAGCCTTTAAAAAATGCAATCCTACAATTAGAAAGTTACTTCAAATACCCAAAATGGATAACCAACTAAAGCTTTGGTTGGGACTTAAAAGGCCTCATACATTTGGTTTTTGTAACTTTAGAAATAGTTATATATGTATTTTATAGTTTAAATTTTCAATAGCATATGACCATGACATATATATTTTTGGGTTGTAAGTTGTAGACTCTAGGATTATTATAATGGATATGTAGATTTAGAAATGTTTCTAGGTAGTTTGCATTGGTTCTATGGAGTAGTGTTTTAAAAAAAGCATAGTTGGTTACCCTTATTTTTGTGGGCATTTATCCTTTGTATCAACCTACCTTCATAATCCCATCAAGATCATAATTAAATTTCCCATCTAAATTGAGCATATTCAGAATGTTAGAAGAATATAGGGCGTTTGAAAATGGTTTTCTTCGGAATGGTGTTGGGTTAATCTTGAATTGGTAAAATAGTAATTAGATTAATATGTATTTAGCCATTAATAGGTTTATCATTGGTGGTTTACAAAACCATGGTATCAACATGTGATAAACCTATTGAAAGGCTTAAAAAACTCCATTGTAAAATGCCTCATGTGGCCATCGTTGGCTAGATTGGCCAAGGGTAATAAAATATATCTTCTAAGGGTTGGTTTTCCAGTAAAAGGTTTCCATGGTAAATATTGATTGTTATCATGTGCATGTATATTTATGTGTTTGCTTCAATTTTTTGTCATCTCCCTATGCTTAGTTTTACATTTGGTATCAAATCTAAGTAGACCCGGACTCTACAGCAAGAGTGGTCTAATGTCAAGATCCATGGATGTGTATAGTTATGAGCCATGGTAAAATGGCATAATAAATTGTAGGGTAAGGATAAAAAATTATTTGGATTATTTTAGTGTATTTGGAGCATAAGGGATGCATGTAATGAGGCAAGTAGATGCTTCAAGCATCACATGCCTGAGCATACAAGAGTAAGCATTTTTATGGAATTGGATTTAATCACATATATAAATGGGCATATGACTATAAGACCTATTTAGGCATGCATAGCCCTTTTCTATTGGATCACTGATATAAATTTTATATGTAGACTTAGGTGATAATTAAGGGGGGGCATGTTGTATTCTCGCATACCTAGTTATAAACTTTGAGGGGGATGGGTGTTTACCCTAAGACAAGTTTAAAGGGGGAATGTTCGGTTAATCTTGATTTGGTAAAATGGTAATTATATTAATGTGTATTTGGTCATTAATGGGTATACCATTGGTGGTTTATAGGCCCGTGGTATTAGCATGTGATGAAGCCTATTTAAAGGTTGTAGAATTCCATTGTAAAATGCCTCGTGTGGTCAATGTTGGCCGAATTGGCCAAGGGTAATGAAATATATCTTTTGAAGGTTAGTTTTCCCCGCTAAATGCTTAGGCTCCAATTTAGGAATTTCTTGAGTGGCCTTGTGATAATTAGTAAGTTCTATGCTTACCCTTTCAAGCAAATTGCCAAGACATATAGGGAGTGAGTTTCTAAGGAAGTTATGGGAGATTTGGATGGCTAATGGTTTAAGTGTATCCACATTGACCTTATATGTACATGTCCACATATTTTAATATCCTCAACTTGTTGTATGAGGTAGTGTTCTCGTCCATTGAAAAAAGTCGAAGGTAGATTCTTTGACATTTCAACATTAACTAAGGAATTTATTTCTTCTAATACTTTATATCTTCTTTATGGATTTCTTTAGATGACAACGGCCTACACATTATGAAAGTAAATCAAAATTTCAACAAAAATAACTATACAATATTCCATTAAATAAACCACATGTAATCAAGATCAACAACTAAGTTTTTAATAGAAATCATTACTTGCCTCATGTACTTGTTGAGATCATATATAACTTTTTGGACTTTATTAGCAAAGTTATCTAGGAGAGTTAAACACAGAACACACAATAACACAAAATGAATCATTTTTTTTCAAAATTAAAAAAATGATATACCAAGAAGAGAATATATGAATATATGAAAGTATCTTAATAAAGGTATGACGTTAGTGAGTTTCCCCATCAAAATCACCTTTCCTCATTAAGATATTATTTATGTTTGAAGCAAAACCAGTGGGAAATTTAATTTTCTAAATGACGTCTTTTACAACATTGATTTCCTTCGTTGTGGATAACTATGGTTGTCCATCACTAGAAAAATGAATCAAATTTCACATTACATTATTGGCTTCTTGAATGTGATTACAAAATTTGATAATTTTATCTTTGTTACTCCTTATGATCCAAATATTCTCCATAATAATTCTATAACATTATTCCCAGTAGGCATTGAATTAAACAAATGAGCTACTTATCATTGTTGATAGTAGGGAAACCTATTGCATTGGATGAAGTATATTTGCATTCCTCAAGCCAATTAATACATTGACAACCTTTATGAAATATAAGTGAAACAACAATAATTGTTAGGTATGGTAAAAATAATTTAATATAAATAAAAACTATATAGCATACATATGATAGAAAGACCAATTTCTTACCTTAACGATTCTTACTATATCCATCTTCAATAGTCAATGAGTCATTCTTCATGGTTTTATTCTAGTTTATTCATTCTCCTTAAAAAGATTATTTTCAATAGTTTGATACCTATGGTTCTTAATTGTGCCTAGTCATCAAACACCTTTCCTAAACTTCTTGAACACCGAAATATCATTTTTGGACCACAAAGTGGACATGGAATTTGATCCTTTGTTTGGAGACCTGAAAGATATAGAATAAAATCAACACTATTATACCAACCACTTATTTATAAAAAAATCATGATTAATTGATAACATTATATAATGTTGAAGTTGTGTAGTACTTAATTACATACTACAAAAATCTGTTATTCCTAAGGCATCATGAATTGCCCATATAAGTATCCCATGGAATTGAAATTGTTCAATAAAAGCTTCAATATATCCATCCACATATTTATTACCTTGTACATACCTAATTATTTAAAAATACACACATTTATTACCTTGTACATATAAGAAATTAATTATGTAACAAATAAGTCAAATGAAACATTATTGCAAACAAATACCTATAACAATCATTTCCACATTTGCGTGCTACCTCTTTATTGACATCCAAGGAGGAAGGTTATTGTTTAAAAAAAATAAGCCACATTGAATAAACAAACATGAGCTTTCCAAATGGATTGACACCATCAACTACTGATGAAAACCAATATTATGAGGTTCTTTTTTAAACATGGCCATCTTTATTTTATGTCCTTAAATTTAAAACCATCTACAATCATTCAAATAACATCATCTTCACTTCTCTTCTTTGCATGGTAATCCATAAACTGAGTTATGTTTTTGTACTTGAACAATCATTTGAATGTGGAATTATGGGAATATGACAAAGAAACATGCAAGACACTTTATTTGTAACTTGATTGGATTAATATCTATTATTTCCACATTGAGGTAATTCCAACTTTGTTGCATTTTGTCCATAATATATAATATCATCATTACGACATGCATGAATGGTTTGACACTCCATTCATATATCTTTAATAAATGTAGATAATTCATAGTAGATGTGATGTAAATTATTTGATGGTGGTAAGAGAAAATCACCTAAATGTATCCAACATTTAAAATAAAAGGAAACATATCCTAATGAGTATTCATTAATATTGCAACATTTATAAATTATAACACTTAAAATAGAAAAAAAAAAAAGAAAAAAAAAAAAGGTATTCGTGTAAGAAGATTTATACTGCATATCTCAATATCTCTATGATATGGTGTTTGACAAATCATTCAATACCTTCAAGCTCACCAACAATAACATAGTTGAGAGAAGATATGTCCTTGAGCCTTAATATAGGGGTTTTTGTGCCTTATCAATCAAAAGTTCATCAAGAATATCATCCAATTTATCATTCATTAGAGAAAAGGTGGCAAGGATCATCCATTTATCTCATCATTATCAATTATATTAGTATCGTTTTCTTCCATAAGGTTAACTTCATCTCCATCCACTCCATCTCCATCAACTTGTTCACCATTATTTCTACTATAATTTAATTTTGGCACATGCTTAAGCAATTATAGCCTAAGATGCCTTATCTTTGTAACTACAAATAATATTCAATTTTTTTTAGTATATATATCAAATAAAAAATAATAAAAAAAATTATGATGATAAAAAAAAAACATGTAATGAATAACTTATCAACAGGTGATATACATTCCCCCCTTCAAAATGCCCATACTCGTAACAATGTTTTATGGTTGTTTCTCTTTTAATTATTTTGTTCCTTGAGCCCTTGAATTCATTGCAAGGGAAATAACATTTACCATCACCATATTTCTCCTTTAACTTAGCAATGGTCCTCAAATTTCCATTCCAATCAAAATCTAGCATTGTTATCTATTAAAACAAAATCCATTGAAGCAATATTAATACAATTTAAGAATATATTCAAAGAATCCAACCCTTAGAATTCAAAATATGTATATAATTTGTTTAATATTAGTACAATTTAAGAATATGTTCAAAGAATACAGCACTTAAAATTCAAAATATGTTTATAATTTGTTTACCTAAAGATAATTTGAATTATGTAGAGAATCCAAATTTTTGTAGATAAAATAATGTACATTAAAAATAGATATAAAATGTTTGTTTCTTTTTTGTGAAAAAAGAGTTGTTTCAATTTTCAAAACAATGACAAAAAAAACTATTACAGATATCACGAGTATCACATAATTAATGTCATATCTCTCCAATTTTAATATATATAATTTATGGAAATGATGGATATCACGAGTATCACATAATTAATGCCATATCTCTCCAATTTTAATATATAAAATTTATGGAAATGATGGAACACTTATGACCTTTTGACATAGTCAAACTTCACAAAATCAAATTTATTAAGAGTCAATACTATATTAACTTATTTGAATTGGATCCACAGAATTAACTAGATACTAGCCCGAGTGTTTGCAAGGCTAGACTAATCAAGAAGTTGAATTAACTAGATACTAGCTCAAGTGTTTGCAAGGCTAGCTCAAGTGTTTGCAAGGCTAGACTAATCAACAAGTTTAACACAAATGCAAGGATCGTGACTATTGATGAGGTAGGAGACATGGTTGACGACATGAAGGCTCTATAATCTTCATTTAATATTGTATTCCTACTGTAAGCATGGAAAAAGGAGAAAAAAGGGGATATATATATAAAAGATGGAGTCCAATGCTGGGTTTGGGGTAAATTGAGGAGTTGACTCCTGACCTTCCAGATGAGTCCCAACAAAGCCATTCTTCCATAAAATCATGCACCATAGGTGAGCATGGATTATTTGGCTACGATTGAGAAAAAATGTTGTCCAAATTCCAATGTGAAGACTAACAATTATGGACTAGAGAGGTAGATGAAATTGTAACATGCACATTTTCTAAGAAATAAAAGATTGAGCAAAGGCAATCAAATGTTGGTTTTCTCATTTAAGTTTATGAGGTAAATATTATGTCGTTCTATGAATTTCTCCATAGTTGTTTTGTAATTATAAGTGAGAACATTGTTGACCTTATGTGTGGTTAATTATTACTCTAGATGTGTTCATGATTATAATAAAGAATCCCAAACTATATTTCCATTAATTTTATTTAGAAACCAATTTTCCATCAACGTTTTGTGAATGACAACTCTAAGATAACCATCGTTCATTTCACCCGGAATTTGGAGACCGATGGCAATGATAATTTGGTTGTTGCATATTTTTAGCCCAATTTCTATTTTTGTTCCCGAAGAACAACAATATAGAGACTATTGAAGTTGATTGGTATCTATACAAGCCATGCATAAAAAAATAACTCATTCCTTCAGACTATACATACCTCCAACAACACGTACAAAGTTGTTCATGTAGGCTTGAGGTCAAACACATTCATACAAGTCGTACACATCCCTAGGTATGTTATGTCGCTACTTTCCTTGGATTGTTCGTTGAGTAGATGTTTGTTTCTTGCAAATGATTTGTTAAATTAAATATAGAAGCATTAATTCCCCTTTCCATCAAATGGTAGGCACTTTCCTTTGTTGGTCTTTAGATTAATTTGTCTCATACTCTTATTAAATTGTTGGAGCCATTCATATGTATATTTGTGTTAATGTTGGATTTTATACTATTGTCAAGAGTAAGCAAATGGCCGTTAAGAAAATGGATAGTGTGAAGGGTTATCACTTGACTTAATATTATCAAAGGACCATTAGAAGTGTTGTTTCTAGCACAAGCTAACATCCACTATAAATATAGAAGTTAAACACAAGAATCCAAACCATTGAACTATGCTCTTTTTCAAGAACTACAAACCAAAACATATAGAATTACAAGCTTCCAAAAGGAAATTCTAAATATTATTATTTGTCCCATTCTCAAAAGTATATCACAGAACATCCATGAATTTTAATTTCTCATAAATCCATATTAGAGAAACGGATAGGCTGTAAACCTACTATTTAGAAATCATATGGTATCAAAGAAGATTGAGTATTTCCTTGGAGAGAAGCATTCAATTGATTCTCACTCATTTAAATAAGTTGCTAGAAGGTAGAGAGCTAGTAGTGTTTAACCCTTAGATTGGAAGAAGGGGCCAATAATGCTCAAACCAGACTATGGAGGAATTTTCAAAAAATAGTAGTGTTGAGTTGCATATACTTCACTTGGAGAAAAAAGCGGTCAATATGACAAACGTGTTCACTAAATGGTCATGTGAGCCAGAGAAAGAGAAAAAAAAACAAAAGGAAGTTGATCATACAAAGTGTTTGTGCTAGAAATTGACTCTAGACTACAGAGGGGCAAGCTAACACAATCTCAACATAACAACATGAAATAGAGTTCTGTTTTTGTAATTTATTGGTCTGAATGTTTCACAATCAAGAAAATAATCATTCATTCAAAACAAGTACAAACTCATACAGAAACTAAATCATGCAAGACATTAAAGGAAGGAGATACTTAATACTTCAAAAATAAAATATAAGCCAATCCATTCATAAACATAGTACTGGTTTTTTCACAATACATGAGCACTCCATGATTAAAACATTAAACAAAGAATGAAATCATTAACTGTGAGATCACACTGATCAGAAAAAACAATAAACAAGATAATAATGGCTTATAGATATATATTCCAATCTCAATATTTCAAAAAACTTACATGAGAGATATGTATATGAGTCTGAAAATGTCTCAAAGCTTTCACTGTATAGTCTTTCTTGACCCAAAAATCGAACCTTCAACCCTTCAAGGTTTCTTACTTTTATATCCTTTTACAAAATAGAAAATAAGTTTCACAACTAACCCTAACTTCTAAGAAGTTACAACTAGAAGTTACATCTTAGCTTTCGAATTGTTAAAACAACTCATTAACAAATATCTTTAAGATAACAAAATAAACTACTTTGACAGCTAGAGATGAAGTGGCTCATAACTGCTTAGTAGCCTCAGCTAGCATGGCTATGCCTTCTAGGGCATGTGATTTCTTCTTATCTCGAGTTTGTTGATTCTCCAATCCACGAACCTTGCTAAGCAGTCCCCTGTTTTGCTTCTTCAAGTCTTCAATTTCCTTTGTCATATCTTCAGCTTGTACTTCTACCTCTCCCTTTCTCCTTAAGGCTTCTTTGGCAACTAAGATCAATTATTGGTAATGAGCATGTAACTCCTCTAAATCTTCTCTCATCCTTTTATTTGTAGTTCTAAGTCCATCATTAGACTCTCTCATAAATGCTTCCTGTGTTTTATATTGCTGAATAGACTTCTTTAAATTTTCAAGTTCAGTATCAATTCAAACATCTGGATGTATTGTCGAATGTTGCTCTAATTCAAATGGAATATTCAACTTTTTAAAGATTAGTTCATCTTCTTGCTTATTTCTTGATACTGCACCTGAGAGGGGAAAAACTGAAGTAGATGGCTTTTAAACACCTGGCATAACCTCTTGTTCTACTACCATTTCCTGATTTGCAATTATTTCACAATCCTTGACCATTTCAGTTATCATGTCAGTCTCTTTCTTTGTATCCATTTCAATCTCCTGTGAATCAAACTCAACATTCTCAGCATTACTATTTCCATCTTCTTCTCCTGAAGAGTCTCCAATAATGGTAATCTTCTCTTTCTTTAACTTAGGATCCAATACCCTTTTCATATTTAATATGAGTTTATTAGTAGCTCTTGTTTTAGGGCGCCAACTAGTTTCCCTAAGCTTTGTCAAAGCTTTCATATCAGCATCAAAATTTGGAATGTGAAATGTTTGCTTTTCAGTATCTACAGCAGGAAAACTTATAACTGAACTCTATATTTCCATCACACAATTGTGCATGTCCTGTTTCGAACTAGCAGTTTCCTCTTTATCCATAGGAGCAATATTCTTTCCCTTGTCAATCTCTGAAACATGTTCAAGCTCCTCAAGCATGCTTTCTTTTCCCATTACATCTTTAGGGTTCTGAGATTGTTTTTGTACTTCAATACTCTGTGAGTCTTTCTGTATATCAGCAGTCTGTAAATTCTCCTCTGCATCTTTCTTAAATTTCTTTATAAAACCAGCTTGTTTGCTTGGTGTACGTTTCTCCTCCTGATTGTCTTGTTTAATTACGAACCCTGACCAGAATAAAAAGTGGTTCCAATTCCAACCTTCCTTTTGCAAAACTGAGCATACTATCAACTTAACAAGACCATGATGGAATAAAGATTGTTTTGAGCTCTCAACTCTGCTAGAAATTTTCTGAAGGCTCTTTAACAAGAAGAAAGGCAAACTCATCTTTGACTGCTGAGTTAAATGCATCAGAATCCTAATATGATATTTGAAAACTGAGGCAAAGCGGCCTTCACAAGTGACGTAGCTCTGAATAATTCCGATTACTTCCTTCCACTGTGGTTTAAAATTCTTTATATGCACACCTTTACTTCAATCTAATTCTTCAACTCTTGGTATTAAAAACATGCTCGGGTTAAAATCAAAAGCAGATTTCTTAAACCATAATTCGCCCTCTGAGGATACACCAACTGCTTCGGCAACTAAAGCCTCAGTCAATTCGAACTTCAAGGTATCAAATTTCACATTGTTGTCTTGAAGGCGTTGAGCGAAATCCTAGGTAACTTTGACATTGAACCCTGTAATTCTCTCAAAAAACACAAACCATCCCACAGACTTGAATATTGCAGCACATTCAGGGAATTCGGCTGCCCAGGTGACGTCGGTTGGCTCAAACCGACTTAGCTCGCCACTCCTGCCACTCTTTCCCATATTTCCTATGTATTCTGCAAATGCACTATGCTATTCAACTGTAACTGAATTAAGGGTAAAATTTTTCAAAAATTACTTGTCTTTAGCAATTTAAATTTGAAAACCCCCAAATCGGAGATCGTGGCTTCTCGAACCCTGGAATTACGGGATGATAATCATGAAAAGCTCCTACATGTGTCATGATGAAGTGTACAGGTGCCTAGAAGCTCGTCTCCCATCATTAAAATACATTGAATGTGACATGTCATCATAAATCCACCGATTTTCATAATTTCGGGATTCCTGCAACACGCTAGTATATTGAATTTAAGCCTTGCGCTGCTTCAATGTGCAATTTGATATAAAAACTCAAAGTATAGGTTAAACTTTGGATAAGTTTTAGAAAACACTTAGGTAAGTATTTTTTAAAAGACTTTGAAATGAAATATTACATAAAATAAGCCATCAGGGGTAAGTGAATTCAATTAAAACCATAACTATAGAATGAAAGGTTTAAAAACAATTAAAAATGGTTTAAAATTCAAAATGAAATAAAATGAAAAAGACAAAAGAGTATAAACATTAAAGAAAAACACACAAAAACCTAAAGACAATTTCAGTGTTAACACAAAGATAGAGGAGGAGGAAGATTCCAAGAAAAAAGAGTAAGGAACCAAATTCAGAGATCAAGGTTGGGTAAAAAATGGGCGAATATATCCACAAAATAATTTAGGTACCTTTCCATGTAAAGGCCAAGGTAAGCATCAAACCATATGTGGTAGAAGTGGATATTGTCATATTGAGCTAGTGGTCACAACAAATGGAGGTTTACTTCAATGTACACAAAGTTACTGGGATAGAGCATTACATTTTACCAATTGGAGCTTGAATTCCATGCTTTAGCATACTAGTGGAAGTGATATTGCGGGGAGAGCACTAGAAAATGAACCACTAGTCATTGATTGGGAAGTGTTCAAGGACATGGTCAAAGACCATTTATACCCAATCAATTATGAGGAGAACCAACATATTTCGTGGCATTATTTTATGCTTAGGCGGGGGAAATTAGTATAGGTGTTTACCATAGAGTTAAACAAGAGAGCTATTCAACTAAGTGTCTCCCTTGAAATCTTGGATATGTTGATAAAGTACTTGGGATCATTACTTCTTTAGATTTGGAGGCAATTGATGCTTTTCAATCCCAAGAATACCGATGAAGCAAGTGTACAAGCACATTGCCCTAAAGGAGACGAGCAGAAATAGATGTGTGGCATGCACAAGATAACATAAATGTAAAAACAACAAAGAAAAGGTAAGAACAATAAGAATCATGTTTAGAAAAATGTTTTAGCAACAAAAAAAGAAACAACACCTCCCATCAAGCAATCCAAATCTTGTAAGAGAAAGGGATTCACCAAGGAGGACTATTGAAAATTACAACCTAAAAAGCACCCAAGCATTTCCAAAAGAAGAATAAGAAGAAATCTATGATAGTTGTAAATCCAAAAGAGATCGGTGGACATTGACTCAAATCTAGAAGGAAAAATTAGTTGTACTACCCTTCAAAAGGAGGTAGTGTTGGTTGTTTGAAATCATAGGGAAGAGAAGGAAATGACAAAAAAACAAAAATCATCAAGATCCACATGAAAAATTCCAAGGTAGATTTCTAGTTTGACCCCAATAGAAAATCAAATCTAATCTATGCACAATTGGTTAACAATTTATCCTTTGGGTTACATAAGACAAGACATGGAACTGAGAGTGGAAAAATAATGGAAGTTCAAGTTTTCTATCAATCAAAACTTCGTGGATGAGGTGGTAGCATACGTAGTTCCATTGGATTTGTGTGGAGTTATCTTGGGAAGCTTCTACTTGCATATGAGAGATGCCATATTGAGGAGGAGAGAAAATCAATATCATCTCGTAAAGGATGGTAACAAATTCACCATAAATTCACACAAGGACAAGGCCAAACTCTCTTTGATCAATGTTCATCATGCAAGGAGAATCATTAGTAGTGCAAAAAAATTATCTTGCTATTTTTGAGAGAAGGAAAGAAACAAGGGGAGGGAAATGAACTGGAAATGAAAGCATCCCTGGAAGGATGTACTAGAAAATAGTGCCAATAACTTCGACAACTAATCAAATCCTACAAGGAGGTGTATCAAGGACCTTGGGCGTTTCCACCCAAGAGGGAGGTTGTGCATGAGATTCAATTGCTAGTGGAGTCTTTATTGCCAAGCATTGGGTTGGATAGGAAGCTGACCAACATCAAAGAAGATGAAGTGAAGAAGCAGTTGTTGTAGGAGGGATTCATCATGCCAAGTATGTCACCATTTTATTCATTAATCATAATGGTACCCAAGAAGGATGAAAGATGGAGAATGTGCATTGACTATTGTACCTTGACCAAAATCACCATTGAGAATAAATATACACTGCCAAGGATTGATAACTTGTTGGATCAATTGCAACAAGAAAAGTTCTTCACCAAGCTGGGCCTCAAATAAGGATACCATAAAGTATGAATCAAAGAGGAAATATGTGGAAGGAAAAAACTAAGGCAAGGTAAGGTTTGAATGAGTGGTTAGTAATGCCTTTCAATTTAGGTGATGCACCTACAAATTTCATATAGCTGATGAATGATGTGCTACATCTATTTACTGACTCATTTGTAATAATATATCTGGATGACATAATGGTATTCAACAATATTTGGCAAGAGAACCTCTCACATTTGACGCGGGTACTATATACTTCTAAGGAATAATTGACTAATTGCAAATTTGAAGAAATGTGAGCTCGATAAAGATTCCTTTATCTATCTCAAACATATGATTGGTGGAAGAGAGATAGAAATATATTTAGACAAGATTGCAGCCATCAACCAATGGCCTATCCCCACCAACTTGAAAGAAGTTAGGAATTTCATGGGAGCAACTCAATACTTGAGGAAGCTCATAATGAATTTTTCGGTGGTAGCATCACCATTGCACACCATGACCACCAAAGGAAATTGTTTTCATTGGTGAAATCCATAACAACAAGCATTTGAAGACCTAAAGAGGAAGATAAATAATGCTTCGGAATTGACCATGCCCAATTTACAATGGCCATTTGAACTAGAAACAGATGCAAAATGATATGCACTAGGGGTTGCATTTCTTATGTAAGGAGGAATATCAATGTGTTACCATTCATAGTTATTTCATGGAGCAATATTGGGATACCTCACGTATGATACAAATATCTTTTCTATTGGATAAGCAATTAATAAATGGAAAATTTTCCTTTTGGGAAAATAAATCATCGTACACACCAATAATCAACCCCTAATATAGTACCTACAAATTCAAAGTAAAATGGAACAAGCGAAGCATTATAAATGGTTAGGATTATTGTAACATTTACACTAACTAATCAAATACAAGAAAGGAGCTATAAACAATCTAGTGAACATGCTTTCATGTCCCTCATTGAAGAAGACTCTAGCAGTTGGTGTGCTAATGAAACTTGAGCCTTTCATTCATGATTTGTTTAGTGAATATTATAAGGGAGTTGAAGATTTCATAGGCATATACCAACACTCAAAGGAAATACCATTCATTGTCATGGAAGGAAACGAATACCACCTCCAAAATGGGCTACAATACAAGTTGGAAAAGTTATCCATACCATAGGATAGAAGGATTCAGGTGATGAGAGAAGCTCACATTTCCAATATACCCAAGAATTTTGGCGCAATGAAGACAATGGAAAATCTATAGAGGTATGTGTATTGGGAAAATATGTAGATGCTAGTGATGATATTTGTTATGGTTGTGTTCTCTACAGCACTAGCGAGCAAAGAAACATGAAGATTAGACTATACATGCCACTACCATTACCAAGCAAACCTTGTCAAAGCATCTCCATGGGATTTGTTGGAGGTTTGTACATGTCCTAGAGAGGTCATGACTACTTGTTTTTCATTGTGGACTACTTCAGGAATATAAGCTAGCACCTATTAGGGTGTTCAAGAGATATAAAGGGAGGAAATTATGGTTTATTACCATATGCAACTATGGAAAAAAAAAAATTGTGGGGGTAAGAACCATAAAAGAAAATCATTTTGAATTAAAAGAATTCTATGGCGTTGAGGGTTTTGAATTGGGATCTATGTTATTTGGAGACTAACAAGGTAACATGGTAATTAGTATCCAAATGAAGCACACAGGGCTCATGCTCCATGAACAAGGCTTTAAAACATCACATGGGCCCTCTAAAGGGCATGTTTCGCCTCCAAGTGGATTATGGTTTGTCTTGTAATGCCTTTGGATAATAGGGGTCATGGGAGGAAAATAAGTTCCTTCATCCCTAACTTAATTTTATAGGTCATGGGACATTATACATTTATTAAACCACCACAAAACCCCTCTAGAAATTACCTTTGTCCTTGAGTTAAATATGGGTACCATCAGAAGGTTTTGAACACGAGAGATGGTTTTTGGGACTTTGTCCCAAAATAAAGCTTCTAGGATGATAATCCTTAAACATGGCTCAAATAAATATATAGACCTAGATATTTGGCCTCTTAGTGGGATATGTGCATCATTACCATTTTTAATGTACTTAATATGAGTTTTGAGGCCTTGACCATGGTTGATTAAGGAAAATAAGGGTCATATGATCAAAATTAGTCTTCTAGGGATCATAAACTTTGGCCTTAGAATGGTATATGGGAATCATTAGACAATTTTAGACAAAATGGATGGGTCTGGAAACATTGACCATGGTCATGGGAGAAATAAAGATCTGTAGGACTTGCATGAAGCTTTTAAGGCTCACGAGCCACAAAAAACTCCTCAAGCCACTACACAGGCCCTTTAGAGGCAATATATGGCCTTCAATTAAGATATGGGTACCATTAGGAGGTTATGTGCACCAAGGGTAGGTCTCTAGGTCTTGACCAAGGTAGGAAGCACAAATAAAGGGGCTCGAGTTTTATATAAGTATTTTAAGGATCGGGTCTATGTACATGGCATCCAAGCACCACATAGGCCCTTTAAAAATGATCTTTGATCTCCAAGTGGGATATGGTAACCTACAGGAGGATTTTCATACTAGGGAAGCATCTTAGGGTCTTGACCATGGTCAAGTAGGGAAAGAAGGGCCAAATCACCTAACTCAAAAATTCATGGCTCATAGAACAAAGTGAAATCTTGAACCATTTCATGCATCCTTTAGAGGATAGCTTTAGCTACCAAGTGGGATACATACACCATTAGGAGAATTTGCTCACCAAAGATAGGTCTTAAGGCCTTATCCATGGTCACATGGGAGAAATTACAAGGTTTTCCATAGTATATGGTTCTTGAGACACTACCCATGGTCCAAGGATAAAATCCAATGTATGTATTCTGGAAGCTAATTTGATTTCCTACAGTTTATCTTTTTACATCGTATTCGAATTCATTGTCAACGTACCTCGAATCATCCCTCCAAGTCAGCACATTATTTTTTTCCATATTTGCATTGCCCCTAATTGTCATAAGAGGCCATCATTAACTTGCACTCACCATTTTGCCAATTTCTAAATCTAGCAATATCCTCAAAAAGTCCTTAAAATTTCCATATTTATAGGAAATTCTAACTTTCTATATCATCTGATTCTAAAAATGGAAGAAAAGATTATTATTGCAACTTTCTATATCCTCACCAGCTATTTCGTTGCAACGTTCCACCCAATCGTAGGTCTCTGCACAGCTTGTATTATTTCAACACTCAGAGACCACCCCCGAGCTGGGCATGATTTCTACAAGGAAAAGGGGACATTCAAGCTCATACACAGCCAAAAACTCAATGCATCTCAGCCAAGCCAGTCCACAGCTGGGTTTATCAGGCTAAATCTGAACCCTCTTCATTTCTGGATGCTTGCACTCAAGCTCAAGCCAAAACAATGGATACCCATAACCCATACCCCAACATATTCTTTTCTCACACAGCAAGCACACTCATTGGGCATGGATACACATTTTAACAATGGGATTTACAAACAAGATGGCTATGGGTTTTTCCCAAATCGTTTCCAACCAAAAACGGATTGCAGGATGGGGAAAAACAATCATAGGGGGGAAAACGATTTCTCCCCCAACTATCTAAGCATTCAGCAGCCCAAAATAGTCTCCATGGAACCCCAATTCGATTCCCCTTCTTCCCCACCGGTATATAATGCAAAAACGCTCTTCTCCCGGCTGATAATGAAGGACAACACAGAAAAACCATGGAGGAAAATGCTTAGGAAGCTCCAAACTCATGAGAGAGAAAAACTGATGGGTCAAGAATGGCTTGGGGAGCAATTCCGTGGCTCTTTTCTTGCCAAGGAAGCCCAAAAACGATTTTCCATGCAGGGTGTCTTGCCCATACCCGAATTTTGGACAGCCATACCTCCCATTCCCCAAGGCATTAACTACCTCAACCAACTCTTGGGAGAAATGAATGATTGGGTACAAAAGTCAACATGGGTAGTTGAGGGTTTTATGGGTTCTCTCATTGACACTTGGATTGACTTGATTGGTTCAAGGGTTTGAATGTTTTCCCTCCCAATTCCTTGTAAAATAATGCCCCCATCTCTTGTTGCATTGCATAGCTAGTTGTGGGCATTTTATTAAAATGCATATTTACATGATATTTACAATTCCAATGTGCCTGGCTAGCACGTAATCCATATGCATCACTAAATCGATGGCAGGGCCTTGGCCTTGAGCTCCTCACCATGATTTTATAACAATATTACATCATTTACATTTAAATGCAATGGGGTCAAAATGGGGACATTACAAATGGATTACCCGACCAAGGTCTACAATCTTAAAAAACAAAAAAAAAGTTAGTTGATCATGCTAAGATGGACATACCCCTCACACACAACTATGTGTTTTCAGGGCTATATTAACTTTCATAAATTGAAAAATATAAAAAATAAACATTATATATTTTTTGTAAAAATAGTTGTGCACAAAAACAATCTTTGCTAATATTTTTAAAGGAAATTTCATCATTTACGTGCTCAACGCCTCAACACCTACACCAACAAGAACATATGCATTATATTCTAGAGGAAACATAACATATCACTATTATAACTAGCCTAGATCCATCTTAAACCCGAATTTACCAAGCACCGAGAGGGATCCAATTCCTTGAGGTGTAAATTTTTTTATCTAACTTTTTTACACTTTCATAAAAAAATATTTAACTTTTTTAAATGTTCATAAAAATTTACATGTAAGTTAGGTTTTAAAAGGGATCTATGTTGGTTTATTTATTTTATAAGTGGACATGGATTTTTTAATTACTTTTCATTCAGTTTTTTCTATGCGTTGACATTAATTTTTTAATTATTTTTTATTTATTGTAATGTAACATAATGTTACGTTATGTCACGTTATGTGACAACATCTCCTCCACACTTGGTTGTAAGCACATCGCTACTCTCGGTGCAAAAACACAAATATTACATGGTCATACCAAAAAACCATAATTAAAACTTATATATTTTGGAAGCTAATTTGATTTCCTACATTTCATCTTCTTACACCGTATTCAAATTCATTGTGAAAATACCTCAACTCATCCCTCCAAGCCAACACATTGTTTTTTTTTTCATATTTGCATTGCCACTAATAGTCATAAAATGCTAGCATTAGCTTGCACTCACCCCTTTGCCAATTTCTAAATCTAACAAGATCCTCAAAAAGTCGTTAAAAATTTCATATCTATAGGAATTTTAACATTCAATATCATCGAATTCCAAAAATAGAAGAGAAGTTTATCACAGCAATAAATGCCAACAAACATTACATTAAAGTCAATTTATAATCATACCATCCCTTGGAAAAGATAAACAATGCATTTTTCTCTCATTTAAACAATCATACATATCTCTTTTAATTTTTGTTTAAAAAATGCTACTCTTATCTTTGTTATTCTTTGTATTATAACCTAATATAAGATGCTTGAATTATCTTTTTTATTAGTCATGTTATTCAACTTTTTTCAATTATCAAAATTTTACAATGTTTCGAAACAATTTATTATTAAAAAAAAATAAAGTTTAAAATAACATTTAAATAATATTTAATGCTATGTGTTTTTCATTGTCAATAATTAAAAATATTAAATTTTCATTTAAAAAATAAAAAATATAATGAACAATTTTGCAATGTTCAATAATGTATATCTTTTAATTAGTTTTTTAAGTTATGATTTGATAATTTGAAAGGGAAGTACACATATTATGGAGTTTAACATATAAAACTCTCATCCACAATTAAATACTATTAAATTAATATAATAAAAGTAATTAACAAACATTACTTGTGATTGCAACATTTCCCTTACCTTTTAAAAAAAAAGTATATAATCCTCCAATATTTATTCTAGAAAATAAATTATTTAATAAATTAATCATAAAATAAAAATTCAACAATTTAATTAAATTATATAAAATAATGTATATAGACAAATAAAAAATATTTGGAACATTATAAGCTAAATATATCTAATATATTTGTCTTTTTTCTATATGTTTCTACTTAGAAAGAATGAAATATCCATGATGGCTCACAAAAAATCTCAATTAATAATGGATTCCAATTGGTTCATTAGGAGCAAACATCTCATAAAAATCCAAGTTGAAAGAATAATTCTACTTATGACATATTTGTTCCTAGTAAACTAATTATTAATTTAAATTCTTCATAAATCATGATAAATATTTTACTCTTAATTTATTAAACATTTTATTTTCTTAAATAAATATTTAATGATTATTACATCTAGAAAAATATTTTAAATTTTATTGAGCAAAAAGCTTATATATATATATATATATATTGCATCCAAAGAAACTTTTTAAATTTTATTGGCCATATATATATATATATATATAATCCTCATATTAAAGAGATGGTACATATATTCCCATATCTTGTTCCATTATAAAAATTTTTCCAAAGAAAAAAAGCATATTGCAAAGATCGGGTGTGAACAAAATTACATTCTGTAGATACACTTTGAAAGTATATTGCAAAGATCAAAATATACATATATGATTTAGGTTACATGCAAAAACCAAATTAGTAACTGTTCAACTCAATACACAGAGGTGAAACACAACAGCCAATCATTTATCTGCACCAAAGTGCCACAAAACGAAAACAACAAAACCCAGCCCAGGCATCATTACAAGAAACTGTATGCCACAAAGGAAGAAGCCCCATCGCCTAAGCAAGGGTCGCAATCTCTGGAGCCTCCGCCACCAGATCAGAATAGTCTCCCATAGGATGAGAGCAAAAGAGTCGTCATCACCCGAGAACAGATAGGCAAAGCCATGCACCCTTCAAGGAAAAGGTTAAGCTCTTGTCTGCAAGAAAAAACATGTCGAAGTTGTGCAGGGCACTTCGAGGAAACGTCGTCGTCTGCATGAGGTAGGGATACACCAGGCCTCGACCATTGATCATCGCGCAAAGGGCGCCCTCACCACTCCACAAAGAACGCCATCGAACTAAGGCGAGCTCAACCTGAAACCACGTGAAGAAGAAAAAGTGGGAGGCGGCTAGGGAAGGAACCCTAGTCGTTTGACTCAGTCAATTCACTCAACTCTCAAACCCTAGTGAAAGTTTTTTTTCCGCGGAAAATGCCAACACCTGCTATTCTGAAAGAATCAAGGTATGGCCAGATTTACAATCATTACATAGAAAGTCCGCTCCCAAGGAGCAAGTGTCACAAAGCAAGATAAACCCTAGTGAAAGTTGCAGAGCTCCCAGGCAACATAGAATATTAATAATATTATTTATATATAAGTATAATAAAGATTTTTCCTCTTGTCCCATTATAATACTTTACAAAACTAAAAATAGCCTAATAATAAAAATAATAATAATAATACTTTAAAATTATATCCATTAAATCTGGATCTAACAAGAGGGATCAAATATTTTGAGGTGCAAACATTTTCTCAAATTTTGCACTCTAAATGAGGATTGCATGTCAAGGGATTTGATCCCCTTCACCACTTGGCATGAAGTTAAGATAGATCTATGTTGGTTTAATATGTAAATCCCTGGTTTAATGATGGTTCAACTCCAACATCACACGTCCCAAGAAGCATCCAAGTTTCTTTAATTTTTTGAGTTTTAATTAATTATAATTGATCACTTTGGTTTTGAACTTTAGGTTAGGGCCAACATTTAAAATTTTATTTACATATTATTTTATATTATTAAAGTATGTAAAATTCTTATATGTGTTGGTTAATCTTGATTCGGTCATAGAGCAAGTTAATCGAAATTGGTTATTGTTGTTATGAAACCATGGTATTGGGAAAGCCGTGTATTTTCCCATGGTATTCTTGTGGCAACCATGGAAGTAGAGGCACGCTCAACCTATCTTGGTCGGATTTGGCCAAGGGGCATAATGAAAATCTTATGTTGGTTTTTCCTAGTTAACGGTTTTCCAGGATAAAATCATGGTGTCTATCATGTGCACGATTTGATAGTTTGTTTTACTGTTCTATATTTTTGTTGTGCACAATTATGTATGTTGCATCCTAGAACTAATAGTAGGCACTCACATATCCTTCAGAGGTCAAAGATCCATTTTAGAGGACCTATGTTGTTCTATGAGGCCACATTCATAAAACAAAAAATACTTTAAAACACTGTATAAGACTTGAGGTCCTTTATTTCCTCTTACCATGGTCAAGACCGCAATACCCATCCTGGGTGCACAAAATATCCTGATGACCCATATCCTAAGAAAATGCTAAGCACCCCCTCTAAAGGGCCTCTATAGTGGTTCAAGTACTTGTTCATTTAGGTCCTAAGACCCTTTATTTTCTCTATTAACCATGGTTAAGATCTCGAGACCCACCCATTAAATCCAAAAATTTATAATTGTGCCCATATCTCATTAGGAGGTCAAATATTCCATTTAGAGGGTTAATGTAGTGGTTCAAGGTTTCATTAATGGATTATGACCCCATAAGATTAATTTAGATCCTATGACTCTTGTTTTCTTTCAATGACCATGGTTAAGCCCTCAAGTCCCATGCTAGTATGCAAAATCTCTTAAGAGTATATGTGGTGGATTGAGGCCTATTTTATGGACTAGGGTCATATAAACTTCACTTCGTTCCAAAGGTGCAAAAGTCATCTCTTGTGTGAAAAATATCCTAACAATATCCATATCCCACTTAAGGGAAAAGGTACCTTCTAGAGGGTTTTGTTGTGGTTTGAGGAATATTTTATGCATCATAATATAAGATTCATTTATGGATTAAGGACCTCATCCCCCCCGACAATCATGGTTAAGGCTTTGTCAAACTCATTCTTACTGCATAAAAACTCTTAATGGGGCCCCTATTCTATTCATATGAAAAAAATCATTTTCAAATGACGCGTTTTCTAGTTCAAGGCCTTGATCATTGCCCATTAGCCCAAGAATATTCATTTTGTGTCTAATTACCAAGATTCCCCCCAACCATGGTTAAGGCCCCGAGACCCATCCAAGATGCACAAAACATCATAATGGTAACCATATCTCACTTGAAGGACAATGATCCTATAAAGAACATATTAAGTGGATTATATCATTATTTATGGCCCTTTATTATTTATGGCCCTTTATTATTAAAGGCTTCATATAGGGCCAAAGGGCCTTATTTTCCTCCCTTGACCATGGTCAATGTGTTAATACCCATCTCTACCATGCAAGACTTCATAATGGTACCCATATTCCACTTGGAGGCCAAATATCACCTCTAAAGGTATTATGTTGTGATTCAATATCATGTTGATGGTTAATGCGCCCTAGAGATAGATTGATGGTGTAAGGCCTGTATCTTCCTCCCTGGACTATGGTGAAGGCCTCAAAATCCATACCTAGGTTACACAAAAACTCCTAAATACATCGATATCCAACTTGTATGCAAAAGATCTACATTAAATGGTTTAGTTTATGTTTCAAGGCCTTCATCATGGCCTATCAACTCAAGAATCTTAATTTAGAACCTGCTTCCATCAATTTCTCTCCCAACTATGGTCCGAGACTCATCCCTAGTGCACAAAACCTCATATTTACACTCATATCCCATTCTAAGGACAATGATCTCCTATACAGGGCATGTTTTATGGTTTGTGTCTTTATTCATGGCCCTTGGTCCCTTGAAGCTTCATATAGGGCCTAAGGGCCTTATTTTCCTTCCACAACTATAGAAAATCCCTCGAGACCCATCGCTACTATCTGAGGCATCAAGGGAGCATATTCCACTTGGAGGATGAGTATCTGCTTAGAGGGATCATGAGGTGGTTTGAAACCTTAGAAGCTTCATTTAAAGCCTAATTCTCATGTTTTCCTCACCTTCCAATATACAAGTCTTTGAAATCTATCCCTCATGTCAAAAACCTCTTAAGAGCACCCAAATTACCAATGGAGGTCAAATATCCATGTTAGAGGGACTATGTAATGGTTTGAGGTATTGATCATGGCATATATATTTATTCTATATTCTTTTGAAAACGAGCAATTATATATGTAGAAACATAAAATGATCATAACATAATCATGTATATCTCTTCAAGACCTTTCCAACAAGTTAAAGAACTCCAAAAATTGATGTCAAGGTAGAAAGTTATGGCAAACTTACTAAAAAAATTTTAATATTAACAATAGCATGCACACATTTTAGGACGTGTGCATGATTTGAAATTCAATTTTTTTTTTAGAGTTTTAACTCACCCACATATTTGCTGACATGGTTACTTTGGATTTAGGTTCGGTATGACATTCCTGATGGTTCAAACTGTAAAACCAACAAAACCTCAATTTTTCTAAATGCCTCTAAATACCTTCATTTCTTTACATTATTTTTAAATAGGTTACAAAAATGGTGTAACGTCCCCTCCTGTGGACCCAATTTGAGGAAGGGAACATGATGTCAAATTCTGGGGCTTTTCATAAAACTCAGCCTGATTCATTAGATTCATAAAAGCAAATGTGTGCAGATGCGAATCAAGCAAACATGCACATCAGAATAAAGAAATCATCCACACACATTTGATATGCATTCGACATATTAAAAACAGTCATCAAATTATAACATTGCAGAAGTAAATACACATAAAGAATATACTCATCTTCGTTGTGAAATGATCCCAAGCAACTAGCTATTTCGTTGCAACGTTCCACCCAACCGTAGGTCTCTGCACAGCCTGTATTATTTCAGCACTCAAAGACCACCCCCGAGCTGGGCATGATTTCTACAAGGAAAAGGGGACATTCAAGCTCATACACAGCCAAAAACTCAATGCATCTCAGCCAAGCCAATCCACGGTTGGGTTTATCAGGCTAAATCTAAACCCTCTTCATTTCTGGATGCTTGCACTCAAGCTCAAGCCAAAACAATGGATACCCATAACCCATACCCCAACATATTCTTTTCTCACACAGCAAGCACACTCATTGGGCATGGATACACATTTTAACAATGGGATTTACAAACAAGATGGCCATGGGTTTTCCCCAAATCGTTTTCAACCAAAAACGGATTGTGAGATGGGGAAAAACAATCACAGGGAGGAAAACGATTTCTCCCCCAACTATCTAAGCATTCAGCAGCCCAAAACAGTCTCTATGGAACCCCAATTCGATTCCCCTTCTTCCCCACTGGTATATAACGCAAAAACGCTCTTCTCTGTCATGTCCCAAATTTGGCATTGGGTCAAAATTGCCTAATAACATTGGCCCTATTCATTAGATTTTGTCAAATTGATGCTAAAGGTCAAATAATTGCCAAGGAGGAAAATTACTAGTTTCCTAGGTTTGGGGTGGAAGCTTTGGGATTTGGAATAATGGGGATAATAAATGATGTTTGAACATTAGAATGGCATAAATATTTAATAAAGGAGATAAATAAATATATACAAGTGAAAATCAAAGTGGCATTTCATCATGAAGACACATGGAGGAAGTAGGACCCACATATGGCTAGATTTCCCCACTACACTTTGCATCATTCTCTCACCAATTCGAATTCAAGGTGAATGGTAACATACTTGGGGAAGTCCAAAAGGTATTATTCATTGCATGACTCATCCAAGGTCGAAATATAGAGGAAGAGTAACTCCCATGGAAGAGGAAGAGGCAATTTGGAGCTAGTGAGACACTTGGGCTAGATTCCCTAGCTCTATGACAACAATGATGAAGATGCTATGACACCTATGACACAAATCAGACCTGAAGGCTGACATATGACATAAATGACATGGCAGGGCTAAAAATAGACTCCAAGAGGGCGCTCAAGGGTGTTAGGGCAGCTAAGATGCTTCCACATGTGATTTGGTGGAAGTGGGAGACTAGGAATTGTTGTACAAGTGGCGTTCTTTGGAATCTCTTCCCAACTTGAGTTGGCATGAATCTCTTGGAAGGAATTCGACCCATGGAGGACATTAGAAATTTATAAATGTCAATAACAAAGAAGGAAAGTAGCTTTTGATCATTTGTAGAATTTGTAATTGCATTTGTGAAGAGGGAGAGCTAGTGGATGACTAGTTTCTTGCCTTAGCCAATTTCGAGGGTGAAAGATTCCCATCCAAGTTGGTAATTGGAAAGGCCATTCAGACCTTTCATTTGGAGCTTTAATGGAGTGTTTATTTGCAGGTGTAAGCTACAGGGCAGCTCATGGTTTCTTTTATTGCAGCTCACTCCTTCAACCATTTCCAATTTTGATGGCATATTCTTGATCCTTGAGGGAGGGCGTTTTTGGTGAGCTATTGTACTCTTTGGGGGAGATTATAATGACCCATTTCTATTCTAATATGAAGTAAATACTCTTTTCTTCATCTACAGAAAGTTTCAGGTCGAAATTCCAAGTAGAAATGTATAAATCTCAATTTTAATGAAAGAATAGTGCCATTTCCCCACTACCTTGTTGTGAATCAATGTAATGCTGATGATTTCGAATGAATGGATGATTCTCTGATGAATTTGTGATTAATATACTGCCATGGATGTATTTTACAAGTTTCATGTACTGTACTTGAGCATTTGAAGTATTTTTACTCAGTTTAATTGCATTGGGAGAAGAAATAGTGCCATTTCCCCAAGGGTTGAATTGGTGATTTTTGCAGTTGAATGGGAGAGGGTTGGAACAGATATAAAAATCACTTAATGGTTCACATGAGACCTTAATAACATCCTTAATACATTCCATACCTCTGTTCATAAATTTGAGTGGGTTTGGAGGCATTTGGGAAGCCATTTTCAGTACTTACCCCAGGGGGATTTGAACCTCAAATTACTAGTAAAATTGCATACTTGGTCCAGAATATTAAGAGAGTTTGCAGAGGTATTTTGGTGGACATATGTCATCCCTGAACATCATATTCAATTCATAATATCATTCATACACCTTCCTTGAATATTTGAAGGCATTTGGAGTCAATTTGAGACCTAGAGACCAATACTAGTCAAAGGGAAATCACTAGTAAAGTTACCTACATTGACCAGAATTGAAAGAGAATTTGCAGAGGTATTTTAAAGGTACAAAGGCATCCCTGAAACAAATATTTATGTTCTAATATAATTCATATACCTTCTCAGAATATTTGGCATCATTTGGGGCAAATTTGGGACCTAGAGATCAAAACTAGTCAAAGGTCTAACTAGGGAAAAAGGTGGAAAGTTGCCATTTTGATAAAATTCCTAACAAGGGATATTACAGTGGTATCAGAGCATGATCTTGGCACCTGATGTGGTCTAATATTCATGAGGACAAGAATTCAGGTACCACCATTAGATATTGAAACCAAAAGTGCTTTTGTTGAAGAGGAAAAAAAAAAGTAGGAGAAGAAGAGCAAATTTTTTGAGGAAACTATGACTAGGGATGAAAAGGGAGCCTCATATGATGGTGAGGAGCATATAAAAATTATGAAAACAATATTTGAAGATATGACCAAGCAACTTAAGGAAGGATTCGAATTGTTTTCTATCGAACTTGTGGAAAAAATTATTGATTTTAAGAAAACCAAGGGGCAAAATGCATCAGCTTGCTTGAAGGAGCAAAAGGAAGAGACATCACAAGATCATGAAGAAGATTCTATTGAAAATATGGAAGATCATTTCGAGACACCTTCTAGCTTAGACATGAACCAAAGAGCATCTACTGATGGATGCTTAAACTATGAAGGAGTACCTACTGATGGGTGCTCACACCTCTATGTTGGTGACATAGAGATTACTTTTGAAAGTGTTGCTGCAAGCCCAAGTTCCATTAAGCATGATAATGAAGACCTTGCAGCAGTTGAAGAAGAACCAAGATCAACTTCCCCATCACCACTTGAGCTTCATGAAGTTGGTCCAAGAAAAAATGAAGAAGATGAGGAGGTTCATTTGCAAGAGCCTCATTTTCTTGAAGGGTCCTTAAAGATGAATGAAAAGAAGATCCAAGAGTCCCTCAGCATTCTCCATGACACTCAAGCATTGGTGTCAAATTCTTGTTGGAGAGCTACTTCATTGGAGGAAACATCCTTCCTTAAAGACATGGAGAAGATTCAAAGAGCAATGTGCCACATCAAGGGTAATTTCATGTCTTTGCTTTTTGATAGAAACCATTTGTTTGAGCTTAATGAATTGTTACATGATGCATACTTGAAGAATAATGAGGATAATCATAAGCTCACAATTCAAAATGAGCAACTTCTTGAAAAGTTGCAAGATACTTGTTTTTCCTCCTATGTTTCAGATTGTCAAATGGTAGATTGTTTGGAGGATTCTCATGACATGGTGGATCATGAGAAATGTGAAAATTTGAATGTTCTTGATGTGTTTGAAGATGAACTTGAAGAGATCCAAACACTTGATGTGGTGGAAGAGGAATATGAATTGTCTCTTGATGAAGGTTATGCAATTTTTAAAGAAGAGCATGATTCCTCTACATTGGAACCAAACTATGACAAAGAGTTCACACTTTTGAAGGAGCTGCATGATACTACCCATATGGATCCTTCCCATGATGAAACTTCTGTACTTTTTGATCATTTGGGTGATTTGGTTCATTCTCCTACATCCTACAATTCCATGTTTTGCAGTATTAGTCTCAATGAAGTATGGGTGAAAGGGTTCTTTTTGATGGTGCCACATGAGGAGTATGGAACTCCTAGATTTACCTTTTATGATGACATGGTTGGAGCACATTCTTATTCACATTTGCAGCAACATTATTTGTCACTTTATGATGATGCGAATCTACATGGATGCACCTATGATATGCATTTGAGTCACTTGAAGACTCATGTTTTTTCTTGCCCAACACTTGATTCATTTGATGTTGGAGGAACTTCATCCAACACCTGGGTGAATAGATTTATGATTGGAGAACATTTTTGTTGGAAGAGACATACTTTGTTATATCTTTATGATGATCACATTCAGGGATGTATGGGTGAGACTTCTTTGAGTCATTTGAAGTCTCCTTGTTTTTTCTGCTCATTATTTGGTTCAGATTTTAGTGGAGATTCTTCATTCACTTCTTGGATGAAAGAATACATAGCTAAATATTTTGATGCATATCACATCCTTTTGGAGCAGCTTTATAGGACATGGGATCCTCACCTATGTCATTGGAGCAGATTTGATTGGTCACTTGAAGCTTGTATGCACTTGGAAAACGGTGGTCTACTTGCTTGGAGGTATAAGCACTTTCATGATTCTTTGATGAAGCACCTCCTTGATATTAATTTTCATTATGTAGTTATGTACTTTGATGATATATATTTTGTACTCATGATGTTTGGAAGAATGCATACAAGAAAATGGGATCCAGGAATCCTCTTATCTGATGGTATGGGTTCGAGAGCACTCTTAATTGTTGGGGTGCAATACAAGCAATGGGACCCTGGAATAATTTTTATATCATTGGTTTCAAATTTTGTGGGGAAACAAGCAGTATGGGAGATGGATTTCCCACTTAATAAAGTGATTTTTTATTAGAGTAGTGCAGCAGCAAGCATGGTGGTTCCTCTCTAAAATCTTCATGGAAACTCAAAGATTCAAGGTTGGGCAATTCAATGGCAACTTCAAAGAATTATACAGAAAGCAGGTTCTTCAACACCCATGTTTGAAATTGCTTGAGGACAAGCAATATTGGGAAGGGAGGATTTGTCATGTCCCAAATTTGGCATTGGGTCAAAATTGCCTAATAACATTGGCCCTATTCATTAGAGTTTGTCAAATTGATGCTAAAGGTCAAATAATTGCCAAGGAGGAAAATTATTAGTTTCCTAGGTTTGGGGTGGAAGCTTTGGGATTTGGAATAATGGGGATAATAAATGATGTTTGAACATTAGAATGGCATAAATATTTAATAAAGGAGCTAAATAAATATATACAAGTGAAAATCAAAGTGGCATTTCATCATGAAGACACATGGAGGAAGTAGGACCCACATATGGCTAGATTTCCCCACTACACTTTGCATCATTCTCTCACCAATTCGAATTCAAGGTGAATGGTAACATACTTGGGGGAGTCTAAAAGGTATTATTCATTGCATGACTCATCCAAGGTCGAAATATAGAGGAAGAGTAACTCCCATGGAAGAGGAAGAGGCAATTTGGAGCTAGTGAGACACTTGGGCTAGATTCCCTAGCTCTATGACAACAATGATGAAGATGCTATGACACCTATGACACAAATCAGACCTGAAGGCTGAAATATGACATAAATGACATGTCAGGGCTAAAAATAGACTCCAAGAGGGCGCTCAAGGGTGTTAGGGCAGCTAAGATGCTTCCACATGTGATTTGGTGGAAGTGGGAGACTAGGAATTGTTTTACAAGTGGCGTTCTTTGGAATCTCTTCCCAACTTGAGTTGGCATGAATCTCTTGGAAGGAATTCGACCCATGGAGGACATTAGAAATTTATAAATGTCAATAACAAAGAAGGAAAGTAGCTTTTGATCATTTGTAGAATTTGTAATTGCATTTGTGAAGAGGGAGAGCTAGTGGATGACTAGTTTCTTGCCTTAGCCAATTTCGAGGGTGAAAGATTCCCATCCAAGTTGGTAATTGGAAAGGCCATTCAGACCTTTCATTTGGAGCTTTAATGGAGTGTTTATTTGCAGGTGTAAGCTACAGGGCAGCTCATGGTTTCTTTTATTGCAGCTCACTCCTTCAACCATTTCCAATTTTGATGGCATATTCTTGATCCTTGAGGGAGGGCATTTTGGTGAGCTATTGTACTCTTTGGGGGAGCTTCTAATGCCCCATTTCTATTCTAATATGAATTAAATACTCTTTTCTTCATCTACAGAAAGTTTCAGGTCGAAATTCCAAGTAGAAATGTATAAATCTCAATTTTAATGAAAGAACAGTGTCATTTCCCCACTACCTTGTTGTGAATCAATGTAATGCTGATGATTTCAAATGAATGGATGATTCTCTGATGAATTTGTGATTAATATACTGCCATGGATGTATTTTACAAGTTTCATGTACTGTACTTGAGCATTTGAAGTATTTTTACTCAGTTTAATTGCATTGGGAGAAGAAATAGTGCCATTTCCCCAAGGGTTGAATTGGTGATTTTTGCAGTTGAATGGGAGAGGGTTGGAACAGATATAAAAATCAATTAATGGTTCACATGAGACCTTAATAACATACTTAATACATTCCATACCTCTGTTCATAAATTTGAGTGGGTTTGGAGGCATTTGGGAAGCCATTTTCAGTACTTACCCCAGGGGGATTTGAACCTCAAATTACTAGTAAAATTGCATACTTGGTCCAGAATATTAAGAGAGTTTGCAGAGGTATTTTGGTGGCCATATGTCATCCCTGAACATCATATTCAATTCCTAATATCATTCATACACCTTCCTTGAATATTTGAAGGCATTTGGAGTCAATTTGAGACCTAGAGACCAATACTAGTCAAAGGGAAATCACTAGTAAAGTTACCTACATTGACCAGAATTGAAAGAGAATTTGCAGAGGTATTTTAAAGGTCCAAAGGCATCCCTGAAACAAATATTTATGTTCTAATATAATTCATATACCTTCTCAGAATATTTGGCATCATTTGGGGCAAATTTGGGACCTAGAGATCAAAACTAGTCAAAGGTCTAACTAGGGAAAAAGGTGGAAAGTTGCCATTTTGATAAAATTCCTAACAAGGGATATTACATTCTCCCAGCTGAGAATGAAGGAAAACACAGAAAAACCATGGAGGAAAATGCTCAGGAAGCTCCAAACTCGTGAGAGAGAAAAACTGATGGGTCAAGAATGGCTTGGGGAGCAATTTCGTGGCTCTTTTCTTGCCAAGGAAGCCCAAAAATGATTTTCCATGCAGGGTGTCTTTCCCATACCCGAATTTTGGACAGCCATACCTCCCATTCCCCAAGGCATTAACTACCTCAACCAACTCTTGGGAGAAATGAATGATTGGGTACAAAAGTCAACATGGGTAGTTGAGGGTTTTATGGGTTCTCTCATTGACACTTGGATTGACTTGATTGGTTCAAGGGTTTGAATGTTTTCCCTTCCAATTCCTTGTAAAATCATGCCCCCATCTCTTGTTGCATTGCATAGCTAGTTGTGGGCATTTTATTAAAATGCATATTTACATGATATTTGCAATTCCAATGTGCCTAGCTAGCACGTAATCCATATGCATCACTAAATCGATGGCAGGGCCTTGGCCTTGAGCTCCTCACCATGATTTTATAACAATTTTACATCATTTACATTTAAATGTAATGGGGTCAAAATGGGAACATTACAAATGGATTACCCGACCAAGGTCTACAATCTTAAAAAACAAAAAAAAGGTTAGTTGATCATGTTAAGATGGACATACCCCTAACACACAACTATGTGTTTTCAGGGCTATATTAACTTTCATAAATTGAAAAATATATAAAATAAACATTATATATTTTTTGTAAAAATATTTGTGCACAAAAACAATCTTTGCTAATATTTTTAAAGGAAATTTCATCATTTACGTGCTCAACGCCTCAACCCCTGCACCAACAAGAACATATGCATTATATTCTGGAGGAAACATAACATATCACTATTATAACTAGCCTAGATCCATCTTAAACCCGAATTTACCAAGCACCGAGAGGGATCCAATTCCTTGAGGTGTCAATTTTTTTATCTAACTTTTTTACACTTTCATAAAAAATATTTAGCTTTTTTAAATGTTCATAAAAATTTACATGTAAGTTAGGTTTTAAAAGGGATCTATGTTGGTTTATTTATTTTATAAGTGGACATGGATTTTTTAATTACTTTTCATTCAGCTTTTTTCTATGCGTTGACATTAATTTTTTAATTACTTTTTATTTATTGTAATGTAACATAATGTTACGTTACGTCACATTATGTGACAACGTCTCCTCCACACTTGGTAATAAGCACATCGCTACTCTCGGTGCAAAAACACAAATATTACATGGTCATACCAAAAAACCATAATTAAAACTCATATATTTTGGAAGCTAATTTGATTTCCTACATTTCATCTTCTTACACCGTATTCAAATTCATTGTCAAAATACCTCAACTCATCCCTCCAAGTCAACACATTGTTTTTTTTTACATATTTGCATTGCCACTCATAAAATGCCAGCATTAGCTTACACTCACCCCTTTGCCAATTTCTAAATCTAACAAAATCCTCAAAAAGTCATTAAAATTTCATATCTATAGGAATTTTAACATTCAATATCATCGAATTCCAAAAATAGAAGAGAAGTTTATCACAGTAATAAATGCCAACAAACATTACATTAAAACCAATTTATAATCATACCATCCCTTAGAAAAGATAAACAATGCATTTTTCTCCCCTTTAAACAATCGTACATTTCTCTTTCAATGGTGTTTAGAAAATGCCTACTCTCTTATATTTGTTATTCTTTGTATTATAATTCAATATAATATGCTTGAACTATCTTTTTAATTAGTTTAGGACATTTAACCTTTTTCAATTACAACTTAGTTGGATGGGTTGCAAAAATAATTATTTAAATTTTATAATGTTTCCAACCAATTTATCATTAAAAAAAAATTAAAATTCAAAAGAATATTTAAATATTCTTTAATTTGATAAAAAAGTGAATGGTTTCCAAACTATTTATTATTAAAAAAATGATATGATGTGTTTTTCATTTAAAATAATTAAAAATATTAAACTTTTCATTTTAAAAGTAAAAAAATATAATGAACAATTTTGAAGTGTTGAATAAAGTACAATTTTTTAAATAGTTTTTAATTTTAGATTTGATCATTTGAAAATGAAATACACGTTTCATGTTTCATGGAATTTAACATATAAAACTCTCATTCACAATTAAATATTATTGAATTAATATAATCAAAATAATTAGCAAACACGAGTATTTGCAGCATTCCACTTGCCTTTGAAAAAAACTATATAATTATAAAATATTTATTCTAGAAATTAAAATGCTTCATAAATCAATCACAAAATAAAATTTCAATAATTGAATTAAATTATACTAGCATAGATCCATCCTAAATACGGATCTATCAAGCATCGAGAGGCATCTAATTTCTTAAGGTGTTTTTTTTAATGACTTTTTATTACATAACGTGACATCGTTACATACTATTTTATGGTTTGTGAATTTATTCATGGACCTTGGTCCCTTGAAGCTTCATATAGGGCCTAAGGGCCTTATTTTCCTTCCACAACTATGGAAAATCCCTCGAGACCCATCGCTACTATCTGAGGCATCAAGGGAGCATATTCCACTTGGAGGATGAGTATCTGCTTAGAGGGATCATGAGGTGGTTTGAAACATATTTGTTGATATGGTTACTTCGGATTTAGATTCGATATGACGTTCCTGATGGTTTAGACTGTAAAACCAACAAAACCTCAATTTTTCTAAATGCCTCTAAATACCTTCATTTCTTTACATTATTTTTAAATAGAATACAAAAATGGATTACCCGACCAAGGTCTACAATCTTAAAAAACAAAAAAAAAAGTTAGTTATTCATGTTAAGATGGACATACCCCTAACACACAACTATGTGTTTTTAGGGCTATAATAACTTTCATAATTTGAAAAATATATAAAATAAACATTATATATTTTTTGTAAAAATAGTTGTGCACAAGAACAATCTTTGCTAATTTTTTTTAAAGGAAATTTCATCATTTGCGTGCTCAACACCTCAACACCTGCACCAACAAGAACATATGCATTATATTTTGGAGGAAACATAACATATCACTATTATAACTAGCATAGATCCATCTTAAACCCGAATTTACCAAGCACTGAGAGGGATCCAATTTTTTGAGGTGTAAATATTTTTATCTAAATTTTTTACACTTTCATAAAAAAATATTTAACTTTTTTAAATGTTCATAAAAATTTACATGTAAGTTAGGTTTTAAAATGAATCTATGTTGGTTTATTTATTTTATAAGCGGACATGGATTGTTTAATTACTTTTCATTCAGTTTTTTCTATGCGTTGACATTAATTTTTTTAATTACTTTTTATTTATTGTAATGTAACATAACGTTACGTTACGTCACGTTATGTGACAACAACTCCTCCATACTTGGCTGTAAGCACATCGCTACTCTCGGTGCAAAAACACAAATATTACATGGTCATACCAAAAAACCATAATTAAAACTTATATATTTTGGAAGCTAATTTGATTTCCTACATTTCATCTTCTTACACCGTATTCAAATTCATTGTGAAAGTACCTCAAATCATCCCTCGAAGCCAACACATTGTTTTTTTCCATATTTGCATTGCCACTAATAGTCATAAGATGCGTGCCATCATTAGCTTGCACTCACCTCTTTGCCAATTTCTAAATCTAACAGGATTCTTAAAAAGTCGTTAAAAGTTACATATCTATAGGAATTTTAACTTTCAATATCATCAAATTCCAAAAATAGAAAAGAAATTTATCACAATAATAAATGCCAACAAACATTACATTAAAGTCAATTTATAACCATACCATCCCTTGGAAAGATAAACACCGCATTTTTCTCCCCTTTAAACAATCATACATTTCTCTTTTGATGGTGTTTAGAAAATGCCTACTCTTACATTTGTTATTCTTTGTATTATAATTTAATATAATATGCTTGAACTATATTTTTAATTAGTTTATGACATTTAACTTTTTTCAATTAGTTGTATAATATGCTTGAACTATATTTTTAATTAGTTTATGACATTTAACTTTTTTCAATTAGTTGTATGGGTTGCAAAAATAATTATTTAAATTTTACAATGTTTTCAACCAATTTATCATTAAAAAGAATTAAAATTTAAAATAATATTTAAATATTTTTTAATTTGATTAAAAAAAAATGAATTGTTTCCAAACAATTTATTATTAAAAAAAAATGATATGATGTGTTTTTTATTTTAAACAATTAAAAATATTAAACTTTTCATTTTACAAGTAAAAAATATAATGGACAATTTTGGAGTGTTGAATAAAGTACAATTTTTTAAATAGTTTTTAATTTTAGATTTGATAATTTGAAAATTAAATACACATGTCATGGAATTTAACATATAAAATTCTCATTCACAATTAAATATTATTGAATTAATATAATCAAAATAATTAGAAAACACAAGTGTTTGCACCATTCCACTTGCCTTTGAAAAAAATTATATAATTATAAAATATCTATTCTAGAAATTAAAATGCTTCATAAATCAATCAAAAAATAAAATTTTAATAATTGAATTAAATTATACTAGCATAGGTCCATCCTAAATACGGATCTATCAAGCATTGAGAGGCATCTAATTTCTTAAGGTGTTTTTTTAATGACTTTTTATTACATAACGTGACATCGTTACATATTGTTTTACGATTTGTGGCTTTATTCATGGCCATTTGTCCCTTGAAGCTTCATATAGGGCCTAAGGGCCTTATTTTCCTTTCACAACTATGGAAAATCCCTTGAGACCCATCGCTACTATCTGAGGCATCAAGGGTGCATATTCCACTTGGAGGATGAGTATCTGCTTAGAGGGATCATGAGGTGGTTTGAAACCTTAGAAGCTTCATTTAAAGCGTAATTCTCATGTTTTCCTCACCTTCCAATATACAAGCCTTTGAAATCCATCCCTCATGTCAAAAACCTCTTAAGAGCACCCATATTACCAATGGAGGTCGAATATCCATGTTAGAGAGACTCTGTGGTGGTTAGAGGTATCGATCATGGCCTATATATTTATTTTATATTCTTTTGAAAACAAGCAATTATATATGTAGAAACATAAAATGATCATAACATAATCATGTATATCTCTTCAAGACCTTTCCAACAAGTTAAAGAACTCCCAAAACTGATGTCAAGGAGGAAAGTTATGGCAAACTTGCTAAACTTTTTTTAATATTAACAATAGCATGCACACATTTTAGGACGTGTGCATTATTTGAAATTCAATTTTTTTTTCTAGAGTTTTAACTCACCCACATAATTGTTGACATGGTTACTTCGGATTTAGGTTCGGTATGACATTCCTGATGATTTAGACTATAAAACCAACAAAACCTCAATTTTTCTAAATGCCTCTAAATACCTTCATTTCTTTACATTATTTTTAAATAGGCTACAAAAATGGATTACCCGACCAAGGTCTACAATCTTAAAAAACAAAAAAAAAGTTAGTTGATCATTTTAAGATGGACATACCCCTAACACACAACTATGTGTTTTTAGGGCTATATTAACTTTCATAATTTGAAAAATATATAAAATAAACATTATATATTTTTTGAAAAAATAGTTTTTTTTCCCGTGAAAAAAAACATACTATTGATATTCACTTTTGAATAAAATAGTACATGATATCAGTATTAATACTGTACTAGCAACTTCCTCTCATGAAGAGAGTATTTCTGTAAGCAAAAATATACATCATAAGCCAAAAAACAGACATATCAATGTCCTTGGCAAATATCATCAGATCAGTCTAGAAAATATAGGCTACTCGAGTCAGTCATCTGATTTTCACAGAATTCCTCCCAAAATAAGTAATCATCAGCACCTACCAAATCCTGCTTTGACAGAAGATCATCCTGTGAATTATGTTCTCTATATATATGTTCAATGGTAACCAATCCCAAGTTTTGAATTTCTTTCTTCACTCTATCACACCAGCTAGATAGATTCAGAACATTGAGGTCATACTCCCCCCTAGCCCATTTGATGGTAACTCGTGAGTCACCAAAAATCTTCACATTCACCAACCCAAAAATATTGGCCACTCTTGCAACACACCATAAGGCCAGAAGTTCTACCTTCATATTAGTGCCCAACCCACACTTCATCTTGAAAGTGTAATAATGATTATGGTTGATTGAGGTTAATATTGGCAGCTCCATCGAAAAAAAGTACAGGATTATTAACCTCCAGTTCAAACTTTCCAATGATTCTTTGAGCCCGAGGTTTCTCCACCTTCTGATAATTCAAATAATTACATAAAACAGTGTTGTAAGATTTTTCCAAATATGGTCTGGAGTCCTCAAATATGGCCTTGTTTCTAATACCCCAAATCACCCAACAAATGAAAATAGGAAAAGTTTTATGAACTTTACAGTTCATCATCCAATGTTGCAGCAAAGTAGCAATGTTTGAGCCTCCCCGTCTAGTAGTAATATCAAAGATCTGATAAATTTTCTCCCACAATTTCAATGTAAATGAACAATCCGTAAATAGATGTAAAGAAGTCTCAGCATAATTTCTGCACAAAATACACTGACTGGGGCCTATCCAACCCATGGAGGAAAGATTTCCCAAGTCTTCAACCTGTCCTGCAATACAAACCAAAAGAAACATTTCATTTTAAGTGGCATATGCCACTGCCAGAGTTTCCCATACCACCAGTGACTAGGAAAGATACATCTTCTTTTAATAATACAACTGTAAGCAGTTCTAGCAATCACAATACCAGTAGCTTCGTTCCCACCCCAGACAATCTTATCAACTTCAGAATTTGTCCGGACACCTGCCTTATTAAGACACTGAGTATATTGCTTCCATTCAAGATCTAGTGAAGGAGATAACTGAAGATCGACATCAGTACCCCAATAGCCCATCCTTCTAGAGTTCGCAATGGTATTCAGTGTATAATATCCTGCATTTTTTAGCACATTTAAAATATTAGTAGATAATCTGTAGGAATCCATCAATCCCAAGATGGGATCCACGCCAATTGCAACCTCTTCCCCTATGCCAACTTTCCAGCAAATTTCCAATGCCAACCATTTATAAACTTTCATGAATCCGTTCCATATCGGTGAGACCCCCCTCAGCTTCTTGTCTGGAGTCCTCAACCAATGAGAAATCTCAGTCTTAATATATTTCTGATGCATTATTTTTTACCAAAGTGTATTACCAAAAAATGCACGCCAAAAGCTCTTCAAACGCAAAGCCTCACTAAACAGAGACAAATCCTTAATGCCCCAACCTCCAGCATCAACTGGTAGTGAGATTTTCTCCCAACCAATCATCACAAGACTGGATTTGTTTAATCCTCCTGTCCACAAGAAATTGAACATGAGTCTTCGTAGTGAATTTATCACAGAACACAGGATAGGCAATAGCGAGAACCAATACATAGGTGTACCCATCAATACCGACTTAACCAAAGTAAGTTTTCCTCCAATTGACAGCAAACGGTATGTCCAGTTTGATATCATGTTTTCAAACTTTTTAAGTAGCCACTCCGAGTCTTTAATCAAGTATCCATTAGGCTTAAGGTGAAAACCAAGGTAGGTAAAGCCCTCTGCAATATTACCAAATTTATATGGCATCAAGGATTGAATGCCCAGAATATGATCTTCTTCAATAATATTCCCAAACAAGCAAGATTTCTTCAGACTAACACACATACCAGAAGTTTTGCAAAAAATAGTTGTGCACAAGAACAATCTTTACTAATTTTTTTAAAGGAAATTTCATCATTTACGTGCTCAACACCTCAACACTTGCACCAACAAGAACATATGCATTATATTCTGGAGGAAACATAACATATCACTATTATAACTAGCATAGATCCATCTTAAACCTGAATTTACTAAGCACCGAGAGGGATCCAATTTCGTATGGTGTAAAAATTTTTATCTAACTTTTTTACACTTTCATAAAAAAATATTTAACTTTTTTAAATGTTCATAAAAATTTACATGTAAGTTAGGTTTTAAAATGGATCTATGTTGCTTTATTTATTTTATAAGGAGACATGGATTTTTTAATTACTTTTCATTCAGTTTTTTTCTATGCGATGACATTACATTTTTTAATTACTTTTTATTTATTGTAATGTAACATAACGGTACGTTAGGTCACGTTATGTGACAACATCTCCTCCATACTTGTATGTAAGCACATTGCTACTCTCGGTGCAAAAACACAAATATTACATGGTCATACCAAAAAACCATAATTAAAACTTATATATTTTGGAAGCTAATTTGATTTCCTACATTTCATCTTCTTACACTGTATTCAAATTTATTGTGAAAGTACCTCGAATCATACCTCCAAGTCAACAGATTGTTTTTTTTCATATTTGCATTGCCACTAATAATCATAAGTTGCCATCATTAACTTGCACTCACCCCTTTGTCAATTTCTAAATCTAACAAGATCCTCAAAAAATCGTTAAAAATTTCATATCTATAGGAATTTTAAATTTCAATATCATCGAATTCCAAATATAAAAAAGAAGTTTATCACAATAATAAATACCAACAAACATAACATTAAAGTCAATTTATAATCATACCATCCCTTGGAAAGATAAACAATACATTTTTCTCCCCTTTAAACAATCATACATTTCTCTTTCAATGGTGTTTAGAAAATGCCTACTCTTACTTTTGTTATTCTTTGTAATATAATTCATTAGAAAATGCCTACTCTTACATTTGTTATTCTTTGTAATATAATTCAATATAATATGCTTGAATTATCTTTTTAATTAATTTATGACGAATTAGTTATATGAATTGCAAAAATAATTATTTAAATTTTAAAATGTTTCTAACCAATTTATCATTAAAAAAAATTAAAATTCAAAATAATATTTAAATATTCTTTAATTTGATAAAAAAAAGTGAATCGTTTCCAAACTATTTATTATTAAAAAAATTGATGTAATGTGTTTTTCATTTTAAACAATTAAAAACATTAAACTTTTCTTTTTAAAAGTAAAAATATAATGGACAATTTTGAAGTGTTGAATAAAGTGCAAGTTTTTAAATGGTTTTTAATTTATGATTTGATAATTTGAAAATGAAATACACGTGTTGTGGAATTTAACATATAAAATTCTTATTCACAATTAAATATTATTGATTTAGTATAAACAAAATAATTAGCAACCATTCCACTTGCCTTTTAAAAAAACTATATAATTATAAAATATTTATTCTAGATATTAAAATGCTTCATAAATCAATCACTAAATAAAATTTCAATAATTGAATTAAATTATGCTAGTATAGATCCATCTTAAATACGGATCTATCAGGTATCGAGAGGCATCTACTTTCTTAAGGTGTTTTTTTAATGACTTTTTATTACATAACGTGACATCGTTACATACCGTTTTATGGTTTGTGGTTTTATTCATGGCCCTTGGTCCCTTGAAGCTTCATATAGGGCCTAAGGGCCTTATTTTCCTTCCACGACTATGAAAAATCCCTCGAGACCCATCACTACTATCTGAGGCATCAAGGGAGCATATTCCACTTGGAGGATGAGTATCTGCTTAGAGGGATCATGAGGTGGTTTGAAACCTTAGAAGCTTCATTTAAAGCCTAATTCTCATTTTTTCCTCACCTTCCAATATACAAGTCTTTGAAATCCAGACCTCATGTCAAAAACCTCTTAAGATCACCCATATTACCAATGGAGGTCGAATATCCATGTTAGAGAGACTATGTGGTGGTTTGAGGTATCGATCATGGCTTATATATTTATTTTATATTCTTTTGAAAACAAGCAATTATATATGTAGAAACATAAAATGATCATAACATAATCATGTATATCTCTTCAAGACCTTTCCAACAAGCTAAAGAAGTCCAAAAACTGATGTCAAGGTAGAAAGTTATGGCAAACTTACTAAACTTTTTTTAATATTAACAATAGCATGCACACATTTTAGGACGTGTGCTTTATTTGAAATTCAATTTTTTTTTTTAGAGTTTTAACTCACCCACATATTTGTTGACATGGTTACTTCAGATTTAGGTTTGGTATGACATTCTTCATGGTTGAGACTGTAAAACCAACAAAACCTCAATTTTTCTAAATGCCTCTAAATACCTTATTTTCTACATTATTTTTAAATAGGCTACAAAAATGGATTACCCGACCAAGGTCTACAATCTTAAAAAACAAAAAAAAATTAGTTGATCATGTTAAGATGGACATACCCCTAACACACAACTATGTGTTTTCAGGGCTATAATAACTTTCATAATTTGAAAAATATATAAAATAAACATTATATATTTTTCGAAAAAATAGTTGTGCACCTCAACATCTGCACCAACAAGAACATATGCATTATATTCCTGAGGAAACATAACATATCACTATTATAACTAGCATAGATCCATCTTAAGACCGATTTTACCAAGCACCGAGAGGGATCCAATTTCTTGAGGTGTAAATTTTTTATCTAACTTTTTTACACTTTCATAAAAAATATTTCACTTTTTTAAATGTTCATAAAAATTTACATGTAAGTTAGGTTTTAAAATGGATCTATGTTGGTTTATTTATTTGATAAGCGGGACAACATCTCCTCCATACTTGGCTATAAGCATATCGCTACTCTCTGTGCAAAAACACAAATATTACATGGTCATACCAAAAAACCATAATTAAAACTTATATATTTTGGAAGCTAATTTGATTTCCTACATTTCATCTTGTTACACCGTATTTAAATTCATTGTGAAAGTACCTCGAATCATCCCACCAAACAAACACATTGTTTTTTTCCATATTTGCATTTCCACTAATAGTCATAAGATGCCATCATTAGCTTGCATTGCCACCCCTTTGCCAATTTCTAAATCTAACAAGATCCTCAAAAAGTCGTTAAAAGTTTTATATCTATAAGAATTTTAACTTTTACTATCATCGAATTCCAAATATAGAAGAGAAGTTTATCCCAATAATAAATGCCAACAAACATTACATTAAAGTCAATTTATAATCATACCATCTCTTGGAAAAATAAACAATGCATTTTTCTCCCCTTTAAACAATCATACATTTCTCTTTCAATGGTGTTTAGAAAATGCCTACTCTTTGTATTATAATTCAATATAATATGCTTGAACTATCTTTTTAATTAGTTTATGACGAATTAGTTGTGTGGGTTGCAAAAATAATTATTTAAATTTTAAAATGTTTTTAACGAATTTATCATTAAAAAAAAATTAAAATTCAAAATAATATTTAAATATTCTTTAATTTGATAAAAAAAAATGAATTGTTTCCAAATAATTTATTATTAAAAAAAATCAATTTATTATTAAAAACAAATGATATAATGTGTTTTTCATTTAAACAATTAAAAATATTAAACTTTTCATTTTAAAAGTAAAAAATATAATGGACAATTTTGGAGTGTTGAATAAAGTACATTTTTTTCAATAGTTTTTAATTTATGATTTGATAATTTGAAAATGAAATACATCTCTCATGGAATTTAACATATAAAACTTCATTCACAATTAAATTTTTTGAATTAATATAATCAAAATAATTAACAAACACAAGTGTTTGCAGCATTCCACTTGCTTTTAAAAAAAACCATATAATTATAAAATATTTATTCTAGAAATTAAAATGCTTCATAAATCAATCACAAAATAAAATTTTAATAATTGAATTAAATTATATTAGCATAGATCCATCCTAAATACGGATCTATAAAGAATCAAGAGGCATCTAATTTCTTAAAGTGTTTTTTTAATGATTTTTTATTACATAACGTTACATACCGCTACACATCTCCCCCATACCGAGTTTAATTTCTTAAGGTGTTTTTTAAATGACTTTTTATTACATAACTTTACATACCGCTACACATCTCCCCCATACTAGGTTGTAAGCACCTAGACTACTCTCGGTGCAATAAAATTAATAAAAAAAGATTCGAGACATTATAAGCTAAATATACCTAATATATTTGTCTTTTCTTTATATGTAACCATACACTCTCATCTTGGTTCACAAAAAATCTCAATTAACAATTGAGTCATTGTCTCACTAAGAGCAAACATGTCATTAAGAATCAAAGTGGAATCAAAGTGGAAAGGATAACTCTAGGTATGACATATTCGTTCCTAGTAAACTAATTATAAATTTAAGTTCTTCATAAATCATGATAAATATTTTACTCTTAGTTTATTAAATATTTTATTTTCTTAAATAAATATTTAATGATTATTGTATTTAGAGGGATTTTTAAAATTTATTAGCCAAAGAACTCTTTCTATATTATATTTACAATTAAAATTGAAAAGAAAAATAGGTATTAAATTAAATAAACATAAATACAATTACGAAATAAATATTTGTATTAAAGAGATTGTAATATCTATTCTCATATCTTTTTTTTTTTACACAAACGGTTCTTTATATTGAAAAAAGAGGACGAATTACATAGAGATGGGGGGACTGTTCCCTCAAAATCGAAGTTGGAAGTTCTTGCTTCTGTCTGTCCAGTCTTTGCTTTTCAAAGAAGGCATTAAGCCTGTTACAACTGTAAATTTTAGAAAACTGTCCTAATACAGCCCAACAGAAGAAAAACATAGTTGAGTACTAGGCAAAAACATAGTTGAACGCTAGAGGAAAGGAGCCATAAGAGGCTTTCATGATACAAAAAAGTGGAGCAGGGTGTCTCAGTTTCCATTATGGGAGCGGGAGTTCTTTCCTTTGCTTCCAGTGGTGATTCTTGCGTTCTCTTCGTCGAGATTTAGGATGATAGAGGGACTGTTTCCTTTGTTTGTTCGAATGTAGTCGACCTTAGCTTCCACAATCCTAAGGAAACTATAAAAAGACTCAAATTTACCAATTAATTTTTCAAAGTGGTCCTTTGTCTTACCAGTGCTGTTGCGGACTTCAGAGATGGAGATTTGAACAAAGATGGCCAGGTGAGATATCGTTTTTTTCATATCAATGAGGTCGCCTCTGAGCCAGCGAACTTGGGCTTCCAGGTTCGAAACTTGCAGACGAAGGTCAGGGGAGGGGCTACTTTGGGCGCAAGGAGAATCCATCAACCAGCCATTGTTGTCACCTGTCGGTTTTTGCCAATTTTTGCTACATGGCTGCTCCACAGGGCTTCCTCGAAGTTGCATGAGAGGCCCATGTCCAGCATCAGTCTGGGAGGCATGGGCCCCCGAATTAAAAAGACTTGGATCGATACCAATGAACCCAGAGCCTCTAAATCCTTGGCCTAGACTAGGTTCCAAAGGAACCCATCTTCTGCATTTATCAGCTTCGACTACAACATGTTGCTTGCGACGAGTTTTCTTTGAAGGGCCGATTTGGCCGAGCTCCATACCACCGTTACCATTTCCATGAAACAAATCTGAGAGACATCTTTTTGAATTGGCCCCCCCGGGGTGCTCTTGCCCTCGACACTTGTGATAATTCAGGGCGGGAGGGCAGAGCTTTCCGTCTTCCATGCTTGCAGAGCGCCCAGAATGCGCAGACAGGTAGAGTAATGAGGGTAGACCAGGGAAATCAAGGAACGAGGGGTGAGACGAGAACATTGGTAGTGCGGAGAGGTCGCCACCTTCTGGCCTGAAATAATGCTTGGGCACCTTGGGCCTCATCCCCCTTAAATGCACACATGCGAGCCATGTGTAGAAGGCCATAAGTGGCCACCAATTCAGGTGAGGAGACGTGAGGAAATTGCTTAGGGGGCAGGGGAAGATTTGGTAGTTAATGCAATGAGGGTTAGGCTTAGGGATGTTTAGATTAAGGTTGGGCAAGTCCATTAGGAGAGGGATAGGGGGGTGATGGAGGGTAGGAGTAATGGGATTCCCAAGTAGCAGGCAGGGGTTATGGAACCCATATATATTTTGATAAACTTGGTCATGAATAATCGCAAGGCCACAATTTAGTCCAGCTCCTATGTTGGCCATGGAATCCGCACTAGAGTTGTTGTGCCGAAGGATTTGAACAAAAGAGATAGAATGGAAGTCTTTGATGAGGAGGTTGAAGTGTTGATGCAAAGTTGTAGCGGGCTTTCGACGGTGGTTTTCCATTGCCCTGGATGCCCGGATCACAATCATGGAGTCGCCAAATACTATCAAATTTTGAACATCATTCTGTCTTGCTATTTCCATACCTTTGATTAGGGAGAGCCACTCGGCTTCATTGTTTGTTCGCTGACCAATTCCCCAAGCAAAGTCGTTCATTTTGTTTCCATTGGGGTCTATGAGGACCCCCCCCCCCCCCCCCCCCCGCACCTGCCAACCCTGAATATCTATTCTCATATCTTCCCCCATTACAATATTAGAAAACTATAATAATTATAATACTTTAAAATAATTAGTATATATCCATTAACTTTGGATTTACCAAGAGGGATCGAATCTTTTGAGGTGCAATTTTTTCTAAATGAGTTTAAATAAAAAACTAGCCTTATTCAAATTGAAAAGCTTAAAAGGATGATTAATGAAACTAGTATATATTTGGGTCGTCCAATTTTTTCCTCAAGTTTTACACTTTAAAAACATTTACAAAGAGTCATCTTCCTAAATTGCACGAAGATGAGTATTGTAAGATTTATTTTAGGAGTTAGCTAAACTCTATACCATTTTCACATCTCTCCGACAACTTTTGTAATTAAAATCTCCATCTTGTCCTAACTGTACATCATTCTAGTTCACAACATGAGTAGTATCGTGCACATATTTATTTAAAAATGATATATGAAAAACATTATGTATTTCTAAGTTTGGTGGCAAAGCCAGTTGGTATGCCACTGCTCCAACCTTAGACAATATTTCAAAAGGACTGCAATACCTGGGTGCCAACTTGGCACAGCTCCCCAATTTCAGTGAACTCTTTTTCGGTCTTACCTTGAGGAATACAAATTAAACTGCATTAATGATATATGAAAAACATTATGTATTTTATCACTTGCCCAATGTTGCGATTCCGGAGAATAGTTTCCCTCCTTCCAAGGATACAATCCGGTTCCACCGGAAAATCTTCGTCTTGTCCCACATGTATATCATTCCAGTTCACAACATCAGTAGTATCGTGCACATATTTATTTAAAAATGATATATGAAAAACATTATGTATTTTTAAGTTTGGTGGCAAAGCCAATTGGTATGCCACTGCTCCAACCTTAGACAATATTTCAAAAGGACCGCAATACCTGGGTGCCAACTTGGAACAGCTCCCCAATTTTAGTGAACTCTTTTTCAGAGTTGCAGGTTTTAAGCCATGGCTATGGCGTTGTCAAAAGAGACCGTTCCTCTGGTTTGAGTTGTTAAAGCGTTGTTGTTTTCGAATTCTTCGTTGTGAATTGAGCGAGTTTGCCAAACTGTTAGAGTAATAGAAATTCTATGGAACTTGTCGTTTTGGTTTGAGTAAATGATACGCCTGGTGTAAAAAGACCGAGGGTTTCCTGTCTCGTCTTCGGCGTGGAAACATCCTGTAGCTGGTTAAAGTGGAAAGCTTTGGTACTTACAATAATGTAAGTTTTCCTGTAACGAATAATAATTCATTCAATGTGTTTTCATCTTTCAGTTTTGAAGAGATAACTGTCAACTAATTCTAAGCCATCGTTTTTATGTCAGTTGTAGGTGATAAAGCAGGGAATTGAGCAAGGGTTTCGAAAGTTGGCAAGCTTTCTTTCGGGTAAGCTTCGGGTCTTTCCGAAAACCCTCGTAGGTGCTTTGGCTGTGGTTGAAGAAGTTTCAAGGGTGTGAGAAGTTGGTCCTGCTGTGTTTCGTCGTTGTTTGTAGGATGAAGAACTTCGAACTACCATTTGTAAATCGAATGATACTATTTTCCGGTGTTGTGATTTTTTTGTTTGGTTAAAGAATTTTGGTTCTATACCATGTTGTCGATCTTCGTTGACTGGAAATGTAAGGCTCGTCAATGACAAGGGTTTTAAGAACTCATTTCAATAAAGGTTTTGGGTATAAACCCTGTAAGTTTTTGTTTGGGAAAAACACGTTGTAAAATCTCGTTCTGTTCGCCACGACTTCATTCTTGAAGTTGGGACGATGTGAAGTTTTAAAGACTAAAGGAAATAGTGATAGTAAGAAACGATAACAGTATGAAAATGTGCACTGAGAAACTGTTTGATGACTATTGATACAGTTTTGATATGATGATCATAATCATTTATTTGCTGCTATGTTGTTATAATGCCACCAAAATATGATATATAGAATATATGATTTCTATCTATTATCTATGTACGGTAATGATAAGAATAATTCCATACAACTATATATAAAATTAAACATTGTTTACTTTTCACATAGTTAAAGAAAACATGTATAATATATATATTCAATATTATACAGAACTTCCTACTATTATTTAACTATAGGAAATGATACAATAAACATATGAATTATTCTATTTATCTATTGAATTCAAAATGGAAATCTACTTATCTTTTAATCTATCTTTAATTTGTGTATCTATACTGGAGTACGATGCACAAACAACATGGGGAAAAATATAGATATTGGTTTATCAATTCCAATTCATCATTTAAATTTGAACTTACAGACTGTAATTAAATCTAGAATTAAATTCCTTTCTGAAACAGAAAACAGAAAATACTAACTATACAGAACAGAATTTATAGCTAAAGTAAAGTAGAAAATTTGTAGAATCTGGATAAATCTGTAGGGCAACAAACAGCCCAAGAAGACTGTTCCACCCAACCAATTCCTGAAAACAATCTAGAACTGCCTTAGGACCCCCGAGCCTATTCACTGAACCACCAAGAGGAAGAAACTCGGGAATCAGGACTTCTTCTTGCTGTAGCAATTAATTTTTGAATCTTCAATAGGTAGCAGTCCAATAGACTTGCATCAACAACTCTGTTTCTTCTCAGCAACATGTAGACTTAAGATTTCAGTCACCACTAACCTCCCTATTCGAATCTCTCAGTGATCACCTGATGCACATGAGGAAATATTCTGCAGAAATATTGATTAAGAGCTGCCTGCTCAATTCGAATTTGCCTTTATAAGCTTCCTAGGCCTTTTTAGATGTTATTGGGTCATTAAATGAGTTGCCCGCTCACTCCCTCCACATGGGGGATAATGCCTTATTTTTAGGGTTAGTTGTCCCATAACCAACATTTAGTGGTGTGATGCATTTGCTGCCATCTGTCCCATACTTTCCAACATCTTCCATTCCTCCTAGTGGGTCAGTGAACACTCATTCAACAGTCCTCTTGGGTGTTTGTCTCCTAATTAATTTATTTAAATAATAATATTCAATAATTACATTCATCCATGATCAAAACTGATTATAATTACAAAACTTTGTAATTAAATTTAACATAAAGTATTTTGCAAATAAAATAATAATTCTCAGAAATTTGGGTAGGTGACATACACTCCCCCTTAAGTCTCAACATCGTCCTCGATGTTGGCTAATCACTCCTTGAGTGTTCCTGAAACAGAGTTGGGTATGTTGCCCGCATACTACTCTCCAACTCCCAGGTTGCCTCTTCTGGGCTAAGGTGCTTCCATTGCACCTTCACTTGCCCAATGCTGCGATTCCGGAGAACAGTTTCCCTCCTTCCGAGGATACAATCTGGTTCCATTGAAAAATCTCCGTCTTGTCCCACCTGTACATCATTCCAGTTCACAACATGGGTAGTATCGTGCACATATTTCTTTAAAAATGATATATGAAAAACATTATGTATTTTTAAGTTTGATGGCAAAGCCAGTTGGTATGTCACTGCTCCAACCTTAGACAATATTTCAAAAGGACTGCAATACCTGGGTGCCAACTTGGCACAGCTCCCTAATTTCAGTGAACTCTTTTTCGGTCTTACCTTGAGGAATACAAATTAAACTGCATTAATGAAATGCTAAGTTGCCAGGGTACCCGTATTGGGGGGTTGGGCACCCGTACCAGTACCGGGTACCCGTACCGCCGTACCGGGTACCGGGACTGGTACCTCTGGGAGTACCGCGTAAGTACCGGGTACTTGGTCACGGATTTTAGGGTACTTCCGGGCATGAAATTGAAACGCAGACTGGAAATTTCACGGTTATTAGTATTACTTATTACTTATTAACTTATTTTATTGCTAATTACTAATTACTAATACACTATACAGTAATGTAATACTGTAAATTTAAAACTTTAGATTATACAACTTAAAAGTTATATAGTATACACCCATTAGCATGCTTTCCAAACTAAAGATTCAGGTTGCTCATGTCAAAGGCTGGCCCAATATACATGGTGTTAATGAATGGACATGACTCAGAAAAACAACTACTACAACAACTCTGTCTCATAATTTCTGCTGTTTGCATGGCTGTAATTAGAGAACATGCATGAGAACTGCCTATTAGAGTGCTTTTACCTCATTCATTTAGCTGTCTTTCAGTATAATAACTAATATGTTTACAAGTATCATCACATCACACTTTTTCCAAGGTTATGCTATGTCTAATCAGCACACCAGGCTTAGTATTGTTTCCAGGATAGCAATATTTGACAAACTGCCATCTCACTGTCATATATTCAGTCATGCTGTAATCTAATCACTTTAACAATTTCCCTCGAGAATAAAGTTCCAAGGTCAACACAGCTTGTCAGTTATGAAATCCACTCATGGAGTAACATTGACAATTTCAGGAATCCTACCCCACATGAAAAGGAGATCGATTTCTAGGTTGGAATGGCCAATTTCACTTAAGGTTTCATAATAGCAAGTTTTTTTATGACTTTAGCTTAGTCAAATCAACATGCTTTCCAACCACAGTTAACTAACCAAGCAAGATAAACTGCAGCTTTTATTCAAGGCCTGTTTGTAGCTTTGGTAGGATTAGCATAAATGCTAATTATAATAAGACAGTCAACTTGCTTTCCAGTTTGTCAAACCTAGCAACAGAAAATAGGATTAAGTTGGCTTTTTGACAAAATGGTAAAACGAATTAGGGTCCTTAAAAATCCAATTATCAAGGATGCCACATTGCCATCTACAAATCAAGGTGAGTTTAATGTTTAGGAAAATCAACCTAAGGTTTTTAGCATGATGACCTTTTGCAACCTCATACTAATAGTTAAAACACGTCTGCATGAGACATTTCAAAAGGACAAGTAGGCTTTTACAGCTTTCATAAAATGGAGCGCACTAACAAAAAGGAAAAAAGCATTTGAATGGAATCAAACATGGATGGGTATAAATCAAAAGGTAAACAACAACTAGTGGCCGAGTTCCTTGATATGGCTACAGACAGATTATCATAAAAGAAAATGTTCCTGCAATAATTTTAAAGTTTTTCAATTTTAAATTTTTTCGTATTAATAATTATTAATTTTAATTTAGCTTAATTTTCAGTTTTATTAATTATATTTATATTTAATTATAAATATATTAATATAATTATTAATTATAAATTTATAAAATTATATATATATATATATATATATATATATATATATATATGTCTACAGTACCTCGACGTACCCAAGTACCCTATTTCAAAAAGTGGCATACCCGTACCCGTACCAGTACCCAAGTACCCTCGCAACTTAGATGAAATGTGAATTTTAATTTCACTTGTCAATTAGATGTGCATTTTTGTTTTTACATGTCATTAATATCTATATCTCAAGCCCATATATATATATATATATATTCTCTTTATATTTATATTTTTAATATGGAAAATTTGATTTTTTTCATGGTCTCATTGTCTCCTTGGTAACGTACTAGACAAGGTAAGTGTTTCAAATTACAATCACCGTCCTTTTGCAATTATTTAAATATATTCACCTACCATCCACGATATCTGAAGAATAGCACGAAGGTGATTATTTCAGCTGGAAAATATATATATATATATATATATATAATTGTTTATTTTGAATTTGAAACACTTACCGTGTCTAGTACGTCTAAACCAAGGAGACAATGTTCTTCATCATTTATCTCTCTTATATATATATATATAACAATCAACGTCTTTTGCAATTATTTAAATATTTTCTTCATCATTTATCTCTTATATATATATATAAATAATTGTTTATTTTGAATTTGAAATACTTACCGTGTCTAGTACGTCTAAACCAGGGAGACAATGTTCTTCATCATTGTATCTATTCTTCATCATTTATCAATTATATATAATTGATAAATGATGAAGAATAGATACAATGATGAAGAACATTGTCTCCCTGGATTAGACACAATTCGAAATAAACAATTATATATATATAAGAGATAACTGATAGAAGAAGATATTTAAATAATTGCAAAAGGAGGCGGATTGTTAACTGGTTCATCAGTTACCATCCACACTGGACAGTCCCGTCCTCAGAGATCGTGGGCGTGTGACAGTCGCGAGAGACCGTAGGCGTTTTCTGTAGTTCGATTTCAATGATGGCAGAGAATCTAGGCATACAGTAGAAGTAAAAATTTCAACGAATTTCTCATAGATAAAAACGAATTAAAAGGCGAATCTAAATACAATTTTAATTGGAATGGCATTCATTTCCTTCAGCCTAATTTATTGACCAACCCCTGGAATTTCGAAATAACTAATGCAGTAAAGTCAACGATTAACTTTGCTGCATGCCCCTTGCCATGCATCTCAGGAATTGACAATCAAGATAATGATTGCTGTCCGCTCATGTTCAGAACAGCAAGCAGCTAATTTGACTCACCAGTACTTAACTCGGCTCGATTTGTGTAAGCAATGCATAAGTGAGCATTGCATTCTCTGAGCATTGCATTCTCAGGGATCCATCCATAAATGTGGCGTTCCAATTTTCTAGAAAGCACAATATATTGAATAGCCAGAGGTTTGAGGCATGCTCTTTGGTTTGATGGGATGTTCTTCATAGACTAATATTGAATAACCTGCAGAGCCTTGATGCATGCTCTTTGGTTTAATGGGATGTTCTTCATTGCTTGCCTGCTCGGTGATACAAAGTGATATAGTTGATGACCATCCAGATTTGTGTCCATGCTTGAGAATACAGATGGCACATTAAAATCTAAGATCTAAGGTTTCTCTTGAAAACTTAAATTTGAGACTGAACATGAGTACTGGGAATTTAGAATATTGATACATGCTCATGGTTCTGAATTTCTGGGCATAAGGAACTTCCCAACTGAAAGGTGGGGAGCCAGCATAGAGAGTTGTTAAGATTGTGATTTTAGAGGCCGATACTTTTTAGTTGCATTTGTTTTTCATGTTCGAGAATTTTTACAGATTTTCACTCTTTCTTAGAATAAACTAGCGTAGCTATCAGTTATCATATGTAAACTGAGATAGTATATTTGAGAATTTTTATAGATAGCTATCAATTATCATATCTAAACTGAGAGAGTATATTTGAGAATTTTTATAGATTTCAGCCCTTTCTTAGAATAGACTAACATAATTATCAGTTATCCCATATAAACTAGTTATCACATATAAACTGAGATACTGGATTTGAGAATTTTACACATTTAAGCTATTTCTTAAAATAAATTAACATAACTATCAATTATCAAAGTGATATATATATATATAAATATATGATAATTGTTTATTCTTGACAATCTCATCTTCCTATAAATTAGGAACAATAACGATAATATAAATAAATAACGATAATATAAATACACAACGATAATATTTTTTCAAACGGCATGTAATCACACATTCTGTCGATCCTCTCCATCTAACCTTTAACATCAGGAAACTATGGAAAGTTTGCATTTTTACAATACTTATCTGTTTGAAAGGAACTTAACTTGTATTGTCATTGCTGCAGGTGGTATCATATAATGGCAATCATTTCAGCAGACAGCTTATCACTTTCGATTGCTTTTAGAGAGGAGAGGGACACATTTGGTCCCATCAATGGACATGTGACCGCTCCAAAAAATTTATGCTCGACAATTTCAAATGATGCTGGTTTTAGGGAGGAGAGGGACACATTTGGTCCCATCAATGGACATGTGAGCTCTCCAAAAATTTTATGCTCGACAATTTCAAATGCTGCTGGTTTTAGGGAGGAGAGGGACACATTTGGTCCCATGAATGTACCGGCAGACAAGTATGTAATTAAATCCATCCAAATTTTTTTATGTCCGACAATTCAAATGTTGTTGGTTTGGGTGTTTACTTTTTGTGTGTATGAAAAAGATATGAATATAGAAAGAAATTATTTTAATGTCCACGAGGTTAATAATAGTGTATAGAATAGATCGCTTCACCACCTGATTTCTGCAACTCAGTGCTTTTCTTGTTCAACTTGATGATGAGTGCCCTCAATTTCTCCATGCTCTTTTGACTGAATAGGTTATCCCAAGAGCTAGCTGTCAGGATATTTGCATAGTTGGCCCTACTGTCTTTGAAGGTTTCACACTCGAAAATAAAATGTTTTTCTGTTTCCACTTTCTCGGAAGTCCAAACTATACACACCCTTTCTTCCCAAGCTTCCTTTGGTCTTTTCTAGCCCCCAGTTTCACAATGGAGTTGATGGGAATTGGTTCTTAATTGAGCAATAAGTATTTTGGCTCTCCAAGGTATATTGGCCCCTATGTATGCTTTTTGATGATTGTTGTAGGTGGGGTTAAACTCTTCAATATAATAATCTTTTTTTCTCCCCAACCCTTTATCGCAAGCTCGTTTGTGGAACCTATCGATAACTAACTCCTTTATCTCTTTACTGTTGTAGCCTAAACATTCAATAATCTAAAAAGCACTTACACATTCATATACAGTAAAGATTTTTATTCTGATTTCATCAAAAATATATTTTCAAATAAAGAAAACTGAACTTTAATTAAGGGTAGTTTACATTCATATCACCCCGCTTCAACCTCGCTTCACGCACATGACCAGTTTGAGTAGTCGTGGCTCTATGTACTGGTAGCTAAGGCATGAGGCATGAATAGTTGGTAGTGGTGTCGACGGAGGATGATACGATGAATACCTCGCGTGTGTAGTGTGTCCCTCAGTTAGAACAATATGCGTTGATGGAAGCCACAGGGACACATCAATGTGTTAGCATGTGGTTGGACTTGGCGAGCTTACAAGGACAACACCCTCAGGGTGCCTTCAAGGATTGATACTAGCTGAGCATGCGTTGCATAGATTGGTCAGTAGTCGATCATTCAAGTGTTGGCTCGGGGGTGACAATATGACAGACTATGTTTTCTAAGGTTGGGTGACAATGTGGTTGTTGGCGCATCATCTACAAGGAAACGTGCACATACATTCTGCACATCTCGATGGTGTCTAACGCAGGTTTGGTCAAGTTGGTTTTGGTAAGGCGTAGTCCGGGTGATACTTGCGGTTGATGGCCAAGCCGAACTAGCAATATCACGTTGATTCCACATGTGTCTAGGCTTTCGGACGGTATGGGACGCTCGAGAGGGATCGAAAAAGCCTAGGCTCATGACAAATGGTATCAGAGCCCACATTCGGTTTCAGCAGACATGGAAGTGTCTCTTCACCACCAATGCCCCTTTCACTGGAGGCCCCGGTGGAGCTGCATTGATGAGGACGTCAACATCTTTAAGTGTGGGAGAATGTCACAACCCTGCGTTCATAAGAATTTTGGTAGCCTTGGTGGCCGGTTGTTGGTTGGAGCCTCAGTCAGACGGACGGTGGACTAGCATGTTTGATCGCTAGGAGGACCAAGGATCATGTCGATTCGAGTAGGCTGAGGTAACTGGCGAGACTCTAAGTAGTGGTCTCGACGAAGGATGATACGATGAATACCTCGCGTGTGTAGTGTGTCCCTTGGTAAGAACAATATGCGTTGATGGAAGCCACAGGGACACATCAATATGTTAGCATGTGGTTGGCCTTGGCGAGCTTGCAAGGACAACACCCTCAGGGCGCCTTCAAGGATTGATACTAGCTGAGCATGCGTTGCACAGATTGGTTAGTTGTCGGTCATTCAAGTGTTGGCTCGGGGGTGACAATATGACAGACTGTGTTTTCTAAGGTTGGGTGACAATGTGGTTGTTGGCGCATCATCTACGAGGAAACGCGCACATACATTCTGCACATCTCGATGGTGTCTAACGCAGGTTTGGTCAAGTTGGATTTGGTAAGGCGTAGTCCGGGTGATACTTGCGGTTGATGGCCAAGCCGAACTAGCAATATCACGCTGATTCCACATGTGTCTAGGATTTTGGACGGTATAGGACGCTCGACAAGGATAAAAAAAGCCTAGGCCTGTAACAATGGATTGTTTCACTTTAAAATATAAAATATATGAAACATATTATCACATACATGACAATAAAAATTTAAAATCATTTTATATATAATAAAAATATAAAATATAGGAAAGATGTTGTCACATACATCACAACAATACAATTTTTCATTAAATGATTGGTAATCATATATTTGATGCATTTTGAAAAAGTTAAAAAAGTTAAATATAAAAATAAGTGTTTTAAGAGTACTGGGTCGTTTCACAAGAAACATGTTGTTGCATACATGACAATAAAAATTTATAATCATCATATAAAATACAGGGAAGATGTATCACATACATGACAACAATACAATTTTTTATCAAATTATTGGTAATCACATTTTGATGCATTTTGAAAAAGTTAAATATAAAAATATTAGTGTTTTAAGAGTAGTGGGTTCTTTCATTGTAAAATATAAAATATAGGAATGATGTTGTCACATACATGACAATAAAAAAAATAAAAATTAAATTCATTACATATGTAAAAATATAAAATAAAAAAAAAGATGTTGTCACATACATGACAATAATACATATTTTACTAAATTATTGGTAACTACGTGTTTGATGCATTTTGAAAAAGTTAAATATAAAAATATTAGTGTTTTAAGAGTTGCGAGTTCTTTCATTGTAAAATATAAAATATAGGGAAAAGATGTTATCATGGTTATCACATACATGATAATAAAAATAACTTCATCATATATATATAAATATAAAATATATGAAAGATGTTGTTACGTACATGACAATAAAATATAGGAAAGATGTGATTCATCATATATATATATAATGAATTTTTTTATTTTTTTATTTTCTATTGTCATGTGACAACATCTTTCTTATATTTATATATATAGTGTTTCATAGGGACTCGTTCCGTAGGGTCGGGGTACATTTCCAACGTTTCCCATGCTCCAAGATGGGGGGCGCTTGGTGAAACCATTTTGCCATGTTCCCCTTTTTGTGGAACTCTGCGAAACATATTACGAGACATTTTGCAAAATAGGGGACGTATAGGAACCCCTCCCGAAAGAATTGATTTCTAATTTAGTAGTTCTGATTTCAAGCTCTAATATTCATTGAGTTATCTAACATTAACATTGACACTCTCCTTGTCTTTCATTTTCTATCCTTTTACTTAAATTTTTAACATTACCATTAATTGTTTCATGATGTTTGAGAGTAGTTCCAAGTTTCCAACGTCATTGGATTTCATATGCAAAAGATAGAATTTTAGGTCCCATTCAAAATTCAACAGGGTTAACAATATTCATGATTTCATGATTACAATGTTTCCACCATAATCTATCATGTATGAGGGTATGAGATTGGCATTGAATTGAGCACATCAACTCCTATATCATGACCTTAATAAAAATGTACCCTTCACTCAATTAGCAAAATCATTTATTAAGCATAGGAAGCTTTTTGGTTTTCTACTTTATTTTAAAGCTTGGATTAGGAGGTTTCATCAAAATTGTGGGGTGTTGACTAATGTCCTTGGAGGATCAACTTCGAGATTCGAGGTAGAAGAAAGAGCAAGAGCCTAAGAAAAGGGGGCACATGGTGCTATTGATGAATAAGATTCCAATATCTGAAATTCAAATACTAAAATATGATGAATTATATCGACCATGTGTTTCAATTGCACAATGATGAATTTAGTATTTAGTATTTAAATGGTGATGGGACCAGCATAGATCCATCTTAAACCCGTATCTATCAAGCACCGAGAGGGATCCAATTTCTTAAGGTGTATTTCTTTTTTTAAATTTAAACTTAAGAAATTTGATCTTTTTTGATTGATAGATCCGGGTTTAAGTTTTAAGTTTTTATTTTATAAACGAACATCTATTTTTTAATTACTTTTCATAATATTTTATTTTATGAACCAACATGGATTTTTTTAAAATACTTTCCAAATACTTTTTACGTTTTATTAGATGATTATAGGATTTTTTTAAAATACTTTTTACGTTTTATTAGATGTAACGCTACATAACGCTACATCACACACGTTAGAAGATCTCCCCCATACTAGGCTGTAGAGCACCTCGTTTCACTCGGTGCAATGAGGCATTGTTATGTTAATATGTTGAGATTTATATATTTTTAATCATTTTGAAGATGGACTTCTCTATGTTAGGGACCCCGATATCCCCCACCCCCCATGAATTTTCCTAAAATTTAGGGGTGGTCTCCGCACATCCCCCATGTGCATTTTCCCGCTCCCACGTCCTAGAAGCTTGCTAGAACATTATATATATATATATATATATATATATATATATATATATATATAGACAGAGAGAGAGAGAATTTATTGCATTGAGAATAACAAATTAAATTTTTTGGAGAACATATATGGATTCAATTTTAAATTTTACTTGAGAACTAAAAAAATTAAAACTAGATGAGAATTTAAGATGAATCTATGTTGACCCAGGGATGTAGATCAAGTGGTGATAGAGTGTATTGTTAAGGCACTCCTTGAGACATCATTGGTTCAAACCTTAGCAAACTCGTGCCCCAGAGATGAATCTATGTTGATGCAATGCATATAATAAGATCCATTTTAACTTTAAAGATCAAAATTCTTTGAAATATAAACCGTTTTTAGAAAGCAAAATTTAGGAAAGATTTGAAATTCAAAGGATGTAATCCCACCCTTTTTGCACTTGGTACAAATTCATTACTTACAAATATAAAAGAGAAATAATACATAAAAATACTATTTTATTTTCAAATTTTTTCTTTAAATATTATATTGGGTTAATATATGAATAGATGTTACAATTTTTTTAATATTGAATTATAAAATTTAATATAAATTTATTTCTATTTGTATATATATTTATCTAATTTATATTATGTTATGTTTATTTTTAAGTCTTATAATTAATATCACTTTTATTTTCATTTTTACAAGGATTAATAAATAATCAAAATATAAATAAAAATACAATTATTATAATATAAACTCAATAACATCATATTACAAGAATTAAACATAAGTAAAAAGAGTAACAATCATTCTTTTCCAACCAACCAAACTACGAGTAATGAACTTTCAATTACACGTTGAAAAAATTATGCAAATGGCTAAATGAATCATTTTTATTTTCCTTTGCGGAATCCATCGGATGTCATTTAAATACCTATCACAAAGTATCGCCATCTCACTCGACAATAATTTAAGAGAAGGTGCCTCCGCTGCTGCCCCTGTTTCTACGCGTACCAATATCTGTTATATTGCGGACTCGTCTCTCTGCGCTAAATTTTAAAAGGAAAGAGGAATTCAACTACCGAGTGGCCCAAAATCCCGACAATGGAGCAGCTGCCGCCCCACAGGAAACCGATCGTCCATGAAATTCTGAGGGCACTGTTCAATTATGCCGCTGTCAAAACCCATGTCAGTTACGACGCATTTCACACCTCCACAAAACACGTCCACTCTGGTAAGCAAACCATTTCAATAATCCCTTTACAAGAATTTACAAAGGTAGAACAGAGCCGAGGCGATGCATGTGACTATTTTGTATCTCTGCTCCCAATCCAGAAGTCTGCTTGCAATATCCTTATTGGAAATATGTTTGACCAAGCTGTCCTCGGGCATGCATTCATAAACCATAGTTAGCTGCCCCTTCTAATGGAACCACCCCAATAGCTATACCAAGTTTCGATGGCAAAGGTAATTGATAACGCTGATGTCTGATATAAATTTGTCTTTACCTCATTTGAAGTCATTGGCCATGCGTCTAATTACTGCAACCACATTTTTTTTTCCTTTTGGAAAATCCCTCTGTAAACGGTTCCGAAGTCGCCTCTTTCAAGCTTGGCTTCTGCACTGAAGTTATTGCTGGCCTTCCTTAGGTTTTTCTGTCTGAACTCCCGCGGCTTGCCTACAATGTTCTCTAACTCGCCAAATATATTGCTTGCTGCCTCTGTTGAAGACTTACAGTACTCGAGGAAAACAATAATTCCAATTGCCGCGACCAATGCGAAGGATAGGCACATAGAAAGTGCATTATTGTTATGACGTTCTTTGTTTGTTGTTTAACCTGTTCCACTTCTGAAGCTTGAGCAATTCAAAGATATTTGCAGATGGAAGAACTATTCACTAGTAATCCGGAGCGGCTGAAACCTTGGCAGGACAAGAATGAAGAAGGTAGGCATTATATCCAAAGCAATATACTCTGCCTTACAACCCCAAGCCACGGGCCTCCTTAAAATTACCCCAAGGATGCCCTTAAGATAGCCGAGGAATGCAAAGCTTACATTTTGACAGTGTATGTATTTCTATTCTTTAGTTTCCAACTGGAAGAAAAAATCAAGATTACAGAGTTTGTAGTCTTGAATGGCTGGAGACATACTCAATATGGGAGTCCCACTCCAAAGGGCACCTACCCTTCTAGCCTTATCACAATAGGCCAGTGTCTCATTGGGATTTGAACCAAGGTGGGAAGAGTGCGAAACTTACTTTCTCACCATTTGCGAAACTTACCTTCTCACCATTCAAGCAATTGACCCCTCGTCACCATTATTTAAGTTAGCACATGCATAATTACTTAATGGAGAGGCATGGGGCGACCAATGTGGTGCTTATAACGTGAGAGTTCTTGGCTCTCAACCAATGAAGGATTTTGACTCTGGACTTGGTGAAAGCTCAAGGGGACGTAGCTCTATGCTGGCTCTTACCGTGGATCTCAATGATCAACCCCAAGCTATGGATGTTGATCAAGGTTGATAGATTAAGTCTAACAAGAGAAAGGAGGCTTTGACTCCCACTCCTTTGGATAAGCCTGCTAGAGCAACAAGTCCCACTCCTTGGGAAAAATCATTCAAGGAAGTTGTGGCTTGTTCCCTAGTCAAGGGTGCCTCTTCCATGGATAATGTAGCATTGACCATCAGATTCAATAATTTGGGGAACCCTTTATTTCTTAAATGAAGTTTTGTATTCTTTCTTGGAATGTGAGAGGGATGACAATCCTAGGACATAAGCAGTTTGCTTGGGGAGTTTGCACAAGGCAAAGCTAGATAATATATTTCTCTAGGAAGTGAAGTTTGTTGGTATTGAGCTTTGCAAAACACATGAGATATGTGTGGATTGGACCTTTCTGGACTACAGACAACATTTAGGGGGTAAGGGGGGTAGTGATTGCTATCAGTGTTTTAAAAATAAGTCAACTCGAACTTGGATTGGGCCGAGTTGACCCCCATGGTTTATAAATCGGCTCGGCCAACTGGTTTGGTATCAAACCGGTTGAGTAAAGGTTTGATTCAGCCAGTTCGATACCAAACCGATCGAGTCAAGGTTTGACTCGACTAGTTCGGTACCAAACCAATCAAACAGGCCGAGTCCGACATAAGCTGAGTCCTACATAAGCTGAGTCTGACATAACTCAGCCGAGTTTGACATAATTTAGTCAAGTTGATGTTGGTTTGATTGAGGAGCACACATGGAAGGATAAGACCATTTAAAAAAATGACCTTTCTACTAAAACCTTAAGAGTAAACCCCGACTCAAGCCTATAAGGAAACTCCACCACCCTCTACTTGCCTCGTACCATTTTCATTGAGCATTTGGAGCTTTTGGAGCAGAATTACAGGCTGAGCTGTTAGAGGTTTTGGAGCTTGTTGGGCAGTCTTCTTGGATTGTTTGTAGTGGATTTGACATCTGATTGAGGCTATAGCCCAACTTGAAGCTTGGAGGATTTTCTATCCATCTCAATGTTATTTGTGACCTTTGAGTTGTTTTGTTGGTTGTTTCCACTGTCCCAGTCCAACAGTCCAACTGTCTATGTATGTTAATAGTCTGAAATGAGTCAAATTTGACCTTGTTTTTGTCATAATTTTTTTTACAAGAGGTCTAAACTATGAGTAAAATTTATCTTTATATTTTGTTGAAAAAACAATTAAAATAGGCACATTTTAATTTGCAGATTTGTTCAACAGTTCAACTTTGCATTTCCCATGGCCCAAAGAGAGAAAGACCCTACATGGATCCTTGCTGATATCATTGACAGTAGGACGATAATTCACAAATTTGCAATAAATTGATTGGGGGTGTTCATAGGTTGAAGCAACACTTGGCTAGTGTAAGAGGCCATTTTGCCCCCTGTGAAGCACCAACAGAATTGGTTGGAGCAATAAGGTTGGAATTGCAACAACAGTTTGAAAAATTTGAAGCAGACAAGGCTAAATAATAGACTGAAATAAATGTTGAAATAGGGAGGAAGAAACAACATGCCACGATGACTAGATCTAGTTCAAATCCTAGCTTTGGTTTTGAAGACTCTTCTTATATCCCTTCTTCCAATGTTAGGGACCCCTTTAGTTATGTTCCTCCCACTCATGCTAACCAACCTAAAAAGAAGAAGAGGACCATTCAAAGATATTTCCCCACACCTTCCCACACTTCTGCTAGTGCCTCTCAATCGAGTCAAACTCAACCCACCTCAGAGAATCATTGGGAGAAGCAATACAAAGTTGCTTATGAATACATAGCTAGATGGTGGTATGATGCAGATATCCCTTCAATGCTTTCCGCTCACCCTATTACCATTCTATGTGGGATTCCATTGTTGCTATTGGTAAGGGCTTCAAAGGCCCTAGTATGCATGACCCGAGGGGATCTCTTTTGAACAAAGAAGCTGTGTCCATATATGAATACTTGAAGGGATTTAGAGAGTCATGGGTCAAAATAGGATGTATCATCATGTCAGATGGATGGACTGATGAAAGGAATTGTACTATACTAAATATCCTTGTCTCTTGTCCACAAGGAACCATGTTCTTGAAATTAGTTGATGCATCTGATAAGGTGAAAGATGCAAACTTGTTATTTCATCTTTTGGATGAGATTGTTGTGGAGGTGGGGTGGCCAATGTTGTTTAGATCATCACAGATAATGTCTCTAACTATGTTCTTGCCGATAAGAGATGTTAGAGAGAAAATACGCAACCATATTTTGGACCCCATGTGCTACACATTGCATAGCCCTCATGCTTGAGGATATAGGTAAACATGATTGGATCAAGAATACTGTAGAGCATGCTAAGAGCATTACAAAATACGTCTACAACCACTCATGGGTATTGAACCTAATGATGAAAAACACCGAAGGAAGGAAACTTGTTAGGCCTGTTATCACAAGATTTGTTACTCATTTCCTCATGTTGCAATTTCTTCTTTCCCAAGCATAAAACTTGCAAAAGATGTTTTCAAGTGATGAATGGAATGCATCTAAGTGGGCTCGCAAACAAGATGGAAAGGACACCAAAAAGAAGGTTAATGAGACAACACATTTTGGAAAAAAACAACAAAGGTTGTGAAAATTTCTAAGCGTCTTGTTAAGGTGTTGTGGTTAGTGGATGGGGAAAAATTGGCCTTGGGTTACATATAGGAGGCTATGGATCATGCAAAGAAGCAGATAAGGGCAGCTTGCAAAGATACAGTAGCAATGGCATTGCAAGTGAGGGACATTGCCAAGAAGATTGTGCGTAAGGAGTAGATGGGAGTTGGTCAAGGGTAGTGTTGGGATGGTCAACACCTTATTTTCTTGTGCCTTGGATTTTGTTTAAGTGAATAATACCCTCTCTCCATATATTCTTCTCTATCAGTTGTTTAAACAGGGATAGCCCTTGGTACACTATCTCTATGTTTTGATTGTTGATGCCCTTAATTGTTTGTTGTATGTTTCCCATTTGCAAGAGAAAATTCACGGTATTTCACTTCCAGATGATTATGAGATGGTAAATAATCACTTTGTAGATGATTATTTGTTGTTTGTGTAAGTTGACCAAGAGTTTTTGGTTAGTGCTAGAGATTGCTTGTCCCTATTGTCGTAGGCCTCTATGGCCAAGGTTATAATCATAAGACTACTTACTTGTTGGTTAGTCTTGAGGAGCCTCCTGATTAGATCCCTCCCACTTGGATCTTTATCAAGGAAAATTTTAGGGGCTAAATTTCGCTCATGGCCTAATTTTCCATACTTTTTTCCAAAAGAAGATTCATCAATTTCCATTTTTTTCTAAAATTATTTGCCCAAATTCATTCTTCAATAGGATAAAAGTATTTTACTCTAAAAATAGCCCAAACTTTCTAGAAACTATATAAAATCCTTAAAAATTTGAATACTTTTATAAAAATATTGCCAAATATTATATTGTTGACATTTTAAGAATTAGTAAGATTCACCAAAGTTTCTACACTTTAAGATAAGTATGGATCCTTAAAAGTTTCCTTGACCTTCATCCGCCCATGTGTTATGGTGAGATATCTTGGCAACCCCTTTAGTGTGGGGCTTCATCCGATGGCTATATGGGATTGGTGCTTGGAGCGTCTACAATGTAAACGATGTTTGGAGTGTCTAGAATGTAAACTCCTTTTCTACTAATACAAAGGCCTTCCATTTGTTGAAAAATTGACTATTGTGAGTAGGATTCTTTAGGTCTCACATATTTATTCTTTATCTTGTTGACTTCCTAGTGGAGCTCAACTTCACAGATTGGAGTAGCTTTTGCTTTTGTACTTGTGGGGAAAGTAAAATGGGGCTCGGGGTCTCCCAATGGTATATTGGGATTAGCAAGGTCTAGGGTTGATTCATATTGTGACTCAAGGTGGCATCTTTTATACCAAATGGGTGGTTTGGTTTCTAGAGGGATGGTCTCCTTCGTAGGTTTTATTCAAGCATCATCTTCTCATGGAACAACATATTGGCATTATCAAGGGATCTTTTGGATTGTGTGATATAGATTCATCTCTGTAAATTCCAAGTCTATGGTTATTTTATTATCAAAAGTATCTAGACAACATGGAAGAAAGTAGTTGTCTTGGTGTAATGGTAGATGTCAGGTAGTCAGGCGGGATGGGATTTGGTCAGAAGGATGATTTGGAGTTGGAAGTTTCAAGGCACATGTGTTGTAGACATTCCTCATTTCAAGGCAATGACTGAGTAAGAAAATGATTTCTTATTGAAGGTATTTGTGGGATGTCAGTACTTACTCTGGGAAGGATTGGCAATCTATCCGTCTTGAGGTTTCCCTATCTTCTATAAACCGATATATTATTATGGAGATTATCGATCTTATTCCATGGGGGGACTTGTTCAAAATGAATATAGACATGCTTGGCCTCTTTTGGAATGATTGGGAGTGGAACTTTGGGTGCCCCTTGGTCCAATATGGTTCTTGGACGTTTTACTCTCTTATTCATCAATGACATGAACTTGGCCCTAATATTCTTAATTCACGATGGATGTTCACTGATGTAGAGAGATGGTGGATTAGGAGATTGCATAATGTGTGGTTGATTCAGGTTAGTTACAAACTCCAGGTCTTTGTGTAACTAATGTTTTACAAGGGGCTTCCTACCAAGGCACAATTTGTAAAAAACAGTCTCTTGGATGGACTTTCCCCTTCTTGCCATAGGTTGGAAATAGTGAAACACCTCTTATATGATTGTTCTTTTGCCAATTCTTGTTGAGAGTTTGATTAGTCCGAGCATGCAACCATTTTGCAGGGGAGGTTGCATTGGAGACAAGTGTTGTTGGGTGATCTTGAGTCCTCGTAACGCTCTTCACCTAGAGATGTCTGGCATTGCTTAAGGATTTCAATCTTATTTGTTATTTGGAAACTTCGGTGGAAATATGTTTTTGAAAATGAGGTTAGTTCTTTGTTTACATTTTGTTAATTATGGAAGGAAGAGGTACATATGCAATTGTTGGCTAAAGAATTTTTGTTGATCAGATATGCTAAGGGATTGGATTCAAATGCCTGTTTGGATTTTATTGTTGTTTTGGTTTCTCTAAGGAAGAGGATGCAAATTTTTTGTTATTATTATTGAGAAGTACATCATATATTTACAGCCACACCCACTTGAGGGGTTTAAACCCGGGTCTCCATGTTAATACAAGCGTGATCACCTCACTGGTTGTTGTTAGACCACACTCCTGTGGATATCAATGTTGCACGACTCGGACTTGGCAAACACTTGGCTGGCATATGACTCGTCGACTCAGGAAGGACTCAGGACAGAATCGACAAGACTTGGAAAATAGGAAATAAACTTAAAATATGGTAATTTTTGGGCACAAAAAAATAGATTAATGGCATTTCCAATCCAGATAAGTTATAAAACTACAATCTATGCAATTATTCATAACATTATCTCATAAACTATGATAATACAACATAACACAATCAATTTTTGTATGCAAAAACTTAAATAGTGATCATAAACCATAAACCATAGTGAAATACATAGATAAACCATAAACCATATTGATTTAAAAATCAGAAATGCCAGCAAGTTCAAAATTCAGTCTCATAACAAAAATAGAAAACCAAAATAGACAATGTCTCCATGTACTCGAGTCTCATGCCTAACAACGAGTACGCCTACAATAAGCCCTTGAGGAGCTAGTGCCAACATTGGTAAATTGAAGCAACTGTGAAGTAGGTGTATTTGGAGTTTCCATTTGAGATGGCAGACAAGAGAGATCCTGAGTCTCTTCATCAAGCCAACTCAAATCGTCAGGGAACTCCTCCACAACCCACTCAGACTCTAAATCAATATCATCCAATAAAATTGGATCTAGGTCCTTTGACTGCATATGTTTTTTGAGCATCCGAAGGTTGTAGTATATGAAAACCAACTTCTCCAACCTCTCATGCTCCAACTTGTTCCGCTTTTTCTTGTGGATGTGCTCAAATATCGACCAATTGCGTTCACAACCTGAAGCGCTCCAAGGTTGACTCATAACTCTGATGGTGAATTCTTGTAATTGTGGTACTGCAGAGCCACAATCTATCCACCAATGGGCTGTAAAAATTAAAAACAACGAAGATTACATGTTTTGCAATGCCAAAATTGAAAAAGAGAACTAGCAAATTTACAAGCTAAGTTCTGACAATTTAGTTTTTAGTTTTTACAAATTGAATCTTACATGGCATTTTCTTGTCCTTGAGACATTGGGTTGAGCTGAATCCAAACATGCTAGATGCTTCTTTGTACATATCATGTTGCAAGTTGATTTTGTCCTGAATTTTGGATCCGGGAACATCTTCTCAATGCATATCATGACACCTCTCATGACCTTCTGATCTCTTTGAATGTTAGAATAAGCTTGGATTGAGAGATGCTTCGGCTGCATGAAATGGTGAATGTAGCTCTGCCTGTCCCACCTGGAATCAATAATTTTCCATATAGGGAGATATTTTGATGAATCCCGCTTGTGGAAAGTCTTGATGGCCTCTTTGGCCCTATCCATGCCCTCATAGATGTATCCCATTACAGGTTTCTCTCCATCATCCTCAAAGACTTTTACAAGTGGCTCAGAGAAGCTGACAATCTCAGTGACTTTCTCCCACAAACCATCTCCTAAGAGAGACAACTTCATAACAACTGCATCTAGCTTTGTGCTATCTTTCCAAAATATCCATTCTTGGCTACAAAACATCTGTCTCAAAGCTTAGTACTCATTCAAAAGGATTTGGAGGGAAAGAAAGGTTGTGGCAAACCGTGCGATAGCAGGGCGATTGAGTTCACCCTCTGTGTATTCCCTCATAAGGCTCAACACCCAAGCATGGTTATAAATGTACTTGGTTATTTGTTTGCACTCTTGCACAACTGCTTGCACCCATTCCATCTTCCCGATGTCCTTCAGCATCAAGTCTATGCAATGGGCAGCACATGGAGTCCAAAAAATGGTGGGGTATTTTGCAGAAAGCAACCTTTCGATAACCACATAATTTGCAGCGTTGTTCGTGATTACCTAGACAACATTTGTTTCCCCAACTTCCTCCACAACATCGGCCAACAATGAAAAAATCAGATGTGGATCCTTTACATGCGAGGATGCATCAATGGATCTTAGGATCATGGTTCCTTTAGGGCAAGACATAACAAAATTAATGATTGTTCTGCCCCTTTGATCTGTCTACCCATCAGACAAAACTGTGCAACCTGTAAACTTCCATGACTTTTTAATGGTCTCCAATTGTTCCTTAACACACTTGAGCTCCTCATCTAGCTCTTTTCCCCTAAATGCATTATAAGAGGTGGCTTTGTATCCAGGGCTAGCACCTGCAATGGCATCTACCATGGGTCAACAAAAATAAGACTTTGCATAGTTAAATGAAAGGTTGTTATGATACCAAAACATCCTCACTGCCATATCTGCCTCTTTCCTCTTCTTTTCATTGAAGCTCTCCAAGGATGGTTGAGATCCTGGAGTTGTACGAGGAAGGACGAAAGAAGAAGTTACACTTTTGTTTGTTGCAGTAGCTAATGTGGACCCTCCTGTGCTTGGAGTTGCATTCGGTGGTCCCATTGAAGATCTACATATCATGGAAGTTTCAAACTTGTATCTTATCCTCTTTTCACTCTGTTCTCTAATGGCATCCAAAGCAACTACTATTTCTGCTATGACTTCATGGGGGCATTTGTCAGAAACCACCACATCTTTGCAAACAATTCTGGCTAGGTGGTACTTCAACCTGTTTATGCCCCTAGACATTTGGGTGGAGCAGAAATTGCAAATGACCTTGTGGTCATCATTGGGATTCACCTGGAAACAATACTTCCATGCCGGATCAAGAGGCCTTCTAGCCTTTAGGTGCCATGGAATCTGGATTGCAAAAAAAAAATGTTCCATATTAATATTCTAAGAATCTAAATTTAGATTTAATTTTTTTTAATTGTTTAATGAATTTAAAAAAAATAATGTGGCTCAGCCAACAGGCCCTGTGGCTGAGTACCCACAGTCCCTGTGTGGCTGGGATACTCAGCCACATGGCATTTTCCTATAAAATTAAATCATAAATTTAAAAGAACCTATAAAATTAAATCATAATTTTCATTTTTAAAAATTTGAATACAATGAAAATTAAAAAAAAAAAATATTAAAACCATAATATAATTTATAACAAAAAATGAAAAAAAATGAAAGAAAAACAATAAGCATTACTATATTTTTATACTTTTTAATTTTAAATTTATAATTTTTGTTATGGGCAAATGGCACGTGGTTACCCTATGGCTGAGTATCTCAGCCATAGGGCATTGCCCATAAAAAAAATTATAAAATTAAAATTAAACAACAATTAAATAGAGGGCATTGCTTATAAAAAAAAATATAAAATTAAAAATTAAAAATTAAACAATAATTAAATATAATTTATAACAAAAAGAAATGCATTACTAACCTGGAGAGTCGGAGACAGGAGACAACAACCAGCGATGACAACGGTCCACGAACCAGAATTGAGTAGAGTCAGCAACCACGACTGAAGCTCGAGCAGAAGGGAGGATTCTGACCACGAACTAGTAGTGAACAGTGAACACGCTGCACTACTGAAGCATGCTGCACGACCACGATCATGAACACAACGAACACCTCAGTAGAAGCACTCAGGATGAGAAAACAACTAAGCAGACTCGACAGTATGTGCTTGATGAATGCATGAACGAGAGGGAGAGACCCCCTTATACCCAATGTTACAAAAACCGGACCGGTTTAGGCAAAACCGACCAATTAGACCGGTTCTGGCACCTTTTTGGTTCGGACCGGCCTCTTGAACTGTTTTTGGCCGGTTTTGTCCTGAACCGACCGGTTCAGTCACCAAACTGGTCAAAACCGGCCGGTTTAGTCCTGAACCGGTTTTACAAAAAAAATAAAATAAATAAATAAATAAATAAATAAAAAAAGGGGAGTGGGTTCAAGTACAACGATTTTATCCCTTTAAATGATGCATACATACAACGATCTTGGGTTCAAGTAGTGTTACACAATATTTAAGTCAAATTTAACTTACCCTTTACTCGAATCTTCACGATTGACACTCAATAGCATGAGGTTACAACTTACAACACACTAGGGCATACTTTAATCGCTATTTGAAGTTAGCTTTGTGACTGCTCCTTTATGCATATATTTTAAGACTTTTAACCCACATAAGTGCACCTAAGTCTGTGTTTTCAATGATAACCTTCAGCTGCATAGTAGTGATTACACAAAGTTCCTTGATTGCGCCTTCCTTTGTTTGAGTCATGACCAGCGTCAGTCATGAGTTTAATCATTATATTCAAACCATTGTTTTAATTCACTTGAACCACAAGTTTCACACCACCTTATAATTCCAATGATCATCAATAACATTGTGCATGCTTTAAATATGATGATACTTTTCATATTTTGTGTATAATGGTTTGAATTCACATGGATGCACATGAATATATATATAATTTTTCAAAATTTGAATATTTTATGTATTTTTGGTGGACCGGTTTTATGATCCGGTTTTTTTTTTCCGGTTTTAGTCTAGTTCCGATCCGGTTTCGGTTCACAGGGTCGGTCGGTTCGACCACCGATTCGGTTATACCCTCCCTACGGTCTCATTTTCCTCCAAAAGCAGTGTTTGCGGGTTCCAATGCTCAACCAGCGAGCATAAAACATTCGCGTTCGTTAAACATTCGTGGGCTTTTTTTTCCTTTCGTGGCGAGTCTGGCCGATTTTGACCCGAGTCCACCCGATTATGCGAGTTTAGACGAGTTTGCGGGTATGGCCAAGTCTCAAGCGGATAACCGACGTCGGAGTTGACTCGTGGAGACTCGCGAGTACCTGCGAGTCCCAGTCGATTCGTGCTTCATTGGTGGATAGATATTAATTCCTATGTACATACCCTCATGTTGTTATAGTTTCCAAGATTTCCATCAATTTCCCTTCCTCAAACCTCGACATTGTTGCAACGGGAAGATGATAGTCTTAAGAGGACTGCCCACAAGCACCCAGACACAAGCTCCATTAGTACTATGCCCATGTAAGCTCTCTCTACCTCATAGTTGAATGTTAGAAATCTTGAGGAATAAAGGGAAATTTTGATTGCATGTGCAAAGGAACAATTTGAATGAATGTTGGACATGGTGGTGCCCTATCTATTAAACATGCCAAGGATAGTTGATAGGGGTGGTAGATAGTGATCTATAGACATGCCATGATTGCATACGAGGAGGATTCTGCAACAAGTAGTGGCACTCAATAGGATCATGATAGATGATGAAGTGCTGGGGAGAACCGTCTCCTTAAAAAATGAGTTTGGTGTAATTACATGTCTTGGTCAATGTAGCATATAGAGATATTCTTAGCATGGATGTATGATAACACCACCATTAAAACCACAGAGGAAGTGTTTAAGAGAAGAATGTTTTATTGACTAACGTTTTCAAAAGCTAGAGAGGGTGATATAAGTCTCTTGCAAATGACACAATTAATCATTAATCACTTCATATAACTGGATATTTGGGATATTCAAAGGAAATCTAATGGTTAGCAAGTGTTGAGTGGATCTCTCAGTGTTTTGAAGTAAGGAAGGTCTCATTGTAACAAAATTTTCTTATACATCGAGTTATCCTACATAGTTAAAACTTGGTTGTATCGTCAACGGTCTTTACAAACATGTCAGATCTTTTGCTTTTTTTACTAAAGCTTCATTTGAACTTTATTAATATGCAATACATACAAGCTTTGATAAAAAACGGATTTTCATAGCAGCCTCCACGAGCAAGTGAAAAACTAAAAATTAGGCTTGGAAAAAGTCATTAACATAGAGACTCCACTAGTAAGTGAAAAACTAAAAATCATGGTTGGAAAAATTCATTAACATAGAGACCCAGGTTCAAATCCCTCAAGTGGGCATGGCTGTAAATATTTACTTATAAATATATGAAGTATTTCTCAATAAAAAACAAAATAATCAAAACATCGCATCATGAACTCTAGATCATGAGCAAACTTAGAGATAAAAGAGAGTTGGCATAGGCCAAAACACCTCGAACAATGATACTCACAAACATTAAAACAAAGGGTACAAGCTTGATCAAGATAGCACTATAATCATGTCGGTCGCTAGAGGAGGTTAGTCATGATCATCTGGGGCCTTGACCCAACGTATTAATAGAGGATCAACATCAATGGGTACAATACAACCCAATCCATCAAGAGGGATTCAAGGGCTTAGGCCCCTCCAAGATCGACAACTTTAGTGTGGGGAAGTGTTTGTCTGCCCGAGGGGATCCATGTGCCTTGATGCATGCTCTCTCTTGTTGCTCTCAAACCAGTTAATCTACTTGGCGGTGGTTCCAACTACAGGCCAACCCAACCAAGCGAACATACCTAAAGCAAGTCAAGCCAAGCTAAGTGGAAGGTCTATGTGGGCCCCACTAGCCAAACACTCCCTAGGGATAAATTCCTAGTAGGTCTAGAGGTGCCATTTGTTAAAATTTCACCACGCAATAACAATTTCCTGTAATTAGATCAAAATCCCAACAACTAAAATTGAAAAGTTTGAACCTACTCTAAAATGTCAATTCTAATCTATGCTAAAAAACTAAAACAAATCACATGCACAAAGTACGGACAAAAAAATATAAATGCGCTATCAAACTTGGTGCTTCTCTCATTAATGCTAGAAAATAACTCTTCTATAGCAAACTTAGAAAAAATGTTTACCTCAAGAAGAAAACTGCAATGGATGACTTACTCCCACACCCAACATTTATAATTGAGGTAGAGGGTCATAGGTTGCAAAACACATGCTAGAGGAGGAAATACAATCCAATTGCATGCAAGCCTTATTGGGATATGTGCCCTCTTATTCTACTCGTCCACTAGGTTTTATTCATTAGAAAACAATGCTAAAGAAAGCACTTACCAAATATATCAAGTATGTTTTATAAAAGGCATTTTTTCTAAAACAATGTACTCTAATTCTAAAAGGAACAAAACAAAACATCAATAGAGTGTAAGTTGGTCTAAAATAAGATTAGGGAAAGTGATGTTCTAAATATAGCACCATACTAAAATAGAAAGGGAACTAAAGTTGGTGCATGCATGCTGAAGCATGTGTGTTACCGTTCAAACTAGCAGGCTATGCTTGCAAGTGAAAGGCAATCACATAAGAAACTTGGACTGCTATCACCTTTGTCCATTCTCCTAACTTCTTCGGGATCCAATGTTGTCCCAAGGGGAGAGCCCTTTAATGTACTTGCCAAGAAGATGCCAAATTCCTTCCAAACACCTTAAAGCATAGATCAATGCCTCTAATGGAGTCAAACACAGAGTAATAGAGAGAGTTGGGATGGTGCTTGTATAGTAGTTTTGACAGTTTTGTAGGTCTGTTTAGGGTTAAAAAAGATAGGCCAAGGATTTCATGCCTGAAATTTTAGGTTTGTGAGAATTTAGGGCCAAAATTTTGGGGTCGCGAAAATTTAGGGCCTCGAGATTTTAGGGCCGCGAAAATTTATGACCAAAATTTCGAGGTCGTGAAAATTTAGGGCCGAGGTTTTAGAGGCGAGATTTTAGGGCCAAAATTTTGGGGGTCGCAAGAATTTAGGGCCCCGAGAATTTAGGAGCGAGATTTTAGGGCCAAAATTTTGGGGTCACGAGAATTTAGGGCCGCGAGATTTTAGGGCCGAAATTTTAGGGAGGCCAAAAAATGAAGTCTTTTTTTAGGGTTTTTGTTATAAAATTGCAGTCATAATTCTAACTCTAATTCTACCATGAAAATGCAAAATTACACATGAAAATGCAAGTTTAACCTAGCAATAATATTTACAAAAATTCAAACTAGGGTTTGATGTAGAGAAAATGGACAAACTTATGGTTTTAATGGATGTTACCCCAAACCCTAGCCTTAGAGGAAGGTGACAAGCCTTCCTCTTGGAGGTAATTCTCCTTGCTACTAGGTTAGGGCTTCTTGAAACAACCTCTAGGGTTGGTTTCAAGAGTCTAAACTAGGGCAAAGTTGGAGCTCCAAGGCCAAACTTTGTAAAAACCGCCTCTTGGGAGCTCTTTTAGTATGCAATGAGGATAGAATAGTAGGCAAAAGCCTTATTCAAAGAGAATGTAGCCCTAGGGCTACCATTAAATCATTCAAGATGCAAAATTGACCTACCATTCATCAAGCAAACCTTAAAATGTAAAAGACTTACTTGAGCATGAGTTATTCCAACCATTCTAGCATCCACAAATTATTAGCAAGACAAAGAAAACATTCAACTTCATCCAAGAGCAAGAAGAATCATCCCTCCAAGAGGTGCACATCACTTCATAAGGCCCTTCTAGGGTAAAAGAGTAGCATAATGAATTTTATCCCATAAGTTGTGTGTAAAAATGAAGTGAGGAGATTGTATTTATATGATCTCACACTCACTTTTTACAAAATAACCAAGCCTATTTGCTTTAAAATGTCAATTTAAAATTATAACATAAAATAATATAAAATAATCAAATCAGTGGGTAACTTGGGGCATTTTCCCCGAAGTTCATCCAAAAGTAACTAAAATGATTGAAAATGAGCAAAATACTCCAAACTGAAGGTTGGAGTAGGTAGGGAGAGGACGTCATGCATAACCTCAATAGTAGTGAAAATCCCTCAATGCCCCCCCAATCAAGCATTGTCGGCCTAGAAGAAGGATGACGTCATCATCAAAGACAACCAAGGAGAGAGGGCACTGCTGAACTGGAGGACCAGGACGGTGTGGATGGTGGCCTGGAGGAGAAGCATAAGCCTCAATGCTAACGGAAGAGCCAACGGAATGATAGAACAAGGTGGGGATCATGTGATCCAGTGACCCACCCCTGGAAGCCCCTGACACCAACCTCAGGGCTTCAAGCCTTTTCATGAGCCAGTCAGCAATGCCACTAAGCCATAGTACTCCCAGGAGAGGGACCAAAGGATTTGGCCATAACCTCCACTCAGAAAATGTTGGATAACACCCCTACTGGTCAAGAAAAAAAATGACCCTCTCTCCCTGGTGCACATTTGAAGGTGCGCTGGTACTGGTACCATGTAACACATGTGCTTGCTACTTCAACCTATATATTCAATCCTCTTGTGACAACTCACAACGATGCTACTAGTGTTGCTACAAAGGAAGACTATTGCACCATAACTTTGCTATTGGTTATGTGCCTACAATCATTATGAATAGAAATTGAGACATATGTGTTGGAGGTAATACATTGTTGGACAAAATTGTCTATTGTTGCTACGCAATCATTGCAAACATCCCTCTTTGTTATCTAGATCTCTAAAGGGCATTGATATATTGAAGAGTGGGAAACATCGAGCAACACAGTAAAAATCTAACTCTACCTCTTTGCAATGAAGGTGTTCACCACCAAAACACAACTCTCTCAATATCTTGAACCTCCTCTTTTCTAGGGGCTTAGTCAAGCAATTGACCAAATGTAAACCTGAAGGAATATAAGCATGGACTAATTCTCCCTTCTTTACTTTGAAATCATTTTAGAATATTCTATGTGTAAATCCCTTGTACAAGGTAAACTTCATCAACAACCTATGAAGGCTCCGGTGTCCTTCATATAAACTTCATGGATCTAAATATTTTTACATCACAACGTTAGTTGTTTAAGACATCTAGCAATGACAAACTCATCGACATGTAGGACCAATATAAGTGGACCAAATCAATCAAATAAAGAAATGAAATCAACACTAAAAAACTCTTCGATCTTGAAATGCCAAACCTGTGCTGCATCAGCCCTTATAGAGTCATTTCCATTCCTCAATCATGGGTATCTCACCCATGATCCTTGATACCTTTGGTGACTAAAGGCAAAGCCTCAATAAGATGGACTCCCTCTATTTGGGATAATCCCCCAATAATTAGAGTAATAATTTCATCAACGTCAATTCCTTCTTGTTGAGAGAATCCTTTTGCAACTTGGGTTTGGTACTCTTCAATACTCCTGTTATCACACCATAGTAGCAGGGCTACTATTCTTGTACAGCAGATATCTGCACATTCCAGAGCTTACATTATTCCAGAGCATGGCTATATATTTTGGATCACTCATGATCAGAGCAGTACATTATTCAGATTTGTATATGACCTTGTGTCAAGGCTGAGCCTTGAGAGTTCAGATTTGATGACTGATGTGACTACTTATCCCATACAGTTTCAGTTCAGTGCCTAGAGATGTATTACAGCAGTGTTTCAGATGATACTGGATGATTATTATTATGATGATGTTGTATGATATAGGATATGTTCTCACTGACTGTGGATTATTATCTTGTTGATTTAGTCCTGATCATAGCATGTGCTTGGTATATTATTCCTGATGTGGCAAACTATATAAAATGAACTGTAAATCTTAAAATGGACAATTGCTTGCACATTTAGGTCATTTAACAAAACTCACTGGTTTTTCACCTTACATAGATATGGTCTTTCCCGACACCAGTTGTCTGCTAGTGTAGGCTCCATATTCACTTGTCTCCATCCATACGTGACCTTCCTGTTTGACTTTAAACCCTGACTTGTCTCATTTGACTTTCTGATACCGAGGACTTCCCCATTTTTCTACCTCTGTGTTGGACCGCATCCCTGTTTATTCAGTGTCTCGGCTCTGAGTTGGTGACAAAAATTGCCTTTGGTGAGTTGGATTGTAGGCCTAAATCATTCTGGTCGGTTGTCCCGATGTTTGGCATTGGCTCGAACTCCCCCTAGTCACTTGAGATGTTGTTGGCTAAAACTGAAAGCTCATGTTCTACCTATGGAAACTTAAATTCGCCCATGGAAACAAAAAAAGGGGCAAGAGCGATGAACAACTAAAAATACTCCTCGAAGAGTATAAGAAAGGTCCAAAAAGCAATGGTTCTTAAAAGCTATATCTAAACAATTGCTGACCTTGTATAAATATATGAAAAACATGCCCTGGATGCAAGCTGCAACTAGTTGTGCTTCTCAGCACATCTGAAATCCGAAGGGTTATGTAGGCCAAAAAGGCCATGGAATAAAATTGAATGATCCTAATGAACCTGGATCAACTTGATGTAGACATGATGCCTAAGTTGAATAAGCACTCTCTAAACAACTTATCCATTTGTGAGACACAGCCATCCCCCGTGTTCTTTTGTCCAACACAGAGTTTGTAGCTTCCCCCTTTTCCCAGTCCAGAGTATTTTTGAGTTAAGTTAGACAAGTCAACCCCTTGGCCCAACCTTGCTCCTAGCCTTCATCCTTCACTAGCAGTTTGACCATGTCCAATGGGTGAGTTTGTCATTTGAACTATTGTGCAAGTAATTTTATATAACAACGGAATATGTTAACTTGATTAATGCCACTGAATGGAATTTATACTTTGAGCTTAACTGTGAGAATGATTAGAGAAGCATTGTCTTAGTCTACTGATGTGATTTATCCTTGATTATATATCCTTGGGATCCGTGATGATGTGGACCATATAGGGATGATTATTGATGATGATTTATGGGCCCACATGTTTGATGATGATATCATATGATGGACATATGATGCAGATGATGTTTGATCCAGTTCAGCAGGTTTATTACTACTTCAGATCAACAGATTATACATTGTCCATATATGGTGGACCCTACAACTGGCCCATTAGGTCAACCCAGGGTGTATGAGTACACATTCCTAGTGGATTTGGGTCTTCTGGATCCATTGAGACACTTATCTTTCAGTTCCGGGCACTTCTGACAGTGATTGATGCAGATTTACACTTGTTGACCAGATTTGGGGCTGATTTCCCAGCCTGAGCAGCAGGGGCCCCGAGAGGCCAGTTCACCTAGGGCGTTGATGATGGAGGGGGTGGTCCAGCCACTTGTTTTTACCATTTACCCCCCCTTCTGGAGAGCCTGGTGGGTTCAGATGGACAGCGCTAGCACCCTAGGAGGCAGTTTCGGCACTTTCACAGTTCCCGAGGCAGTTTAAAAATGGGATAAAGTGGTCACTGAGGAAATCGATTTGGGCAATTGAGGCAAGGTTTTGGCATTTGGTCTTCACAGAGGTCTTCCAGGGTGGCATCACTACCTTCCAGTCAGTTTTCACCATGTGGGTATTCCCAGATTGATCACGGGAGGACATTTACTGCTTGACTGTCATGGATTCTGAGGACAATTTTGATCATTTATATTATCTTGGACATATTTTATTATTTTATTGTGCCTTGGGGATGAGCTAGTAAGGATTGATGCCTCCTAGCCCCACCATGTGCTTATATTATCATGTCCTAGTCATCATGAGGTGGATTTTGGCACCTATTCTTCTCTAGTGGATGACGTCACCCTCTTATTGTACCTTTTAGTGGGGGCGCTATTATTATATTGAGTGATCCATGTGATATATTGTTATGGGTCATCTTAGCCATTGATTGTATGATGAGATCTTTTAATCTCAACCACTCACTTGATGTAGTATTGTAGAGTGGTATAGGGTTTTGGTCTTTATTATCCTATATAAGGAGGAGACCCCCCATTGTAAAGCTCACCTTTGGAGCTCTGGAATATTGGAATAGAAGATTTTTTTGTGGAGCACATCTCTCTTGCATTGTGGATTCTCTTGCATATTGAATATACAGTATCTCTTCTATGTATCATTGTGGATTTTTGTGCTTTTACTAATCTTTTGACAGGAAAGTCGAATTGGAGAGAGGAGGGCGACTTCATGAGGGTTATTGTTGGAGGGATCCACATATTCTCTCTTGGGTTGATCTTGTGACAGGGAGTATCATTATTGTATCTTCGTGACATAGTTGATGCTTTCTATTACATCTTTCTACCATTTTCATAATCATCTTGCTTGACTTGTTTCTTTGATCTTGTCTTGTAGGAGGAGGACGATTTGGCTATCTTGGAGAAGGACGTTTCGGTTGGAGCACTTGGATCTCACTCTTGAATATACACATAGGAGAATGCTATCAACTTGCAAGGTGGCCACAAGCAATTGAGGTAAGATCTACAAGGTATGTGCCTCTTTCATCCATTCTATCTTCATTGGTCATAAAAACCCTAATCAAATTAAAACCCTTGTTTTTGGTATTTCCTAGATCTACTTAGTTCTAGCCTTGCATTTGAAGAAAAATTGAAAACCCACCTCTATAGCATCCACCCCTAGTTGGATCTATAGTTTGGTGGTGATTGGCTAAAATTTGACACACTTTTCAATGCAAAAAGCCCTCTTGAACCAAATCGCACTTCCCTAAGAGAGGCTTGTTGGGTTAGATCTAGCACATGGGTAGGTAAGATCCCGCTTGATTTGAAATCTAGACACTTGATAACCTACCCCCACATCCTTACTTTGGTGAAAACTACCTTGTGGACATCTCTCCATGTTTTAAGGGGTTAAAACCCCCTTTTGATCTTCTTGGCACCTTAAAACTTAGATCTACTAAGATCTAGCCCTTGGATTGACTTGATCTTTTGAACATACATAGATTGGGGTACTAGTATCCCGGATCTGCATTTTGGTGGCCATTGGACTTGATTTGGTCCACCAAAACCCAATTTTGGGCCTTCCTTGAGCAAATCGCACCCCCTTGAAAATCTGAGTTTGTCCACTTCTAGGAGGTGGGTGTTTGAGATTTTTGTGGATTTGGAATCCCCATGCCTTGAAACCTAGGTCTATTCTGTCTTTTTGTCACGATCCGCCTTGGGGGTTGCATTCCTTGTTTCAAGGGATTGTGGTCCACTTTGGGTAATCAATTAAAAACCTAGATCTAGTAAGATCCAACCATTGGATCTCATCCAACCCACTTGACTTGGCTTCTAGGTGTCCCGATCTACACTTTGACATACTTCTTGACTCCATTAGCCCATCCAACAAGGCACTAGTCCTCCTCCAAGCAAGTCGCACTCCTTGGGATTCGTGTCAAACCCTAGATCTAGTACATGGGTACTCCTAGAACCAACTCAAACTCATAGATCTAGTCTATATCTAACCTATAGTACCATCCTCACACCTAACTTCACCTTGTGGGTCCACCTAGAACCATTTCACACTTCCCAAGAAACTAGACCCACTTGTGTAAACACATGGTACTTTACCTAGTTATCATACCCCTTCATGTGGCCTGAGCCATACATAGGTTGAAACATTAACAATCTCTTACACCTCCCTCAACCATACCTTAACCCTTAGGTCCACTTAGCCTTGCATTGGTTTCCGTAACTCATTACTTACCTACCCTTAGAAACCTTTGTTTGGGTCCAATCAACTGTGATTGGGGTATAGGGTCTCCCCCTTGGTCTAGTTATACTTTGACCTAAAGCGAAGAGTGCCTCGGTTGACGTGACTCCCTCCTGCAATGGGAACCGTGGCATCTCTTGGGTCACCTCTTTAGTTGCCTAACTCCTCTACCGTCCCGGATGGGATACCTCTAGGGGCAACTACAAGTTGTGTGATAACAACTCCTATTTGTTGCATTCATGGAATCAATCCCTGGTTCCATAATAGGTTTTGAAATTGGCTCTACAAATCTAAAAGGACACTCCTTCATCATGGCATCCTGCCATACCTGCTCCACTGGATCAACAAGTAGCCTATCAATGCCACCATTTTGGACTTCTCTAGCCGAAAATCAACTTGGTTTAGTGATCACGTGTTTGGCAACAAATTCAGCCATACATTGTAAATTTGTTGTGCAAGAAAGTGAAAGAAGACTCTTCATTAAACTAGGAAGATATCATGGAGGAAGTTGTCTCAAGTCTAGATGTTGACTCATCCATTCCGACAAATTTTTATGAACTTCTTGCAACTCCCACTATTGTTGCTTGGCTTTCTTCCTCTTATGACAGTGAGATGCATAGTAGCCCATCTTGAAACACTTCACGACTCAAGTATTTCTTCCCTTAGTTCGAAGAATTTGAGTCTTTCTCCTTTCTATTCTAACCCCTCTAGATTGTACTTTGTTTCTGCCCTTCTTCATCCTGTTAACGAGGGAAATATTCTACTCTTCCTCCTCTATACCTGCAACTATCTCCAATCTTGTCTCCTCTTGGATGAAATCAACCCATAGATTCTCAAAGTTGGGAAGCTTATCTTGGGCACAAACACCCCAAACAAAACATTGCCAAGGAGATGAAAACCTATTCAAGCTTATGGGTACTAACACTTCACTATTGATGTCTTTTCCAATTATTGCAAGTTCATCATAGAGTTTGGTAATCTTCATCAATTAAATAGCTATGGGATCTATCTTGCTCATCCTCGTGGCTCTAAGTATATTCCTCAAAAGCATATTTTGATTGATGTTCTCACTCTAATATAGAGTGACTAAAGCATCAAACATCTCCTTACTATTCTTCTTTTCAGCAATGTGAGAGGTCAAGAGATCCTTCACTGAGTTGAGGTTGCCTCACTTTTCCTTCAACATCTTCTTGTTATATTCTGCCAACAAAACAACATATGTAGGAATTGTAACTTTCTTTTCCACAAGATGCAAAAGATCATGCTCCTCCAAAAGCATCCACACCTAACACTTCCAAGGAACGAAGTTAGAAAGGCCTTCTAATTTGTCTTCATATTTGACATTGAAGGTAGTCATATTGCTGGTCCTATAATACAGTACTAGACAAAACAAATCAGCAACCTATGACATGTCCACAATGATTTTCTTAAGCATAGATATCGGGAATCATTCCCTTGAAACCTTCAAATAACTCCCTATCCCAAGTAGAGGCCCCATTGTCCATACATGAAGTCCTAGAAAGTTTCATGATGAGATCTAACACCATTTTTAAGTATTGAGAGGCTTTGAAAGCCCAACATATGATATATCATTTTTGGGATTATCTACATAGTTAAGTTATTAATCTATCATCCATATCTCATGAGTATAGTCATAACTGATCAATTTCTTATGGTTTTGAATAGTCCACTTAGTACTCATTGCATCAAGTGATGCTCACAGGGGTCAGTTGAGTCGAGACTATACTCATGGGATATGGGTCATAGATTAATGACTTACACTATGCAGATAATCCCAAAAATGATATATCTAATACCATGTTAAAGTTTTCAGCTCGCGGTAGCATTTTAAAAAATAACTTTAACCTGATCTCAACGCTACAAATTTCATGTAGCTAAAAAATTGATTTGTAAAATACTTGTTATATTTACAGAAAATTATTTACATTACAGAAGAAACAAAACGGGTATGTACAATGGTATTTACATCCTAGTCCTCGAAGAAACTAAACATGCAGCCATTTTATTATGGAGGTTGCATTGGAGAGCAATGCTATTGGACTTTTCAGTCTCTTTGATTTGTTGCTAACCCAACACTGTCTGGTACTGCTTGAAAATTTCAGTTTTCTAGCTATAAAAAAGCCAAATAGAGTGACACACCTACTATTACTTTCTCATTAATTCTAGAAAAGAAATCTCTCTCCTGAAACTCACAAAACCACTTACCTGAAGCACAAACAAAACTAGAATGAAGGACTCTACTCCCGCACCATATTTTTATAATTAAAATTGCAAAGGATCACCGTTATAATTAAATTGAACAATCTTCCCTAGTGCTCCAGCCTGCATGGAAACTGGTGAAAGCTGATGAAATATGGTCCAAAGGCATTTATGATTGATGATCAACTCATGATTTAGGTTAAAGGAAGGGCTGGTAAACTGGACCCTTGAATACATGTAAGTGGTAGTGGTATGCACTTGTTTCCTCTAAAGGTAAAATGAAGGCTGGAGAGGGCCTCATCATCTATGTGTGTTTTCTCACTGAGAAAATGCTTGAATTCATCAAAATAGATTTCCAAAAGAGTTGGGGGAGGGGGATACCCTTGCATTACTCCAATGATACCTTAGATATATACAAAAAGACCATATGTTATGTAAAGGTTACCGAGGACTGTCTCATAAAACCCCATCATTGCTGTAGGTTACCAAGGACTGTCTCATAAAGCCCCATCATTGCTGTAAACAATGCTATCAGGAACACCAAGATCATTGTTGCAAACAATACTATTAGGATCACCAAGATCTTAGAGTCTCTAGAAAGACAAATGTTAGGTATCATTTCAAAGGCCCTTTCCGAATCACAGAGGTGGATTTCCTGCATCACAGCATTTATAGACTGCGCCACATTTATAGACGGTGAAAAAGTCAGCAAGTCTCACTGAGAAAATGCTTGAATTCATCAAAATAGATTTCCAAAAGAGTTGGGGGAGGGATACCCTTGCATTACTCCAATGATACCTTAGATATATACAAGACGACCATATGTTATGTAAAGGTTACCGAGGACTGTCTCATAAAGCCCCATCATTGCTGTAGGTTACCAAGGCCTGTCTCATAAAGCCCCATCATTGCTGTAGGTTACCAAGGACTGTCTCATAAAGCCCCATCATTGCTGTAAACAATGCTATCAGGAACACCAAGATCATTGTTGCAAACAATACTATTAGGAACACCAAGATCTTAGAGTCCCTAGAAAGACAAATGTTAGGTATCATTTCAAAGGCCCTTTCCAAATCACAGAGGTGGATTTCCTACATCACAGCATTTATAGACTGCGCTGCATTTATAGACGGTGAAAAAGTCAGCAAGTCTCACTGAGAAAATGCTTGAATTCATCAAAATAGATTTCCAAAAGAGTTGGGGGAGGGATACCCTTGCATTACTCCAATGATACCTTAGATATATACAAAACGACCATATGTTATGTAAAGGTTACCAAGGACTGTCTCATAAAGCCCCATCATTGCTGTAGGTTACCAAGGACTGTCTCATAAAGCCCCATCATTGCTGTAAACAATGCTATCAGGAACACCAAGATCATTGTTGCAAACAATACTATTAGGAACACCAAGATCTTAGAGTCTCTAGAAAGACAAATGTTAGGTATCATTTCAAAGGCCCTCTCCGAATCACAGAGGTGGATTTCCTGCATCACAGCATTCATAGACTGCGCCGCATTTATAGACGGTGAAAAAGTCAGCAAGTCTCCGACAGACTTGAAGCCCGGTAGATTGAGGTTTATATAAGACTCCTCCAGACCTGATACACCCGCGTTCTTTACCGCACCTAGATGGCTGCTCTTTCACCATGTTGTTAGCAGTACTCTAGGATCTCTTCTCTCCCAACCCTAAGTCCCTCCTGTTTGGTGAGAGCTTTTCGCTCCTCACCCTCACAAAGTCAACAAAACAACAATATACTTTCAAAGATCTCTGCTTAGTTTTCTCAATAACTCCGAAGTTGAAGATGTGTAGTTAATAACCTTTCTTATATGTGCTAAAGTTAATGGTGAACCAGATTTATTGGTATTTTTTTAATTGTTACATTTCCATTGATGACTTAAAACAAACATGTTAACTTTTAAATGATATTTTATGAGGATCGTTGAAATTTTATAACTTTTGAGATTTCTAGTCTTTACACAGACTTTGAGATGTATGGCATTCATTTTTCATAATTGAATGATACAAAACACTTTCTCTCTGCAATCTGTTGCACACTGCTTGATCTTCATACATTGGAAAAACAGATTTGACTCAAGGGATTATTTACTTCCCACCATAGGCAATTGACTAGCATCTAACTCCGGAGATTCAGAATCTCTGAATCTATCCCGTTGTGTTTGGAGATTTGTAGCTGATAGGATTGTGGCTGCTATCTTCTGTAATATTTCTTTGACATTGTTCACATATATTTTGGAAATTTCAGCGTGCTTACAGTGCAAAGGAATCTCTTTTACAGCAATTAGCAGGATGTGTTTCTGATCTCTATTTGCTATGGATTGTTACTTTGGTTTGACAGATTATGGGGCGCGCAGACTCAACGGTCACTGCAGAACTTTAAAATAGGTGGAAAGCATGAGCGGATGCCTGAACAAATTATACAATCATTTGGTGTTCTAAAAAAATGTGCTGCTAAGGTGTATTTAATAACTTCTTTTATTTTCAATATTAATGCATTTAAGAGGATAGCACGGACTTACCCAGCTTTAGATCTTCCATGATTTCTAGATTGACATGAGTTTTGACACCTAAAAAGTTGATTTTGTACACTTGATTTTGACATCTAAAGCTCAATGCTAATTGTAGGATGCTGATGAATGCAACATGGATGATTTGTTTTTACAGTCAGATTTTTAGTATGCTCAATTGTTATTATCTAAATTATAGTGGGTTATAACATTGTGGCTTATATGGTATACTGATAACTTCTCCTGGCAACGGGTTTGGCATAAGTCTACAATACAAGTATTATTTTTTTCTCTTATGGTGGCAAGTTAGCAGCATTGGAGCCAATATTGTTTTGCAGAGTTGTCCTGTAGAAAAAGCAATTTAAGAGATCCTTCTGAATAAAAAGTAAAAGTCAAAGGATGCAGGTTTGAGTTTATAATTGGTTCTAAGATGGAAGGATCATATTTGATTCCAAATTCCCATATAATCTAATATCTAGTACTTTTGGGGAACTAACATCTACCTCATTGACCTGCTTTCACTTTTACTCATTTCAAAGTTGCATGTTTTGTGCGGCATTGTCTGGTTTTGCTTATCCATTTACAAGATCCGTAATTATATGAAGTTCAGTGAAATAGTCCCACTACAAATCAGTTAATTTGTTTGACAGAACTCACCATTATCATTCCTGAACGCTTAACCTCTACCATTGCAGGTTAATATGGATTATGGTCTTGACCCAACCATTGGGAAAGCCATAATGCAAGCTGCTGAAGAAGTTGCCAAAGGAACTCTGAACAGTCACTTCCCTTTGGTCGTTTGGCAAACTGGTAGTGGGACTCAAAGTAACATGAACGCTAATGAGGTTAGTCCAAAAGAGCATGTGAGACTAGAAATCATGGGCCGAGAGTTTTCATGCTCATTGTTTTGGGTTTTGGCAGAAATGAATATTGTTTAATATATTTTATACAAAAGTATTAGAACTGTTGCTGGCCAGTTTCTTTGCTGTTGACACTCGTTATGTTTATGTTTGTCACTAACAATATATTTTTGTAAAATATCACTCATATGTACGATGCAAGTTTTTGAACATTTTATTTTATTGGATGGCAATGTTGTGATATTGGTTTAAGGATTTCTTTTTCTTCCGAAGGTTATTGTGAAAGTTTTTCTATCATAGGTTAAATTAATAATGAAATGTTTAGGTGATTGATATGTCAAGATCATTAATCAAATGGTGATCCTCTAGTAATGAATTGTCTTGTAGTGTAGGTCTAGTAGATAGAATTATATAGTTTTTTTAAAGAGATCTGACCTATTAAGTATTACAAGAGTAGTCGCACTTTATTATGGGTATTTGAACCAGGGGTATTTAAGATATATTAGATATTTAACTTAATGTGGCATTAAGTATATCTACAGTCCTATCTTATTAATAGTTGTATTGTTGTAGGAGATTTACCACATTGAGACTCAAGAGTACAATCATAATAGTTAGGATCTTTTTACAATGTTAATGGGCATGCACACCCAAATTGTAGTTTCCCAACATTTTTATTCCCATAGATAAAGTATTTATACTATTTATACCTGTTATCACACAACTTGTAGTTGCTCCTAATGATGATCCTATACAGAACGGTAGAGGTGATGGGAAACTAAAGAGGTGACCTAAGAGGGCCTTGATCCCCAAGATGGATTGGTTGTCACGCCAACCGAGGCACTCTTCGCTTCTTGCTACCCAAGCCCCAGATAGCAAAGGGGGAGACCCTGATCTACTCCCGACAGGAGAGATCTAACCCAATCACCAGATCAAGCTATGAAAATAGGGCACGTAAGGTGAAGGGTGAAGAATCCTAGATCTAAGGGATGAGATCACTGTGGAGGCCTATGATGAATGAGATTTAACATTAAATATACTTAGACACAATGATCAGAGATTGAGAATGGATTTAGGATTTAGGTGCTAAGGTAAATGATCAAAATCGACCGCCTTCGGATACGTGTACTTAAAAAGTGGAAATTGGTCCCAAGGAGTAGATTTGAGATGATAGGGGCTTCCTAGCAAGGCTTGATGATAGATCTGATAGTATCTGAGCTTACAAGCCAAAAAGAAACTCAAACAACCCAGAAACAGAGGAAAAATCAAGGAGGGTGCAATAGTTAAAGATCAATGCCTAGGGGTTAGGGCAGATGGAGTCTCCCAAGGGTGACGCCCTTGAGGACCCACTTTGGGCTAGGCCTAAATTGTAAAACCCATAAATATTTCGCCAAAATTCGAAATTGAAAGAGCTATAGAATTTTTATAAATTTTCTTAGTTAGGGTTTCAATGAAAATGACAGATGGGTAAGTTAGAGAAATAAAATACTCACCTTATGAGCTTACCTGGATGATGAGAATGGATGCCGGCATGACGAGGACTACTCCCGCAAAGATCAAATGAAGATTAGGTGTGTTCTCTTGCCCCCACGATTTGCCCAATTCCACAAGTGCGCCCCTCAATGACATAATAAAAATGCCCAAAATAATTGCCCAGAGTGTATGTGGAGTCGTGGACACATAGTCATATTTCCTTAAAAAATTAAAATAGTAAATATATTCAAGCATTTAGCTATTAACAGTTAAACAGTAACATGAGCATACAACATGGTGCTCTCTTTAGTTTTAACATTTAAATATATTTCACTAGACATAGTAATATTTCGATTTCTTATTATGATGGTGGTGTTGGGAAGCTGAAATACGAATGATGAGAAGGAAGTAGGGAGTGGCACATATCGTGGAGAGGAGGAATAAATAAAAGGTGATGATGATAATTATGAAGCTCATAGAGATCAGGGACAAAAACACAAAGACAATTCAACACCTTTTATATCATTTTACTTAAATTTTTAACATTACCATTAATTGTTTCAAGACATTTGAGAGTGGTTCCAACCACATCAGATTTCATGTGGAGAAAGTAGATTTTCATATCCCATTCGAAATTCAGTAGACTTACAATTTTTGGGATTTCAAGATTGGTAGGATTGTAGCATTTCCATTGAATTCTATCATGTATGAGGGTACGGGATTTGCATTAGTCAAGACAACCAAGCTGTAGGATTTTGCATCATGTAATCATCTCCTTCTTCTGCAGAGAGGTGTTGGAGCACCTACAATTTCATCCACAATGTGAAGAAAAATAGCTTGAATGTAGATCGAGTAGAAAGATTAGTTTATGTGTATTACAACTTGAGGTTGTTGTCCCATTATTGTGATGCAGCGAAGAATGATAGAACATATTTGACTTGGGACAACAATCTAGAGGATAGAGACAAAGACCATCACAAAGCTCACTCTTGGCCAACCTAGTCTTGGACAAACTACCTCTACTCTCAAACTGGTAGCCATAACCTATGAACTGTCTGATATCTGAAACAAGAGTATCTAAAGAACCAAGAACCTCTCTCAGTCACAGATCTGGCCTCTCCTCGCAGAGATCTGATAGATCTATCTCAGATCTATCCACCAAAATCACAGATCTAATAGATATGACATCTACAACTATAGATCTGAGCTCTGCTCTTCAGATTTGGTAGATCCGGTCTTCTATCATATTGATCGGATGTCCAAACTGAGTCACCACACAGATCTGGTATATTGCTCGCAAATCTGAGTGTGAATGCTCCCCCTAACCCTTACCAGGGCTCTGATACCATGTTAATTTTATCCAGAGGTCACTACTCTTCCTGGAAACTCTGAGATCTCAATGACTTTGAATCTCTATTATCCAAATAAGAAAACCGACTTATAACATAAAGTACTAACAGATCTCTTAACAACTTGAAGAAATAATGAGCAATCACACAAATGAACTCACAAATTTTATCCTGGAAACCCAGAGCAAAATAAGAAGAGGATAGTTACATATAGAAACTCAGAAAATGCAATCGAACTTGACGGGTATAAAACCCTAGATCTGCAGCAGCTGCAACTGTTGATCTTGGGAAATGCGCCCCTGCTGTTTGTTTGGATCTGGATCTCTTTGAAGGTTTTTCTTTACCTGTATCAGTATATACTACCTCTCTCACTCCACAACCCTGATCTGCTTTGTCAAAGATGAAAGTATGCAACCCAAATCCGAAGAATGTGCCCCTCTGCATGGAAAAGTGTGCCCTCTCTCGAACATTGCGAAGTCGCCCTATCTCAAATCTCAACCAAACTCCTCTAAGATCGTCACAAATCTTCTTCAATCATTGAAGAAGACCTATCCTGAAAGTCTCAGCAGCTCTAGTCTCCAGTTGGATCAACTACGTCCTCTCAAGAAGTGCGCCCCCTCTCTGACCAAAGTCGCCCAAGCTATGAACTCTGAGCTATCTCCTCTGTGATGCTCTCTCTTCCCCTAGTAAATGACAGACATGCACCTCTGATCAAGTGAGGATAGATCTATCTCATATCCCCTCACTCTCCCTCTCTGCAGATGCACCTTCCTCTCTCAGAAAGTCGCCCTCGCTGCATGGGGAAGTCGCCCTCCTCAAACTTCTCTCTCTCTGATAATTCTGCTGAGTAACCTCTGCCGGTGACCTCCTGCCTCCTTATAATAACTCACTGATCAATTAGGGTTTCTAAAACCCTAATATGAATGCATGCAAAAACCTCACTTTTGCATGCTTTTTAATTAAAAGATGTGCATGCAAAAACTTGCATGCATGAGGCAAATCACTCTGAAAGGTCCGCATGCATCTACTGTTGAATTCATGCCATCTGGTAGAGTGCATCTCACCCTCTACCCCGTCCTGATGCCTATACCGCAAGTGTACCTCCATGCTAGGCACCTGATCATGCAGGACATCCCGAGATACTACTATCTCTAACAACAATGAAAGTCATACTTTTGAAGTAGTTTGGCTGAGTAACTAAACTACAGAGGCACCAGTGTGAACCTGACCAACTGCTGACTGTCCTACTCATCTGCCTATGGGATTTCTCCCATATCTGGCTGAGTAACTGGACTGCAGAGGCACCTGGGCAAAGCAGGGCAAGCATCTCAATGTCATCTTTCCCTCTCAAGGAGGGATACGTTCTCTTCGACTCCAAGTCTTCCGCGAAAGTATTCGAACTTCACCCTGGAAAGAGCCTTGGTGAGAACATCTGCAGTCTGGTCGTCTGTCAGCATGTACTGTAACTCGACCGCACCTTTCTGCACCATATCATGAATGAAGTGATATCGAATCTCGATATGCTTTGACCTGTCGTGAAATACAGGATTCATTGACATCTGCACACAACTCTAGGTATCACAGTGCATCACGATCGGCTTTGGAATCTAGCCGAACAATCTTGCCAAGAGTTTACGAAGCCAAACTGCTTCTCGAGCTGCTGTGCTAGCAGCCATGTACTCGGCCTCTACAATACTGAGTGCTACCAAGTTCTGCTTCCTGTTGCACTAGGAAATAACTGCCGAATCCAAATTGAAGCAACATCCAGAAGTACTCTTCCGATCTGCAACACATCCGACCCAATATGAGTCTGTAAACCCCTGCAATATCAGGTCACCATCTGAAGCATACTTCAATCCATATCCCACAGTGCCACGTAAGTATTTGAGCACATGTTTTGCAGCAATCCAGTGAATCTGCCTCGGTTCGCACATGAACTGACTGAGGGCATTCACAACAAAACATATATCTAGTCTGGTGTTGGTCAGATACATCAATGACCCAATCAACTCGCGATAAATGGTGGGATCAAACAAATCAGAATCTGAAGTAGAATCTCTCAACTTCTTCCAATTCGCATCCATCGGAGTAGCAATGGACTTGCACTCCAACATTCCGAATCTCTTCAATATATCAATGGTGTATTTTCCTTGTCCTAGAAAAATCTCTTTCTGCCTCTGCCATACCTCTAATCCCAAGAAGTAATGCATCAATCCAAGATCTTTCATTTCAAACTCAGAGGCGAGATTCTTCTTACACCATACAATGAGTTTCTCATTTCCTGTGAGAAACAAGTCATCAACATATAATACCAAAATCAGTGGCTCATCATCTACAACCTTGTAGTAAAGGTTGGGGTCTGCATCACTCTTGGAAAATCCCAAGCTCACCAGGAATCCGTCTATTCGTCCATACCAAGCACGGGGTGCTTGCTTGAGGCCATACAATGCCTTTTTCAGTCTGCATACATGAGACTCCTTTCCTTGGACAATAAACCCATCTGGTTGTTTGATGTAAACTTTTTCCTCAATAACACCATTGAGAAAGGCTGTCTTCACATCCATCTGATGCAACTTCCATCCCATAGCTGAAGCAATCGCGATAATGGATCTAATGAAAGTATATCAGGCCACAAGAGCAAAAGTCTCATCATAATCGACTCCCTCTTTCTGAGAGAATCCCCTGGCTACAAATCTGGCTTTGTATTTCTCAACACTGCCATCTGCTCCATGCTTGATCTTGTATAGCCATTTAGAAGTCACTACTGACTTCTTCTCAGTTCTCGGCACAACTTCCCACACATCATTCTTCATGATGGATTGATATTCTTCCATCATGGCATCCTTCCAAACTTGATGTTTGGATGCTTCTTCGTTAGTAGTGGATTCTGAATCAATAATGTTGCTCACCAGTGCCACATAACTAGAGAACCTCTGAGGTCTTTTGCTTTCTCTAAAAGCACCATGTGGAGCTTCATACCCCTCTGCATCTTGCAGTGTCTGTTGTGCCCATCTAGGTCTTTTCTGACCTACAACATCTCTGGGGATATCAACTGGATCTATGGGATCGATAGGTTCATCCTTTTTTGTTGTCTCCCTCTGAACTGGAGGGGGAGATGATCTCGTCTCCTTAGGTTCTAGCATTTCTTCATCATCGATCTCCATATCTGGTCCTCTGCCTTTCCTGACAGCCATTTCTTCTTCAAAGGTCACATCCCTACTGACTTCAATCTGTCTGGATCTTGGAATGTAAATTCTGTAAGCCTTTGAAGACTCACTATATCCCACAAAGGTACCGTTCTTGCTTGAAGGTTCTAACTTAGATCTTTTCTCTTTGGGCACATGTATGTAGACTGGACAACCAAAAATTTGGAGATGGCCCACTTATGGTTTCACACCTGTAAACGCTTCTTCCGGAGTCATGTTCTTCAATATCTTATGTGGACATCTATTCTGTACATATACAGTGGTTCTGGATGCTTCTGTCCACAAGAACATTTGAAGACTCTGGTCATGTATCATAGCTTTGGCTGCCTCCACAATTGTACGATTCTTTCTTTCTGCAACCCCATTTTGTTGAGGGTTGTAGGGAACCGTGAGCTCCCGCTTAATTCCTGCTTCCTTGCAGAAATCATTGAATTCTGTAGAGGTATATTCTCCACCATTATCGGATCTCAAAATCTTGATCCTCTTTCCTGACAGATTCTCAACTTGTGCTTTAAACTCTTTGAACTTGCTGAGCACTTCCTCGGATTCTTTTGACTTGAGAAAGTAAATCCAAGTCTTCCGTGAGTAATCATCAATAAAGGTGATATAGTAATGATAACCACCTAATGACACAACTGTCATGGGCCCGCACAAGTCAGAGTGTACTAGATCCAAAATCCCTTTGGATCTACTCTCGCTGTCTGGAAAGGACTTCTTGGCATTCTTGCCAAGTGCACATCCTCTACAAGTTCCATCATGGTCTACCTGTAGCTCTGGCAAACCTGTCACAATATTCTTTAGAACTGGGAGAGCTCGATAGTTCAGATGAGCTAACCCTCTATGCCATAACTCGCCCATACTTGCAGCATCATGTATTAGGGCTTGGACTGGAGAAGTGTTTAGTCTATACAAGTTGTCTTCTCTTATGCCAATAACTTTGGTTGTGCTCATGCTTGAGTTCTTGTGCCAAGCAAGGACTTTCCCTTCTGAGAAAGCTACTTTATATCCCTTGTCCTCCAATGCTGAGATGGAGACAAGATTTCCTTTCATACCAGGTACATAGAGTACATCACTTAGGCGTAATGTATCATTTGATTCCAATTGAAGGGTAGTGGCTCCAAACCCCTTCACAGTGTAATTTGCATCATCTCCAAGTACAACACGAAGATGTGAATCTTTCTCAATTAATTCTGAAAGATTCTCTCTATAACATGTCATGTGTCTAGATGCACCACTATCTATGAGCCAAGTGTCACTAGTGGTAGGAATAGTACCTGATAGTGCTGATATGAATAGAAATTCTGTGTGATCTTCATTCTTTTGCTTCTTGTGATGATGATCTTCTTCTACATCAGCAGTGGATGCTTCATGCTTCCTTTTGATTTGACTTCGACAGCTATTGGCGTAATGTCCATACTTTCTGTACCTATAGCATTGAACTTGAGATACATCCTTCTTCTTCTTTTGTTCTTGGCGGGGACTTGATCTCCTTTCTTGGTGCTGGTGTTTATGGAACTTCTTTCCTTTTCCCTTACCTTTCTTGGCATGGGAAACAAATGCTTGAGTTTCTTCAGGTTGAGAGCCATGGAGTCTTTGACGTGCTGCAATCCTGGTCTCCTTCTGAGAGCAATCTGCCCAAAGCTTGTCAAACTTTGGTAGTTTGGATCTACCACTTATGCTCTGGATAAAGGACTCCCATGATGGTGGAAGACCATTTAAAGTGTGTAGGACAAGCTCCTTATCGCTAATAGGATCTCCACTGGTGTTGAACTTGTCTTGGAGTTCTGTGATCCTCATGAAGTATGAGGCAATGGATTTTGACTTTGCTATCTTCATATTTGAGAGCTGGTTTCTCAAAGTCATGGATACATTTAGGCTAGTGTGTTCAAACAACTTCATAATGGTCTTGAACATTTTCCTAGCATTCTTCTTTCTTGAGATTTGAGGAACCAAATGGTCTCTCATGGAATCCACAAGAATCCTTCTTGCTTTAGCATCATTCTTCCTCCATCGGGATTTATCTTCTTCGGCTTCTGGTTCAGGAACCTTCTCATTTACATATAGCAAGAGATCATTTTCTTCTAGGAGTGGAAGAACCCTAGACTTCCAAGAAATGAAGTTTGAGGCTCCTTCCAAACGATCTTCAACCTTCATCCCAATCATCTTGATTGCAGATCTGGTTCAGAAACCCTAGCAGGAGCTAGGTCAAAAATGAAAGTTAATAATTTGAAAAACCAAACCCATAGATAAATTCGCCTTTCCAAGGAGAGTTGAGTAGAGGGTGGGCTGGTCCAAATTCGTGGAGAGAGATGAGTTAAAACTGAAAACCTAATTTTGCTGTAGCCACAGAGTTAGGTCAAAAATTGAAAATTCTCGAAATTGAATTTCGTTTTCACCAATAGATGCGCCTTAACAAAAACGAAATTCCTATAGCTTCTTTTCTCCAAAATGATGGTTGGAGACTTCACAAGATGAAACCCTAGTTCCGGCAGGGTTCCGACAATGCTTCAGCAAGGGCTTCTTCTAGAACTGCTCTGATACGATGTTAAATTTCATACATTCAAAACATAATCATAAATGTATTACCAATATCACTAGAAGCAAGACAAAGCACAAAACAACAACACAGAGTTTGACCTGGGAAACCCAAATGGGATAAAACCCAACAACCTTCGCAGAGAGATGATAATTCCGAGATCAGAGTACAAATAAGAAAAGAGAAAGAATGTGAAAGTATCTTTCACAAGTAGATGCCCCAAATAAGCTTCCTCCTTCAAGTGATGCGAAATCAACCTCCTCCAAGTGATGCGCACTTGCTAAGTGAGTGAATGAGATAATGAGGTGCACTAGCCTCCTATTTATATAAGTGCAAACTTGGAAAATTCCCTAACTGGGCCGACTTCACCTGGGGGCAATAAATAATTTAAATTTAATATTTTTATTTGTTTCTTTTGCACCCCAAGGCTTACATTGATTCTTTCATGTGTTTACATAATTGATTACATAAAGTTCTTCTCCCTTAGGAGGTATAAACAAGTACAATGAAGGTACAATAAAATATAATGAATAATATCTTCCGAAGTTGTACAAAATCCAACATTATGATCCTCCCTAGGGGTGTTATGGGGGGCCTAGAGGGCCCATTAGAGCAATAGTAGAGCTCATTCAATATAAAGTGGACTAGGTCCACTATATTGTTGTTATTAAATAGGACCCACTATGTTAATAAATAAATGTAATGGGACCTCATTAAAGAAGGTTCACTAGGTGGTTAGGAGGTTAGTATTGTATTATGATTATATAAATAAGGATGGATTCCTCCTTATGAGGCGTGTGGAGAAAGATATTGTATGTTGAACATAGCTCATTAGGAGGTATCCCCCACAAAGAGGCAAGTCATGACCAGTGTTTGATTCATCCCATCAAAAGAATCATTCCATATATAATAAAGGTGAAAGTTTTTTGTTATCTCTTATGTGATCTTGTGTGATTGTATTTCATATCTAAAGTCTTTAACAATTGGTATCAAAGCCACTTTTTGGGACCACAACATTGGAAGAGTTTTTTCTCTTTTTTGCAGATTCTTGAAAAGAGAAAAAAGAGGGCCACGACACTCAAATCCATTTTTGAGACTTTTCCAGCAGAATCTCTAAAATCTTATTGCATATCTAAATTCCTCTTGAAAAAATATGTTATTTAAAAAGAAAAAAGTCGCTCAAATCCGAGTCCAGAAGAGGGAGATATGACCTTTTGAAATCTACAATTTTTTCAAGGTTTAGGGTGACAGTTGTGGACCTTGCAAAGGTCATAACTTTTGATAGAGTGATTCAGATTGCAGCAAGACCAACACCGTTGGAAAGCTAATTTTTAGGGATTTCATTTGATATATTATATGCCCTAGTTCCAACTACTCTTCCTTATGCTATCACCCTTGCAACAATTCCACTCTCCAACCCTCACAACATTGAAGCATTGCAAAGTGGGGAACAAGCCATGGTAGGATATGAAAGCCATTTTTGCTTCTTTGAATCAACATTTGGCTAAAATAGAGGAGATTTATGCTACCCATTCTCTCATCATTGAAGAGTATACACAAGAAAGATGTGCATGGTATGATTTAGAGGATGATTGTGAAGTTTGATATATGGATAGTTGTAATTTTTGGGATGACAACTACTTCCATATTTTTTTTTATGAATCTTCTACATGCTTTGAATCCCAACTTGTGGAAGCCCAACACCAACAGGTGGTGCCTTCTGATTTCCATGATGTTTTTTTTTACAATAGTCCAGTATATGATTGATCCATCCTTATACTTCTATTTGGAGGATCTCTTTGCTTATGGTTATAGTTCTTTGGATCGACATGACCATCATGGGCATGTGCTGCATAACACTCATAGGTTTGTGGAGCTCTAGTACCATCACGTGGTTGCTAGTTGGAGCACTAGGACATGAGTCCTAGGGTCTCGATGGAGATCGGGGGACTATGTTAGCAAGGCGGCTCACACTTGTACATGGAGCTTGTTAGACTACCTCAACATTGTGGCTAACACTTCTTCATGGGCACTAACATCCTTTGCCTACTTCAGCATGGTGGTCAACATTTGTCCATAGGACCATGGATTATGGTTGTACAACTTCACATAAGCTTTGAAAAAACGCTTTCCTAAGGGGGTGGAGTGTTATGACCCTCCCTAGGGGCGTAATGGGGGCCCAATGGACCCATTAGAGCAATAGTAGAGGTCATTCAATGTAAAGTGGACTAGGTCCACTATATCGTTTTTTATTAAAAAAAGGTCCACTATGTTAGTAAATAAATGTTATGGGACCTCATTAAAGAAGGTCCACTAGGTAGTTAGAAGGTTAGGAAGTGAGTATTGTATTGTAATTCTATAAATAAGGATGGATTCCTCCTTACAAGGTGTATGGAGAAAGATATTGTATGTTGAGTATAGCTCATTAGGAGGTTACCCAATGAAGAGGCAAGTGAAGAGGGTTGATTCATCCCATAAAAAAAAAAAATTCTTATATAATAAAAGTGAAGGTTTTCGGTTATCTCTTGTGTGATCTTGTGTGATTGTATTTTCATATGGAGTTCAATATAGGAAAGATAGAGGTGGTTCTATTTTCACTAAAAAAAGTAAGCCCATGGAGATCGCTGAGAATTACAAATACCTTGGCTTAGAGTTAAATGAAATGTTAAGTGCAAAAACATGCAAAAGGAAGCAACTACAAAGTGAATGGAAGGCAACTTCCCTACTCCAAAGCATATACATGACTCCATAGATTTGAGATTGGGGATTGATCCACTCATTCTTTCATACACTCGTAACAATAATGTTATTGTACATGGGTGTGAGACATGAGGACCAAGCAAAAAAAAATAGAAACAAATGGATCCAAATAGAGAGAGTGCAAAAACACATGGAAACAACCTTCCTTTGAATAAGGGAACCACATATATAACCACATGAAATTCTTCTAGTAGAAAAATGTCTATAATCGGTAGAATTGGAAGAAAGTAGGAAGTTGCTTCTATATAAGCAAATATTGATGAACATAGACATAAAAAAGATACCTAAAAAAATTAACAAAGAGGTCTTGATGAGATGAAAAAACACATGTAACTATGCAGAAATTGGCTAGAAAGCTAGAATATAGTAGAAGAGATAGGTTTGTTGAATAAATGGAGTTTAAAAATCCACCTAAAAGCTTGTCATAAAATGGAAAATTGAAAGGAAAGACAGAACCTAGAAAAACAATAATACAACACTATCGAATCCCCTGCATATGCTCTTGCTAAGTATTTGGCGTGTAAACTCAAAGGATTTGTTGGGCCCACAAATACTTCATTAAGGATTCCACATTCTTTGTGGACAAAATCAAAGATCTTCAAGTAGGCACCACATCATCTAGGAGGGAATGATCATACACGTTAAGATTGTTTACAGTGACCATGTTATGAACGTCCAACTGAAATGGTAGTTGCACATGATAGGCACTGCCATTGATTCATTACAAGATTGCATATGGATCATAGCAAATGGACTTAAGTTTGTGGTGGCGTTGTCTTTTGAAGTGCTATTTGTCTGAAGTACAGCCACACCCGATCACCTATCTAAAACTCTACTGGTGCATGATGTCAATACTAAATGTTCTTATAGCATGCTTGAAAGTCTATGAGAGCTGCTGCTACTTATGCATGAATATGTGCATCTTATGTACAAAGGAGGTCGTGTTGTTCTATTCAGACTACTGGTATGGTGAAGCAGTTAGTTGAAGAGTGATCTGAAACTAGTAAGGTGGCAAAGGTTGATAGCCATAGCTATGTTGTAGGAAATGTAAATAGGTATCCCACTGTTTGTTTTGAGAATAGTAGAAACATAGGGCATGCACAAGGCTGTAGTTGATTATTTCGGTGTGTCCATTTGTTTGGGCATGAAAGGTTGTAGAGAAATGTAATTGACATCCTAGTAATTGCCAAAGTGTTTTCCAAAATGTGATAAGGAAGAATCATGGTCAGAGAGTGTTTTCCAAAATGTGATAAGGAAGAACCATGGTCAGAGACTATGTTAAGAGGATGTCCAAAATGAGACCATACCTGTGAGAAGAAAAATACATGGAAATGGATTCCCAAGGCCTAGAGGGGATTGGAAGTGGCTGGTGGAGTCCCTACTTTCATTGTGCAAGTTTGCTTGGTTTTAAAGAGCACATTGTTGGATAAAAGATTTCATTTGGTGGGGCATAGATGGAAAAAAGAAGTTGCACTAGAGATGGAGATGTTGAAGGGTCTCTGTCTTGCCAAAGTATCCACCATAAGAAGAAGCATGGGCTTCCCAAATGAGCATGAGACAGTCAGAAGTATTTGGCACACATAACTGATTGCTTGTACGGCCAGTCGTAGCATTCTGCATAGTCCAAGAAGGGTGTCTAATTCACTTTGGTGGGAGAATGAATTGTGTGCCAGATGGGGCCAAAAAAAGGATCTAAATCAAAAAGTTGCTTCCACTCTTCATAAGCAGCACAACACACATTCAAAATATGCAAAACCTGAGCTGGAGGGCAACTTAACATATTGGCTACCTTATTTGAATTGCCCTCCTTATATTTAATAACAGAATGAAACTATTGTATATATGAGGCTCATTTTAGATGGCTTTGTTCTTGTATCTTAGTTTGAGATTTCAAAAATATCAATGGGTGATGCTATATATGCATAACTGTTTCCTTCCCTAAGATATAATGACATTATTGCTTAAGGCTTGGACCAGTGCATAGAATTCTTTGTCATAAGCGTTGTAGTTAAATTTTGCTTCCATCAAAGATTTTGAATGGCAAGCCACAATATGACCTCCCATAACTCCACCGATGGCATTTATTGAGATACATTAGTTTCAATTTCAAAAGTCATTGTAGATCCGAGAGTTGCAAAACTGGATTTGGACAAAGAATTGTCTTAAAGTGTCTATAAGCTCTCCTCAGCATCTTTGGAGAGAGCTAATGCAAGGGGTGCACAATGTGGGAGAAATGTGGAATGAATCGCTGATAGAAATTGCGACCACCAAGGAAACTCTATGATGCCGTTGAGTGGGAACCAAACAAGAAGAGAGGGCATGGATTTTGGTAGGATTTGAGCAAATGGCATATTTTCATATAAAAAAGCCAAGGTGTTGTATAGATGTTTGGCCAAAAACAAACTTCTTGCGTTTAACTTGCAGTTTGTCAGTGCACAGAATGTCCATGCCGTTATGGACATGCTACATATGTTCACCCCATGTGCCACCGAAAATAGAAATGTCATTTAGATATATAACAACAAACTGCCTTGAAGATATGGACGAAAATATCATTGATCAACTTCATCACCAATTATTCAAGGGACAAAATGTTTTGAAGGCCATATTATATACATTTAACCCAATATATGACCTAGATCGAACTCTTGAATCATATCATTTTCATGTTTTTTCCATATTAAGGTAAATTTTCCATGTTATGAACATATGGAAAGTTTTTTTTAAGAGGCAGAAAGACGACAAGGAATTGAGTAGAACCCCCTAAATCTGACTAACCACCCTCAACCGCCAACATGTTTCCTTAGTCCCATCTCCTCAAGCATTTCCCTCTTTTACACACCCAACTACGATGGATAGAAGACCATTTTCCATGTCTGTCTGATTGTTGTCATAACCTACCATCTATCTCAATGCTTCCACACTACTTCCTATAAAATCTTGCCATATGTTCACATCTACCATTTCTATCATAAACTGCCACACCGCTAGCTCCAGGGATTCCTCCACCACTGTCGAAGATAGGCTCTCCTTCACCACCGAAGATAGGCTCTCCTTCGCCAAATCGAGCTGCTAACGTCGGATCTCTCTCTTACTCCAATTCCATTGCATTTTTGGCCTTTTCTACTAGCTTGAGAGTTGAATTTCAACCACCTCAGTGAAAATTTGAGTGCAAAAGACGTGTCATGCAATTTGATCACCATCAATAGATGGACTTATATTGTTTTCATTTACATAAATTTTCTTTTCTTGGAGGATTGTAAAATTTTGTTTATCTTTCACTGCAAGTTCATTCGCGGTTCCACTCTCCTTATTTAGATGAGAATTGTGATGGTTTTTAATTTCGTTATATGTTAGTCCAGATAGCCATCTAGCATTATAAGTGACCATCTACATATTATGGTGATTATAACTATTAGATGCTATTTAAGTTCATATTCGAGTTTGATACCATTTTTATCTAAATGCATCACAAGGTACATTGAAACTAATTTCAAGTTCAAAATAGGTGCCATTTCAATATTTTCCGTATACATCACCGTAACATAGCTCCCCTGCTTATGATATTGCTCATTGAGCCTCTTCTCCTAAACCCAACTGCGATCGTGGCAGTGGAAGACATCAATGCCATTCACCATCTTCTTTCTTATAATTTTATAATAGAAATACTATGCCATGTGGCCCGTCTGCTATGTTGTGCAAAAATGAAAACCTTTAGTCGCTTTGCCCCTTGAATATTTTTGTTATTATCTACACAATCACCCCTCAAAGTGTGCAAATAGGGAATCTTGTCGTCGATTTTCCTTGCCAAGTCAAGAAGCTATCACAACCACATATGAGAGTAGATGTAACCCGTGGAAATAGAGAATCTTGTCGCCGATTTTCCTTGCCAAGTCAGGAGGAGGCTATCACAACCACATATAAGAGTGGATGTAACCCAGAGCCTTGCATCTTTTTGGAAATGCCTCCAAAGTATGTGAGAAATAAAGAAACAAATGGTAGGTGTAAGCATAATATTTTAAAAATCTACTTTACTCTAGGAAGGAGCATTGGATGTATTCACGCAAATAGAATGGAGTGGAATTTCTCCATATATATACCCACACAAAGTGAGGCATATATCATGACAATGGGACCCGGGTTTAATATTTTTCAGCTTACTTGGTAATAATAGAATGGCATGCTCAATATCAAGTTCCATCTTTTTTAAATCAAGAAATCTCCATGCTTGGGCATTTATAATAAGGTGTTTTTATATGATGAATCTTGTATTCATGATGGGTAGTTTGTTTCTTGGATTATTGATGGGTATATGATAACCATTCATGCACTTTTCATTGCATCATCTTACACAATGTATGAGAATAGAAAAAGAGATCCTTTCCCTCTAAGTAGGGAAATACATTGTGGTGAAATCAATAAAACTTAACCTATAAAAAATAAGGTGTTACTAATATAAGAAAATCTTTGATGCATTTGTTTTTCATTGGATTATTGATGGGTATATCATGATAACCATCCATGCAGTCTTCATTATCCATTTGTTTATAACCGCCAACTAACGTCTTACACAATGTGTAAGAATAGAACAAGAAACCCTTTCCCTCCAAGTAGGGAAACACATTGTGGTGAAATCAATAAAACCTAACTTGTAAAAAAAAATAAGGTGTTACTAATATAATAAAATCTTTGATACATTTGCTCCAAACTCTTTGTTGAGGCCTTTTGTAATGCTTTTGAGGGATACATGACCGTGCTCAATTCAAATTGGAGCTAACATTTAATTTGTGGCATTCTTCTTGTTATCGTTGTTGTTGATTGGCCAAGAGCAATGAAGAGGATTGGGGAGCAATGGGGACTTGAATGTTGAGATTCATTGTTCGTAAAATAGGGTTTTGAATATTAAGATTTCTTTGGGTTCATACTTTAATCTATTCATTTTCTCGTACATTGATAACTGCATAAATCAATCAACGTGCTCCAACTAATGCAACTTTTGGTTGAAGAAACTCTTAAATCATATTCCCTAGATGAGAATGGAGAGTCTATTGCTGCTTTTGGTGGAATAATGTGTAATTGAGTGTATGATTGATTCTTCCTTGTAGGGTCTAGAAATAGTATCGAGGTGTAGGCATTGGCTCAAAATCCTATGTTGGCATCGGGGCCAGTGAAATTCTAGGGATATATGCTAGGTTTGGTGCACGTGGCTACTAGCAATAAAGGATTTTGGAGCCCCCACCAACAAGAAGTCCTCTAGTCATAGGATTGAAGAGATTAACCAGTAATTACATTAAAATGATAACTAAATGGTGTTTTTGTGATAACAACAATTAATCCTTCATGTTTGTAATAGTTGGGATTGCGTTCTCTGCTTAAAGGAAATACAAGACATGTAGAGGATCCCAACAAATAAATTGTCAAATCGAGATAGGAGATCTGGGAGGAGATGAAATGCATATTCCCATTCTCTCTTACAATGACAATAAAAAATTGAGATTCATATGTTTTAAATTTCTAGCCTTTCACACACATTTTATGTTATAATCTTCAAAACCCTAAACACATTCCAACTCAAAACATCCTAATGACATCCCTTTGCACCATTAGAGACAAGATTCCTTCTTCTTTGATTTGGCCATAGAAAGAAGGGGTCGCATTGGACCTACCTACCTTACCCCAGTTGGTATGGGGAGATAGGTCTTGATTTGACCTTGAGTGCATTGCTTGTTGTCAAAATCCATTGGGACGGCAATCAGTGCACATTGGGTCATCTGTCCCACATTGCCTGCTTGGACAATGATTTGTCTCCTCGCCACATCACTATCATGAACCACATCATTGTTATGATCAATTGCCTCATGGTGATCTATATGTGTTTCTTCATAGTGATCAACCTCATGCCTATGTGAAATCTCATCTTTACCTTCTTCACGAGATTTAAACTTGGGTGTATGCTTATTTGTTGTACAGTTTTTCTCTTGGTATAGCTTATGTAATTGAATTTTTCTCATCAAATCTATAAAACAATGTCCTCAGTAATTCTTTAATCTATTATAAAAGCGGTATTTCTTGATTTTTTTGTTTGCATTCTTGCTTGTGTTACCTTTACATAAAGAGAGGAATTGGACATAATAGTTCTACATGAAAACAAATTTTCAATATGAAATCCACACGAGCTTTGATATTACAGCAAGGAAAATCTTGTAATTGATTGGTGGTGACAACTGTTATTGTGTTTCTTTCATTTGTGTCAAAGAACATACAATAGGCCAAGTTAACAAAAACCCTCTTAAAAAAATAATGCTAACATTGATGTTATTTCAATAGCTGAGTCCACCCATATGCATTTATTAAGCAAAGTGTTATTTGTTAATACTATAGGAAAATAAAAATACTTATTCATAAACCATCTCTGAGACATAAATTATCTTTAAACAAAATAACCACATCAATTCCCTTTGACGTTTCCTTCCATAACTTCAAAAGATATATGTTCATATAAACTATGAACTCAACAAAGGGACATAGCCCTACTATGAGTCACAAAGAATGCCCAACCTCTGCACCTTCCATGCATCTTTATATATTGGCATATTAAAAATGGGTAGGAAGGTGGGGCAATGTGTTCAGGAATTGAATAACATGGTCCCATATTACAAATTGTCTTTGACATGTTAAGTCTATGTTGTATACCAATGCAAGGCAGAAATTTGTCTTAATGGTATACTTCACATGCAATGGTCACTACCTTATCAGATGAGGAATCCAACCTTTATGATATAATAGTTGTTTTTTGTTAGAGTATTTCATGGTTATTCTGGTTTCATGTTAGTCTATGACTATATGCTATTTCAAATTTCTCAAATTTTGTTTTATGCATTCGATAGGTGATTGCAAATCGTGCTGCTGAGATTCTGGGAAGGAAACTTGGTGAAAAATGTGTACATCCAAATGACCATGTAAATATGTCTCAATCTTCGAATGATACATTTCCCACTGTAAGTAACATTTTCGAGTTTTATCTATATATATACAAATCCTTATGTTGCTTTTGATGGTTTACTATAAATTTTGTTGTAGTTCACCAAAAGTATAATTGGATATTAGCTGAAATCGTTCGGCCTCTTTCAAAAACTTTTCTCTCGTTGGTTGTCTAATTCATTCTAGTTAAATAAATTTTGAATTGGTGCTACCTAACCTATGCAATTCCTATCATCCGGGTAGTTTATTGCAAATTTGGTTTATTATTTATTCGAGTGTTGTTTGGTCTTACAAGAGGTAAAATTGTTATGTTTTAATATTTCAAGGATCTTTAAACATGATAGATTTACTGAGCAACTAAGTTTCTAACTATATTAGCATTAAAAGTAATAGAAAAACAGTTGATATATTGATTTACAACGTGGAAGTAAGTTTACAATGTGAAGTAAGGAGTTGTTGTATCAATTAGTTTGGAATCTAGTTTATGTTCTTGAAAATCTTAGTGAATTTGAGCATGATATTGCTTTTGAAAACTCCATATACCAGTCCAAAGAAGAGGTTGTGATAATAGAAATGGGAGTTGTAGACTATATAGTATAGACCATTATAAAAGGTTAAACTAAATGACATATTTGTTGGAAGAAAATACTAGAATATAAAGGGTTCAACTAAATGATATGTTTGTTGGAAGAAAAATACTACAATATAAAAAGCTCCTCTTAGTACAAAAATCTTTTAAGTCACAACCTTAACTTTAATTATAAAATGAACTTATACTAATTGAAAGTGGTTTCATCAACTCTCCTCAATTTTAAATCATTTAGGAGAAAGTCGAACCAAAATTTACCACTGATTTGTAATTATCGCAATCCAACATCTTATTACCTCTTTCCTTCCTTTGGTCTTCATAAGAGCATCATTCTCTTCATGCCATTGACAACATGAAAATTTTCATTTAATTTTATGATAATGTCTTAGCTGGTTATAACAAATTCAATAAACTATACATCCCCTTATCTGTTAAAAAACATGACAACTTAATAACATGTCTCTGATTTATTAAAAAACATGACAACTTAATAACATGGCTCTATACAAAGTCTCATGGCAGGGGAAGAGTAATTTTAGTATATAATCACAAATAATTTCCTTTAAAGGAACCCTTCTACAAGGAGTTGTGCCAACGAATCATGATGAACAATGTAGTTGAATAATCTCGGAAATGTTTGTTATGTGAAGCTCTGGAACTTATATCATCACCTAATAATGTATAAATTCTAGTTGTAACATATATATTTAGATATATATTTGTTATAAAAAATTAAAGATCTAAATACTAGAATAGATATCATATCTAAAATAAATAACGATGTAGAGAAAAGGTTAGTTCTAACTCGATTAGTTTTAACGATTGGTACTTCTATATATAGAACCCCCAATTGACTGTTTTTGTTACCTACCTACCTCACTCAATACCCCTATAAAAATATTTAAACTATTTCAATTTCATTTTATTTTAATCCCTCACATTATTTCATAGCAATAAAAACTTCAGTCATTGCAGTGTTTAGATTGGTCTCTAAGCGAAAGGTGGAACACAGGATCTTGATAGGAAAAATTTCAGTAGTCTCTTTGGAAGGAGATAAATCCATCCATTCTTTCGCTGTCAAACAAAAACCATCTACAATACAGTAGTTATAAATGAAATCAAGTTTAAAAAGTCACAAATCTTTCATAAATAAATTGCATTTTAATCAAACAGAACAGTAGCAGAGCTATAAGCAAAAGAACCTTTAAATCTTTGTACCTGGGGACACTCATTCCGCAGAACGATTTCCTTCTTGTCTGCCCATCTATCGAAAGTGTAGAACGAGAGTCTGCATCTTCTCTGTGAAATGAACCCTGGACCTCTCAAACCTCAGAAAATTAACAACGATACCGTGTAGCTTTCTTTGGAAACCATCATGCACTATGAGCAACCCATATTTGCCTATAAAGATCTTCATAGCCTTTGGGTATTTGTAGCGAAAGAGCCTCCCTTCGTTTTGCAGCACAAACTTGTTGGAGTTGGTATCCACTAAAACAACCATCCGCGAGTTTTGAAAATATCTTACTTATACCTGCACTTTTTTCTCTATATCACATCGACAAAGAGAACTGAAGAAGAAACCCCAAACGCATTTAGACAAAATCTTTCTTACAATGAAATTCCTTATGTGAGTATTGGCCATGGAGATTTAGTAATTCCACATTTCTCCTATCAACGGCCATCCAATCGACCCTGGAAGAATATTGGGATGCTCCTTGCTTTTTCTACCTGCATTAATCCGCCTCCTGAGAAAGTGGAGGAGAGGCAACGTTGCAGTAAACAGTCCCAAAATGACGATTGCCATTGATATCAACTGCGTCTGACTTGGGCGGCCTTGGTTTCTCCTCGGCTTCATATTACTGTACTCCATAATGACTCACCTATCAACCATCATCACAATTGTATAATATTGGCCATTCCGTGGTCTTTTTCAATTTATGGTCATCCCATGGCATCTTAATGGTAATAGTTATGTGCCAGACTTCTCACGGATGAGACACCACCTTCAAGCACCTAAAATTACTCATAGTCCCATGCCATCTTAATGGTAATAGTTATGTGTCAAACTTCTCAGCCAGACTTCTCACAGTTGAGACACCACCTTCAAGCACCTCAAATTACTCAAAAAGTATGTCGGAAGCTTCAAGTTACTCATCCCAACTGTTCATTAAAAATTTAAAACTAGCACAGTCACTTAACTTATGGCTGGTGAATAGCGATAGTCCACAAGTTAAGTGTCACGAACAAATTAAATCTGTTACTCGTTCCCCATGTGTAGTTGTAATCACCCGTTGTCTATGCCTCAGCTAGCTGTTATCACCCTCCTTCTTCTAGTTAAACGGGTTGTCTGCCACGAACTTCTCGTTATCCATGCATCAACTACCAGTTATTTTTGATAGGCCACAAGTTAAGTGCCACGATCAAATAAAATCTGTTACTTGTTCTCTATGTGTAGTTGTAATCACCCGTTGTTGTCTATACCTCAGCTAGCTGTTATCAGCCACCTTCTTCTAGTTAAATGGGTTTGTTATCACATCCATAGTAGCTGGGATACCATGATGTTGTGGAGCAGTTTTGTTCCAGACCAGAGCCAGGCCTACACTGAGATGGTCCTATTTTTGAGCAGTGATGATTAGTGGCAGAGTACCTTTAGAGACAACTAGAGCCCCGAGCAGAATTGCCAGCTTTTCTTGTCACTTTTGAGCCCACATGATCCCTGGGAGATGCTTATTAGGCCATGGTTCACTTGAGCAATATAGTAGAGCAGTCAGTTAATATACACCTTTCTTGCCCTTCCATACAGTCAGATGCATTGCAGATCTTTATCCGGATGCAAAGATGACTGAGCAGGTATATGGCATGAGGTTTGCACTTATTGTTGTCTTTCCTGATTATATTAGTAGAGGTGACTGGTCATATGTGGTAGTAGTGTGGTGATTGTCTATTAGTTGCTTTTGGATTAACAATTGAATGGTTAAGCAACATAATGTCAAGACTTATTCATATGCTCAGTAGTAGGGTTACCCCTTGTACAACTTGGCCCATTCCCCATCTACTTCTGGCATCACCTTTTCACTTGTCTTCCAAATCACAGGTGGATCTGTGCTGTATGAGTATTCATCCCTAGTGTCTTCCACCCATGTGATCATTCTATTTTAACTCCATTTACCCTCTAGATATGGCACTGATCTGTTAGCTAATGCGCCCCTCTTGCTAGTGACCTAGGGCATCCTGTTTGTGACTCGTGTTTTGCTTGTATTCTTTACTATTTCACTTATCTATCATCCAAGCAATATTTTGGAGTGTTAGGGCAGCCATTACCTGCTGATTTAAATTCTACCTTGGGCATTTCTATTTCACCAAGACAAACCCCCTAGGGTAACACTAACATTCTACTCATTTACCCCTAACACTAAATCAACCCTAGGTTCTGTAGCTATAGAGGAGTAATTATTTGAGTCTATATTGTTGCATCTACTAAATCTAAATCAATCCTTTGAAACTCCCTCATTAGCTGCCATTCTACCACCTAGGGTCTATCATTACAAGATATCTCTCCTCTCGTGATTGCATAACCTTTAGGGTGTCTTGTTTGATCGGTCTTTCCTTAGTGAATGACCAAGGGTCTCCCCCTTTTCCATACGTTCATTGTTTGGCATAAAGAGAAGAGATTCTTGATTGGTGTGACTTCCAACCATCATTCGGAGATCAAGACCCTCTAAGGTCACAACTTTAGCTGCCATCCCCCTCTACCATCTTGGATTGGATTCTCTCAAGGGGCAGCTATGAGAACCATGATAACCGAGTTGTCTACGATGAACTTCATGTTATCCATGCATCAACTACCAATTTTTTTTATAATTGTTTATTTCGAATTTGGTGCGACGACCATAAAATCAATATGGACAGTACACTTATCTCATCCTCGTGCAATCTAGGATCCGTGGAGATCGACCTCCAACTCGAATAAAAAGTGGAGACAATAACACCAATATGTGATAAGTGTTATTCTAACACCTATCAGAGTCATTATATATATAATCAGTGTTACACGGGTACGCGTTTCCGGACCCCGGAAACGAGTTTCCTCGCTCCCACGCGTTTCGGAAACTAGGAAATGAGTTTGGGTACGTTTCCACCGCGTACCCAAATCTGGAAACGGTGGGAAACGCACATAGGGGTCGTTTCCTCAAAAGGCGGAAACGTTGGCGAGTTTGTGGCCCAAAAATAACCACGTGGCGGCTCGGATTTCCTCGTTTTCCCTCTGATTTCGGTTTCCCTCGGATTTTCTTCACCCGTCGTCTTCCACACGGCCCATTCGCAAGGGTTTCCGGATACAACTTCGTTGTTTCACTGATTTTCGAGTCGGGTTTTCACTTTGCAGAGGTCGCGTTCATTTTCGGGTCGGGTTTGCACTTTGCAGAGGCCGTGCTTTGCAGAGGCCGCGTTTACTAGTATTTAGTTACTAGTTACTACTAATCAGTAATCTTTAAAGTTTAAACTCTTAAATTATAATCTTAAATTTTTTTAATTTTGTAGTATTCTAGGTGGGGTCCCCCTATAATTTAAAAATTTTCCTATGTTGAAGACCTCGACGTACCCTTCGGCGTTTCCTAAAATTTGGGGGGTACTTCTACATATGTCGTTTCCACGTTTCCCTGCTCCCACGTCCCCACGTCCCGGAAACTTGGTGGAACATTGTATATAATTATTATTTGTTTTCAAAATTTATTATATATCTTTTTTTTTTTTTTCCTTGGAAAAAGTCCGTAATTTTATTTCAAAAAGATGATTAAAATTACATATTGCACATGTAGTAGAATCAACAAGGATCCCTACATTTTCACATATTTCTGTCCCATATAAGCAGAAACAACAGCTTATAAAGAGCTGAACCAAAAAAGAAACCCAGAGAGAAGAACAGATAAATCTTGTACATACTACAGAAAGAGTGTGCAGAAACCCGCTCAAATCCACCATAGCCACCCAAGAACAAGAAGCTGACCCTCCACAGCTTACATTGCAGCAGACTCTCCACAGAAAGATAAAGATCCGTCAAAACCGAAACCCTCATCGGAGGATGCAGAAGATCCATGTCTGTGGACAGAGCAGCAGACACGGTAGACCTCCCAAACCAGCAAAAACAGCCAGCAAGCAAACCCCTGATGAAGAATCAGCCAAAGAAACCCCAATTTGGCTGGAGCAGTCCGCCGAAGCAAGCTGAGTGTCCCTCAATCCCCAGACGCCTCCACTGGATGAAAGGGACGACGAACATGTGCGGCTGGTGGTGGCGGAGTCAAGTTCCTGCATGAACTAGATCTGTCGGAAAACGGCACATGTAAATAATCCTGATGTTGCAGCCAAGGATGAATCCCAATCTTTCAGCAAGCATTGCCGACCCTTCTTCAAAGGGTTCTGTAAATTCTTGATCTCCTCTTCTGTAAACTGGAGCAGTGATTTTAAGGACGCCATTCTCGAACTCTGCCTCTGAGAGGGATTCCCCCTTTATCACCAGCGCGTTCTCCTCCGCATAAACTTGACGTTTTCCTTCCCCAGACCCGGCATGTCCACCTGCAGATGCAGAGCCTCCTTGTCTAATTGCATCCCACGGCCTTCACGAACCGCTTCGCAGGGCATCCCTGTCCCTCGAGACACAGCAAGGAATATCGAACAGCTGATCGAGGCCAAACCCCAAGCTCATTAGGGCAGCTCCCGCAGCGGATTTCCGAAGCCTGACAGCTTTGTTTATCCTCCTGAATCGCCGAATCGTCCTCAGGCCTGTATCTTGCTTCAACAATTCCAAGTGCAGAAGGCTTGTGGTCAATTTAATCATTGAATCTTGAGACCTTTTCCTGAATATAAATGATCTCAGCTTATATTGCTTCTTAGGAGGCAATGAATAAACCAGGTTCTTGTCCCCGGTTTTCTTGAACCCCTAAGACCGCAAAACCTGCAGAGCTGCTCCGCACACTTCAGGATAGCCGCTGTCAGAAGCCACCGATGGTAGCCGATAAGGAGCCGCCGTTGTAGACCTCTCCGCCAGTAGAGCCGCCGTTGGAAGCCGCAGGAGCCACTGATGGACGCCATCGAAAGGAGAGCTGCTTGGAAGCTGCTCCGCACAGTCGAAAGGATAAGGGCCGCCATAATCACCACAACACCGCCATGAATCAAGATGCGTCTTCCCTCCTCACCCGTCGCCGCCGCCACAGGAATGCAGTATGATCTACTTCGCAATGGGTCGCCGCAAAGGTCCGCCACCACTCCGGTCATGAGGATCACCGTCGACCATTGCTGAGAGCTTCAGGGGAGGAGTCTGGCGACCAGGGACGGAGCCCTGGCCGCCACTAAACCCTCTTATTATATATCTTTTATGTTAAATGTGAATTGATATTAAATTTATTTTTTTAAGTTTATATGTATATTTTTTATCGATGAAATATATGTTAGTGATCTACTTACATACTTGCATTGCTCAACCACTCAAGCTAACCCATTGGCTTTATAAAACCACATTATATTTATTTTTCTTTTATATTAATAATTTTTTTTTATTAAACATAAATTTCAATTTCAATTTTTAAATTAATATTTTTTTTTCTTAAAAATTCTCCTTACTAGAGATTTATGTAGAATTTTGAGGCTTAATATTCAATTAAACAATAATCAACATATTTGAAAATTATAAAATGTTTTTTCATTTTTTAAATATTTGATTTAATAATTTATTTATTTATGTAAAATAGATTTTATATTAATAGAAAAATATTTACAAAAAGCTATGAGAAAATTTCTTAAAAAAGGACGAAAGGGTATTACAAATAAGATCATATTCTCTTCATCATAGCAACAAGTACTTGAAGAAAGTTTGAATACTCAATTGGGTCCAAAGAGCAGCCATCTTTCATCAATAGAGCCCATTTGGGAAAAAGTTGATGGCGAACTTCATCTCACCACATAGAACAAAGGGAGACAATGAGCTAATCTCATGACTAAAACTTGTCTTGTACCTAATCTTCCACAGAATACATAAAGTTGTGATCTTCAGACAATGTCAAGTCCCTGCAACCTCCTCCAGGCACTGGCGCACTACTCATTGCAGTTCCTCTTCTAGCTCTTCCTCCAGACAAAGTACTCTTCTGAGCTTCCTTTATTCAGCCTCGGATGGTAGGAGACTTACTCCCAATGCATGCAGTGCTTCTAGTGCTTTAAGTGGCCCATGGCAGTATCACCATCACCATTTTTGCACCAGTACCACAGTTCTTGGATCCACTCCCCTTCCTCGGATCAGCTCTCTTCATATCTCTCCTTGTATATATTTTTCTCTGAGATCGGTTCTCTATATATAGACCTAGGTTTTGTTTTGAGTTCTGCTTTTTATCTTCTTATAGGAGCCACTTTTACGCTCCCACTTTGTATGATCATCATGGAATTACAGTCCCATTGACCTAGTTTTGTGGTCATTTGTTGGACATTAATAAAATTATCTTATCTTATGGCGCTGCTGAAATTGATAGCTAGTTGAAATGTTGACAGGTTATGCATATTGCTGCAGCAGTGGAAATAAACTCAAAATTCATACCAAACTTGCGGCTACTTCAATCTACATTGGAAGCAAAGGTATAAACTTTTAAAGTCTAACTAGTGTTGACAATGAGATGACGAATACTGTAGTGTTCATTGCAGGCATATTGCTATGCATAAAACTTATATTCAATATAATTGTGATGTTTAATCTCCAGTTTTATATTAGTATCAGGTCTGTTTAGTTTTGTGTTAGTATCAGGTGACTCTAATCAATTAGAACTGTTTTCTAGATTGTCATTTTGAAGTATCTTAGTAGGATTCTAGTGTTTTTGTTGATTGGACTCTGATCAACTAGGAAGCAGTGTTTTGATCTCTTAAATAGTTTAAGAATAGCTATAAGTTGTTACTATGGAAATTTTTTTATTGATCTCCTACTTTTTTCTTACAACTTTTTATTATTATTATTTTTGTCGGGTATAAAATAAATATTTCAATATTTCAATATCAACATAATATAATTGAATAATTAATAATAAAGAAAATGTTGCATAGAATAAATTAAAGGTGGGATGAATTACATTACATATTGAGATCAAACAATAATTAAATGCAAATAGATATACTAAAAACATAATGCTATTACAACCAAGTAGACCATCTTAATTCAGGATCTATCATGAGATCCATGTGCAAACCTTTTTCAGAGTGCAAAAATTAAAGGAAAGCTTTGCACCTAGAGAGATTTGATCTCATTCCACTGATGATAAATCTCAAGTTAAGATGGAGTGCAAAAATTTGAGGAAAGCTTTGCACCTAGAGTGATTTGATCTCATTCCACCGATGATTTATCTCAAGTTAAGATGGATATATCTTGTATATTTCATAGACTTAATTTATAGATCTATCAACTTTCAAAATTCATTATTGCAATTTCCATAGTTTACTTACTTTTTATTTCATATACCTGTTTTTATTTATTATTTATTATTTTAATTTTCTATTTAACATTTATATTTTTAATTGTATTCCGAGAATATTAAGCCTGGCTACTTACAAAGTTCACTTAATTTCTCTGCAAGCAAGCAGTTCACCCACAAAGCAAAGTGTTGAGTTTCTCAAGAGTCCTAATATCCATGCAATACAATTTTCTTCTTTTGAGTACAGAGTAATGAATTCAAGGACATTGTGAAGATTGGGCGTACACATACCCAAGATGCAACCCCGCTAACTCTTGGTCAAGAGTTTAGTGGTTATGCTACCCAGGTATTTGTTCCTAAACCCTTTGGTTTATTCCACCATTGGTAGGTCTCTTCGTGCATGGGATTCGTGTTATAGTATTGATGTCATACCGATACAAACTAAGATGATAATGTTGTGTGATTGCAATTGCCTTCTAGAAAGTGTTGGGCAAGAAAAGTTTTTTACCAAGACATAGATTGCTTCTCTGAGTAGATATTATTCTTGGAAAAATGCAGGTCAAATATGGCATAGAACGTGTTACAAACACATTACCTCATATATACCAGGTATAGGATCTCAGTAATTTTTATGAATAAATGCTTCGCCTCCTTTAGGAATTTTATTGAGGGAAAGTTGTTTTAACAGCTTGCGCAAGGAGGGACCGCAGTTGGAACTGGTCTTAATACCAAAAAAGGGTGAGTTTTTTTTTTAAGAAATTGTAAATGAGATGGGTTTTTGAATATTCTAACACTCAAATTATAATTACATCAATAGGTGTTTATATTCTAGAATTTGAGGTGGATTAGCAGTATGCTTTTCCTATATTGCAGGAGGATGAGACAAGTGTACTGTCTAGATTGATTTTATGGGCTTTGTTCCAAATTCTCTTAACTAGAAAAAGGTGGGTCATAACGTGTAACAGAGGCATAGACAATTACACATGGAGAACAAGTAACTTGTAACCTATCGATGTTCACCTACCACAAGTTAAGTGGCTATGCTAGTATTATGCAACAGTTACATTGTTTAGCTATCCCAAAACACAAATGCTTTGTTAAAAACGCCCATTGCTTATTTCCCAAACATGTGAAGCATAGTTATCATACTTTTAATTACGGCCGTTGACCGAGGTATCACCATGGAAAAATACAAAACACATCTTACTGCATGAAAAATACCACGAGCATGGCGAGCACTTGTCATTACTTGCACGTATGGAAGCACTTACTTGCACTGGTCCATACAAGTTAGCCGAGTTTCAGCTGAGTACTTGGCCAAATGCCATACTCAGCATGCATTCTAGTACTTGTAAGTATAATAACTATAGTGGACTCTTTACAACATCATTCAACGGTATCTTTTAAACGTGCCAAAGAATGGCTTTTTTGTTCTAGTAGGAAGTCCCAAATTGTTGTTCATAAACAACTGTATCATTTGATGCATTTGTATCAAGGATTTTTAAGTTGTCTATTGTAGGCAAGCAATTTTTTTGCATCCTTCTTTTTACTCTATTTTTATACAGAACACCATGTGCATTTCCATTAGATTTAGACTGATGTGCATTTCTTAGAAAAGCCACTGCTAGTAATACTTTCCCTGTCATGAAGACCATCATTTATGCGGTGGACGAGAAACAATGGTCTGAAATAATGTTTGATAACGTGCTTGATATCATCTACATTGCTACTTAAGCTCAAAGAAGGGTGGTTATACTTGGACAATTGCAGAGGAAACAACATCTATAGATGTCCACTCAAATAATTTTGGTAAAGAGTGGCACGAAGACATTGATATGTAGTGTACACAAAGGGCAAAATGGGATGGAAGAGTCGCCGTATTACAGTACGTTACCTAGATTATATGGTATCTAAGATCCAATAGTTAAATGATAACGAAGGAAAAAGGGTATATATATATATATATATATATAACAGAGTGCACATGATGTCTTGGAGGATCACTCTATAGATCCTAAGATTTTCATTTGCCTATTTGGGATGCTTTTCTTTACTGTAATGTTCTAAAAAAGCTTATCGCTTGTCAGTAGCTTCTGCACCAGAACATACAAGTTGTGTAGATATTTGGACCTGTTCCTGACTTTTTATTTTGAGACAGCTATTGATTAAAGGGTCCTTTGTAATATCCCAAACTGATATTTTTTCTTTTTTTGTGTTGTCTAGTAGGCTGATATCTCAAACAAGTATGAAAGTGTGTACTGATCTCTGCATGCATGCAGTTGCATGCAGATCTATAACCCAAATATGCCGAAATGCTATAAAATAGGAGGAATTAATGCATGTACATACCAGTATATAGATCAGCTGATGTAGATAAGAATGATCCCTGCATGCAGGAATTGTGCCAATGGAATAGGAAGATAAGCTAGATGCCCTCTATAGAAGAATGCGCCCTCCTCCAATACTAGAAATGCTCCTCAATAATAAATACTCCGCAGATGAACCTCCAGAAGATGTGTGCTAGGGTTCTAGTGCCCTTCTGGAGAAGATGGAAGTAGCATGCAGAAGCTCTGATGGCTCAACAGCCTAAAACGTGAAGATCCTCCTTGGGAAAGTCGCCCCAGTCATGCAAGACATCCTCCCATAGTGATGAGTTCTGATAACTCTCCCAAAGGTTCAACTGAGAAGCCCTTCTTCCAATGGAAAGGTAATAGGGGTGCTCTGAGAAGGATGGAAGCAACATGCAGAAGTTCTGCTCCCTGTAGACTGGAATGCGAATGAGTATGTCTTTGAGCAATGCGCCCAAGCAAGGAGAGCAAATCCCTCCAATCCAGTAAATAACTCAATCTCCGAAAGCAACTGATGAATGGAACCTGATGATGAAGTAGTGTTGAATCTGAATGATCCAACCTGATGGTGACTAGGGCAGATAGATTTCGCTGCCGAAATACACCAGTTAGCTGAGTGCATGCACTCAACCCCAACTTAGCTCGCTGAGCTCTCCAAATCGAATCCTCAAATCAATAATCATATAAGCATGTCTTTTCCATTAGCTTTACCTTTCTTTTATAACTTTCACCTGTCAAACCTAACTTTGACCTAATTAGGTCACTTTACCTTCTAATTCGCAGTTGAGTTGCATGCAAGTGTCTGGAGACTCAATCAGGTGCATGCATCATGAAATAATGCTCGGATGTCATGCATGCAGGTGGCCTTTGGCTCTGGTGGCCCCTGTCTACCTACTGATGATATAATACCTATGCCAGAGACTACATAAGGCATCAATCCTTAGTTGATTCCCTGAATGTCAGTGCCCGCTCGAACCTATGGGAATCATATAGGTTAGCGGGATGGTCCTTAGTGCTTAAGCAGAAGAGGACATTACATCCTTTTATAGGATTGTATAATTGGCACAAAGGTTCAGATGATAGACCTAATATGACATGTGCATTTAGATGGGTATTATGTTAAACCCATGACCATGTACTTGATATATTTCTAAGTTTGAGGGAGCAGGGGATGTTTCCAAACAAAAATTCTAAAATTTTCAATGGGGAGAAATCAAATGATAGATGAGAAAATCGTCGGAGAATCAACAACATCATGATTTTTGCGATATCAAATTTCAACTAAAAAATTGGCCTGAAATGAGAGGGAAAGAGTTTACGATCATCAACAACTAATCTTAGGAGGGCCAAATCATTGTTCTCATTACCATCAATTTTCTTTTTATTGGAATAGGAATTAATTCCTATTTGACTATTTCCTCAAATTCCACCCTTTTAACTAGTTTTTAAAAGAAAAAATTATCTGCATTTATGCATTGACTTCAAAATACATGTTTCTTGCCTCTTATTATAATTTTTCATGGCTCATAGAAAAATTTATAGATCTGTTTTTTTAACCAACTACCTGTTTTTTTTTTCTAATAGTATTTGATGTTTATTTTTTTCATTTTCTTTTGCCAAAGGTTTGAACTTGGAATTTGAGTATTGCCTTGCCACTATGTTGAAGCCTTTGCACCTAGTTGCGTAGTATAGTGAACTTGAAAATGGGACAAACCAACAAGGATTGTCTTGTAAACTGTGTGGATAGCCCATGACAAGATGGGTTAACCAGTTGAAGTACCACTTAGCTAGACTCAAAAGGCATGACGTTGGGATTTGTACTAAATCAACCCCAGAGATTGTTTGAGCTGTCCATGATGCTTTTTATGAAAATGATAAAAAGAGGGAAGACGCAGTCGCTACCAAAGCTAAACTTGTTGTTGATGGAGTCGCTAGATCCTCAAGAACCACATGCATATCTAGGACTTAGGGAAATGAGAGGGACTTCGTGGATTCACCTTCCATGAGGACTTCACCTTTATTTGTTCAAGAACCAGAAATGGGGCACATCCTTCCATTGGGTGAATAGTGTAAAAAAAGAAGCAAGAAGTAGACAGGGTTGTGGGAGGTGTCTTTTCTAAAGTGACATACATTTGAGCATTAAAAAGAACAATCCATTTTTCAAGTCAATGTGTGATTCTATTGTTATTCTTGGCCCTAAGTATAAATGCTCTATTCACGAGGAGTTGTAGGGGTCAATTCTTCAAGTGGAAAGTAATGACATAAATACTAGATTGGACTCTTGGAGGACCTAAAGAAGTCATGGGAGGCCATTAGATGCACTGTGAGGTTTGATGGTTGGACAGATGGGAAGGGGTGGACCCTTATTAATTTCTTGGTACATTGTCCTAGAGATACAATGTTTATTAAATCCATTGATACATTGGCACATGTCAAAGATGCAACATTGTCGTGTAAATTTTTGGATGGGTTAATCTAAGGGATTGGTTTGCAACATGTTATGTAAATAACATCAGATAATCTAGCTAATTATGTCGTTCTCGACATGTTGCTAATGGAGGGTGATGTAGTAGCATAATCTAGCTAATTATATCGTTCTCGACATGTTGCTAATGGAGGGTGATGTAGTAGCATAATCTAGCTAATTATATCGTTCTCAATATGATGCTAATGAAGGGTGATGTAGTAGCATCATCACCGCCTTCTACATAGATTGATACAACTACACCCACAAGTGTTAGTTTTTGCATACATTTATAGCATAATAATTTACTTGCATAAATTTAATAGGATCACTAGAAGAAAGACAAAGCACAAAAATATAACACAAGGGTTTATCCTGGGAAACTCAAACGGGAGAAAACCCAACAATCTTCGTATAGAGATAGTAATTCCGAGAACATAGTACAATGATAAGAGAGAAAAGATGGAAATACTTTCCAAGTAGAAACCCCAGAAATTGTCTTCTCCTTGCCGCAAATGCGAATTTCTCTCTAGGTCATGCGAACTTCACTTGAGTGGATGAGTGAATAATGAGGTGAACTTTCCCTCTATTTATACAAGTGCCAAACTGGCTATTTCCGTAACTGGGTCGACTTGTCTAGTTGACTGGGCCGACTTCTCTTGGGGGACAATAAATAAATTAATTTTAATCTTTTCTTTTGTTTGCTTTTCACCCCAAGGTTTACATTGATCTTTCTAGGGTTTACATAATTAATTACATCAAGCTCAACTCCCTTAGTAGGTACAATAAAATACAATAAATATTATCTTCCGAAGTTGCACAAATCCCAGCACTCCCTCTCAACAAGGAAGTTATTCTTCGGTCTTCATCAACATCATGTTCATATGGGTTTCATCTGTACATCTATACTGTCTCCATCATCTCTATACATACTGAAGGTTGTCTACACAGTCTCAGTCCTTCGAGAAGTGTCATCATGCATCAACTCAACCAGTCTTTCAGTGAGTCCAAGAGAGTCTCTCCATCCTACCTGGATGTCCAAGAGATAGGCTTTACCATCTACTATACTGTCTGCTACCTATCCGTCTCATCTGCCGATGGGATTTCTCCCATACCTAGCTGAGAACCTAGACGAGCAGAGGGGCACGACCATCTACTACCTGTTTGTCTCATCTGTCGATGGGGTACTCCCATACTTGGATGAGAACCTGAATGAGTAGAGGTACCTGTGCAATCATCGCACGACCATCTACTACCTGCCCGTCTCATCTGCCGATGGGATTTCTCCCATACCTGGCTGAGACATGCACGAGCAGAGGCACCTGTGTGAACCCGACCATCTACTATCTATCTGTCTCATTTCCCGATGGGATTTCTCCCATACTTGGCTGAGAACCTGGACTAGTAGAGGCACCTGGGTGTAAGCATGGTAAACATCTCTCTGTCATCTCTCCCTCTCAAGGAGGGACACGTTCTCTTCTACTCCAAGTCTTGCGCGAAAGTATTCGAACTTCATCCTGGAAAGAGGCTTGGTGAGAACATCTGCAGTCTGGTCATCTGTCGGAACATATTGTAACTCGATCGCACCTTTTTGCACCATATCACGAATGAAGTGATATCGAATCTCTATATGCTTCGACCTATCGTGAAATATAGGATTCACTGACATTTGCACACAACTCTGGTTATCACAGTGAATCATGGTTGGCTCTGGAATCTGGCCAAACAATCTTGCAAGGAGTTTACGAAGCCATACTGCTTCTCGGGCTGCTGTACTAGCAACCATATACTTGGCCTCTACAGTACTAAGTGCTACTGACTGCAGAACCCAAACTGAAGCAACATCCAGAAGTACTCTTCCTATCTGCAACACATCTAGCCCAATCTGAGTCTATAAACCCTTGCAATCTCAAGTCACATTTTGAAGCATATCTCAAACCATATCCCACAATGCCATGCAAGTATCTGAGCACATGTTTTGCAGCAATCCAGTGAATTTGCCTTGGTTCACACATGATCTGACTGAGAGCATTCACAACAAAACATATATTTGGTCTGGTGTTCATCAAATACATGAAGGACCCAATCAGCTGGCGATACATAGTGGGATCAATCAAATCTGAATCTGAAGCGGAATCCCTCAGCTTCTTCCAATTTGCATCCCCATCGGAGTAGCCATGGACTTGCAGTCCAACATTCCAAATCTCTTCAGAATATCTATGGTGTATTTTCCTTGACCTAGGAAAATCTCCTTTTGCCTCTACCATACTTCTAATCCCAAGAAGTAATGAATCAATCCAAGATCCTTCATTTTGAACTCAGAGGCGAGTTTCTTCTTACACCATATGATAAGTTTCTCATTTCTAGTGAGAAACAGGTCATCAACATATAGTACCAAAATCAATGGCTCATCATCCACAACCTTGTAGTAAAGGTTGGGGTCTACATCACTCTTGGTGAATCCCAAACTCACCAGGAATCCGTCTATCCGTCCATTCCAAGCACGAGGTGCTTGCTTGAGTTCATACAAAGCCTTTTTCAATCTACAGATGCGAGACTCCTTTTCATGGACAACAAACCCTTCTGGTTGTTCAATATATACTTCTTCCTCAATAACACCATTAAGAAAACCTGTCTCGACATCCATCTGATGCAACTTCCATTCCATAGTTGAAGCAATAGCAATGATTGATCTGATGGAAGTATATCGAGCCACAGGAGCAAATGTCTCATCATAATCGACTCCCTGTTTTTGAGAGAACCCTCTGGCCACAAATCTAGCCTTGTATTTTTCAAGACTCCCATCTGCTATGCTTGATCTTGTATAGCCACTTGGAAGTCACTACTGACTTCCCCTCAGGTCTTGACACAACCTCCCACACATCATTCTTCATGATGGATTGGTATTCTTCCACCATGGCATCCTCCCAAACTTGGTGTCTGGATGCTTCTTCATAAGTGGTAGGTTCTAAGTCAATGATGTGACTCATCAATGCTACATAACTGGAGAACCTCTGAGGTCTTTTACTTTCCGGGAAGTTCCATCTGGAGCTTCATGTCCCTCTGCATCCTGCAAAGTCTGTTGTCCCCATCTAGGCCTTTTCTAGCGTACTGCAATATCTCTGGGAACATCAACTGGATCAATAGGATCGATGGGTTCATCCTCTTCTGCTAACTCCCTCTGAACTGGAGGGGAGATGATCTCATCTCCTTTGGTTCTAGAATTTCTTCATCATCAATCTCCATGTCTGATCCTCTGCCCTTCCTGACGTCTATCTCTTCTTCAAAGGTCACATCCCTGCTGACTTCAATCTGTCTGGATCCTGGGATGTAGATTCTGTAAGCCTTTGAAGACTCACTGTATCCCACGAAAGTTCCCTTCTTGCCTGAAGGTTCTAACTTCGTTCTCTTCTCCTTGGGCACATGTATATAAACTGGAATGCCAAAGATCTGGAGGTGGCCTACTTCTAGTTTCACTCCAGTGAAAGCTTCTTCCAGAGTCATATTCTTCACTATCTTATGCGGGCATCTGTTTTAAACATATATAGCAGTCCTGGAAGCTTCTGCCCATAAGAACATTTGTAGACTCTGGTCATGTACCATGGCTTTGGTTGCCTCCACAATTGTTCTGTTCCTTCTTTTAGCAACCCCATTTTGTTGGGGGTTGTAGGGAACTGTGAGCTCCCTCTTAATTCCTGCTTCCTTGCAGAAATCATTGAATTCTGTAGAGGTGTATTCTCCACCATTGTCTGATCTCGAGATCTTGATCCCCTTTCCTGACAAATTCTCAACTTGTGCTTTGAATTCTTTGAACTTGCTGAGTACTTCCTCGGATTCCTTGGTCTTGAGAAAGTATATCCAAGTCTTTCATGAGTAGTCATCAATGAATGTTACATAGTAATGATATCTGCCCAATGATGCAACTGTCATGGGTCCGCACAAGTCAGAGTGCACTAGATCCAAAATTCCTTTAGATCCAATTTCACTATCTGGGAAAGATCTCTTGGCATTCTTTCCAAGTGCACATCCTCCACATGTTCCATCATGGTCTACCTGAAGCATTGGCAAAACTGTCACCATATTCTTCAATGCTGGGAGAGCTCGATAATTTAGATGAGCTAGTCATCTGTGCCATAGTTCACCCATGCTTGTAGAATCATGGACTAGGGCTTGGACTGGTGGAGTGTTTAGTCGGTACAAGCTCTCCTTTCTCACACCAATAACCTTGGCTTTCTCCATGCTTGAGTTTTTGTGTCAAGCAAATACTTTCCCTTCTGAGAATGCTACTTTATATCCCTTGTCCTCCAAGGCTAAGATGGAGACAAGGTTTCTTTTCATACCAGGTACATAGAGCACATCACTCAAGTGTAGTGTGTCACTAGACTCTAGCTGAAGGGAGGTGGCTCCAGATCCCTTCACAGTGTAGTTAGCATCATCTCCAGGTACAACTTGGAGATGAGAACCTTTCTCAACTAATTCTGAAAGATTTTCTTTATATCCTGTCATGTGTCTAGAAGTGTTAAGATTCAATATGCTAAGATAGGTAACACAATATTCAATTCAATTTCACAACAATAGCATATACAGGATCACTAAAAGAATAACAACACAACATAAACACAAGAGACACAAATTTATCCTGGGAAATCCTCATGGGGTAGAAAACCCAACAAAACCTCCTCAATATAGATGACCAAAAAGTACAAAGAGAAAATCCCCAAACAAGAGCTCCTTCTCCTTCGCAGATATCTCTCTCTCTCTCTACTATGCGCAATCCACAAGTGAGTGTGTGTTCAAATGAGAAACACAACACCTATATTTATACTTTATCTTTCACTTGACTTTTTTCCCTAACTAGGTCGACCCCTAACAAATTAACCTAATGCTGACTAGGCCGACTTCTCTAGGGGACTTAAACACCCCATTACAAATGACTCAAAGGGGATCTATTGCCCCGACTTACAAGGGAGGATTTACCTCAATACTTTATCTTTCACTTGACTTTTTTCCCTAACTAGTTTGACCCCTAACAAATTAACCTAATGCTGACTAGGCCGACTTCTCTAGGGGACTTAAACACCCCATTACAAATGACTCAAAGGGGATCTATTGCCCCGACTTACAAGGGAGGATTTACCTCAATGACTTTACATAATCAAATACAATAATGACATCCCGACGGAGGAATAAAACATCTCCGAATAAATTACAATAATATAATACAAATAAAATATTCTTCGAAGTTACAATATTTCAACACTCCCCCTTAACGAGAAGGGTTTTCTACTGACAACAACAGCATCAACTGTAGGAGCAAGGAGAGAGATCATCATCAACAACATCATAGTGATACATCTATAAATCATCAGAAGTTTTCTTTAACATCATCAGCAACTGGAACAACTACTGGAACATCTTCAACATCTTCAATACTGGAGCATCATCTTCTACAGCATTAAGTCTTCATCTTCTGCAGCACTCGATCACTCGATCGTCTACAACAACAACATCATCAACATCTGGATCTTTCGATCAGCAACAACATCATCATTTTGATCTTTCGATAAGCAACGACATCATCATCTTGATCTTTCAATCAACAACATCATCATAGCAGCATAACCTACAACACACATGATCCAATTACGGGATGATCAATCCCTCTCACTTTAGGACATAATGGCAAGGATGATGCAATCCTGATCCAATTACGCGATGATCAGTCCCTCTCACTTTAGGACATAATGCCAAGGATGATGCAATCCTGATCCAATTACGGGATGATTAGTCCCTCTCACTTTAGGACATAATGCCAAGGATGATGCAATCCTGATCTAATTACGGGATGACTAGTCGCTCTCACTTTAGGACATAAGTCCAAGGATGATGCAATCCTATCCACATTCTCGGGGACAGAAGTCTCCGGATCACTTTAGGACTAAGGTCCAAGGAAGATACACTCCAACCACATTCTCGGGGATAGAGGTCTCCGGATCACTTTAGGACTAAGGTCCAAGGAAGATACACTCCCAACCACAGTGCCAGTCCTTTTTCATACTGGATGTGACCTAGATCAAATCTAGGATTTACCACCACAGAGCCAGTCCTTTTTCATACAAGATGTGACCTAGATCAAATCTAGGATTTACCACCACGACATCATCATCATCATATTCTCGGAGACAAGAGTCTACGGATCCTTTTAGGACATGTGTCCAAGGATGATACAATCCTACTGCAACATCATCATCAACATCTTTCTCGAAGACCAGAGTCTATGGATCCTTTTAGGACATGTGTCCAGGGATGATACAATCCCATTGCAACATCATCAACATCTTTCTCGGAGACAAGTGTCTACAGTTCCTTTTAGGACATGTGTCTAGGGATGATACAATCCCACTGCAACATCATCAACATCTTTCTCGGAAACAAGGGTCTATGGATCCTTTTAGGACATGTGTCCAGGGATGATACAATCCCACTGAAACATCATCAACATCTTTCTCAGAGACAAGGGTCTACGGATCCTTTTAGGACAGGTGTCCAGGGATGATACAATCCCACTGCAACATCATCATCACTGCCCCCCCTTTCGAGGAAGGTCCTTTCAAACCACACCAAGCTTGCCACGGAAGTACTCAAACTTCACTCGAGACAGAGGCTTAGTCAACACATCAGCAACTTGCTCATCAGTGCTCACATACTGGAGCTTTATAGCTCCCTTCTGTACCATATCCCGTATGTAAAAATACCGGATTTCTATGTGCTTTGACTTGTCATGGAACGTTGGGTTCTTCGTCATCTTTATACAACTCTGGTTGTCACATAAAATCACCGTGGTATCCAACTCCAAGTCAAATTGACCTGACATCAACTTTCGGAGCCATATGGCTTCACAACTTAGTAGAACAAGCTGCTATATACTCTGCTTCAGCTTGTGCTGAGAGCAACACTGGACTGCTTCCTGCTAAACCATGAGATCATGGCAGATCCTAGACAATAACATCTACCTGAGGTGCTCTTCCTGTTTGAGACACTTCCGACCCAATCTGCATCTGTATAACCATACAATCTATAGTCATGATCTCCAACATAGTATAGACCAAAGTCTATCGTACCTTTCAGGTACCTCATCACATGCTTTGTAGCTACTAGGTGAACACGTCTAGGCTCAACTAGATACTAACTCAGGGTGTTCACAACAAAGCATATATCTGGCCTGGTATTCGTCAAATACAACAAACCAGACATCTGTCTGTAAACTGTAGGAACCACTGTCCATCATCCCAGATCTCTACTTCACATTTTCCTTGGCTAAGGAAAAATCTCATATGATCTCAACCACATATTTAATCACAAGAATCATGCCAAGATTCTTTAACTATGAGATCTACTCCCTCCGAAGTGGAGTTTTCTACATCTGAGTATTGTCCTCCCTCTCTGAGTGAACGTCATTCACACTCTGTATTGAGTGATCTTCTGCATATCTATCCGTGCCATCTCCCATCAGATGGGTCTATTGATATGAGCCTCAAGATCACTCAAACTCTATGGTGAGTTCCTTCTTGCATCCATATGAGAGAAGCATGTCATCTGTATATAGAAACCATCTTCAACCTTGTAGCAAAGGTTGAAATCCGCATCACCCGTGGTGATCATCAAGTTTGTCAAATGACTATCGATCCTGGGTACCTGTTGAACACGTACAAAGCCTTCTTCAATCATGTGATTCTCTTTCAGATCTTGGAAGTTTGCTCGATATGCACTTCTTCTTCAATTACACCATTGAACAGAATGGTCTTGTCATCCATGGGTGTAATCTATCTCTGGAAGTGTGTCTAGCCACTGGAGCAAACATCTCATCATGATCCTCTCCCTCTTTCTAAGAGAATCCTCTAGCCAGGAGCCTTGCTTTGTACTTCTATAGTATGTTTGATTTGTAAGTCTTCTTGTTGAATAGTCATCACTTGTTCTTCGGAACAAGTGTTCATCATCCTTCTTTTGTAGATCATAGCACACGATCTTTCCTACAAATCAAATTCAATTACATGATTAGTAACACTTCATAATTATCAAATCATGTTGACATTTCAATGATAACCTATTATGCATATTGATATGATTCACATAGTTATGCAACTATCTTGACCAATACTTTGGCACAACACTTTTCCATATCCTGTATGCATAGAGTGGCTATCTAGATGCCTTCCATCTCTACTAGAACATACTATCAAGAGCGTGCACAGCTCCCAGCATGTTAGCAAAGAGGTTTCATTCTAGACAAGCAACAATGGAATGTTTGTCCAACTTACCCAACATATGCATATTAGTAGTATACTGTTCAATGCTATATGAATGCTTACACTATGCATGATATATTTCCTGATTCTAGGAATACAAATATGCATACAACTATTACGAGCAATATCATTAACTATTCAGAGATTCAAGAAGTAATTCAAATAACAACTCAAATATGCATACAACTATTACGAGCAATATCTTTTATGTTTGTGTGGTTGCCTCCCTCTTGATCTCTATTTTCCCTTTATGATAGCATCATGATTATATGTCTTTGAACTTCTATCCATCCGGTACCACTATGCATGGTTAAGTGTGCACTAGTTTCATCATTGTGTCATCCTCAAGATCTCATACATAATCATACATTCATTAGTATAATCTCAATACTATCAAAACATTATAATCCTAAATAATCTTAAACATGTATGGTCATGATCATTTCCTACACAGGTAATTTATCACAAGCGTTAGTATTCAAGGTTTCAAGGAGTACTTCTTTTACTCATGCATATTCTTATTTGACCATAGGACTCTTCTACTTTGTCATATCATTAATCAAACTAAGAAACATAATATGCATAAACCCTTGATTACTTAAACTTCCAACTTCAAGAATAATCATTATCAGTCATACAAAAGTATACTTGTCTAAGATCCTAACACAAAGTAGGATTTTTACTCGATATAGGAAAACATACCTGGATTAGCATGCTTGCTAGTTATGTCTAACATACTCAAACAGTATCTTCTTTGTTCTCTTCAATAATTTAGAGACCATGTGCTAGTAACCTGCATATCTCATAAGTTAAGCATAGTAGAACCAAATCATACATACCTCGTAAGTAGAGCTTCTATGTGATCAAAGACTATGGATGAGTCTTTGTCTTCATGTCATCATGGTCATATATTCTTGATCTAGAACTTGATTTGTCTTTCTTGATGTACCTTTCATGTTAGCAGACAACATCATCCTCATACAACACTACAAGTGCATTAGTACAATCATAAGTGTCATAACCCTAATCAATGAATGTCTTCTATCATTCACATGCATTCATACTTTTACTAAGGTGATCATACAAGTCTAAAATTAATCATGATTATACTAACCTCAATAATATATCATGAACTTAATCATCAGATAAATGAAATAGATCTCAAAACATACCCGCATCTCCTCAAGTCATACCTGTCGAGATTGTTTGTAGTCTTTTCTATAAGGGTAAAACCCTAATCATCCAAGGTAGATCACTTGTAAACATCTTATATAGGTTCATGGTGCTAGGATGATAGAATATCAGTGCCATTTAAACCTCCTTCATTGCTGCCCTATGAGTCTCCCAACTTTGCTAGGGTTTCTTCTTACTTGGAAACCCCAATTTTCAATCTCCTTCCTCCCACAACATTTTGATGGAAGATTAATATCTATGATGAATGGATTCCAGATCCATTTTCAAAGTTTCCAATGTTGCATCAGGTGTCTCCAACATTGTATTAGGTCATTCCATACCTAAAAAACTGAAAACCCTAAGTGAGAACTTCTTCCTCCTCTTCTTTGATTTCCTCCGTTGAGCCATTTTAGATGTGCAATATTGTTTCTGGTGTATCTCTGAAATTTTGGATCCTCAGGGTCTGAAACTTCGGCCTGTGGTAGCCTGACCTGTCATCTTTCCAACCCCACAGGTTTGAGCTTCATGGGATTCTCCATCAGAGAGATATGCTACGTTTCCCAACATGACCTGTTTATGGGATGAAATAACATAGCGAACTTGTACGGCGTGCCACGTGTCATTGTTTCATCTTCGGCCTCTGATACTCGGACCTGTGAAACTACAGTCTGTGCCCTAACTGTCACTTTTTACGGAATTCCATTTGGAGCTTCCTAGCCCGAGATGTGACCTTTTTTCCTAGGTCACTTGTTTAGGGCTGCATTCTAGAAGAGGCAGAAACCCTAACTTGTACGGATCATATCTCACAAAGTACAATGAATCTTAGGCTGAAACTTGGGCACAAGGTACAGGAACATGTCATCTTCGGTTTGTCCAAGTTTCGGATCCTGAACCTTCGCCAAAAGTGGTTTATGGCGAAAGTTCCACAATGACTAGGTTTTGCTATACAAAGCCCTAGCTTTCAAATTGTCGCAAGTGAAACAAGTGTCGTAAATGCCATACATTGCCTTCCTTCAAGCTAGCTCTGATACCATGTTAAGATTCAATATGCCAAGATAGATAACAACAATATTCAATTCAATTTCACAACAATAGCATATACAGGATCACTGAAAGAATAACAAGCACAGCATAAACACAGGAGACACAAATTTATCCTGGGAAACCCTCATGGGGTAGAAAACCCAGCAAAACTTCCTCAATATAGATGACCAAAAAGTACAAAGAGAAAATCCCCAAACAAGAGCTCCTTCTCCTTTGCAGATATCTCTCTCTCTCTCTCCTATGCACAATCCACAAGTGAGTGTGTGTTCAAATGAGGAACACAACACCTCTATTTATACTTTATCTTTCACTTGACTTTTTTCCCTAACTAGGTCGACCCCTAACAAATTAACCTAATGCTGACTAGGCCGACTTCTCTAGGGGACTTAAACACCCCATTACAAATGACTCAAAGGGGATCTATTGCCCCGACTTACAAGGGAGGATTTACCTCAATGACTTTAGATAATCAAATACAATAATGACATCCCGACTGAGGAATAAAACATCTCCGAATAAATTACAATAATAAAATACAAATAGAATATTCTTCAAAGTTACAATATTTCAACAAGAAGCACCATTATCTATGAGCAAACTATCACTAGTGGTGGGAACAGTACCTGATAAAGCTGATATGAAGAAGAATTATGTACGATCTTCATTCCTTTGCTTCTTGTGATGATGGTCTTCTTCTACATCAGCAGTTGAAGCTTCATGCTTCCTTTTGTTTGAAGTTCGACAATTACTGGCGTAATGACCATATGCTTTGCACCTATAACATTGTATCTGAGATAAGTCCTTCTTCTTCTTCTGATTTGGGGGTGGACTTGATCTCCAACCTTGGTGCTTGTGTTTGTAAAACTTTCTTCCCTTTCCCTTGCCTTTCTTGGCATGGGATACGAATGCTTGATTCTCCTCAGGTTGAGTACCATGAAGTCTTTGTCTTGCTGCTATTCTTGTCTCTTCCTGAGTGAAATCTGCCCATAGCTTGTTAAATTTGGGTAGCTTGGATCTACCACTTATACTTTGGATGGAAGGCTCCCAAGATGGTGGGAGACCATTTAGAGTAGCGATGACAAGCTCCTTATCAGCAATGGGATCTCCACTGGTACTAAGCTTGTCCCCTAGTTCTGTGATCCTCATGAAATATGAGGCAATAGATTCTGATTTGGACATCTTCATGTTTGATAGTTGATTTCTCAATGTAATGGATACATTGATACTATTATGTTCAAACAACTTCTTTATGGTTTTGAACATCTTTCTAGCAGTCTTCTTACTTGAGATTTGAGGAACCAAATGGTCTCTAACTGAGTCCACCAAAATCCTTCTTGCTCTGGCATCATTCTTTCTCCAGTGAGATTTGTCTTCTTTGGCTTCTGGTTCTGGAAGTTGATTTCTCAATGTAATGGATACATTGATACTACTATGTTCAAACAACTTCTTTATGGTTTTGAACATCTTTCTAGTAGTCTTCTTACTTGAGATTTGAGGAACCAAATGGTCTCTAACTAAGTCCACCAAAATCCTTCTTGCTCTGGCATCATTCTTTCTCCAGTGAGATTTGTCTTCTTTGGCTTCTGGTTCTGGAAGCTTCTCATTGACAAACTGCAAGAGATCATTTTCTTCTAGTAGAAGAAGAACCCTTGACTTCCAAGAGATAAAGTTGGAAGCCCCTTCCAGCCGATCTTCAACCTTCATTCCAATCATCTTGTCTGCAGATCTGGACCAGAAACCCTAGCAGGAGCTAAGTCAAAAATGAAAGTTGGATTTTTGGAAAACTGACTCCACAAGTAGATGCACCCTAGCAAGGCGAGTTGAGTAGAGGTAGGACTGAACCAAAACTGTGGAGAAAATGGGTTAAAAACTTGAAATCCTAATTTCTGCTGCAGCTGTAGAATTAGGTAAAAAATTGAAAAATCTCATAATTGAATTCTGTCTTCACCAAAAGATGTGCCCTCCTTAGAGCAAAATTCCCAATGCTCTTTTTCCTCCAAAACGTTGAGTGAAGACTTCGAAAGATGAAACCCTAGTTCCGACAGGGTTCCGACAATGTTCCTGGCAATGGCTTCTTCTAGTACCGCTCTGATACCATGTTAGTTTTTGCATACATTTATAGCATAATAATTTACTTGCACAAATTTAATAGGATCACTAGAAGAAAGACAAAGCACAAAACAATAACACAAGAGTTTATCCTGGGAAACCCAAACGGGAGGAAACCCAACAACCTTCGTATAGAGATAATAATTCTGAGAACAGAGTACAATGATAAGAGAGAAAAGATGGAAGTACTTTCCAAGTAGAAACCCCAGAAATTGTCTTCTCCTTGCTGCAGATGTGCATTTCTCTCTAGGTGATGCGAACTTCACTTGAGTGGATGAGTGAATAATGAGGTGAACTTTCCCTCTATTTATACAAGTGCCAAACTGGCTATTTCCGTAACTGGGCCGACTTGTCTAGTTGACTGGGCCGACTTTTCTTGGAGGACAATAAATTAATTAATTATAATCTTTTCTTTTGTTTTCTTTTCACCCCAAGGTTTACATTGATCTTTCTAGGGTTTACATAATTAATGACATCAAGTTCAAGTCCCTTAGGAGGTACAATAAAATACAATAAATAATATCTTCTGAAGTTGCACAAATTCCAACAAGAAGTTGATGTCAAACAGATAATGCACAACCTTCTAGTGGAAAACGAGCCATGGCCTTTCTTGTAAGAGGGGTAGAGGGAATTGATGCTAGATAGCTAGCTGCTAGATTTGTCATTGTAAATGACTCAAGATGATGAGATACACTTATATATTTTCTGTCATTTTGTATTGGTTGTACACTTTTGAGTCCTTTTTTTTTGTCAATGCTTGTCAGGGTTTGTCGATTTTTGCCAATTTTTTCACAGAGGTTGTCGATAAGTTCTATTCCAAACCCTTCTTTTTGTTGATACATATTTTTTCAACATTGCTTCATAACAACCCTTGCATGATTTAGTACCTTTGCTATTGGACCTTGACTAGAGTCAAACACAGGTCGATTATTTGTGTTCGTTAAAGTTATATTTAGTTATAATTCTTACTGCGAGTACCTACTTGCTTCACTACTTTAGCAGGAACCTTTTGCTATGTTCCATACTAACTTTGATTCTTATATTGGATCTGTTTTGTAACCAGTAATTAATCTGCAAAATTTGTGTTCAATTTACTAGCTTTCGGATGCTACACATATTTTATAAAGCCACATTATGACAGTTCTTAATTTTTATTTTGCTGTTCAAGGTCTCATAAGGTCTCATAGAAGATTTCAAGACATCAACAATGATTTATATTTTATCACACTATCACCCCTTCTTAATTCTGAAGGACAAGTATACAGAATCGTATATGAAATAGCTGCAGTTCTTGCATTTTGGTTGTTTTCAATGTTCATTCCTCCATAATAAGCGTTTGTGTGAATTTTGTAGGTTTGACATTAAAATTGCTGCGGCTGTTGCTGAAGAAACACAGCTACCATTTCTTACAGCTGAGAACAAGTTTGAAGCTTTGGTACGTAAAATATAATTAAGCTTTCTTTGGATTTTTTTGTTTTATTTGAATATATATAGTTTAAGTCTGGATACAATCTAAGCATTGCCAAGATGAGCTTGAGACATTAGTTTGTTTGCTTGTTTTTGCTTATTGATTTCGGTTTGAGGTTAGAGGATGCTGAAACGTATGAAACTGCTGTCTGGAGCATAGTAGCATAATTCGGCCATATTGGTCTTTCTTATACGGAAATTTCGAACAATTCGAAATTCATTGAATATTCGGTGTAGGTGTAATATGGATACGGCCTCTTACTAAATTTTGAAAGCCAATTTTAAAAAACCAAATTTTAATTATTTAAACACTATAAAATAAATACCACTCAATTTCATATTTAGTTCAAGCATTCATTAATTAATTCGGAATCCTTGGAGAGTGTGATGTAAGTAGTGGTAAATACTTCTTTCTTATAAAAATAAATTGTATTTTTGTTTTTTATATAGTAATTTTGGTTGTAAATAATTTTTAAAATGAAATGAATGAATATTTTATTTTTAATAATTAATAATTTAATGGTTGATATTTAATATTCTATTAAAAATATTATATATGCTATAGATGTTTGTACAGTTATAGTATATCGGTGTATATTTAATTAAAAGTATTATATATATAAGAAGTCTACTTCCGTATTTTATTTGAATTGGATTTTTTCGTAACGTATTTTTTTCGTATTGAATCCTGTTCGTATCCATATTCATACTCAAATTTTTCTACTATGGTCTGGAGGCTAATTCCTTGACACTTAATCCTCTTTCGCATCCCATGTATATCAGAATGTAACTACCTTGTAGTTTGATAATTCTTTTAGCAGAGTTTTGGATTTGTTCGCATTAATTACAAATGGAGATAGATCGTTGAAAAAGCCACACTTGCAAACTTTGTATTGGGGAATCTAAGTCCAAATATCTTTCATTTTCAAATGCCCCCTCTTGATCATGAGATCTGTGGTTGTTATGATTGCTTGTTTAGAGATTCACATGGAGGAAAGATGTCTCACCTTGTCCCTTCCCTGTTTAGAGTCATTTGTTCCAGCCTCTATATGGTTCATAACGCATGATGCAAGAGGCCTCATGGCCAAATTTCTATGATTAAACAGCATAGACTCGAGAGTCCCCAAACTGTTGCATTCACAAATCATATCATCAACTCTTGGAGAGCTGCTGGAAGACATTATACTTAACTCATTTTTATTGGCTGCCACTGCTCTAAGGCTTCTATCTTGTTGCTTTCCTTCAGACCCTTGCCGTTACCCATTTGCGTTTTCTCGTTCTTCATTGTAATTGTTGTAGAGCTTGCTTCATTTCATCTCCTGGTATCGTTCTGTTTCTACCTTTTTTGGGGATGCTTTAAGCACTTCCAATGTAAATTCGTATTCTTATCTTTGTGCATTATGCAGTCCCATTGACATTCTTTGCCCACTATTGAACATTTATACACAAATTGAAATTATAGGCAAACTTGAACCTGCTGTCAATCCTGGTTTCTATCTAGCCAATTCATTGTATGAATCTGAAAATGAAGGGCAAGCTACTAAGCATAGTCTTTACTTCTCCCGTCCAAGAGAATGCTTAGGTGCATGCTTAATTTTGAGAAAGTGCCATAATAGGCTTGCGTGACATGCTGTTATATAGTACCCCATTGCTGGCTAAATACAGGTTAAACAAAATATTATAAAGAGCTGTTTCCAGCAAGAGGCCTTCTCAACTTTAACAGCTTTGCAAAAATAGAAGAATAGACACTAGATGTTGGATCCATAATAAAGATTTCCTTGAAGAGTTGACAAGTTGAAATAGAATGTGTTTTGAAAAGACACATTTTTTCATCATAGGGAAGTACCCAAGTTCACGAGTATATATTAGTGAAATGATATTCAGGAACCTGTTACCTTGGTTACAGGTGACATTTTACAGGGCATTTCTGGGTAAAATATGATATTTGTGGAAGAGTTCAAAGTTTACATTTTCTTATTCATTTTTTCTCTTGTTTGGGTTTCAATTTGACATTTAGGAAGGAGATGGGGAAATGAGTAAAACTTTCAAGTCTGCTATCCTGGGAATCTAGTTGTCTTTATCAATTGTTTAGGAGGTGCTTTTGGCTGTATACATTAGAAAAATTCAGGATTTTTCTTTTCTCTAATGATTGGTTTTGGGAATGTTAAACAATACCAAGTACAGACATTATCTTTGATGGTTCACTTTTGTCTGCTGTTTTAGGCAGCACATGATGCTTTTGTTGAAACCAGTGGAGCCGTGAATGCTATTTCAGTTTCTCTAATGAAGATAACAAATGATATACGCTTCCTAGGAAGGTATTTGTGTTGTATTCCAGGTCAGTTGTATTGTCAACTATTAACATACATACTAAAGTATAGTACTAACATATCTCTCTTTTCAGTGGACCTCGCTGTGGACTAGGTGAACTGTTCTTACCTGAAAATGAACCTGGGAGCAGCATCATGCCTGTATGTATTATACCTAGACTTCAATGTATATATATAACTTGTTGCACTTTATTATGTTTATAGTTTGGACAACTTCTTCAAACATGCATATCCAGTGCAAGGAATAGCTAGATACCAAGCAGAGACAATAGAAAGTGCTTACATCAATGATCAAAGCATGCAATTCTATTGATTACTGATGTTTGCTACTTCTTTTGTGCTTCCTTCCATAATGATTTGAGATGCAATGTGTTCTTGTGTGGGATAATTCATAATAAGGTTTGACCTATTTTTGTATTAATTTTCTACTCAATTGTACTAATTTTGTAGAGATTTTGATGTTTAGTTTCTCATATAAAATTGAAAAATTGTTGCAGGGAAAGGTGAACCCTACTCAATGTGAGGCATTGACAATGGTTTGTGCTCAGGTAAACTGGCCTTCTCCTTTGGTTATATTGGTTAAATTTCCCAATCGTCCTAATGACACCAATGCCTGTAACGTAGGGATGTGTTCACAATGACACCACCAATCCATCCCCAATTCCTGTAACGTAGGGATGTGTTCTCTACCCACAGGAAAGCATAACCTAGGATTCATTGCCCTTGTTTGACTGTTCCCTTATCCCTCATCGTATCTTTAAAACTCACTTACTAATATTTGGATCTAGAGGTTCCTAAAAGTCAGTCTAGTTAATTTCCTTTGTTCCACGATTTTCCAAATTTCGACACCCATGCCACCCAAAATACCATTTTGACCTTGTTTTTATCGTTATTACATTAAGAAGCCTCGTACCATGGAGAGGAGTTGTACATCTTGAAAGGGTAATTCGATCTAGGTTAGAGGCATATGCATGCAAGTGATGCCCTTGGGTTTGTAACGCATATGCAGCCCTCAAAAGGCAGAATTTGTAAACATCTAACTTTTGCCATTTGAGGTTGTGGAGTTTCACCTCACATTTGATGAGAGAAATGTGGGAGTTGTAATGTTTCTCAATGTTTATAAATATTTTTGGTTTTTTCTCTATATTTTTTTTATTTTTACATAGTTTTTTAGATAGATTTCTTTAGGTCTAAAGTTTATTTTCTGATAATTTTGGATATTTTGCAACATTGATATTTCTAACTAAATATGAGCCCTGTGTATCTGAAAATTTTGGAAATGATGTCAATGCAATCTAGTATTGAGGATTTGGGCGCAAGTTAATTGCATAGTCGTGAGATGATATGTGAGATAGTTTTTTCTATACGGATAGGTGTTTATATCTTAGGATTTGGGGTGGACTACCATCTATGCTTTTCCTAGATTGAAGGAGGATGGGACAAGTGTACTATCCAGATTGATTCTATGGTATTCATTCAAAATTCTAAATAAATAATTATAAAAGAATATATAAAAAATAACTGGTACCTCATGCATGGATAACTGGTAGTGACAACCCATTTAACTAAAGAACTATGTTGCACGAAACTCTTAAAATGCCCACATACCGGTACCGGAAATTCACGGAAACTCGGAAACTTCTGGGAAACCTAAGGACCCATGAGCGGTTTGGGACCCATAGGAAATCTAAAAAACCCTAGTTTATGGAAAATGAAAACAAATTAACCTCTAAATCATTTCTAAATCTACCTACAAAATAACCTCTCATTCCTATTTTATTGTGAGATAATGTGTTATTAAAAAAAACTATATATATACTAGGTTTCTACCGACGTACCTATTTTGGGGGGGTCACGTTTCCAAGCGTCTCGTTTCCGAAACTTGTACGTGTTTCCACGTTTTGTGCAACTTAGCTAAAGAAGGTAATAGGTAGCTGAGACATAGATAACATGTGATTACAACTAAACATGTAGAACAAATAACAGATAACTTGTTCATAGCACTTAACTTGTGACCTATCGGTGTTCATTGGCCACAAATTAAGTGGCTGTACTAGTTTTAAGATACCTTCAAAAATCTTGATATTCTTAGATATGTGTAGATATTTGTAAATAAGAATATTTTTGTGCTTTGTACCTTAATATTCTTGGATATTTGTAAATAAGAATATTTTTGTGATTTGTATTTTTTACCCTAAAATACTTTTGTCTACCACTCTGGGTCTTATTTTGTCATGGACTAGTACTTTGAATAAGGTTAACACAATAAACCCCTGGTCATCACCCTATAATCTGTCCTTCGTGAGGAACACTGCAAATATCTTAATATATCCTTCAGTTTGATTTGTACATATTTCAAATGATGCCTTTTTCATTTATCGAACGTCATTTCTATTGAGAACATTAAACCTCAATACTATTGCTCACTCAAGTTACTATGTATAGTCTGTCTTTCACTTTAATTGATGTGTAGTCAACTTTGTACTGGATCAGAGAACTGCTTCTTTGTGTTGATGTTCAATATTCATGCTTTACTCAGGGATAGCTTTCTCTTTCCTGGCTTCCAGATTGGAAAATCTTGTTTTCTGAAATTGGCTGATCTATGAAAATGCTATGTATGTTGCAGGTTATGGGAAACCATGTTGCAATTACAATAGGGGGCTCCAATGGTCATTTTGAGCTGAACGCTTTTAAGCCATTGATCGCAAGTGCTCTACTTCGGGTATTGTGGCTTTGCATTTTTTTTCTGCTTATTGGACTTGGTAACTTTGTTTCACGTCTAAGCATTTTCTCAAGAAATTGATTATCTGATCTCCCATATCGTTTCAATATGCTTTCTCTTTCCTCTTCTTTGGTAAATAAAAGAATTATACAGCACATTTTCATCAGGTAGATCTAATATCAACATGACCTGAATCATAAAACTTTCTTTTTTACCACATTGATTAACTTTCTATCCGATATTCTGATTTTCAAGAGTTTAACAATGCCAATACTGACTATTACAAATTTCTGCTCTCTAAACTGACCATGCCTAAAAGCAAGATATTTTACTCTGTTCGTTCTTGTTTATATTGTCTGAGGATTACACAGTTTTCAGTTCCTCGGCCCATATCTAATAGGGTATAAATTTTGAAGTCTATAAAGACGGCGGATTTATGTCAGGCTTCAAAGTGACTGATTTAGTTTTATATTGCAGTCTTTGACGTTGCTAGGAGATGCTGCAGCTTCATTTGAAAAGAATTGTGTAAGGGGAATTCAGGCCAACCATCGAAGAATAGCACAACATGTGCGAGAGGTGGGCGTGACAAGAGCAATGGATGTATCTTTTAAGACATAAATTAATATAAATCAAATCACTAATTTAATGTTTAAACAATTGCACTTCTTGATCATATTATTGCAGATTTCTGACTATTTGTTATTTTGTGCAGTCATTGATGCTTGTTACAGCTCTGAACACTGTGGGTTGGGTTTTCCTTTCAGTTAGTCATTTGCACAGCTGTAAAATAATCATGTTTTCTATGTTTAGCTCATATTTTCTTAATCTTCTAATTTTCCTATTTTTTAATCCTTTGCTTTAGAAAATTGGGTATGACAAAGCAGCAGCAACTGCCAAGAAGGCCCATAAAGATGGAACAACCCTGAAGGTGAGTGTGAATTCCTAAATTGAAAATGTTGGGTCCCATTTTTCTTGAGAAGATTATTGCTCATCTTTTATATAAAAAATGTGATCTCTCTAAGCAATCATCCTGGATACTTTGTTTTTCCCGAATAAATTCATTTCCTCGTATACCACTTAGAACTTAGAAATGCATCATGTATTACTTCATAGAATAAAGAGTGAGAGTCAATCTAACAACAGGATTAAAAGATATATTGGAATGTATGTAATCTTACAAACCACGCTAGCATTATGTATTTTTTCATATTCGATGACCTATGCAAATCCTTGTTGAAAACATCGGCACAAAATAAATTCATTTTGGTTTGTAACGACAGATACATTAACAACAGCTTAATTATTTTTATCTTCTATGTTCAGGAAGTTGCACTGCAGCTTCAAATTCTTACGTATGAGGAGTTTGATGAATTGGTCGTTCCAGAGAAGATGATTGGACCATCTGATTAATATAAGAATATCATTCTTATAGCATTCCAATTCAGCCTTGATTTTGGTTTGTAATGACACATACATGAACTACAGCTCTGATAATGATTTTTTATTTCTATGTTTAGGAAGTTGCACCGCAGCTTCAAATTATTACGTCTGAAGAGTTTGATAAATTGGTCGTTCCACAGAAGATGATTGGACCATCAGATTAATATAAGAATATCATTCTCATAGCATTCCAATTCAGCCTTGATTTTGGTTTCTAATGACACATACATGAACTACAGCTCTGACAATGATTTTGTATTTCTATGTTCAGTAAGTTGCACTACAGCTTCAAATTCTTAAGTCTGAAGAGTTTGATGAATTGGTCGTTCCAGAGAAGATGATTGGACCATCAGATTAAGTTTTATATTTTTTCAGTTTAGGCATTTAATTCCATACAATTTCATTGTCAATGATGGGAACACCATAAATAAGAAAGTTTTGGCATTTACTTCCATAAAATTTCGTTGTCAGCGATGGGAACACCATAAATAAGAAAGATCAGCCGTCAATGTTTTTATCTGTCCTGACAGTTTTCATCCATATTCATGAAAGTTGTTCGACTGAGTTTATAGTAAGTGTTTACTCTCATTCATGCAGTAATATTGACTATTTCCATCATTTGAATCTTGTTATCACACAACTTGTAGTTGTCTCTAAAGATGATCCTATTTAGGACGGTAGAGGAGATAGGCAACTAAAGAGGTGACCTAAAAGGGTTTCGATCCCCAGATGGATTGGTTGTCACACCAATCGAGGCACTCTTCGCTTTATTGTATCTAAGCCCTAGATAGCAAAGGAGGGGATCCTGATCTACTCCCGACAGGAGAGATCTAACCCAATCACTAGATCAAGCTAATCAATAGGGTACGTAAGGTAAGGGGTGAAGAACCCCTGATCTAAGGGACAAAGTCACTGTAGAGGCTTAAGAGAGATGATATTAAAAATGGATCTAGGATGTAAGTGCTAGGGTAAATGATCAAATCTGATTGCCTTGGGAAACGTGAACTTAAAATAGGGGAAATGGTCCCAAGTAGTAGATCTGAGAATGTTAAGGCTTCCTAGCACAGCTTGGAGGTAGATCCGACAATATCAAAGCATACAAGCTTGGAAAACAAGGTACCAACTATCCGGAAGATAGACTAACCAAGGAGGGCGCAAACATTAGAGAGATCGGTGTCTAGGAAAGGGGCAGATGGAGTCCACGGAGCAAGATGCCGTAGAGAACCCACCTAGGGCTAGGCCTCGAGGTGAAAACCCAAAAATGGTTTGTCAGAATTCCAAATAGTTAAACCCAGATATTTTTTATAAGTTTCTAGCTTAGGGTTTGAAATGAAGATGAGACAGATGGGTAGAGTAAAGGAATAAAAATCGTACCTTGTGATGCGTACCTAGATGATGAGAATGAACGCTGGAATGACGAGGAATACTCCCGCAAAGATCAAATGAAAGTTTTGTTGAATCTTTTGCTCCAACGATTTGCCCAAGAACCACAAGTGTGCCCCTCTCTTCCTGCAAAACCAAGGAGAAAATCATTCAGTAAGCAGAAATGAAGGTAAAAGATAAGCAGAAGTAAAAGATAGAGAATAATTGGTACAAAGACAAAATTACTCCCTGAATAAACCAAGATCTGAGAGAGAGAGAGAAATACAAGGTGAGTCTCCCCAACTAGTGCACCCCTCTTCCAAATCGCCCTCTTCACCTACAAATAAAATATGAATCCACGAATATGCAAGATATATCCACCAATATCTTTCAATGCAATGGAAAAGTAGTTTCAATCACCATAGCCAACATTCAACCCAAGATCACAAGAATTTCTCACAAAATATTTTTTTCTATTCCAATAGCCAAGAGCCAAAAGTCCATTTACAATGAGGGGGGTCTCTTCTTTAAATAGGAGTGAGAGACCAAAACCCTAACCACTTTTTAAATGAGTGGTTGAGATCATAAGATACAACAATAATAATCAACGACTAAGATGAGCCGAAAATACAATACATGGATCACTCAACTTGAGGGGGACGTGTTTCCTCAATGACGCCCTATGGGGGATGTATGACATAAAGTGACTAGGAAACACAACATAAAAAAATGTTGGGGGGGTCTAGGAGATAATATCTTCACTAGACTAATGCCCCAACTACATCAAGTCATAATATATCAATGAGTGATAAAAATCACTAGGACGTGTTACCCTCAATACATAATAAAATGCTCCCATCTGATGAATAAGAAGACGTGTGGACCCCACTGATGCTGTTGACTTTGCTGGAGGGTGTGGGATGCATCATAATCAATCTCTGGTCAAACCTCATGCCATTTCCTTGCCTCATTTTCCCAAATCAATTTCCTTTGTAGCCAATTCTTCCATTTTTTACTGTTGGAATATCACCTGTGAAAGATAAAAATGCATCTAACTCTCTTCCAAGTGCTCCGAGCACCAAACTGACTGCACCAAAATGTCTGGGAGTATGGTAATATGGTAATAACTAGTGGTTGGACCCCATACTCCCTCTGTAGCGCCCTAGGAGAACCAAAATAATCTCAATAAGTGTTGAATAGGCCATTTTATATGGCAAATATGCAATAAAGTGATAAACTAACCATATCATTGTGAAAATCCTCACAGCAGATCTAAGAGATGATGTATACTTCACAAGAGTAATTATGATTAAGCAAGAAAATAGAAGAAGAGTGGTCAATGCAGTATAATGAGCAACAAAATAATAATACAGTAGAACTCGGATAGAAGCAAAAATACTTCACACACACTAATTCATTAATCACAAATGGACAAATAAATAATACAATGCATGAGGAATTCGAATGCCTAAGGTGGCAATTCGAATTAGCCTTCATGGAGAGATCAAAAGATCACTGGAGTGTCATCGGAGCACAACTGGAAGTATTCATCATCATCAGTGGAGTCATCGATGCTCAAGTAACTGTCAACCATCAGTCAAACTGAGTCGGGTAGGTGTAACTAAGTGTAACTGCAGACAACTGGACTGGTAGGTGAAGACGGGTGAGTTGCTTCCTAAAATCAAGGAAGAAGGGCGCATTAAGCAACTGGAGGGCTAAAACTGATCAGTGAAAAGCTCCGGGGGGCTGGCTAATTGAGGGCTAGGTGATGGACTAATGACTGGGATGCATGCAAAATGCATGCAAACCCTAGAATGCATGCAAACCCTAAAAGTGCATGCATGACTGAAAATGTAAATGATCAAAATACCGGTGGGACTAGGATGGAGTATAGGAATATCCTAACACCCCCCCTTAATCCATCCTGGGCCCTGGTAACTAAAACCAAAGGTCACCCAATACAATGAATAATAACAATCAATAAACCAAGGAAGTGGGGAAAATTTCATGGGAAAAATACCCCCCCGTCAAAAACAGACTGTAAGGAACACATAAAAATACATGCTCCAAACTCAAGCAGGTGTAATGCTTGGTCATATGTCTGGAGGTATCTTCATCTTGGGAAGAAGTGAATCATGCTCAAAAAGCATGTGTTTGTACTTGCTCTTCAGATCGAATGTGATGAGAACAAATCCAAAAGTATGAGAATGATCCTTGAACCTGTGATTCGAATCAGCTGAGGTAGGATCAAATCTTTGAATGTGCATATAGTGTTTTGTCTTCTCCTTCGAACCACCATGGGTGAGATTATGCCAAAAAGAACTATTACATGTTTGCTTGAAATCAAAATCAGATTTAAGACTTAAAAAACAGTTTCTTGAGATCTCCTTTGAACCAGTAGGGGTGAGATCAAAACCATCATATGTATGAGAAATTATCCCAAGTAGTAATTGCTTAGAATCCAAATTAGATCCAAGACTTGAATCATGGTTTCTTGAAATCTCCTTTGAACAATAAGAGGTGAGATCAAAACTAGTAGATGCATGAGAAATTATCCCAAGCGAATGGCAATGGTTTCTTGAGATCTCCTTTGAACCAACAGGGGTGAGATCAAAACCATGATGTGCACGAGAAATTATCCCAAGCGAATGGCAATGGCCATATTCTTCAATAACCTTCTGAAAGCATGGAATAATGATCATATAGTAGTAAATAAGAGGTGATTGCTTGAGGAGAGCGAATGCATTACCTCCAATAGCTGATTTGTCCTCCGAAATAATCATGTGATCATGATGCAAACCAACAGACTCTGGTGCAAAAGAGGATTTAGGACCTTCTGCAATATCTAGAGTGTGAGTTGGCACAAAAAGAGAAGAAAGTTGGAGCATGAGTGTAGAATCTGCAAGTTCTTTGTGGACAACTTCAATATGAGATGATACTAGTTCATGATCTAAGAGACCATCAAGGGGAGCGAATGCATCACTTTGCTTGCTCTCAAAGGGATTTGGACCAATCCCTTCATTCTGGGCCCATAGCTCTTTTGGAGATCCAACATCATCAATGAATTGATGTACCAAGCATCAAGACATAGCAAGCATCATGGTTGCCATGACTCTGTCACCATTATTTAACCAGTCAATATTTTCTTCAGAGGATTCGAATTCTCCTCAAAACAATGATCAAAGAGACCATTTCTCTTCAAATATGCTATCATCTTCGGTTTCCATTCATCATAGTTGAATGGAGAAAGAGGATCATAGTTGAATGGAGGAAGATAGATTTCTTCTGATACATGGAAGCTGTAGAAGACCTGCAAAAACAATAGAGAATATTTGCAACTACTACTGCTGCAAAGATGCAGAAACTACTGCACTCGAAATCTTGGTAATAACCTGCAAAAAACTCTCAAGAATGGAGATAAGCAATACTCTCAACATGCTCTGATACCATGTGAAAATCCTCACAGCAGATCTAAGAGATGATGTATACCTCACAAGAGTAATTATGATTAAGCAAGAAAATAGAAGAAGAGTGGTCAATGCTGTATCATGAGCAACAGAATAATAATACAGTAGAACCCGGATAGAAGCAAAAATACTTCACACACACTAATTCATTAATCACAAATGGACAAATAAATAATACAATGCATGAGGAATTCGAATGCCTAAGGTGGCAATTCGAATTAGCCTTCATGGAGTGATCAAAGATCATTGGAGTGTCATCAGAGCACAACTGGTGTCATCGGAGCACAACTGGAAGTATTCATCATCATCAGTGGAGTCATCAATGCTCAAGTAACTGTCAACCATTAGTCAAACTGAGTCTAGTAGGTGTAACTGAAGACAACTGGACTGGTAGGTGAAGAAGGGTGAGTTGCTTCCTAAAATCAAGGAAGAAGGGCGCATTAAGCAACTGGAGGGCTAAAACTGATCAGTGAGAAGCTCCTGGGGGCTAGCTAACTGAGGGCTAGGTGCTGGACTAATGACTGGGATGCATGCAAAATGCATGCAAACCCTAAAAGTGCATGCATGACTGAAAATGTAAATGATCAAAATACCGGTGGGACTAGGATGGAGTATAGGAATATCCTAACAATCATCATATTGTAAGAGCCTGAAACTGATAAATGAGTGTCCCAATGAACTCAGAAGGTCGAAATCAAGTAAGGATGAGTACTCATTCATCATGTGACCATCAGAATGATCATCTGTAAGCTCAACCATGCCTAGACAATAAAAATAATGGTCTGTAAATAGTAATAATAATAATAATAATAATCGATCAAACCATCACATGAAACCTATGTCTGATGCATGGAACCATCTAATGGGCACCATAGGAACACAAATAATCAATCTCAGACATCATCGGTCCAAATCATTCTGGATCGTGCGATTAACTTGGTCAAACTGGGTTGACCATGCCAGAACTGATCAAAATAATGACCCAGGACAAAACTGACTAATGTTGCAAGTGCAAATGGATAAGATATGATATTTTAAATATTTCAATAGCAAAACTAAAGTACAAAGTGGCATTCTATTCGCGATTAAGCAATAAACTATCAAATATAAGTCTAGATAAAAACAACCAGTTACTCAAAAGAAAACCCTCAAGTTTATACTCATTTATGGATGTGGCCATTTTGCTAGAAATGGGTGAAGGTGAAAGCAACAAGGCTAAGTTAAGAGAGTGACTTTACAACTTCAACATTGTGGCATATCGGATAAAGGGAAAGGGAAAACCACCTAAGCATATGTTGGATAGAAAACACACATGGGATGGCGGTGTCTCACAAATGGAATAAGTTGTTTTGAGGAATGCCCATTCAACTTTAACAAATGTCTACAGCTCACATCCGAGCTTAAATCAAACTCCATGAGGATCTTTTCTAGAACCATCGTGACTAGGTACACAGTAAAGCGTAACTTGAGGTTCTAGGGGACACTTAGAATTAGTTGTCCCTTACTCCATATCACATCCAAACCTATAGGCTCTGTGAGGAAATAATAATTACATTTCAATAATAGCATGGCCAACAGTCTTTAAATTTAGCATTTGTTTACCCTTTGCTTTTAGGCCCACGACCCTTCGGATTTTGCATGTGCTTAAAAGCACAACTAATTGCATCTTTCATCCAAGGTGCTTTACATTTCATAGCCCTCTTTATTGTGCTTAAAAGCACAGCTTATTTTCATTTTTACCATGGGCTTGCATTTCAGAAGATATAACAATGAATCATATAAATGTATGGAATGATGGCAGAACAATTTGCTTCAAGTCTTAGCTGACACAACTCAGGAAACTAGGGGGAATCATCCACAAACAGGACCAGACATCGGGGGAAACCAATCAGAGAGGTCAAGGCTTCAGAAACCAACTCACCTAAGCTCATGAACAAACACCGGCAGATTCTCCTGGCCCAAAAGGATCAAGGCTTCGGCAAGTTTTGTCGCACAACTCAGAGCCGAGACACAAAACAACAAGGAGTATATCCAACATAGCATCATAGGTGGGGAAGTCCTCAATACCATAGGCTAAAGTGTAAGTCAAGGTGCAACCAAGAATGAAGGATAACAGATGGATGGGGATAGTGACAAATGATGCCATGACTAACAAACCAAAAAGGGGGAATGACCAAGTCCATACTACTAAGAGGGTGTGACCAATGAGTATAGGCAATAAATTATAATCTCAAGCAACTGAATTACTTCTATTCTAGACAATCAATCAATCAACCACATAAAGATAATGCCAAATCATAACCACTAAATACCCAGTCAAGCTACCAAGATAAGTAAAAGAGTCCAACATAGATATCCAATACACTACTATATACTTGTTGGGTCATATACCTGTATCCATCATCTGAACCAACTGTCATTGGAACACTGCTGCTGAATAACTATGGGCATTGTCATCATAACTGCTCTGTATGGAAGAAAAAGGCTACCTCAATCATCAAATCTGGGGTCATAAGGCTCAGTCATGGCATAAGGCTAAAAATGTATTCTCTAGATCCACTGAAAATATGAGTGATCATAGAAGAGCTACTCATCAACTGCTAATCTCAAGCATCTCATAGCAAAAGGACTAGCTAAGAAAAGTACTGGAATCTGGTATGAAGACATGGTAGCCCCAGCTACTATGGATGTGATAACAAGTCCATTTAATCCGCTTGAAGTCTGGATTGTCTTTCCTATGCAGCTCATATGTTTTTCAAATATAATATTCTAGATAATTATTCAATAATGCTAACAGGGAAACCGTGGTTGCACGTTCCTAATTCAAGGACTTTCCTGATGTGTAATTACTGGTTTAGTTTTCTAATTATAAAAGCATGATAATCTATCCATTTGGACATTATAAGGTTTTGATTGGAGGTTTTGAAGAAAAATGAATACAACAAGATGAAAAACAAGACTTTGTTTGGGTTCACTTTTCGTTTTATATGTTTTATGTCAACTTCAAATTGAATATGTACACATATCTACGACTAGTACAACCACTTAACTTGTGGTCGATGAACACTGATAGGTCACAAAGTTAAGTGCCATGAACAAGTTATTTGTTACTAGCTTTCCATGCATGAGCTACTAGTTACCTATGCATCAATTAGGTCCAGTTATTTTTTGTATTTCTTTTTTTTATAATTGTTTATTTTGAATTTTGAACAACGACCATAAAATCAATCTGGACAGTACACTTGTCCCACCCTCCTTCAATCTAGGAAAAGCATAGATGGTAATCCACCCCAAATTCTAAGATATAAACACCTATCGGTGTAAAAATAGATCATTTGTTACGTCGATAGGCATTTTTATTTTAGAAATTGGGGTGGACTATGCCCTATGCTTTTCTAGGATTGTACGAGGATGAGACAAGTGTACTATCCAGATTGATTCTATGGCAGTAGTCTAAAATTTGAAATAAACAATTGTAAAAAAATTAAAATTTAAAATAACTAGTAGTTGATGAATGGATAACTGGTAGCGGATGCATGCATAGTTCATAGTTGACGAATGGATAACCAATCGTTCATGGCAAATAACTAGAAGAATGTGAGAGTTTAAAAAAATATATAAAAAATAACTAATGGTCGATGCATGAATGCATGGATAACTCGTAACTAATGAATGGATAACGGATAGTTCAAGGCAGATGATACCTATCAGCGTTTTGCATCAACAAGTGATGCAGATGTGCAAGTTGTATGTATGTGGGGTTTTTGAACATGCATTGGGAATTGAATTTAAAAATACAATATTTTCAATATTACGACTAAATACACCTTGCATCATGGAATAAATAAAAGTATATTTATTTGGCTTAAAAATAAGGATAAGACAACAAAACATCACATAAATGATCTTTTACATAATATAAAATAATTTATGAATAATGTAATATGTGTATTAATAATTAGTTTTATTTTGGGTGGTTTAGAAGAGTTATTCTCCCCACCTAAATTCAAATCCTTGTTGTGACATGTTTGTTCCTTGTGGACCAATTGGGGTTAACATGGTACCATCACTCCCACTCTTGCTTAAATGCTTAAAGGTGGAATGAGATGCTTTCAAAAAGTCAGTTGGCTCTATGGTTAAGAGGAGTTGTTATTCTCCCCACTCAACTTCAATTCTCGCTTGTGACGTGTTTTCCTCCCATGGGACTAGTTGTGTTGATAAGATACCAGTTGTTTCAGTCTTACTTAAGTGCATGAAGGTGGGATGAGATGTTTCCAAACATTTTCTAGTCCAAGGGGTTAGCTCAAATAATTGTCACTAATGTTTTTGGGCATTTGGCTAGTTCTATGTTGGTATGTGCGTGGTTTGAATCCTCCTTGTATACACACACACCCACAAAGATTAATTATTCTAGATGTATAATTACTCTTGACATGGATCTTCATATATTTGATTTATCGTAGATTATATGTGGACGTCCTACATTATTTGAACTTGAAATATATATATATATAACTTGAGCATCAATATTGGCTTGGTGGGTTAAGGGGTTTGAGCTTCATGTGGGAGGTTTCAAGGTCAATACACTAGATTGATTGCCTTTGTTGTGTGCCTTATTTTATGTCCCTATTGGGTTAAGCATTGTAATCAATGTCAACATGTTTACACTAGTTATGAACCATGAAATATAGGGAAGTGCTCAAGGGTTTTCCTACAAGGGTTTCCTTGGAAAAAAAACCTAAACCCCAACAAATAGTTTGGTTGGTTTGACCCTTTTTGCTAAGACATAATCCACATGAATGTTGTGGTTTCCATTCCCATTAAGTCCTATGGGTTACCAACCACTATTTTGGTTGGCAGTTAATACAACCCTTCATCTAGACAATCAAGGAAGAGGACTACATATAACTTGTTCAAGCAAAGGACAATGTGGTTGGTTCGACCCTTTATGCTATAACAATGCTTGTGAAGGTTTCAAGTCTTGTTCCCATGAAGTCCAACTAGATGGCAATTGATGTTGGAAATTCTATCATCTTTGACTTTCAATCAAAAATAGAAAATCCACGTCAAGCTAAGAGATTTCCTTAATCTTAGAAAATTTATTTTCATAAAGCTTATGATTGGATTGATTGAACCTTCATTACAAATATTCTATCTTGTTTGGGTTTTGGTTCAATGTGTATGAGGATGGTCAACACATAATTGTCTTGTGCTTTGGCTTTTGTTGTGGTGAAGAATACACTCTCTTCATGTATTCTTCTCCACAAGTCAATTAGGCACAAATGCCCCCTGACAGCTTATGTCTATGTTCTGACTACTTATGCCCTTGTTCATTTATTAGACATTTCCCCTTTGCAAGTGAAAATTCAAGGTGTTTCACTTCTAGATGATTAAAAGATGGTAAATATGTTGATGTATATGTAACTTCAGAATGTATTTCATCTATGTATTTCATATATATTTATTGTACCCTTATTAGAGATGTGTTATTCCTCTATAAGGAAGTGTCGTCATGTGGATTGACAAGTGTCGCAAGTGTGTGCACTTGCCGATGGGTTATTAGACCACCATGTGTGGGGTCGGCCCTGAAATATATATATTATAATGTGGATGTACCTAGCGAGACAAATCGGCCCCATAAGTTCACTGGGCAAACAGGTTAGTATAAATAGAGATCAGGTGATCTCTATTTCGATCATTCGGAAAAGTATATCTCTCTCACTTAGAAAGTGGCGCACTAGTGAGGAGGAGGATCATCTGCTACTAGGAGACTATCTCAGTGTATTTTGGTTGTATTTTGGTTGAGCCATTGCTCTCTCTATCTCTAAGGAAGTTGTGGGGTTTTTCACCTTAGGGTTTTCCCCACGGAAACTCTGTGTCTCTTGTTTCTCATGCTTTTGATTCTTGTGATGCTTGTCATGCTTATTGTGATTATCATGCATTGATATACTGTATATGTTATTCTCTCAGTGAAGATCCTAGAGTATTGTGAATTAATGCTCAAATTTTAACAAAATAATCACTTTGCAGATGATTCTTTGATGTTCGTTCGAGCTAACCAATAGTCGGTGGCTAGTGCTAGAGATGTCTTTGTTGTGTACTTTTGTCAGGCCTTTAGGACTAAGGTTAGTGATCATAAGACTGATTACTTGTTGGTTGGTCTTGATGAACTTCCAAATTGGATTCCTCCCTTTTGGACCTTCATTTGTCTAGGTTTATGTGGGGATTTCTCCAATGGCAATCTAGGATTGATGTTTGGAGCATTTGCAATGTAAACTCCTTTTTTGGCAATACATAGACCTTCCATTTATTGGCAAACTTATTGTTGTGAGCATGATTCTTCAAGCCTCACATGTTTGTTATATATTTTGTTGGCTTCCCAATAGGGCTTAGTTTCATAGATTAGAGTAGCTTTTGTGTTTGTATGTGTGGGCCATGTATGGTGGGGCTCAGGACCTCCCTATGGTACCTTGGGGTGTTTGCATGGTGTCCAAGGATGAGGAAGGCCTAATATTGATTGATATTTCCACCTAGGGTAACATCTTGGTTTCCAAATGTGTGGTTCGGTGTATATAGGAATGCTCTCCTCTATGGGTATTATAGAGGCATCATTTTCTCATGGCACAAAATATTGGTAAGATTAAGGGATCGTTTGGATTGTGATATAATTTCATCTTATCATAGCTTATAGGTCTCATGCTCTTTTATTATCAAAAGTATTTATGTAGCACGAAGGAAGGTAGTTGTATTTGTGTAGTGTTAGATGTTAAGTAGCTAGGTGGGATGGGATCTGGGCAATGATTGAGTAAGAAGAGGATTTTTATTGGAGGCATTCCTAGGATGTTAATACTCTCTCTTGGAAATACTAGGGATGCATTGCTCGTGAGTTTGTCCTATCTTCTGGACAAACATATTATTATGGATATTATCAGTCATATTCCATGTCATGGTTTTTTCAAAATGAATATAGAGATGACTAGCCCCTCTTGCCATGATGGAATGGAGCTTTGGGTTCCCCTTACTCCAAAATTATTCTCAGAGGATGTACTCACTTCTTCATCAATAAAATGAGCTCAACTCTATTCTTAATTGACGTAGGGGGGCACTAATACAAATATATGGTGCTCCAAACTCCAGGTGTTTGCATGGCTAGTGATTTACCAAGGCCTTCCTAATAAGGCACAACTAGTAAAAGGTGGTCTCTCAGATGGAGTTTTCCCTTCTTACCTCATGCTAGAAATAATACAGCACTAATTTTGAAAATGTTATTTTCCCAAGTCTTTCCTTAGTTGGGAGTTTGTTTAGTTTGAGCATGCAACCATTTTGAAAAAGAGGTTGCATTAGAGAGTAGTGTTTTTGTGCAGTTCTAAAGTGTTCATCACACCTTTGGATATTTTGGAGACAATCAGTCGATAGACAATGGTCAACTAGCAGAGCAGTCGACTAGAGGCTCGATCGAATGGTCGACGAGGTTGTGGTCGGCTCAACTACAACAGTCGACTAGACTATGGGACATTGCGTATTTTGTGGAAATCGTTAGAACCAACAACCCCTATTTGTGGACCAAATTCTCCTCACTTCAAGGAAGTTGGTTATATCTAGAGACTATAAAAGAACAACCCTATGGGTTGTGTTAAGTATGTCATTCTTGTGATCAAGTATGCATTGTAATGTTCTGATCACAATGCATTGTGCTTAAGTGTTGTAACGATGTCTTTAGACACCACCTATCTTCTTGGAATATTGTTCCCTTTTGTTATTCTCTATTATGTTCTATAATGCATATGAAGAGGTTTCCTAACATGGTATCAGAGCAATTGCTTTTGACCTAGCCCTATTTTCTACGAATCGTGTTGAATTGGATCTAGGGTTGATCGACTCTGGGCTGAAGATTTGTTGACTGATACCTCTTCTTGAACTTGGATCAGATATGTATGATCATAAGGATGACTTCCAAGATAGAACCAATTGTTCTAAATTGACACAATTATGCAATTTGGGCACCAGATATGTAGACTTTGTTGAAAAGAAAAGGATTGTGGCAATATACTAAGGTCGTTATTGCAAATACGACAGATGTCGATGCTAAGTTTATCATCGACGAAAAGAAGGATGAGGCTATTGGGTTCATCACAACCTACATTTCAAGGAAGATTTGCTTTCGTAAAAGCGGGATCAACTATCATCATGTCATCTAGAAGAAGATGAAGTCATTGTTCAACAAGGTTAATGAAAGTCAAGTGATGCAGATAGAGAAAGAGTTGATATCTTTGGATCCCCATTCCTTTCAAAGGATTGAGTACTATTTAGCTTGCATCAAGGAGCTACAATTGAAAATTAGGGGAATGTGGCAAGGGTTTTTCGAAGAAGGATGGACAACTCATTGAACTGGTTCTAATGAATTTGAGGACACCTTATGATGTCTTCTACTCTTCCTTTCTTGCCAGTTAGATGTCACGTAAGCAATATGGTAAGAATTTTACCTTTGTTGTATTTTGTGATTTGTTAATTAAATACCAACAAAAGTTGCTTGAAGAATGGAAACTTGGTAGAAAGCACCAACCTCACTTGCTCAAAAGCAAGGTCAAACAAAACTATAAAGAATGTGGTTGATTGAATCATCGACCGGAATGCATAAACCAACCTACTAAAGAAAGGACCAAATAGTTGACATTGACAAAGAAGAATTGAAAGAAGAAAAATTTTCGCTATTGTGAAAAGGTGGGACATGTCGAGAAAACCTACTAGAAGAAGATGAAGGACTTATAAGGAAAGGTCAAGAACCTTGAGGATAGTGCGTCGATTGGTCAGCCGATCAATTGACCTGCTGAAAACTTCACGTTTTTTGTTAGCACTTCACAGACATTGCATGCTCGTATCACTTAGATAGAATGGATAGTTGATTATGGTTGTACTCATCACATGGCTAAAGATGCCTCTGTGTTCTCTTCCTTAAGTGGAGCTCTAGAACATAATATTTATGTAGCTAATAATTACGCTCTCCAAGTTGCTGGAAGCGGCGATGTTGAATGCCAGCACGATCAAATATTATTCACTATGGTATCCTTTGTTGTTAATGTGGTCTCCCGGTTTTGGCAGGATCCTTGAGAAAGCCACCAGAAAGTTGCAAAGAGAAGTGTTCGCTATATTAAAGGAACTTATCGGTATAGTATTAAGTATTGCCGCAGTACATAACCCCATGGTGGGGTTTACTGATTCCAATTTGGGATGTGATCATTGAAGACCAAAAGTCCACTTTTGGCTATGTGTTTTGACTAAGTTTTGGACCCTTGGTCTGGTCGTGCAAGAAACATAAGGTAGTCTCTCTTTCGACTTCATAAGCAGAATATTGTGGAGCTGTCAATGCAAGTACAGAGGTAGTTTAGATCCGTCATCTTTTGGAAGAGCTTGGTTTTTCTATTCAGGCCTCTACTATTATCTACTATGATAATCAGAATAAAATACAGGGTGTTGATAACCATGTTGCTCACAACAAAATGAAGCATGTTGAACTTCATGTTTATTATTTGAGACATTTGGTTAGAGAAAATGTTGTTTCACTTGTTTATTGCAGGACGGATGATCAGGTTGTTGATATATTTACGAAGCCTTTACCAGAAACTAAGTTTGTGAAACTTCAAGCTATGCTTGGGTTTTAGGAAGCTACAATTATGGGGGGATGTTTAGATAATGTAATTGCATCTCCTTAATCTCCAAAGCATTGTGTTGATTGGGGGGTGTTGGAACCTAAGGTTATGCAGGTTCATCACACCTCTGGATCTTCTGGAGACAATCAGTCGATAAACAATAGTGGACTAGCAAAGCAGTCGACTAGAGGCTCGACTGAATAGTCGATGAGGTCGTGGTCATCTCGACTACAACGTTCGACTAGACTATCGGACGTTGCGGATTTTGTGGATATCGTTAAAACCAGCGATCCCTATTTGTGGACCAGATCCTCCTCACTTCAAGGAAGTTGGTTAGATTTGGATACTATAAAAGAACGACGATATGGTTTGTGTTGAGTATATCGTTCATGTGATCAAGTATGCATTGTGATGTTTTGATCACAATGCACTATGCTTAAGTGTTGTAACAGTGTCTTTAGACACCACCTCTCTTCTTGGAATATTGTTCCCTTATATTATTCTCTTTTATGTTCTATAGTTCGTATGAAGAAGTTCCCCAACATAGAGATTAGGTTTTATATGGATCGATCAATGGTGTCTTACATTGCTCGAGTATTTCAACATTGTTTGTTATTTGAAAACATTAATGCAAATATGTTTTTGAAAAACATTAAGGATTTTTGTTGATTAAAGATGCCAAGGGGTTGGATTTAGATGCATATTCGTATTTTATTGTTGGTTTAGTTTCTTTGAGGAAGAGAATGTAAATGCCTTTGTACATTCCTTCCAATTGTTCTTGTTTCTTTGAGGATGAGGATGTAAATACCTTAATACATACCCTTTTTTTATTTTAGTTTCTCTAAGGATGAAGATGCAAATTCCTTTGTAGATACCCTCTTGTTGCTTTGTGTCTTATTTATCGTAAATAATTTAATGTAAATATAAGAAGTATTTTTACTAAAAAAATATTCACTCTTAGCACTGCTATAAATTAAAATATAAAACAACAATGGAAAGATCATAATAATTCACTTCAAACAGCCCCGAATGTTTCTCGACAATTCAAGGAGAAAAGATACCTAACAAAGAGATAAGTTTATGTAACATCCCTACCATGAAAGTTTGTTCAATTTTGGCCAATTTCGAACTTTGGACTAGTGAAACCCAAGTTGTTCCAAATTCCCCCAAATGATTTTGAATTCTATTTGGAAGGGATTGAGGGGTCTTATGACATCCTAATGCATCTACTGGACACTTAGACACTTGCTAAAGACATTTATGGCTTTCATTAATCAGGGAGTAATGAAAGGGAAAAATACTAGCAATTTCAATGTTGAAACCCCCCACTAGTCACTAACTTTTTGGCTTTCCAAATGTTGTATGACCCTTCCTAATTTCTGAACCGAGGCTTGGCTTGGACAAAGGACTTCAATGGTAACCAAAATGCAGCATTTATCATGATATATAATTTGCTATTGCACCCATAAAAAAGAAAGTTGTAACACATAAACATTGCTTGGAAAATGTAAACAATAAACATGGAAATTGTTACATAAAACTTTGATCAAATTCCCAAGGGACCTGCATACAATAACTTGGTCATCTACAGTACAACAGAGGCTTCTCAAGCAGATGCAAAAATACAGAGAAAATATGATGCAAATATGATGTTTAATTGCTCCAAAAGTTCACAAGAAAATATAGAGGAAAACTAGCTCGAATGAGAGGTTTGTTTGGAATTTATACATGATACACATGAGGTTTCGAGCTATGGCTCAGATATGACACCCTCATCAAGTTTTATGCATATTGAATCCATCAGTGCGCCATCAACACTAGAACATAAGCATTGAGAAGAGAATGAAAGAAGAGGTAGTAGAAGAAGAACTATGAGATGACTCGAACTGTAGAGGGACTTGAACCTGAAAAAAAACAGTTGCTTTAAGCTCTGATAAGAGGTCTAAATGGCCTCTCAACCATCCAACTTGGACAGGGATCTTTCACCTTCGAAATTGGTTCAATGGCAGGGAAGGTAAACACCCATCATGCATGAACAAGCTAAGCTCTCCAAGAGTGCAAAACAAAAATTATCCAAAAGTTGCCCTCCTTCCTCATCCTCCCCTTTTATTAATTTCATGTGGACTCCTTCCCTCCATGGGCTCAAATTTCCCTCCAAGATACTCACCCAACTCAAGTTAGTGGTTGCTTCCTTCATGAGACACTTGTCCTCCTCATTCTTGCACTCTTATTTCCCCAATTTGAATTGGGAATCTTGGTTGACCATAACTCCCTCTATGCGTCCTCTTGATGGTTATTTTTAGCTTTGATATGACATATTTGTCATAGGTCTGCCATCAGGTCTGAATTTGTCATATTTTTCATAGTTTCCTTCATTATTGTTGTCATAGATGGCATGGAATCTTGTTACAAGTGTCACAATTTGTCTATTATGCCTCTTCCTCTTCATTGGGAGTTACTCTTCCACTCCAAGTTGAGTCTCCTTGATTTTTGCCATGACTGTTGCCTCTTCATCTACCCCAAGTACGTTACCCTCCACCTTGAACTCGAATTTGTGTGGGAATGATGCCAAGTGTAGTGGAGAATCTTGCTACATGTGGGTCCCACAATCTCTTATGCACCCTCATAATCCAATGCCACCTCATTTTCCTTTTTATTATTGTTCATTTGGCTCATTTAATGTGAATTTGTAAGTCTAAGGTCATTTTGGGTCTTGTAGCTCCCTTATTTCAAATTTTAATGCTTCCACCCCAACCTATGGAACTAGTAGGTTAGTGGAATTTTTCCTCCATGATAATTTATTTGGATGGGGACATTACAGTTTCAAACACTTCTACGACAACTTATTAGACAATAATCAAATATGGAAATACACTTACAACCATAATCAAATATGGAAATACACTTACAACCATTATAATTATAGAAGTAGTAAAGTAGTAAAATTATCTCCTTATATTCTTCACTAGATGTCAAAACAACTAACATTTTTCCCTTTACTTATGTCAAATTAGCAAGACATAAATAGTTGTAAATAACAATGCATAAAGAACATATATAAATTAAATTCAAATCTAAAAATTGCACAACATATGGGCAATTGGAAACTTTATTTATTAGCTCAAGATGATGTATAAGTACATACCATAGCCTTCTCTCAAAGATAGTACAAAACTCCCAACTATCCAAAACTCCCTAGCTATGGTAAAGCATTAAACCCTAACTCAACCAAGAAGATCCAAGTGCAAGAATGTCCTCTTTTATTCCTCTTCAACAATCCACTCTAAGGTTTTCTCTTAAAACCTTAATCTTCAATCTCTAATCTCTAATATCTAAGGGATAAACCCTAACCCTAGACCTCCAGTATGCTCCAAGAAACCCTAGCGACTTAGAGAGAGAGAGAGAGAGAGAGAGAGAGAGAGAGAATCCGAGAGGGAGAGAAAGCCAAGATCATCACCAACATCTTCTTCATAAGAGCAAACCCTATCCACAAGAGAAAACTCCACATGAAGATGTCTCCTCTAGACTTCATAAATCCATTTAAGGTTCAAGAGGAAACCCCAACAGCTTCCTCAAAGAAACAAAGTACAAAGAAAAGAGTGATGAATGATCAATCAACCGACATGAATGGAAATACCCTCTCCTTCCTCTATTTATAAGAGAGGAAAGGGATGCCAATAATACTATCTGGGGAAGATCCCTTGCAAGCAACCTACATGAGCCCTTCCCGGATAATATAAGTGCGATGTCTATTGATGCCTATAATGGCATCAAGCCTAGATTTCAGAAAACATTACATAATTTCAATCTAATATATATCTGCTTTGTTAAAATCTTCTTAAAATATTGGTGCTCTCCCAATTGCCTTATCATGTCTATGTATTATTTTTTCTTGAGCTTGGTAAAAAAGGGGGGCCCGCCTAAAAATGAGACTTTGGGGATTGAACAAAGGACATGTCTTCATTTTTGCATTTATAATATGAAAGGATATGTGGAATGGATTAAATTTGACAGCAGGAGATCATGGTGTAATTGGTGTAATTGGTTGTATTTGATCAATTTAACTTGAGCATTGGCATCCAATTTATATTTTTATACCTGCCTCTAAACGGGTATATTGTAATCATTTATAGGTCAAACCACTTTGACTTTAAATTAATTTATTGTAATGCATAAAGGTCAAACCACTTTGACTTTAAATTAATTTATTGATATGCATAAAGGTCAAACCACTTTTACTTTAAATTAATTTATTGTTATGCATAAAACTTCTATAATGTTTGGTAATGTTTTGCAAATTTTATTTACTAAACATAATTTTTTTAAATAGAAAATATTTTTTAATTTTTTTAAATTTCATAATTCTATTTTTTATTGGTTCACATGTTTGATGTGACAAATTTGATCTGTATGAGGAAGATTTGTCAGAAAAAATAATAGTAATAAATTAAAAATCACTTATAATGCTTCATGTTTATAAGTTCATCATTAAAACAACAGTCTCAAAGATGCTCGCATTGGGTGAGATGATCCAGCTTCCTATAGATGTCTTTTGTACTTATCTACATTCTCCTTTATTTATTGGTAGAGGTATTGATATCTCTAGCTATACAGGTGGAGGTGTCAATACCTCTCATTTTGCTAGCGGAGGTGTTGATGCCTCTAGCTCTACTAGTGGGGGTGTCGATTCCTTTGGCTCTGGTGGGACAGATATCGATGCTCTGGTTTTGGGGTTGGACTAGATTATATGTTATAGTAGTTATTGCACTAGACATGTATATTCGACATGTATCATGAGTTTGATGTTATTGTTTATATATATATATATAGAGAGAGAGAGAGAGAGCGAGAGAGAGAGAGAGAGAGGGTATTTTCCATTTTGCACCCAATCATTTAATTCTTCCAAGAGGCGGTTAAGGTAGTTATTGTTTTTGGAAATGGAAGGACTGTCCAAATTTCATGTATGGGAAAGCCACCATTTTTCGAAAATCATGTTTGGCTTTCTGGGCAAGAAAAGACCCATGAATTTGTTTCCCAAGCCATTATTCATCCATCAGTTTTACTCTCTCACGCAATTTTGGGCTTGTTGGGCGTTTTCCTCCATGAAATTTCTGAGTTTTCCTTCATTTTCTAGTTGGAAAATATGTTTTTGGTGTTGCAGAATGCCTGGGAGGAAGGGAATTTCGATTTGGTGGTCCATAGAGGCGATTTTTTTCCTTTGAACTCCATATACCTGTTGGAGATTCGATTCGTAGTTTCCAGCTGTTGGTTTCCCCTCTCACAACTTATTTTTTGTGTGCCACGATTTGGAAAAACCATGGAAATCTTGATTTGTACATCCCACACTTAAAACATTTGTGCTTATTGTATGTGGGGGAGGAGATATTGTTGTGGTTTGGGTTATGTACATCCCCTATTTGGATTGAACTTGGGAGTAAGAAACCAGGAGTAGAAGAGGATCCAGAATTGGCTTGATAAACCTAGTGAAGGGTGTAACCTCACCAAAGATGATAGGGCTTTGGCTACTTTTCTATGCACATCCTGAAGAGCACTATAAGGAAGGTATGGCCTAAAGGACTGTGGAGCAATGAAGGGAATACTTCCTTGTGTTGGGTGTGTAGGTATTGTGGGTTCCAAGCTAACTAAATCTTGTGGAGGTACTAATAGCTTTGTGGTTGAGCTCACTAGCTTACCATTTTTTTCCTTTCTACTGCCTTAACATCTTGAGAAACCCAGTTGTGTACTGGCTTGGCTGAGATGTGATGTATACTTGGCTATGTGATAAATGTTGTTCCCTTTTCCTTGTGGAAATCATGCCTAGCTTGGGGTGGCAGTTGTGCTGAGAGATTGATGAGCACAACTGGCCTATGGTTGGGTGGAACATTGCAATTGAATAGCCAGTTGCTCGGTACAACTTCAATTCAAGATGAGTATTCTCTTGTATTTCATTATGCAAATGTTTTAATTTGATGTATGTTAAAATTATGCTAGAAATTGCATGGTGTATGTGTGTAGTAGATTTTATTTCCGTTGTGTTTATTTGAATTATACATCTACACACATGTTTTTACTTGTATGAATTTATAAGATAATGATGGGGGCTAGAATTTGTAAGCCCGGATTTAGTGTCATGTTCCCTTCCTTGAGCCGGATTGATGGGAGGGAAGGTGACATTGTGGTATCAGAGACATGGGTTGCAACATTGGGCCTGAATGGGATAAATCAGGCATCTTGCAAAGGTAAGATTGCTTCCTGGTAAGCATTGACTATCAAAAATATTCCTAAGTTTTCTATGTTTTTGCCTAAGTGTGTGTCGACGGACTTGAGCAAGTTGCGCCGAAACATTTCGGTGAACTTAGCCAAGTTGCGCCGACGACATTTCGGTGAGTTTTGGAAAAATTCGCCGAAAGCTTTCCAGTTTAGAATGAGAAAGCTTGCTAAAAGAGTTTAGCGAAAAATGACGAAGTTCGCCAAAAAAGGTGGTTTCAGTGAGTTTTTGGAGAAGTCATCGAAATAGTCGACAAAGTTCTGAAAAAGTTGTCAAAGAGAGAGTTTCGGCAAAGTTTCAAAAAAGTTACCGAAACAGTTTGGCGAAGTTTTGGAAAAGTCCCTGAAAAAGTTCGGTGAATTCCAAAAAGTCACCGAAACGACGTTCAGTGAAGAATGGAAAAGTTGCAAAAAAGGCATTCGGCAAAGAATGGAAAAGTATGCCGATACGTTTTGGTGAAAATTTTGGAAAAGTCATCGATGAAGATTTCGACAAAAATTAGGAAAGTCTTTCGACGAAGAATGGAAAATTCCACCTATGAGGGTTTCGGCAAGTTTTTGAAAAATCCGTCGATGCATTTCGGCGCATTTTGGAAAAGTCCGCCGACCAGCATTTTGGTGAATTTTGGAGAAGTATGCCAAAACAGGGAAATTGAGCAGTTTTCCAAGGAGATTTTCAGGTGCCAGAAATTGAAAAATGCAATTTATCTTATGCATCAGATTGCGCGAAATCGAAAGATTTACAAAAAAAAACAAGGATGTTGCCATTGAACAAGGGGGAAATCCCCCTACACCCCTATCGTCCCCCTGAGACATCGTTAATTGTGAGAATTTTTTGTGATTTGAAAAAATTGCCAATATGGATTGTTCCCATAATATATGAAACAAAATTTATAAATTTCTAAGAATATAATGCAGCTAACAATTATGTTTATGAACACATTTTGCAGAATCAGAATCGGGTCAGTGACTATTAGGGGTCAGCATTGAGCGTAGTGCATTTGGGGAAAAATTAGTCTTGGTTAGGCCAAGAAGATCATCATCATCAATGATGCACAGGATCCCTATGATACTAAGACAGATGCCAAGGGAGAGAACATACAGGTTGAGAATGTTGAGATAGAATCCAATGGGAGAAGAAACCAAGAGACTCCACCAGACATTGCAGCCACCATGAGGAGCCGAAGGGTGGAGATTTAGAGTTTTAGAGAAGAAAATGAGAGGCTGATTAAAGCTCAAGAAGAACAGAATCGGTTGAATAGAGATATGTTGCAAAGTTTGACAGACATTGAAGGAGGATTAACTCTAGACATCCCTCAGCAAATCTAGAAAAGAGTGAGAGTAGTTCAAGGATAAATTCCCACAAAAGGTCCAATAGCTCAAGAAGAGTTTCTAGAAATAGGATCCTATACTCCAAAAAACTCTTCTAGTGGATCATCTGAATTTGAAGAATCCATTGAGGGTTCAAGCTCTTCATCTCACAGGAATAAGAGGAAGAGGAATTACAAGAGCAACTCACATGCGAAATTTAAGAATGCCAAACCTCCTACATTTGATGGTGAGATAAATTTTGGTCAAGATGTTGAAGCATGGCTTATTGGGATGAGGAAGTATTTCCAAGTCCAAGACTACTATGGAAATATGAAGGAAAGGGTGGCCATATTCAATCTAAATGGAAGAGCATCTATATGGTGGGATCACCTTAGGCAAGTGAAGAAGATCATTGAAAGGAATATTGTGTGGAAGCAGTTCAAGAAGTAATTTAAGCAAAAGTACCTCTCTGATAGGTACTATGATGATAAAATCAAAGAATTCCATGAGCTGAAATTGGGGAAAATGACCATGGAATAATATGCAAACAAATTCTTGTAGCCGTTGAGATATGTCAAGTATATCAGAGATGCTAAGGTGAAAATTTCGTGTTTTCTAAGTGGACTACCTCAGTCATATAAAGACAGAATTGATTTTGATGAACCTCGAACTCTAGAGGAGGCCATGAGAAGCGCCAAGTATTGTTATGATCCAAACAAAAGCAAACTTGATTTCCATAAGGCATGGAAGGCCAAGAAAAATGAGAAGTTTGACCAAAAGAGGAATGGGTTCAAACCTCCTCATCTTAGAAATCAGCAAAAGAAGCCACCATAGGGTGTGACTAAGCCAACTAGAATGATGGGAGACAAGCCAAGAGATCCAAAGGAGCCAAGAGAGCCACTTCAATGTTAGGAATGTGGAGAGGACCATATGCTTAGGAACTATCCACATAGGAATGGGAATGTAAAGCAAGTTCACAACATTCAAGGAGCTGAAACAATGGGTCAAGTGGAAAGGACCATCCCTAGAATCTATGTAGCGCTAGAGGACCGCCAGGCAGACCATTAATCAACTGTGGTTGAAGTTGAAGGTAAGATTGCTAAGCAATTTGTTTCTATTTTGATTTCCCTTGGATCTACTCACAGTTATATCACTCCTAAAATTGTTGAGATTTGTGCTTTTAAGAAATTAAAGCATAGTAAGTCATGGTTAGTTCAACTAACCACTGGAACTAAGAGAAACGTTAGTGAAATGGTAGAGAAATGTCCATTAGAGATGGATGGGATATTCACTTGTGCAAATCTGAATATTCTGTCACTTGGTTCTTATGATATTCTCATTGGAATGCACTGGTTAGAAGAATACGGAGTTAAACTTAACTACTACAACAAGACATTTGAATGCATAGACGAAGAAGGAAACCCAAGGGTTGTAAAAGGCATTCCAAAGGTGATTTATGCTAGGCATATTTCATCCATGCAGCTGAAGAAATTCTATAGGAAGGGTTTTCAATTGTATGTTTCCCATGTGAAATTCCACAGGGGTAGATCACTAAGCTTGAACAAACCTCACAATTTCACTTAGTTAATTGCACAAAAGAATTAGCAAGAAGATGATCAAAATTCACACATTAAACTCAAAAGATGTGAGAAACTGTTGTTGATACATTCATCATATGTAAGCTGGCAAGAATGTGTCAATACAATAGAATGAATTCAATACCCATAGAAGGATTAGAATTCTCCTCAAGTCATGGCTTAGTCAGCATTGGAACCATCTCCCGATAAGACTCAATGACCACCGATGGTGAATAAACAGTCAACTGAGGTAGAACTGATCTTAACTAAACCATGTGAGCACTGAAATAGGGGAGGAGACTCCAAGGGACGCATAACTAGTTGTCAGTAGTCAAGTGGAGTCCTTCTACACTCTGAAACAGTCAGTTGGGAGCTACAATCAATTAACTGAGCAATCAATGCATGAACTGATTGATGGAGGTCTTAGAACTGTGTAGTAGGGTGCATTAGTAACTGCAGTGATGACAACAATGTGCACTAGGTGGGTAGGAGGGATACTGATGACTAGAAACAGGCTCAAGGGGGCCTAAAACAAGTACTAGGTGCTAGGATACTCCACTGCTACTGACTGGATGCATGCATGCTTGCAGAATGCATGCAATGCATTCAAATCCAACATGTGATGGTGAGAATATTCCAACACCACCCCTTAAGCTAGACTATGAGGAAATATAACTGAAAAAATAGGGCCCTGGTTACTGAGACCAAAGGTCACCCCATACAACAATCTAAATAAAATGTGAGGAAAGAGGGAAAACCCATTGGGAACAAACCCCCCCCTCAATATAGACTGTAGAAAAAACCAATCAACCAAGGTATCACTCACTCCAAGAATGGATTGGAGGTAAGTGAACTTCTTCACCGAAAAAAGACTTGGTGAAAATATATGCAATCTGCTCTTCTGTAGGAAAATAGAGCAGTGTGATGGTACGACCATGCACCAATCCTTGGATGTAATGCATGTGTATCTCAATATGTTTGGTTATTTGTCTCGGAATCAGATCTGTAGAAATATTGATAGCACTCTGATTGTCACAATAGATGACTGGTGGAGTATTGTAGCAAATCCCAAAATCTGACAAGATGCCCTGCAACGAAATGCACTGTGTGGTTGCATTCACTACACCTATGTACTCGGCCTCAACTAATGAAAGAGATAAAGCAGTCTTCTTTTTGCTCGACCAACAGATAGGAACAGATCCAATCATGAAAACAAAAACGGATGTAGAATTCCAATCTAAGCTGTCTCCACCCCAATCTAAATTTGTATACCCAACTAGGTTCAATGGAGACCCAGATGCATAGCGAATACCATAGGTCTTCGTCCCTTGCACATAATGCAAGATCCTCTTTGATTCCTTCTAGTGAAGCTCATGAGGCTCCTGCATGTATCTGGAGACTGCACTGACTACATAGGATAGATCAGGGCAAGTATGTGTAAGAAACAAAAGACTCTCGATCAGTTGCCGATACAAAGTACTATCCACCAAAGGTGTAGAAGAACCATACTCAAGGTTGATCCCTGAAAGAAAAGGAAATCTTGTTGGTTTGCATTCCGTCATGTGAAACCTGTCAAGTAGATTTGATGCGTATTTGGACTGTGCAACCTTGATTCCTGAGTCACTCTGAGAGACTTCAAGACCAAGAAACTGCTTTAGCAGTCCCAGATCTGACATAGAGAAGGAGTTGTGCAAAGTTGTTTTGATAGATCTAAGACATGAAGAGAGACACCTGTAATCAGCAAATCATCAACATAAAGAACAATAAGGAGTAGAGAGTTACCATCATGTCTCATGTAGACATTCGAATCAGATTTGCATCTCTGAAAATCTTGTGACAGTAAGAAGGAGTCCATCTTAGCATACCATGCTCGGGGAGCCTGCTTGAACCCATACAAGGACTTCCTCAATATGAAAACTAGTGAAGGATCATCAGTGTATCCTTAAGGTTGCTTCATGTAGATCTCATCCTCTACATCTCCATGAAGAAAGGCACTCTTGACATCCATGTGATGCACTTCCTAGTGCTTGGATGCAGCAAGAGATAGAACAAGATGGATGGAATCCATGTTTACAACAGGAGTGAATGTATTTGAATAGTCAATCCCGTGAACTTGGGATAAACCTTTAGCAACCAAGCGAGCCTTGTACTTGCTTGTGACTCCATCTGAATCCATATGTGTTCTATATACCCACTTGCATTGAACAAGCTTCCCACTAGGAGGAAGAGAAACAAGCTCCCAAGTCTCATTTCTTTGAAGAGATTGGTACTCGTCATCCATAGCTGCTATCCATATCGGATCTTGGGAGGCCTCAAAGAATTTTTTGGATCTGATCCAATCATAAGAAAACATCTGTCAGCAAGAAATGGATTTGTGTGAGAAAGTGCAAACCTTTCATTTTGAAAATCAAATCTAGTTCTCCTTAGATCTTGTGGATCTCCAACAAGATCACCGATAGATTCAAGAGTTATGGTAGCCCATCTTGGAAGAGGAGGTGGATCTTCAGGTTCTTGTGGATCTGGATCTAGAATCCACTCATCTTCACTTTCAGGGTCGGAATCTGAACTTTCATGAGAGGATGCTTCGCTATCTTGTTCAATAGGTTGTGGAGGTGTAGTTGGAAAGTTGTCTTCATCGACATGGTGAGCATCATGCAGTGGCCACTCCTCAAACTGCACACTTCTCTCAAGAAATGTATGCATGGTGGATAGATCTAGCAGTTTGTAGGCCTTTGCACTGAGTGCATAACCAACAAGTATACACTCTTTATTCTATGGCTCTAAATCTCTCATTTTCTCTGATGGAATCCTTGCCCAAGCTTTGGATCCAAAGACTCTCAGATGAGATACATCAGGTTTGTATCCCATCCATGCTTCGAAAGGAGTTTTACCTTGTAGCCCTTTGTGAGGAACTCTATTCTAGAGGTAAGTGGCACATTTAACAGCTTCTGCCCAGAGTTTAGGAGACAATCCTTTAGATTCAAGCATGCAAGTTTCCATCTCTTTCAAGGTTCTGTTCTTTCACTCTGCTACACCATTCTGTTGTGGTGTGTAAGGAACAATGTGCTACATAGATATACCTTCATCTACACAAAATGACCGAAACTCATTCTTCACATACTCTCCTCCATTGTCAGTACGAAGGACCTTGATCTTCTTCTCAGTGAACTTTTCTATAGAAGCTTTAAAGAATTTGAAGTATCCAAAAAATTATGATTTCAACTTAAGAAAATATACCCAATTGAATCTAGAATAATCATCTATGAATGTTAAGATGTATCTTGCATTATTAAAATATAGGTGAGGAAGAGGTCCAGATATGTCACTCTGGATCAACTCAAGAGGTGATTAGGCTCTCTTAGCCTTTCCTTTCTCAAACTTATGCTCTGGATGCTTACCAATCAAGCAACCTTTACAGGTGCCTTTAGAAAATCTGATGTTTGGAAGTTCTTCAACCATTTTCTAATTGTGCAGTTCTTGCAAATATTTGTAGTTGAGGTGCCCAAACCTCTCATGCCAAAGTCTGCTCACTTCATTTTCATGAGTAAGAAGTGCACTTTGTTTTGAGTAAGGTGAGAAGTGAGAAAATGCATAGAGTTTCAAATGGTGGTCTGCAATACCTTGTGCAATGATCTTCCCATATGAGATCTCTTGGATTTAAACCGCATTAGGAGTAAAGGTAACCTTCTTTGGAACTCATGTATGGGTCATTTGGTAAACATAAAGGATATTAGCTGCAAGAGTAGGCACATAGAGTACATCATTGAATTTTCCATGATCCAGATTGATCCTTCCAATCCCTTCAGAAGAGACTTCAGAATAATCTCCCATCATAATAGAAGGCCCCACAATAGGTTCGAATTCAGAGAATATATCCTTATAGGCATACAAGTGCCTAGATGCTCCAGAATCTATGATTGAGGAGTCATTCGAAGTGCCAACCATGAATGCATGACACCTTTCTTTGTCCTCTAATTAGGATCAACTTCTTTTCTTCTACCATTTTCAGGTACTGGGAGATTGTTTTTCTCAAGAAGTTGGGCCATTAGATCAATGGTATTCTCCATGCAGGCACTTTCAAGATGAAAACCTCTGTTTAAATATGGACATTTGGTATTCTCCTTCTGGTTTTTCTTGCCTCTCTTAAGATTCGAAGTCCCTTCTGACTATTTGGGATTCTCTCTTGAATTATGCCCATAGGATTTCTTTTCCTTACCCTTCTGCTTCCCTTTTCCATTCACATTCTTCCCTTATCCTGCAGCAAGGGCTTGATCCATCTTTGGTTTTATCACTCCCATTTGCACCAATTTGTCTTGCTCCTTTGAGAGAGAGGATGAATGCATCTAGAGAGAGCATTTTTCAGTTTGGAATGGAGAGTTTTGTTGATTGGAAGGTGGATACAAACATAGAGTAGTCTGCACCCAGTTTCGAAAGGATGGCAAGGATAAGTTGCTTGTCTTCTTTCACAATTCCACATTGCTTCAGCTGCACAACCAAGTTCTTGAACCTTGTGAAGAACTAAGTGTAGAAATTGCTGGGGCTCAGAGAGATTAACTCATTTTCCAATTGATGCCCTCTCAAATCATCTTGTTTCCCAAATAGTGATTCGAGATTTGTCCAAGCCTCCTTGGGGAGTATTTAGACCAGTGATATGAAAGTGTAGATCTTCGGAAATACTGAGGAGTAGCAATCCAACTGCTTCATCAAGTTTTTCGAGATACTTGGCTTTCTCTGTAGCACCATTAGGTTCGACTGTTGTCCCATGTAACATTCTATGGAGACCTATGCTGAGCATGAAGATATCTACTTTTCCTTTACATTCGAAGTAGTTGAATGAGGTGAATTTTGGAATCAAGGAGAGATCCATAATAGCTACTGAATGCGTTTATGATGATGGAATAACCTACAAAAACAAATGAAATTTGTCTAGAGGAATGTTACAAAATCTACTGAACACTGCTTTAGGATAGTGAGCACTTTTATTTGGATCCTTCACACCTGGATAGAACTCACTGGATTTCTCTAGTGAATTCAATGCAATGGAACCGGGATTTGTTGTGGAAATCCAGAGGCTTCTGGTGCTCTACTAAAAAACAATTGCTCAATAAACTGCTGCTACTGATGCAACTGCTGCAAAATATTTCGCAAGACCTGATACCATGTGAAATTCCGCAGGGGTAGATCACTAATCTTCAACAAAACTCACAATTTCACTCAGTTAATTGCAGAGAAGAATTAACAAGAAGATGATCAAAATTCACACATTAAACTCAAAAGATGTGAGAAACTGATGTTGATACATTCATCAGCTTTAAGCTGGCAAAACGATGTCAATACAATAGAATGAATTCGATACCCATGGAAGGATTCGAATTCTCCTCAAGTCATGGATTAGTCAGCATTGGAACCATCTCCCGATAAGACTCAATGACCACCGAAGGTGAATAAACAATCAACTGAGGTAGAACTGAGCCTAACTGATTAACCATGTGAGCACTTAAATAGGGGAGGAGACTCCAAGGGGATCATAACTGGCTGTCAGTAGTCAAGCGAAGTCCTTCTACACTTTGAAACAGTCAACTGGGAGCTACAGTCAGTTAACTGAGCAATCAATGCATGAACTGACTGATGGAGGTCCTAGAACTGTGTAGTAGGGCGCATTAGTAACTGCAATGATGACAACAATGTGCACTAGGTGGGTAGGAGGGCTACTGATGACTAGAAACAGGCTCCAGGGGGCCTAAGACAAGGACTAGGTGCTAGGATACTCCACTGTTGCTGAATGGATGCATGCAGTGCTGCATGGAATGCATGCAAATGCAACATGTGATGGTGAGAATATTCCAACAACCCATGTTTTGGAGGAAACAGAAAATGGAACTCTTAAGTTGGAGGACTATCATGTGTTGCAAGAATTACAGGATGTGTTTCCTGATAAGATTCTAGGACTTCCTCCAAAAACGGACATTGATTTCACAATTGACCTTGTGCCAGGATTTGCACCAATGTCCAAGGCACCCTACAGGATGAGTACACCGGAATTGCTAGAACTGAAAATGCAGTTACAAGAGTTGTTGGAAAAGAAATATATCAGTCCAAGTGTGTCCCCATGGGAAGCACCTGTGTTATTTGTGAAAAAGAAAGATGGAACAATTATTTTATGTATTGACTACAGGAATTTGAACAAAGTCATTGTGAAGAACAAATACCCATTGCCTCGAATTGATGACCTTTTTGATCAAAATGAGAGGAGCAAAGGTATTTTCAAATATTGACTTGAGGTCTGGTTGTCATCAGATAAGAATCAAACAAGAATATATTCATAAGACAACCTTTAGAAAAAGGTATGGGAACTATGAGTTTGTGGTGGTACCATTTGGTCTCACGATTGCACCAACTACATTCATGTGTCTCATGAATAGTGTTTTTAGCAAGTATTTGGACAAGTTCGTTCTTGTTTTTCTAGATGACATTCTTATCTATTATAAGAAAGAAGAAGAGCATGAAGAACATTTGAGAATGGCCTTGAAATTGCTAATGGAGCATAAGTTGTATGCAAAGCTGAGCAAATGTGACTTTTATAAAAATAAAATTCGTTATTTGGGTCACATTATCTCAAGGGAAGGGATATATGTGGACCCTGAGAAGATTGATGCCATTATGAATTGTCCAACTCCAAGAAATGTGACATATATAAGATAATTTATGGGACTTGTTGGTTACTACAGGAGGTTCATTGAAGGATTTTCCAAGGTTGTTAATCTGAATACTTCTTTGCAGAAGAAGGTAATGAAATTTGAATGGACACCAAAATGTGAAGAAAGCTTCCAGCGGTTGAAGAATCTTCTCACGAGTGCGCCAATTTTGAAATTTTCAAACCTAGAAAAAGACTTTGTGGTGTGTACCGATGCATGCAATCAAGGACTTGGAGGTGTTCTTATGCAAGACAACCATGTGGTATGCTATGAGTCAATAGAGTTGAAGGAGCATGAAAATCACTATGCTACTCATGATTTAGAACTTGCAGCCATAGTGCATGCTTTAAAGATGTGGAGGCACTACTTAATGGGATGAAAAATTGAGCTAAGAACATATCATTGTGGTCTGAAATATTTGTTTGAGAAACCAACATTAAATGCTAGGCAAACTAGATGGTTGGAATTTTGTGTGAATTTGATTTTGAGATCAAACACATATAGGGAAAAAAAAATAAGGTGGTTGATGCACTCAGCAGAAAAGTACATGGAATGCATGTGGCAGCCCTTAGTACTTGCCAACCAAATTTGAGGCTTCAAATTGTTAACTGTATTGTTGAAGACTAAATGTATGTGCAGATAAAGGACAAATTGCAACAACAGAACTTTGAAAAGAGGTATGAAGGGTATCATTTGGAAGGTGACGAACTTCTTACTTATAACAATAGAATTTATATCCCAAATCTGGCATAATTGAGGAGGATTGTTATGGATGAAATCCATAAAGCTCCATATTCTGGTCACCCAGGATATCAGAAGAGAATTGCTATAGCCAGAAAACAATATTTTTGGCCAGGGATGAAGAAGGACATTGTTGAATGCATTTCTAAGTGCATGAAATGTCAGTAGGTGAAGGTTGAACACCAACACCCAACAGGTTTATTGCATCCATTTCCAATTCCATAATGGAAATGGGAGATAATTTCCATGGATTTTATTACGGGTTTGTCGATGACAATAAAGAAACATGATTCCATCATGGTGGTGGTGGACAAGCTAACAAAGGAAACACATTTTATACTGGTTAAGTCCACATATAAAACCGATGCCATTGCAAATATTTTCATGAAGGGAATTTTTAGATTGCATGTATTTCCTAAGGGAATAATTTCTGACATGGATACCAAGTTCACCTCAAATTTTTGGAAAGGTATTTTTGCAGATTTGGGTACGCAGTTGAACTTTAGCACCGTGTACCATCCTCAAACGGATGGGCAAACATAAAGAGTAAATCATACGTTTGAAGACATGCTTTCGCATGTATGTAATGGAAAAACCATCCAAGTGGGAGGATTATCTACACTTGGTAGAATTTGCATATAATAATGGACAGCAAGCATCATTGGGAATGAGTACATTTGAGGCTTTGTATGGCAGAATATGTAGGACACCCATGACGTGGGATAATCCAGTGAACAGAATTGTACTTGGTCCGGAATTGCTTAAGGAAATGGAACAAGAGGTTGCAAAGATCAGGCAGATTTTAAAAGCATCCCAAGATAGACAAAAAAATTATGTAGATAAGCACAGGGTGCATAGGGATTTCAGTGTTAGGGATCATGTTTACCTTAGAGTGAGGCCAAGGAAGAGTTCCTTGAAGCTTGGGAGTTGTGCCAAGTTATCACCTATATATTGTGGGTCATTTGAAGTGCTTTAAAGAATAGGGCCAGTTGCATATAGACTTGCATTGACTGCTAACACTAGAGCTCATAATGTTTTTCATTTTTCTTTGCTTAAAAAATATGCACATGATCCTAACCATGTGATTAATCGGAATGTGATCCAAGTGGAACCTGAGGGAGAGTTCCAAACTGAGCCATTGCACATCCTAGACAGGAAAGTAACATTGCTCCGGAACCGATCCATCAGACAGGTGAAGGTACAATGGAATCACTACGGTCTCGATGATGCTACATGGGAGCTGGAGGATTCCATGAGAGTGGCGTATCCATTTTTATTCATTTTGAAGAGCAATGGGTTCAGTCAATGTACTCCTTCACCTAGGTTCAGTTCACAAAGTCCAAGTCCCCAAGCTACTTCTCTATCTGGACTCACCCAAGAACGTCCTCCAGCTGGATTCAGTGCAAAAAATCCAATTCCTCAAGCCATTCCTCTTTTCGGGGTCACTCAAGACCCTCCAACTGTACTAAGTTTAAAAAATCATATTCCTCAAAATGCTCCTATTGAGAGGTTAACTCAAGATGCTCCTTTGTCATTCAATTCACACTTTTCAAATCTTCACTACACTCCTCCATCCAATTTATCTCCGGAAATGCAAACCTTTCAACCAACTCCTCCATTTGGGTTCACCCCAGAAATGAAAAATGGTAACCGAACTTCACCAATTGGGTTCTCCCCAAAAATGGAAAATGTTAACCCAACTCCATATTGGTTCATTGAATAAATGCTTCATCTTCATGGCACTCCATCAAATATTAATTCAAATTTTCAAGATTCTCTTGCCAATCCTCCATTTGGGTTAGCCCTAGAATGTCAACATCTTCAAACGACTTCCCCTAATGTGTTCAACCTAGAAATTCCAAATCGTTAGGTCACTCATAATACCAGGTCTAGTTCACCAGCTTCATCTCAAAGTGGGTTCCACCCACATATTACTTCTCAGTGTGGCGATTCCCAAGGGGCTACTTCATCTAGGTTCAACACAAAAATTCCTTCTCAATTTGGGTGCAATCCATATACATTTCCTCCACACATTATCTCACAGGGAACTCCCCCATCTTGGAACAATCAAGTTGTTCCTTCTCAACTTGTTGTCAATTCATATGTAGTGAGACTGGACAAACTAAAGGCTTCTCCAATTGACAAGGATATTTGCAGTCAAGAAAATCAAATGTCCATTTTGTCATCTAAGGATTTCACTCAGACAAGAATTTCATGGTGTGAAGGATTGATGAGCCGCATATTTTAATTGGGCGAACTTGAATGCTCGGATTTGATTTTGGAGGAGGAAGGGGAGAGGAAGGAGGATGAGATTAAATTCATTTCAGGAGAAAACCATCTGCTAGATATGGGAGATAATTTAAAACTCGAATACCCCATCCCATTTGGAAATGAGTTGCAATTGGATGCACCTTTTGGCTCATTTGAATACCTGAATAAGGCGACCACAGACAACCTTCCAGAGCATGGTCTCTCTAACTCATTGGTAAAGTTGCACATAAGTCTTGCTTCTCAGGTAGTAGAAGCAGAGTCCATAGATACAGAGTATGTCAAAACATCATCAGGTACATATGAGTTATCTGAACCTCTATCTCATGCGTATTTGTGGTTGAGTCATGCAGAGTTGCTTCAGAGTTTACTACGATTAGGTGTAGTTGCATCACTATCCCATTGGGTGCCTGATATGGATTTTTTTTTCAAAAAGATACTTATAGAAAATTCAGTTCAACAGGTAACATTTTCCATCTCTTTTGTTTGTGCTAGTCAGTTCTGCATATTTGAGTATGATTGTTATTTACTTTATCTTATGTTTTAAATCTCAATTTCGGGGGATGGTTGGCTATTTTTTATTCCATAAGGAAAATGTTGCTACAACATTTAATTGATCTGCTAATTTTATTGCTTGCAGTTGTTGAATGAGTTTCCTTCCTTGAGGGATAATCATTTGATTCTTACATATGCTACTAAAGAAATTACTGGCAGTGCCTATCCTTATACTAAATGTCACTCATCGATGGCCTCAGTAACAAGCAAACATAGCACTCACACAAGTGCACTAGCCAAGTCAAACTTTAGTAACAACTTAAGTAATCTATATAAAGAGTCTCGTTGATATTTTTCTTGGACTTCTCGTGATAGTGGGAATAAGATTGCTCCAAAAGAGATGAATAGAAAAATAAAAAGCTCAGAATTGCCTCCATATATATGGCCTCTGTACATGGGAAAGAATGACTTCCATTAGTAACCATGGACAAAGGATGGGTTTTGATTGGAGATCATGTTAAAGATGAGGATGTTCGTCTTTCTCACTGGTCTGAAAGTGCACCTGACATCATCCTATTCAAGGTACATCATAATTCAAGTTGTTGTATACTATAACTTCTTATGGTCCAGACTTAGTATTCAAATGACTGTTTGACATTAATGTTTGACTTTTGAAATTATAGTAATTTGTTGAAATATAGATATACACGAAAAAATGGATGATTCTGATTTCTTACTGTTAGAAGGCTCTCCTCTATTTATGCTCAGATGAATCCATAACAACAAAAGGAACTTTGGAGTTGTGCATTACACAAGTGAAGCAAGTGCTCAATTCACAACAGCTTATGTTGAATGCATCTACACAAATTGTGGATCGTGCATGCCATGCAACAGAGACTTTTGTACAGGTGTTTGCTATTTCGAAGGATATAATGTTGAGTTCAGAATGCTATCTTAGTTTGATTTTAATAAAATTGATACTGAGAGTTACTGTTGTTACCTAACAGGATTTGATGTATGATAAGGCACAATTGAGAAGAAATATTGGAAACACAGAGATGTTGGTTAGCACACCCAGAATTCATGACACTGATGATGGATCATATGATGTTTGGTAGTTCAAGTATTGGCTGTCCATATACAGATGAGTTATCTGAACCTCTATCTCATGCGGATTTGTGGTTGAGTCATGCAGAGTTGCTTTAGAGTCCCTGATGACTTTGGCTTCAACTATTCTACCAAAAGAAGAGAACAGATTAATCAGTTGTTCTTCATCCATGGTAGGAGGCAGACATCCCACGTGAACATTTGAGTGATTAGTTTCTTTACCATGACTATGTTCTAAATGAGGTCCCAAACCCATATGGGAAAAGGAAGGGTTGTCAAAACTAGATTCCACACTAACATGTGAAGCGTAGGGGCTGTATACATATGGAAGAGTACGTTGTATGGAAGAGGTCACAAATCCACCACCCTTCTTTATATCAGGTCCTATTCCAACACTTCCATCAAATGTGTGTTCCAAGCCTTCATCTAAACATGACATATAACCGTCTCTAAGACCCAGTGGTTGACTGGACTGTCTTGGAATCCCATACCCACTCTTTTCCAAAGATGCCTTCCTTATCTCGGGTTCTATTCAATCTTTCCCACTTTCTGGATGTTGCAAGGATCCAGTATAGTCTGTAAGACCCAGTGATTGAGTGGACTACCTTGGAAGCCCAAACCCACTCTTTTCAATAGATACCTTCCTTATCTCAGGTTCTATTCCAGCATTTACATTTTCTAGGTGTTCCATGCCTCCAGCTAACCATGAGATATAACTATCTGTGAGACTGAGTGGTTGAGTGGAATGTCCTAGAATCCGAGACCCACTCTTTTCAATAGACACCTTCCCATGTAATATTCCAGCATTTCGATTTTCTGGGTGTTCCAAGCCTCCAGCTAACCATCACTTATAATCATTTGTAAAATCCAGTTATTGAGAGGATTGTATTGGAATCCCAGACCCCCTCTTTTCCATCGATGCCCTCATTATCTCAGGTCCTATTCAAATATTTCCATTTTGTGGGTATTCCAAGCCTCCCGCTTGAGATAACCATGACAAATAATTGTATGTACGATCCAGTTGTTGAATGGACTGTCTTGGAATCCCAAACCCACTATTTTCCATAGATACTGTTGATCTTCCTGTTCCAAGTTCAAAGCATAAATCATGGGGGTTAGTAGCATCCACCTTTGCACTTTGCAATGATACCTTCATTGGATTATTAATGGTTGAATGTTCATCACCACATGCCATCTGCATTACTGGACAATCCATTTTCCCATGACCTTCCTGCCCACATAATCGACACTACTTAGGAATTCAAAGTGTGCCTTTATTTTTTTCCAATTCCCTTAGTTGAGCTAGTTTGTGTAGATTGTTGTGTTCCTCTACAGGCACAAGCAATTTTTCAACCATCCTGCAAACCTTCTCTAGAGAATTCTTATTATCTGCTTCTACCAAAACATGTAGTTCTTCATTGTCTGATGGCTCTGGCTTCTTTGATAACTTATGGGCTCCTCTCCCTCTTAAATTTATCGAAGCCCCAGTTTCTTGCTCCACTTCTTTATGTGTATTTCCACGATTCGCCACAATAAGCCCAATGAAGTTGTATCCAAGGTATTCTTTAACGCGTACATAAACTTTCTTGGATTGCTTACCAGTAGGTGGCCTGAAAGCAAGGAGTTTCTCACTCAACCTTGCATATATCATTTTTCTTTCCTGAAGAAGCTTTTCTTTGGCTCTAAAATCCCTTGTATTTATTCTAAACCCCAAGTTGTTATATTGAGGCTCTGGTGATGGAGATCTTTTCCCATCCTATGATTCAACAATAGCATTTCCAGTATGAAGTCTCTGATTGATAAGAGAGAGCTTAATACTTAGTTCATGCACTACAGGGTCTACATCAGCTAACTTCTTTGTAAAATCTGAAAGTTCTATTTGACCTTGAATTGGAATTTTTGGTTCTTCTGTAACCCATCTTGATATTTTCTTCTTACTACTACATTCACCTTCATTTGATAGCATTGAAATTTGTGGTTCTTCGGCAGCCCATCTTGATCTCTTCTTCTTACCACTACATTCACCTTCATTTGCTACTCCTCCTTTGATTAGATGGTTTTGGACTCATGGTCCTTTTGGAGTATAGTATGAACATAGATAACTCTTGGTAGCAATATCAAGGATAAGTATCATCTTGGATCTTGAGAGGCATTCTTTTAGATAAGAAGGGGAATCATCTGAATCGGGTTTTTTCAATATCAACTTTATCACATACAAGGGTCACTTGGGTAGTTTATTGGTAATGCGTGAGTAGAAAAAATGTATGTGTGAGAAGACAAAGTTTCTCAGTTGATGTCTATTGATTACCAATGTTTATATAGTGCACTGAACCATTTCATGCCTCCTTTAGTTTTGTTGGTACATGTGCACACTGTAGTCCTCTGATGGTTGATTGTGCATACTTAAAGTCTAATTAATTGATGATCTTATTATGCGAAAGAAATTTAAGTGTGATTTTATAGTGAATTGTACATGTTTTTGTTATTTGGGAATGGTTTTCTTAGTTGGTCTGCTGGGATCACATTGTGCCCATGCAAAAGGTAGCAACCATTGCATGCTCTATCATATATCAACTTTTTCTGCTGAGAAATAAATTCAGATTGGAATTTAGTGCATGCAGTTGTAGCCATCAGTTGCAAACATATTGTTTTTGACATTTAATGGTTTCCATGAAATAAAAATTTCTGATTATCAAATTGATATTTGTACTTTTGAAAATAAAGGCATATGATAACTGAATACCAAACATAGTTGTGGACTGCCCAAAATGATTTGTATTTCCATCTTATTCATCAAGTGAGGTCTAATGGAGAACATAAGGTGGAGGGCAACTTGGTATACTGTCCATGTGACAGAACCATGACCTCTGTGGGCTGTTTTGATAGAGCCGTGGATGGTGGCTTCGCCCACATTGGAGGAAGATGAGTTTGGGACACCATTTGCTCATCCTTTGCTTCTATATAAACTGAAATTCTCCTTTCCATGGCATCATCCACCATAGCATAGATATTTTTTACAACTAAAATTCTTACCAAAGTGTTGAATCAACTTGTATGTGATAACAATTGTTTTTTTCTTTTTGTCCATTTATAATTTTGTTGCATGTACAGGAATAAAATTTATCTAGTTTGGACCTTCCTTATACGGTGATGGTAAAACTTATTGTTATTGTACAGAACACATATGGACTATATACCTTGAGATAGAAGATAAAAGTTTAACCCTTGGTCTTCTGGGTAAAAGGGTTGTTTCCCCACCTTGATTGTACACCTTGGTGTTTTGGGTAATAGGGTTGTCTTCCCACTTTGTTATGACCACCCTTGTTGACCTTTGACCTTGTGTTGAACCTTGTTGGTCCGTGTGCTAGCACCTCCCTCTTCTAGTGTGGTACCTTGACCCTTTTGTCATGATGACTTACCTTTATTGTTATGTGCTCCTTTTTAGCCTCCTTGAGGCTGCTACTATGTATGGAAGTGTGCTGTAGTCTGATGGACGTGCTAGAGTGTGGGTTAAGGATGCCTCTGCACATTTGAAAGGAGATTCTATTTGCTTGATGTATGACTGTCCTAAAAGACTGTCATTTATTGCAGCAATGGGATTGAAAGTTCATCCTCATTTCTAGACTGTTTTGATTAATACCTTGCGGTCTGTATTTGTCCAACTCCGCCCTACAACTACCTGTCTCTTTCTCTCTCAGGTATGTCCATTGTTTCGTTAGTGACTTGTCTCCTAATAGACAAAGTCTGATCATAATATATAGCTGAGTGTATAAAGGAAGGTCTAAACCACATTTTTTTATCCTTTACGTATGCTAGTTTAACTTGTTCATTAATTTATTACTATTGTTGTTATTTATTGTCCTTAGATGCTTCAACTTTAACACAGGGACCTTTGGGAGTGTTAAGTTGAAAGAAATGAAAATTATGTTATATATGTTACCACATTGTTTTCTCCTTTACATATGCTAGTTTAACTTGTTCATTAATTTATTACTACTGCTATTATTTATTGTCCTTGGATGCTTCAACTTTAACACATGGACCTTTGGGAGTGTTAAGTTGAAATAAATGAAAATTATGTTATATATGTTGTATTGCAGTCACTCGAAGTGTTTCATAGTTTGGACCTTCCTTATACGGTGATGATAAAACTGATTGTTATTGTATGGAACAACTATGGACTATATACCTTAAGAGAGGAGATAAAAGTTTGACCCTTGGTTTTGTGGGTAAAAGGGTTGTTTCCCCACCTTGATTGTACACCTTGGTCTTGTGGGTAAAAGGGTTATTTTTGTACCTTTATGGTACACCTTGGTCTTGTGGGTGAAAGGGTTGTCTTCCCATTTTTTTATGACCACTCTTGTTGACCTTTGATCTTGTGTTGAACCTTGTTGGTCCTTATGCTAGCTGTTTGGACTAAGTCGTGACCTTTTTTGGGCTGCTAAGTTGGGTTGTGACCTTTGCTAATCCTGCTAGATTGAACCATGATTGTTCCTTGGGATGCCTTGACTCGATATGTGGTCTGTTGACTATTCTAAGGTCTTTTATGTGAGTGAAACATTGTTGTTGGTGCCTACCATGAACTTTGAGGTGCTAGTATTGAGTCGTGACCTTGTGGGATGCCTTGGAATGAGCCGTGACCTTGTGGGTTGCCTTGGACTGAGCCGTGACCTATGCTAGGACATAACCATGATCTCTTTGAGTTGTTTGGACAGAACCATGACCTCTGTGGAATGTTTGGACAGATTCGTGACCTCTGTGAGCTGTTTGGACTAAGCCGTGACCTTTTTGGGGCTGCTAAGCTGGGTTGTGACCTTTGTTGAGTCTGCTAGACTGAACCATGACTGTTCCTTAGGACGCCTTGACTCGATATGTGGTCTGCTGACTATTCTGAGGTATTTTCTGTGAGTGTGTTATTGTTGGTGCCTACCATGACCTTTGCTAGGGTTGGTGTGGTTCTTGTTCATCTTGTTGCAGCATACCGAGCCTGTTTAGACTTTATAGAGGTTTTTTGTGCTCCTTTTCATCCTCCTTGAGGCTGCTACTATGTATGGAAGTGTGCCGCAGTCTGATGGACATGCTAGAGTGTGGGTTAAGGATGCGTCTGCACATTTGAAAGGAGCTTCTATTTGCTTGATGTATGACTGTCCTAAAAGACTGTCATTTATTGCAGCAATGGGATTGAAAGTTCATCCTCATTTCTAGACTGTTTTGATTAATACCTTGAGGTCTGAATTTGTCTCACTCTGCCCTACAGCTACCTATCTATCTCTCTCTTAGGTATGTCAATTGTTTCGTTAGTGACTTGTCTCCTAAGAGACAAAGTCTGATCATAATATATATCTGAGTATATAAAGGAAGGTCTAAACCACATTGTTTTCTTCTTTTTGTCCATTTATAATTTTATTGCATGTGCTTGACTAATTCTATTGTACAACTATGGGACTCTGCATCCAATAGACAGGTAGAGTAAATTACTACTTTCATGTTTTCAATTTCTTTTTGTTTTGTTTAAACAGTGGCATTCCATGTGGGCATTTTGGACAAAGTTGAACAGTTGTGGGAGATTTGCTAGTTCTCTTTCGAGGTATATATGATAGTGGGATTGGCATAGTCTATCTTTAACTTTTTATTTTATTTTATTTATATATCAATATGAACATGCTTTCTTGCCTTGATAGTGGGATTGGCATAGTCTATCTTTAACTTTTATTTTATTTTATTTATACATCAATCTGAACATGGTTTCTTGCCTTGATTGCAGGTTAGTGGTTGTTTAAGTCACCTTTGAATAAAATGATCACATAAGTATTCATACTTCTTGTCAGCAAGCAAACTTGAAGGTATTGTTGCTAATATTTCATCTCATTTCATTTTCATTTATCTAGTGGCTAAGAGTACTTAGAGCTAATGCCCATTCTTCTTGATGTGAAATGGAATTAGTAGTATATTTCTTTTTATTATTCTATATACATCTTGGGTAATGAGTTGCTCCATTGGAGACTAAAGAAAATTACAAGGGATCCTATCTTGTTGATTCCAAAATTTCTATTTGATTTTTTAAAAAATATTTTAGAGGTTACTTTTTCCTAGGATGGGCATATACATCCTAGGAATGAACATCCAAATCTTATAAAAACTCTCCAAATGTTGTCTAACAATATGTCCATCCATTTTAATATCATGCAATAAGTAAATGATGTATTGGTTTATTAGATGTGGAGATTTTTTGTACATATATTTTAAATATTCCAAATTTACTAGTTCAAGTTTTGGTCCTTAGAAGTTAAGATGGACATCCAAATATGATTGAAACTATCTGAAGGTTATGTAAGATGTTCATGGAACCTGAGAGAAACATGCACCTATGTTCGTTTTACAGGGGATGGTGGCTTGGCCCACATTGGAGGAAGATGAGTTTGGGACACCATTTGCTCATCCTTTGCTTCTATATAAACTGAAATTATCCTTTCCATGGCATCATCCACCATTGTCTTCAAGTTACTTATGAATTTTCAGTTAAATTCATATATCTTGGCATGACTCTAGATAACTCGGTAGATAGTTTAACAATGGATGCATGCTTGTAATCATTATTTCGTATGTTTGAATGATGCAAAATGCAAAATTCCCATAAATTTATATATTTGCACTTAATAAATGCAGTTGAAAGACTTGAAAGACTAGTACAAGGTAAGCCATTATGGATCTATAGTAACTTGGTAATCATTATTTCGTATGCTTGAATGATGCAAAATTTGTTTGAATATCATCATTGTCAAGTAATAACAACTTCTTAAAGGGTGCTAGCTCAATGGTAGAGCACTTGCCTAATTATAGGAAGGAGATTGGTGCTTCGATTCCTTCATACCCTATCATAAATTAGTGACTAAGAAAACGACTAAATTCACATATATACGACTATTAGTAGCTAATTTCCAGTATCTTATAGCGCGACTAACGTTTAGTCGTATTTAGCTTAGTCATTAATATGTTATCATCTAGTAGTTTATTTAGTCGTATATTTGGTCATTAATTGTGGCAATCAATGACTAAATCAGTGACTATCAATGACTAAATCAATGACTAAAACAATGACTAATAAGTCAACCAATTAATGACTAAGTGAAATACGACTAGCTATAAGGTAGTGGAAATTAGCTACTACTAGTCGCCGACTCAAAAATAGTCGTTTATAGCCGAATTGTAGTCATTTTTTTAGTCATTAATTCCTCATTTTGTACTAGTGAATAAATATAGAGAAGATCCCAGTTAATTATATGTTGATCAAGTTAGTGTTTATAATTTGATTGTAATATACCGATAAAACATTTTTTTCCAACTAATTATGATCATGGCATGATCGTTTTGCAGGAAATGATGTTTTTTATAAACATCTTAATGATTTGTCCTTGGATATCTTCAGGCCCACCATCCGCACAAGGTGGGATAGATAAACGAAAAAAATTAAAAGATGAGCTCAGTAATCAGTTGTTTGGCCTATTTGGCAACGAGACCTTCGATCGAGCCGCGATCCTGAAAAATAATGGACAACATATGAAGATTGCCCGAGACCAATATAGGGTTCACTTAGAAAGGAACCCTAGGTATGAGCGGCCTTTGATGATTCCAACAAGAGAGTGGAAAGCTCTAGTGGAAGATGGAAAGGAGAGGGCTCTGAGAAAAGAAGGAAAGCTAACACCAGGCACAGGGAGGTATACAATACTTTCCACAATGTAATTCTAAACCTTATTATCATTGTTTTTTACATCGAATTTGGAATATCTAACGTATTTCAACACTTGCATAGGCTATCAGACACATCAAAGGCCACAAATGAAAGACTGAAAAAGATTGATCAGCACAAGCTTGGGCCTGGTGGTTATTCGAATTTGGCGGCACGAATTGTAAATTTCAAAAAAACAATAATGTATCCAAATAATAAATTGCAAATTATTTTTGTTTAATTGCGCCGCAAAATGTAAATTAATGACGTTATGCAAATATGCAGGCCGACTGATTCAAAGAAGTTCCCACTGAGGAAGACTTGAAGCTTGGCATCCAGCATGGCTTTGGAGCTGTTGTTGAACGCCGGAAAAGCTTGTCTAGGCAAACAAAGTCTTATGGTATTGATCCATCTAGTGCACAAGTATATAAAATCTATATAGTTTAATGAAGATTTATTACCTGTGCAATCTATTCGTTATAAATAATTGACATAAAATATTGACTCTGTTTTGAGCAGGAAAGCAATGATCCCCTTAATGTCGAGGAGGGACAACAACAAATTGAATATCATGCTTCGAATCCTGGTAATGAATTTATTCATATGCTACAATTTTATATATAGCATTGCAGATGGTGAAAATTAATTGCACTTCTCCATATTTCAACTACAGAGCATGTATAGGGTCACACTGTACAGGTTGAGCCTGGACAGGAATATGAAGAACATGATGTGGCCACAACAGGTAAAAAAACACCTTTGTAATGTTTTTTTAAATGAAATACTTGTCATTATAATAACAAAATATATCGAAGTAACATTTTCACATTATTGCAGCAAATCCGAACCTCTTGCCACAAAATCTACGTTGCGAGCACTCTACGAGGCAGACATCACGACAAGTTGATGAAGCACCAAGAAATGAAGGACAAGTTCCAGAAGATGAGCTTCTTGTTGATTTTGTAAAAAGAAGAAAAATTAGAAAGAAGTGACTGAAAAAATATTGTGTAATTATTTTTTATAATATTATGTCCTGCATGATTTTTGGCCTAATGAATGAATGGTTTAATGAATGTTAGCTTCTATTGAATGAATGTGATGACTGAATGAATGAATGGTTTAATGAATGTTAGTTTTTATTGAATGAATGGTAAATGTTTGTTTATGATGAAATCTGCATGAATTTACACGTAATTTTTTTCTTCCAAGTATATGCATTGGGTAATGGGGAATTGAGAGTGATGTGAGGGGGAGGAGGGGCCATAAGAGCTTCCACCTTCACGTGGTTGGCCCTGTTCAATAGAGAATATTAAATTATTCTCGAAACAGAGAGGAGCTCAATGAATGGCTACGTCGGTGCTGCCTTTCTACAACCCACTTGCGTGTCATGTAAATTTTGACAATTTCTTGGGGCTTGTTATGAAACTAAAGCATCTTATCCTACTTTCCAAGCCTCTAACAAGGTAAGGAATTATCTAGACTCTTGGGTGAGTCCAGATAGGGAAGTAGCTTGGGGACTTGGACTTTTTTAACTGAACCCTGGTGAAGGAGTACATTGACTGAACCCAAGTGAATGAGTACAAGGATGTCCCCTATCTCCATTATTATTCCTTCTTGTGGTGGAAGGTCTCAATAGACTAACTGGGAAGTCTAAGCAGGACAAGATTTTGACTGGTGTTAAAGTGACATATGTTCACTATATTAGACACTTGTTGTTTGTGGATGATGTTTTATTATTTGGCACTGGGTCTGTTGAAGAGTGGAGAGCCTTCCATGATATTATAAAACTCTTTTGTGAGACAACAGGGATGGAGGTCAGCCTCCAAAAATCTTGTTTTATTCAGCATGTTGTGGATGCATATTCTTTAGCTTAGATCCAGCTCTTTCTTCCATATAAAGCTAAGTCTCTTTTGGATGGGTTCAAATATTTGGGGTCTTTCCTTAAGCCAAATCACTATGTTAAGTTAGATTGGTTGTGGCTTCTTAGAAAACTGGAAAAAATGATCGATTGTTGGGTTTTCAAATGCCTTTCCTTGGGAGGAATGCTCACTCTTGTGAAGTTTGTGCTGGAAAGTATACCTGTGTATTGGATCTCCCTTGCAAAAATTCATGTATTTATCATGCATAGTATGAGAATGAAGATGATGCACTTTTTATGGTTGGGTAATATGGATAAGTCAAAGCTCCACTTGGTCAATTGGGAAAGAATTTCTTTACCAAAATCTTTGGGGGGTGGGGTATCAAGAACTTGTTTTAGTTTAGCACTGCCTTGAGTCTAAAAAGTTTGTGGAGAGGCCCTTTTGGGCAGGGTCTTTGGAAGAACATACTTCATGCTAAGTACCTAAAAAATCTCCATATTATTCAATGGATTAGATACGCCAAAAAATTTGTGCCTCAAGCCTTAAAATTTTGGTATGGTTTTCTAAAGGCCTACCCATGGATGGTTTCAGGGCTTGCATGGAGGGTGGGGAATGGTAAAATGATCCATTTGGTTGTAGATTCTTTTGTTGGCGGGGAGGATTTCTATAGACTATCTCAACCTCTTATTAATCAATTCGCAGCTTGTGGTTGTTTCAAACTAGCACATGTCAGGAATTTGATAAATGGCATCCATTCTTACTGGTTATCTACAAGTGATCTAGGTTTTACAGGTGAATTGGCAAATGAATGGAATCATTTCATGGATGGATTAAGTCATATAGGTATTAGAGTCACTAAGGAAGATGATTGTCTAGTATAGGACGGGGACAAAGCTGATGGGTAGATAAATGAAAAATGTGCCTATAATATAATTGTTGAAGATTATGTTGATGTTGTATGAATGTGGTGGTATAAGAGGCTTTGGAAATGGAACATACCTCAAAAAATCAGATGTTTCATTTGGTTGTGCCTGGAGAATAGGATCCTAACTTGGGATAGCCTTATCATCGGAGATTTTGTTGGTCCAAATATTTGCTCTCTTTGCAAACAAAATTCTGAGCATGTTAATCATCTCTTAATAGACTCTTTTTTCACTCATTATGTTTGGTCATAGGTTCTTCACTCATTATGTTTGGTCATAGGTTCTCTCAGTTTTACATATTTCTTATGCTTGGAAGGATTTAACATTTGAAGATAATCTAAGAGCTTGGGTTCAACAATTTCGTCATCATAAGGAACTTCTAGCCTTTGTGTGCTGGGGCTTATGGAAATTCAGGAACCTTGAGATTTTTTAAGGTACTTTGGTATAGGCTCAAGTGTCCAGCATAAAAATTCTTAGTTTATATAGAGAACACCATACAAAATAGGGGGAAAAAAAGCAAAAGGTTGTTCTAGAACCTGTTTTTCCAACTAAAGGTATTATTGGCTTCTTTGATGGTGCTTCTAGGGTTGACCATGGTGGATGTGGTATGGTGACCAGAGTCTCTGTGAGTAAACAACTCTTATTATGGATGGGTTGTGGTACTGTTTCCAACACTCAAGCAGAGTTGTTGGCTCTATGGGGTCTCCTTATGTTTGTTAATACAAGAATTTTTCTTCACTCCAAATTTTCGGGGATTCCAAAATTGTGGTGGATTGGGTCAACAACATGGTTACTCTTCATGTGGCAATACATTTTGATCAGTGGTGCGAAAGGATAAAGCTTCTCAAGGCTCACTTCTCTCATATATCCATCACACATATTTACAGGTCCTTCAACCAGTTGGCAGACCAACTGTAAAAAAGAGTTGTGAATGCAACAAAAGGCATTCTCTTTTATGAAGAATTTGAGGATTTCATCAAGGTTGCATAAGGTTCCTTCAAAGCCTACTAGATGACATGTGCTATATGTCCTAAATTGATGTTGGTTTTTGCTCTCTCCTGGACTGCTTAACCACATATTTATGTTTTTGGTAAGGGGCTTTGCTATCATATTAGGATTTTGGCAATTGTCACGATCTTCTGTATAGACAGTGGACAAGCAGTTGCTTTATACTCTTCTTGTAGGGCTGGTTCTTGAGATGTCTTCCAAAATTGTATTGGTCTTGATAGTCATACTTATATATTTTGTAATTATAACTTTGATTGAAGCCTGAATAACAAGTTATAACTTTTTTTCTTTTGAAAAAATGAAAAATGAAAAATATTTAAAGCAATACACATTAACATGAAAAACATGTGATAGCTTAGAGAAGAACCAACACACTATGTGGGAAACAAATAGATAAAAACACTGAAGCCTAGATTGAACAATACATACACATAAAAGAAGTGTCAAAAGGTTGCACCGCTACTACTACAGAAAAAGATGTGAACAAGGCTTACAGAAAAAGATGTGAACCAGGCCGTATGATGGATGTAAAAACCTTCGAGAATACCATACTACAAGTCGAGGAGAAATGTAACACTAACCACGACGCAGACTGAAGACCTTAACAACATCAGTTTTACAATAGGCAGCATTGATTGATTTCGGCTATCAGTCCTCGGCATGAATCTCTGTGCCTGTCATGACCTCCTTCATTACATTCACAACAGTTCAGAGGTCACTTACGCCATGCCGAAAGCATTTCGTTGTTGGCTTCCATCGTTGCCTTGGCACCAGCACTGCTCAACACAGAAACCCAAATGGATTAGGGGAAGACACCAATGGAGATACTGTTGGCACGCTCTGCAAACAGGCACGACTGAAGAAAGCGCTGGCCATTTTATATGACGGACGTGAAGGAATTTCCGCAGTATATGGATTTCTTCTGCAACATTGCGCCAAATTCAGGGCGGTTGCAGAGGGCAAATTGGTGCACAGCCACATGATAAAAACCGGATTTCAACCTGATACCATCGTTCGGAACCATCTTATCAATATGTATTCAAAATGTGGGAATTTTACGCATGCACGCCAAATGTTTGACAACATGCCTGAACGAAATCTCATATCCTGGACCGCCATGATTTCAGGATATGAGCAGGATGGGCATGGAGAAGAAGCCTTGGGAGTGTTTTCTCAAATGATTAATGCAGGGATGAAGTCAAATGAGTTCACGTTAGCCAGCGCCATTTCTGCTTGTGCCGGATCGGTGGCTCTGGAGCGTGGAAAACAGGTACATGCTCATTCTATCGTGATTGGACTTGAGTCAAATGTCTTTGTGAGCAACACCCTTATAACGATGTATGTTAAATGCGACAAATTGGTAGATGCACGGCAAATGTTTGACAAAATGCCTGAGCCAAACGTGGTCTCATGGACTGCAGTGATTGCAGGGCTTGTTCAACATGGACATTGTGAGGAGGCCCTGTTGCTTTTCTGCCGAATGCAAGAAGAAGGTGTGAAGTCTAATCCGTATACCTTTGCGAGTGTTCTTAGCAGTTGCGGTTGCATGGGAGCTTTAAAACAGGGCAAGCAGGTACACGCCTATGGTATCAAAGCTGGGATTGAGTCGAATGCCTTTGTAGGAAATGCCCTTGTTACCATGTATGCAGAATGTGGAATTATAACAAGTGCAAAGTATTTGTTTGGCAGGATGCCTGAACCAGATGTTGTCTCATGGAACGCCATGATTGGAGGAAATATCCAACACGGGGAATATGATGAAGCCTTGAATCTCTTTTGCCAAATCGGGAGAGCAGGGATGAAATTAAACCAGTTCACTATCACTAGTGGCCTGAGGGCTTGTGCCAGTATGGCAGCTCTAGAACAGGGTAAACAGGTTCATGGCCATATAATAAAAAGTGGATTAGATTCAGGGGTTTTTGTAGGGAGTGCCTTGGTTGACATGTATGCTAAATCTGGCAATGTAGAAGATGCTCATCAACAGTTTAACAAAATGCCTATTCGGAATGTTGTTTCATGGAATGCCATGATTTCAGGATGTGCCCAGCACGGGTATGGCCAGGAGGCAATCCAACTCTTTGAACAGATGCAACTAGAGAATGCGAAGCCAGATTGCATCACATTTGTTGGTGTTCTCTCTGCTTGCAACCATGTAGGCATGGTTGACGAGGGCCGAAGCTACTTCAATTCCATGGGTTCTGTTTATGGCATCAAGACAGAAGGTTATCACTATGCCTGCATGGTTGATATTCTAGGCCGAGCTGGCCACCTGGATGAGGCAGTGAACCTTATTAACCAAATGCCATTTGAGCCTGATGGTGCTGTGTGGGGATCTTTGCTTGCTGCTTGTAGAATTCATGGCGACATAAAACTGGGAAAGCAGGTAGCAGAACACCTATTTCATTTGGAACCACAAAATGTCACCAACCATGTACTATTATCAAATATTTATGCAGCAGATTGCAGGTGGGATGATGTAGCAAAGGTGAGAAAAATAATGAAAGACCGGGGATTGAAAAAAGAGCCAGGACGTAGCTGGATTGAAGTCAGAAACAGGGTGCATTCATTTTTAGCAGGAGATAGATCACACCCAAAATCAGAAGACATCTATTCAATGTTAGATAAATTGGCAGAGAAGATGGAAGCCGCAGGGTATGTGCCGGACACAAATTTTGTGCTGAATAATGTGGAGGAGGTGCACAGTTAAAACCTCTGCCACAGCAAAAAGCTGGTCGTTGCTTTTGGACTACTAACCACACTCATCTGGATTCTGGAAACCTATCTGATTCATTAAGAACATTCGAGTGTGTTGTGACTGATAAAATGTTGTCAAGCTCATCTGCAACATTATCAGATGATAAATTATTCTGAGAGATGCAGGCTGCTTCCATCAATCATTTCAACGATGTGCTATGATCATGTGAAGCCCTACTTGATGTTATAGTACCAACATGGAAATAAGAGAATCAGTACCAACTTATAATATGGACTGATGATCATGTAAACGACCTTGATTTCTCGAACATGTTCGGGACTGTTGTACCCTTTTAGTGGCAAAGGCTTGACCGATATTGCCTTTGTAGGGCATTCTAATATATACTCCTCTATGGTTACGATATTAACCATTTACTCGAGTCCCACATGAAAGAACATTTGGTGCCTGGACCTTTTGCCTTTATCGTCACCATTAGCTGACCCTAACTTTGTATTGTGATCATTTATTTATAGATTCTTCTGAAATTCTAGCAAGTTTAAACCAAGCCATACTTTCACCTAAATGCCCCTGGATCCAAGGCCTATTACCATGGTTTATGCAAGGGGGAACTCGGTACTCTATTAGTGGAGGGTTTGTTAAAATAAACCTTTTCAAGTTTCTTTGTGGGCTCAGGAATAGAACATTTACCATTGTGCTGCCTTCATGTTTTTGGACATTGTCCAATGGCCTTTTAAAGCTTATGCAGTAGAAGTATTGCAAGCGGCTGTTGCTTCCAACCATGTTATTGACTTTCACATTAATAAGGTTATCAATTGAGAATCCACCTCCACCCCCATGATCTACATGCAAATGCCTTTGTTACTGCATGAAAAGGTGAAGTTACAACTTACAAGGAAATCAAGGAAATCAAGACGTGAAAAAATATTACACTAGTACAGTTACAAGTAAAGTGGCAGGTGAATACCATAAGTATTGCCAACTACTTAGTTTTGTGGAGATGGCTGGTTGTTAAACAAAGGTTAAACATTAAAATAATTAATATAAATATTAAAGTAACATAAACATTAAACTAATTAATATAAACATAAAAATAAATACTATTTAATAAACATACCCCTTTTCTTAACCACCGCTTAATTGAAGCTTGTTTAAATCTTAATCAAGATGCATTTGAGCATAACAAGACATGACGACCATGAAATGAATCCCCACTACACACCTATCGGTGTAAATATTATAGACATTATTAAAAAATAAGATGCAAACCATCTTGTTTGAGTGAGAGAACTGTCCACTTGGCACTTCAAGTTGCTATAAAAAATTCTTTAGGTTGGGTAGAATTAGGACTGAAGTAAGCTCATTTCCCTCCATTTTCCAAATGAGAAACATCACACATGATGCAAAGTGAACCTTGAAGGTAAGGCCAAAGGGAAAGGGGTAGATTGACATTCACAATCATGTGCCGCATAATTAGCAAAAAGACTATTGAAATGACCCTTAATATCAGGCATGCCTTGGGGGGAGATTAGATCACAGGCACAAAGAAATATTAGCTTGTTACATATCACAACCAAATATGGAGATACAAAGTATGTCACGGAGGACCTTATCCACATCTAATGTGAGATTATGGAGCTTATGTGTTAAATACATGCCAAGCGTTGATTGATGTTGTTATAGAGTTGGAAGTTGATCATTCTGGTAATTGATATGGATTATGATTTATTAAAGTGCATTTCTTGGGCTTGGATTCTTCGAATACGGGGCTTAAGGTTTGCATGTGTTTGAGTTCCTATGGTGTTTTCTTTAGCATTTACTGCTTGTCCTTTCCCTTTTTTATTTTTGTAAGTAAATGCCCACGAGGATTTGAACTTTTGACCTTCCATTTACAACTTCTTATCTCAATTACTCATTACCAATTACTCTAGCCGCCCTGGGCTACTTGTCCTTTCCCTTGGTTGGCTTGTGCTAGTGTCATTTTTTTGCTTGTAAGATTCTAGTGAGCTTGTAATGGTCCTTTTGCTTTGTCTGCAAGTTAGTGTTAAGATGGTGTTGCCCAAGCATCCACAAAAACTTATAGTGAAGGTTTATCCGAAAGTAATTTCTCAAACACACCTAAAATGATGAGTTGAAGATATTTGTTGAAGGTATGCACAATGCATTACTTCATGACTTTGCGGGTTGTATATCTCCATATGCCATGGTTAAAACCCAAAAGAAGGAGGTATATGAACATCATGGTTGGTGGTGCCAAAGTAGACACAACCTAACAAAAGGATTCTTTATTTACTTTTATAGTGCCCAAATTTTTTGTGAGATACATCTCACATCGAGCAGTTGTTGCTAGCTTGTGTGTCCAACTAGAGCATTCCACTAAATAAAAAAATTGTTTGTGAGCAAATCATCTCTCATGAATCTCGTGTCTACAAAAAAAATCATTGTTTTTACGTGGTGGCCCAAAGATTTCTCTACAAAAAAGAATGTAGGGCTTCACTATCTCATTTGGGATGAATTTGCAAGCCTTGCTATGCAATATTGGTTTTTATTGGAATGAATGTTTGAACATTTGAGCAAGATTGTCTGCCATGAACCAATAGGTTATATAATCCTTATTCTCAACAACGAGTCCATGTAAAAGTAGATCTCTCTAAAGACCTCAAGGAGTTTGTTCTTGTCCATATAGGCAACAAAATGTTCCACCAATGAGTTCCCTACCACTTGCTTCAAATGTGAAAGCCTTGATCATAAGATTAAGGATTGTCCCCTAACAATAAGGCACACATCCATTCAACATAAATTAGCCTAAGTTTCATAAACTTATTAGTGCCTAGCTAATAATGAGGAAGGATGAACACAAGTAACTTGGAAAAACTATCAAGGTGATGAGGATTAATGGATGTAGTGACCCCCACCAAATAATCACCAATGTCAGTCTTGCAGTGTAATGTTGGCCATAGGCTCAACAATCCTATCCTAGGGAATCCGCTCGCTCTTTTCAAGGAATTTTTCCTAGTAATAATGCTAATAAGAGACCTTGTTCTCCTCCTATACTATGAAATTCTAAGGAGTTCCCTGATATCGAGCCTTCTCTAAAGCAATCAAAAGCAAAATCCATCCACCCTACCCCACTCTCACCCTCATAGAAATTTGTCATTATCTAAAATTATAAAAAATATATTTTATAGTTTTCCAATTACAAATTCAACTTGAAATAGATTTATACTATTTTTATGAATTTTTTTGGGTTAAATCAAACTTCTATTTTTTATTATAAAAATTAAAATATTTTCCAATGAAATTTCATAGAGGTTATACCTTTATAATTATTAATAAAAAACTAATTAAAAAATTAAAACAATTTTCTCCCATAAGAAATAGAGACTAACAATTTCCCAAACAAGCGTACACTAAACCAAAGAAATGATTTTAGCTGCCAAATAATTGACATATAACTTTTCTATTTATTACAATGCAATAAATAATTAGACTTGAGATAGAGCTTTGAAACAATTTCCATTTGCATTCAAGGATACATAATAAATATAGTGATACATGGTCAATTGTGATTCCTAACTTCTTGCTTGTTGAGTTCCATAAGTCAACTCTCAAGGCAATGGTTTATAATTTTTTTAAGCGAGAAAATCAAGAAAAATAAGGTGTATTCTATAGTTTAGTATTTAATGGTTTATAAATTATTTTTTCAACGAGAAAATCAAGAAAAACAAGGTGTATTCTTTAGTTTTTTAAATGTGTATTTTATAGTTCAGTATATATTAGATGTTTAACGATTATAAATAAATTTATTATACATTAGATGTTTAATAATTATAAATAAATAATCTACAATGTAAATTCAAATTAAAAATCAAACTAATATAAATTATTTTAATTCTAAATTTTTTAAAAATAAAGAGATTTATTTATTTATTTTTTTAATTCTATTTTTTAGATATTTAATAAATTTATAATTAAAATGAATTTATGGTTGTACATACTTTACATTTCTTTGAAAAACACATTTCATAAAATATGGTCTACAAAATCACTCATAAACTAGTGTGTATGAGACTTCTATGATGTAAAATGGACTTAAACAAATGCAAAGTATTGCAAGGTATTATATCACTAAGAGGATGTAAATCTATAGGAGATGTTCCACATGAGGTTGTGGGTTCGCAAATAAGATGTTTGTGGGTGTTAAGCAAATTATCAAAGTTGTAGACTATAGAGGTTCTTATGCAAATATGATAATTACTTTTTTATGTGAATTCATTGTGACTTGCAAAGGCATACAAACTAAGTATCATGAACTTTGATGAATGCGGGTGCTTGAAAAACACTCGTTATCTCTGAGTCATGAGCTTTTCCATATCAAAATATTAATACCAAGAAGGATTGACATATGAGGAAGTTCAACACATGGATATGATGTATGATCGTAGGACGCATATGTTCGTTATTATCACAATAAATAATGCAAGACAATCCACATTACATAAATTCATGTGGAATACTGATATTATACCACACAACAATCATGAGCTACTACCATCTATCATCATCTATGGTATGGATAGTTGTTACCCACCTTACAAGTGGGGCTAAGGTGAAAACCCTATGTATAAGGAGAGGTATTTATGTTGTAGAAACAATTCCAAGCCACATAGATTTTAGGCATATCTAATTCAGTAAGGGGCATCTTTTTAGTAAGCCATGTGAAAGGGATACTATGGAGTAATGCCAATGAGTGTTTTTTTAGGTGTACTTGCATAGATGGAAGGGGAAAGGCCGAACAACAAGCACATTCACAATTGCAACCAATCAACCATTATGTTAGTATGAGGCACCACTTCCTTGTGGCTCTCCCCATTGGAATAATGATCATAATATATTGGAGGATATGTGTTGTTGTGAACCACATCTCTCAATTAATTTTTTGTATAAAGAAATATATATGTAGTAAAAACAATTCCAAAACTCACAAATTTTAATTTTTAAATATATTTGACTTAATAGGAAACATTTATTATTATTATTATTATTATAGTAAGACATGTGAAAATGGTAATATGAAATATTGCGAATATATATATATATTTTAATTTTGGATAAAAAAAGGAAAAGCCGAAAAAACAGGCTTCACAACCACAACCAATATTAGTAAGAAATAAACAATCCCTTAATACTACCCATTACACAATCATCATGGTACCCATTACACAATAATCATGAGTAAGAAATAAACAATCCCTTAATACTACCCCTTACACAATAATCATGAGCTATCCTCACTTTCATTTCTAAAATTTTTATACCCCCGAGAATGTTTACAAAGTAAATTATCAATCCCATTAACCTATACTCCACCATACCAAACCATAAAATTATACTCTACCATACCAAACCATAAAATTACACCACCAGACCGTATCCACACTCTACCATACCATAATATAAAAAAATTACCGCACTATACCATATATGTGAGTGACACGTATGAACTGTGGTGATTAAAATAATCCCTGTATGTAAGCATCCCGATGAACTCTGATCATAAAGCTGACTTGTCTTCAGAGGGAGCGAGCAGTTCTGGAATCCAGATATCACAGTACAGTGAATTAAACGAAAAAATGGGTACAGGGCTTGCGATTCCCAGATGAAGAGAGTGTCGTGCAAAGCTCATGTCAATGGATTACAGGTAAGTTTCACGGAACCAGTTTTAATTCCGAGTCCGGAACTCATTCATTCATCCTATGATGGACATGGCATTATATGTTCAACCAGGGTTTGTGAGAAATTGTTTCAGCTAGGGTTCGTAGAGGCTTTATTGTCAGGGTCGGAGTAATGCCAGTCGCTGTTGTTTGGTAGAGTTTCATTAAGTTAAGATGTTTTCAGTTAGGATTTCGAAACTTATACATTGCAGTGTGATGCGATTACTGTTGGGGTTTTGGTCAAACATTCAAGAGAAGAGTTTTTGGGTTGAGCATTTTCCCAACTAGGATTAGGGTTAATTTTCATCAGGATGGCGTGGAAAGGAGTTTGCAGAAGTTAGCTCTGTTTTTGTTGGGAAAACTCTAAATTTTTCTTTTATTTGGACCTATTTTTTTCACCCGTCAACAGGGTTTGGGTATCTTTCTTTACTTAGGGTTATAAATCAAGTTACTAGCTGTAGAGTGCTAAACAATTGAATAGAGTGTAACCGGTCATGGACCAAACTTTTTTCCTCTTCTTCTTAAATGGTTTATTTAGCTGCTGTTTTCGATGATAAGCTTACTAAATTATTCTCTCTTTTGCATTGGCTGGGGTTGATGAAGATTTGTTCTCGGGCATGTGAAAATTCAGCACGAGACATTTAGAACCATTCACAGTAGAATTTTAACTGAGTGAGCTATGGACGGAGGTGACAAGGCTGTTGATGTGCACCAAACATTGCAAAGTAATTTCGATGAAACCCATGTTGCATCTGGAGATGAGCAGGAGCGGCCCCAAATTCAGCATGAATGGATCGGGAACGATCTGGGCGAAGGAGTAGAAATGGGGGTTGTGGCATCCCATGGGCATGGAAAAATTCATCTTATCGATACTTCGAGGAATGTTCCCTTCGAACAAGGCAGTGAAAGCATGGTAAACAGTGGAAAAGAAGAGAACAAGACGAGACAAGATATTGATGGTAAACTATTGCAGCAGTCCAAAGCTGGCGTTCGTGATGCGATGGAAAACATTAGGAATATGGACAGTTTGAGGGTAATTCAGTTCGAAAGTGGGAATGGTTTGAGAACAGTTGAATCAGAACAAAGGGATGCTTCTGAGACAATAATGGCACAATCTTTGGATGATTTGAAAGTAGTTGCGCCAGGAGCTGGGCTTGATTCAAGGGCCACTAAGCAGGAGGAAGGAAATGCTTCAATGTCAGTTCAACCAGGTTCAGGGCTGATTCAACAAGAAAGCAGGGATGATTTGAGGGCGACTAAGCCAGAAAACATGGATGATTTGAGAGTGTTTCAGTCTGAAGAACAGAACTTGAGTCCAGGTCAAACTGAGGAAAACTGTCCCTCAGATATGGCACTGAGCCAGGACACGGGTGACGGTGCTGAAGCATTCTATCGGATGAATCCAGAGTCTACAAATGGAACCGCATTTTTCTTATCTCCGCAATCGGTGGAAGATGCTGATGGCACAGAGGAAGAGCAAGCTGCATTTGTGAGGGAACTAGAAAACTTTTTCAAAGAAAATAATATGGAATTCAAACCACCTAAGTTTTATGGGGAGAACCTGAACTGTTTAAAGTGAGTTTGCCTGTTTATTTTATTCTTGACATTTCTTAGAATATTGCAAACTTTTATCTTCAGTAGGAGAATGTAAGGCTGACCATTGCATTTTTGGACACCGACTATCACATTATAGGCTCTGGAGGGCTGTCACAAGGCTTGGAGGTTACGAACAGGTACTTTGATTACCATGCTACCTTGCTTGATATGCTATCGTGATCTTCTTATGTCTAATTTCTGCTGAGTTTTACTCCGAAGGGGCCATTCTTCCAAAAGCGTTCTTTTATTTTCAGCTGTAGCAAAAATTTACAGGCCTTATGTTTATTCATTGATTCTAGATACATCATTAACATTGGATGATCGATATCATCATTTAGGTGACATCTTCCAAATTGTGGCGACAAGTGGGCGAGTCCTTTAAGCCTCCAAAGTAAGAAATGCTCTCACATTTTTTATTTTGATCATACTCCGTACTCTTTATCTAGTATCTACTACCTAGATAAACAATATTCACTAACAGGTTTAGCTGCATGTCTGCTGTCTTTCAAGAATTATAGTATTGGGATTGAGTTCTGATTGCTTGGTTGCTATGTTGCATGAGTTTCTGGAATTTGGGTAGAGGTTTCTCCCAAATTTGCAGGAAACGGCAATAAAGATATAAAAATAAAATAATTAAAAATACTAAAACTAGGCCTTAAATATAAGTATTGATTTGTCATTGATAAATTATAGGATTTAAATAAATTAAATTATAATACTATTAATATTTATCATTTATAATTAAAAGACAAAAGCTTATAAAATATAATACCTGTCATTACGTTTTTGGTCTGCTTTGCCAGTCAGGCATAGCAAGGGATGAAACGTATGCTCAAACATTCAATTTTCAGGACAAAATCTACTTCACATTTATAGAAGGTGCACCTAAAATTGGTAGTAATAATGCCTAATAAGGTTGATGGGCAATGGCCATTTTTATTGGATGAAGTTTTGGGGATATTGGTGCAGTATTAAAAACAAAAGGATAAAAGATAATCTCTATTATATTTACAGCAGATTAAAAATTTAAAAGCATCCATGGGCCACCGCAAATAACACATATACAAGGGCAGAAAAACAAAAAAACGTTCAACTGAGCTCCACACATTAAGGCGTACTCAAGGACAGAAAACCCATGAAATAAAACATCAAAATGAATGAACTAAGTGGAACAAAATACCATGAGTTCTACCCGGCAGGCCTGAAATGATGTAGCTCAGGAGGAAACAAACTTGAAGTGGAAGTAATGCCTGGCTTTGACCTACGAAATTAGAAAGGAACGCATGTGGACAGGGCAGCTTGCACAGACCATTGTGATGATGCAATCTTGCAACAATCAGCAGTTCACATGTCCCATTTCCACATAGAACCCACACATTGAAACACCTGTGTGAGTAGACAAAGATACAGAAAACAAGAATCCTCAATTTGTGTAAGGGGCCACCAAATAATCGTCAGATAGTTATATCAATCTTTGATAGAAAGCAAGGACTATTCATTGATGAGCAAAAGCAATATATAATATATAATTATAATCCAGGCTTTGGAAATAAGCTCAAAGGACATGTTCGCAGGCAGAAGGCAGATAGGATAGTCACAAATTCTCTTTAAGGATTTCTGGTTTTTTGTGGTTGATATTCCCTACAAACCCATATTGAAATATTCCTATAAATGCCCCATTTCTCTGTTTCAAGGCAGAAGGTAAACGACAAGAAAAGCAAGGTGAGAAACTCACTGAGGGAGGAGGTAAAACTGAAAACCGTAAATGCTGAGGAACCAAGGAATTCGTGGAAGTTTTTGGTGCCAGAAAACTAATTTTTTGGGGCCCATGAGCTTGGGAATGTGTGGCTGTTTCCTCTACGATGAGGAGCTTGAGGTCGTTTCGGTAGTTTTAGGGAACCTGCAGAAGTTCCCCCTACAGAAACAGCTATTACAGAGTTCCCAAGTTCCCGTTTTTTCTCTCTGAAGTTCCCTAAACGTTCCTAGGTTCCGGAAACCGTTCCCACCAGATTAGGATCGTTTCGTTCCGGTTCCCAAGTTCCCTGGAACGAGTTTCCTAGAGAGAGGGGACAGTTCCCGTGCAACAGAGCTTGGTTGTCTTTGTGATAAATAGTTTTTGGCAATTAGGGGCATTTACCTTCCTTGCAAACTTTTGAATCAATGTGGATTATCATTTGTCACTTATTCTGTAATAGCTGTTATCGGGCATTTCCAGTTGTCTTTTTAAGTGTAATTTAGTTGGGACTTCTTTGTTTTGTTTTTTCACGGGTTTACTCGCAGTGTTTAGGACAATGAAAGAGAAGAAAGCTGCCAATTGAATGGAATTAATGCTATTTTTTCTGAGAAGTTCAATATGTATATTACTTGCTTTACTGTATGGTTCATTTCTGTCAACTGCATTTTTTTTTGTGTACTATGCCTGAGATGCATGGGTTGATGTGTTCTTGCTGTGTCTGAAGCTGCTTCTGTATATTATAACTCTCACTGTGCTTCATTGGTGGTTGTGTCTGCTTTAGCACCTGATCTTGGCCTACCATGGTTCAGATCTTAACTGTGTGAAGCTTATGCTCTGCATGAAATGCTTAGCAGGGTTGTAATGTTAATATACATTTGTTCAACTTTTTGAACCTTGGTAAAGTTAGATCGCTTGGTTGTTAGGATGCGTTATAGGGCATATGGTGCTATGGTGGTGTGAATATAGATTAAATGCTTTCTTACTGAAACATTGCTACATTTAGGCTTGTAGTTCTTTCTCTGAGTTTCAAAATTTCTTCTCGATTTGTATTAATAATTAGTTCAAGAATTATATTGTTTACTAGTTGCTTTGAATTTTGATTATGCACCTATGTCTGCAAACAAGTGAACTTGCTTCACATTATCAAAAATGCTCCAGGGTTAATTTAGTATCATCTTTCATGTTTTTCATTGTTTATAAATGTTACAAACAATGAGACTTCTCATTTTCTGACATGTCAGATAGATTTATGAATGTTTCAGAATGGTAATTTGTTTGGTTTCTTTTTGCACAGGACTTGCACAACAGTTTCCTGGTCATTTCGAGGTTTTTATGAAAAGGTGATGCTCAAGTTCTGATGGGCAACCGCTTGCAATGCTGTAAATATTGTTTGGACATGTTCTTGGACTATATTGGAATTTGGAATATCTATAATTAGTTAAGTACTGGTTTTGGTGGAATGTTTCGATGATTTTGCCAAGATTTCTATTTAATTTTCGCTACTTTTTCTTCATCCCCAGAAGACTAAAGCAAGACTTCCTTCCTCCACTGAGAATAGCTGTATCTGGTTAAGAACTAAGAGTGGACAAGAATGCAGTGTGCTTAGTCAATTTTCCAATGATTGGCATTTACAGTTAGGCTAAAATGCTTTTCATGCACTTCTAGTTTTCTGTGTGTTACAGATATTGTTTGATAACCAGAATCATTAGTTAAACCTCAGTGCCATAAACCAGTGACATAGGAGACTCGAGAGCCACTGATACAAAGAGAGTTTAGAGTTTTATCATGTGGCATTTAGAGTAATTATTTCTCCTATAGTAATGAAGTCTACAGCCCTGGACCAATGAAGGGACATTGGCACTGATGCATTAGATGGGTGGCTTAGTAGTGTCATACATTAAGACCCATTGTGTCTGGCTTTAAGTAACTTGGCAATAAGTGATATCATTCCAATATTCTGATGCGATGATATACCTTATTATTTCCACAGAAAAAAATGGATCCTTCATTATTTAGAAAAAAACCATACATGTTGTAAGTTCACCCATTCTTGATAACAAAGTGTCCTCAGACACAAATTTTATTAATAAGAAAAGGAAATTACATTAAGTTCACCCATTCTTGATAACAAAGTGTCCTCAGACACACAAGTTTTATTAATAGGAAAAGGAAATTACATTAAAGTATATGTGAGGGCCAACTTCCAAAATCTACCTCACATCAAATGGAAGTGAGTATAAATAACTCAACTTCTATAACTGTAAAAGGTAGTTTCTAAAACCAACATGGAAACCTAATCACATAATCATGTGAGTGCGATAAGTGACCATTTTATTCTCTAAACTATAGTTTTAAGTTGAACTTTAGGATAACTATTGCTAACAATCCTTCCTTTGATCCAAAAGGTCTCTTGAGCAAACACCAAGTTCAGTTTTGAACTTAGTGAATTTGATTTTTCCAAGAGGTTTGGTGAAAATGTCCGAAGCTTGATCTTCTGGGACAGTATTTCAGTTTGATGATTCCTTTTATGACAAGTGTTTTAATGTAATGGTACTTTGTATCAACATGGTTTGTCTTTGAGTGAAACACCAGATTTTTGGCTAGCTTGATTGCTGACTGATTGTCTATCAATAACGAAGTAGCTTCATTCTGAACAATACCAAGATTTTGCAAAATTCACTGCAACCACACTATTTCACATGGTGCTTCCCAAGCTGAAATATATTTTGCTTCTGCTGTTGAATTTGCAATTTATCTCGTTTCTTACGACTTCATGATACAGTGGCTGATCTCATATTCATTAAATACCCTGAAGTGGAAACCATGTCACCTATGTCTTTGACAAAATCTGCAGCCAAAAATCCAGTAAGTCTGAAATTTTTATTTCTTTTGTACATAAGATCAATCCTTTGTTCCTTGAAGATATCGAGGTACCCTTTTAGCTGCATTACAATGAAGTTCTTTGGGTTCTTGCATATACCTGGAAAGAATGTTGACAGCTAATGATAAGTCTGGACAAGTGTTTGTTAAGTAGATTAAACTTTCAATCAATTTTTGAAACCTGGTACTACTGACAAGTTCCCCTGCTTTCAAACTTTGAGAGTTTCAAGTTTTGCTCCATGGGAGTATGAGCAGGGTTACAATCTTCCATTCCAAACTCCTTCAATAATTCTGATACATACTTGGATTGAGAAACAAATATACTCTAATCTTTTTGTACAACTTCAACTCCAAGATAGTAATGAAGTAACCCTAAATCAATCACCTCAAACCTGTTTTTAGTTCCTGCTTTACATGAAAGATACGAGTCATTATTCCTTGTTACAAGCAAATCATCAACATACATCACCAAAATGAGTAAATGATTTCCTTGAAGCTGAACATACAAAGTATCATCCTATTCACTCCTCAAAAAACCAACTTTCTGAAGATATGCATCCATTTTAGCATACCAAGTTCTCAGAGCTTGTTTCAATCCATATAATGCCTTAACCAATTTGCACACTTTGTTTTCCTGTCTTGAAACTTCAAATCCTAGAGCTTGAGTCATGTATACGTCCTCCTACAAATCACCATTGAGAAAGGCACTTTTACCCATTGGATGCTCTTTCCATCCATTTTGTGCGGCCAAGGCAAGCACCATCCTAATAGTGTTCCACTTAGCTGTTGGACGAAAAAAGGGGTTTGTGCCCTGGTGCCTCCATAGTTCTGCTGCACCAATATTTACATCAAGTCCCGGAGGTTGAGTCATGTATACTTCCTCCTGCAAATCACCATTGATAAAGGCACTTTTTACATCCATTTTGTGCACTTTCCATCCATTTTGTGCAGCCAAGGCAAGCACCATCCTATTAGTGTTCCACTTAGTTGTTGGAGTGAAGGTTTCTTCATAGTCAGTCCCTTCTTTCTGAGCAAAACCCTTTGCCACTAGTCTAACCTTAAACTTATCAATTTCATCATCTGCCTTATATTTTATGTTATAAACCCATTTGCAACCAATGGGTTGTACATTGGGAGGACAATCAACAATTTTTCATGTCTTATTCTTAATCATGGCCTCAGATTCACTTTCCATTGCTTTTCTCCATTGATCATGTTCTACTGCATCTTTAAAAGTGGATGGCTCAGTAGTCACATTAGCTGTGAGAGCAAAATTCATTTGACCGCGATCGTTGAACTTCCAACACCTGTTTTATGTCTTTCATCAGTTTTGACTTCATTAAGAACTTGAGTTGCCCACTTTGGAACCTTTTATGCTGGAGTTGGTGTACACCAACTGGAGGAGTATCATCTAAGGTAACTTAAGTTGTATCTATTGAGTCAACTTGTGAAGAGTTCTGTAGCTCTTCATCTTCCATTTGGTTTTCCAATGCCAAATCCATTTCAAACCAATGATTATCACTTGATTTATATATGTGTCTCATTCTTTGTTGCTCCTTAGTCACCTTTTGCTCCAATTGATTATTTAGTTTATAAATTTTTTCTACATTTAGACTTTTTGTTTCATCAAAAATAACATCTAGACTAATAATAAATTATCCATCTGATAAAAGTCTATACCCCTTTTTCTGTTTAGAATACCCTATCATTATGCATTTCAGAGTCCTTGAATCTAACTTAGTTCATTTTTCTTTTGGAATAAAGGCATAGCACACTGAATCGAAAACTCTAAGATTTCTACATTGAGACTTTTTGTTCATAAAAAATAACATCTTGACTAATAATAAATTATCCATCTGATAAAAGTCTATACCCCTTTTTCTGTTTAGAATACCCAATCATTATGCATTTCAGAGTCCTTGAATCTAACTGAGTTCGTTTTTCTTTTGGAATAAAGGCATAGCACACTGAATCGAAAACTCTAAGATGTTGGATTTTTGGTTTGAATCCATGCCAAGCTTCAAATGGAGTAATTCCATGCAAAAAAGAAGGGGATCTATTCCTCAAATTATGAACAGCCTCAGCCCAAAAATTGGAGTTCATCCATTTAAACACCAACATTTCTCTAGCCATGCCCATCAATGTTTTATTCATTGTTTCAGTTACGCCATTTTGTTGGGGAGTGTAGGAGTTAGTCAGTTGTCTCCTAATTCTGTTTGCTTGGCAATGTATTTCAAAGTCAGTTGAAGTGAATTCTCCTCCATTATTAGTGCGTAAGGTGGCATTTTTTTTCTTTGATTGCAGTTTCAACTAAATTTTGAAAACACTTAAACTTCTTAAATGCCTCTGATTTTTCCTTTAAAAATTACAACTAAACCATCTTGCTAAAGTCATCAATGAAAGAAAAACATATTTACATCCCCCAAGTAAAGTATCCAAATGTCCACAAATATCACTGATTCAAAAAATGCAAGCTTGACACTCTGCATTCTCTTGCTGAAATGTTGGAAATCCCTTTACCATTCCTTTCTGTTGAAGTTGAACGAGACTATCAACATTTAGGTGTCCAAAATGGACATGCCATAACCTAACTGGTGTAATTCCAGTCTCAACTAACCCTGTAAATTCCTTTAATTTGTGGAATAACTGTTCCTTTCATCGTAAGAAATTTTGCATCCTCATATCTTGTCATTACTGTCTTTAATCCATCCTTTTCTGAGCTGATTTTAAGAATACCTTTTTCCATCACAATTTGGTATCCTGATTGGTGAATTAATACCAAAGACAACAAATTTTTCTTGAATGTGGGTACATAAAATGATAAAAGACATTAGAAATCATTCTTTCCCCAATTCCTAGTAAAAAAACCTTAACTGAACCTTTTCCACTAGGTGTGTGTGTGGTATCATTTCCTAGAAAAATTTAATTTAAGTTGCAATCTTGATAAGTACAAAGTAAATCTTTTTGAAAGTCACGTGTTGAGTGGCTCTTCTACCCAAAATCCATGCATCCTTGTAGTCACTTCGAAAAGAATAATTTGTTACCACTGATTTTACTTCCTTTGCCTAATGAAGTGCTATAAAAACATACTCACAATTATCGTTTTCTTTTGCATTTTCATATCGTGCTGAAGATGAAGAAGTGTTTTTTTCTAGCTTTTCATAAGAAATTCTACAATCCGAGGCATAGTGTCCAATTTTATTACAGTGAAAACAAGTTATTGTTTTCTTCCATTTCCTCTTCCACTAGATTGTGAATGCTGATTTTTCGTCTTCTTTAGATGAACCTTTTTGAGTCCAAGTTATATTTCCTCTGCCTTTGCCTCTACATCATCTTCCTCTACCTCTACCTCAACCTCGACCTCTGTTAAAATTCTGATTTTGGTTTTAGCGAAAATAAGTTATTGTTTTCTTATATTTCCTCTGCCTTTGCATCTACATCTTCATCTTCCTCTACCTCTACCTCAACCTGGACCTCTTTTAGAATACTGATTTTGGTTTTGTTGATCTCTATTACTCTTGGTAGGGAGAACACCTTTCCCGATGGAATCATCAGTAATGTTCTTGCTAGTGCTTGCGACCAAAACATCTTCCCTTTTCTTTTTATTCTTTCCAAATGTTTTATCATGATTTGCTCTTAACACACTGAGCTTGTCAAAAGTTATATTCTCCAATTTATTAGTAATTTGCAATGTCTCCAAAAAATGTTTGTATGATTCTGGAAAACTTGATATCAATATTTTAACCATCAAACCTATTCTGGGTGGGGGCGCCCCCCACCCCCTCGCTCCCTCTCCCGAAGCTCGCTCCCAAAACGCTCCCAGTTTTGGGAGCACGCTCCCAAGGCGCTCCCTAGCTCTCCTATACTAGGTTAATCATTTGATGACAATGTTATGGTACCTCCATTGCCAAGCTCATATAAAAGTAGTTATGGTTGATCATTTGATGATAATGTTATAAGTTATAACTACTATATGATTGAGAGATGAAGTATCAGTGGGTTGTGAAAGAAATGACCACCAAAAAAAGAACCATACGAAGAGTCAAGACTATCATTGCAATATCATGTATGAGACATTCACCTTATGCACCATGCTCCTCTCATCAAGAGAACTATAGGATCTGGGCCTTGACCCACATATAGCCTTGTCAAAAAGAAAAAGTGAATTTTATTGAGCTTTACTGTGCTCTAACCAACATTTAAATACACAGACTTGTCCAATATTTTACAATACTCACTTTCTTTAAGAGTTGGTGTGGTTTCATCAAAGGGATTAAGTGAGTACTTTTCAATATTAAACTACCTAATTATAGTGTCTTGCTCAATCATGGACAAGCCCAATAATAAAGCATTGTTCATTTTAAAACGATTCATTTTTCTGGAGCACTTGACCAGGTGAAACAAGGGAAAGAATGTCTATTAAAAAATTGCACTCAGATTTTGTTTTGGAAAGTTACATATATGGTAGAAGTTGCATTGATCTGTGGCATAAGTAATGAAGAAAATCATATCACCTTGCATGACTTCAGCACAAATCACATACCCTTGCACAAAGCGACCTCAGCACATTAAGTTGCATTGATCTCTGGCATAAGTAATGAAGAAACCCTATCACAAGTTGCAGCCCCCTTGGATCTATGATTCTATACAGATCACCGTTGCATCGATACAGGTTGCGTGTGGATTTCCAGAGGTCTCTCAACAAGTAATAAAGTAATCCTTCACAGCCCTCGTGGATTTATATAGATCAACTGTTCTTGCATCGATTTTACACAAGTCAGTCGCACCTCTGTGGATGTACGCAGGTCGAAGACTCTCAAATTCCTTGAATTCGCTTAAATTGAAGCGTGGAGGCACCAGGTCACAAAGCCCTTTTTCTGTTCAGAATGCCTCCTTCCAGAATGTTATCCGGCAGATCGGACCAGTCCTTGCAGAATGCCCTCGACACAGCTATTTGTTTTAGTGTGCACTTCGTCAATACACCATGAAGGATTGCACGTCCACCCCCCTTCAGAATGCCCTATCCTGGTGCTTCAGAACGCTTTTCGAGCTTTTTTATTTTGTTTTTACAAGAAAAAACTATGCTCCACATGCACCAGATTTTTCAAGAGTATTGCAAACAAAAAATAAACCCCTTCAAAATCAATCCCTTCACACTTATTGATTTTGCCCTCTAAACAAGATAGTAACAAGAATAGGAAATTGCAACTCACTTAACATTAAATTTTGCTATTTCAAAGCCTGTATCATTCAACTCCTCCTTCACCTTTTCCAGTGGTAGGTGCTGATTGCTATCTTCAACACCTTTCAAGAATAGCTTTAATACCACTTTGATAACAAAGTCTTCTCAGACACAAGTTTTATTAATAAAAAAATGAAATTACATCAAAGTATATGTGAGGGCTAAGGGCCAAAATCTACCTCACATCAAATGGGAGTATAAATAACTCAACTTATATCACTGTAAAAAATAGTCTCTAAATTTAACATGGACACTTAATCACATAATCACGTGAGTGTGATGAGTGACCATTTACATAAATCATTTATTCTTTAAACTATAGTCTTAAGTTGAGCTTTAGGATCACTATCGCTAACAATTATCGTGAGCCAAATCTAACCAGAGAGGGATATACCTAACTCATCCTAAATAAACAGCAGTAGAAGTAAAAAAGACTTGACAAAATATGATTATGAAACATCATAAAGAAGCTAGAAAGTAAGAGAATAAGATGCTCAGAAGAGATTTGGAGGTAAGACCTGCTCCCTCGTGTCGATGAACTTAGTGATCAAGAGAACACCAGCTTGTCTATTAAACCCCTGTTTTGACAAGCGATCAGCCTCCTCATTATGCTCTCTTAATACATGTAAATCAGTACAACACTGAAAGATATCTACAAGGTTCCAGACTGAATGAACAACTGCACTGAAATCCGGATTTCTAGCCTCCATTTCTGAACTATTCATCTAAGAGATCACTAGCTTCAAATCTCCATAAACATGCAAATCCCTAAAGTTCAACTCCACAGCTAAAGACAAAAGAGTGTTGGCAGCCCTGAGCCCAGCAGCAATATTTGAGCATCTTTCCAGACTGTCTTCGGAAGACAGCTACTGAGTATCTGACCAGGGAAGAATTTCCACCTGCCACACTTACCCCAGGGTTCCTTCCTGATGCTCCATCAAAAAGCCAACAAGGCCTGGACTTGTCAGTCTCCAAGCCAGATACGTGTCTTTGTTTCTGCTGTTTCTTGGCTACCCAAAAGCCGTGAAAGCACCATGTATCGTATAGAAAACTATTGCTGGAGAAAACACCTTATCTTGGAATAGAGAGGCATTCTCAGTCAATTGTAGATCATAGGGCGAATACAGGCAAAGAATGGAAGTTCTTCCTAGTTCTGTCATCCTCCATCCAAGATTTTAATGCTTCCTCCACATAATGTCCTTCTCACCTTCCTTTACCGCCAGAAATCCTTTTTACTGCTGCCCACACTTCTCTAGTGAAATGACATGAGACAAATACATGATAAACACTCTCCCCTTGCTCCTCGCACAATATAAAAATATGAGGCCCTGCCATGATCTACACTGTAAGTTATCTTACGTTAAAATTCTATTGTGAATGATAAACCATAACAATATTATAGCTTTTAAATGGGCTTGAAATTTCTAGAGCAAATGCCATTCGCAATCTTCAGAGGCTATGCCTGCCAGATGCATAGATACCTTGTAACTCAAGCTTACCTTGTAAATACCTCCTTTTTTTATTTACAGTTCAAACTACAGTTTGTGATAATCCCTCAGTCTGTGATTTCAAGAGTGGATTTGTACCTCTTCTAGTCCTCTTCCCATTTTCCTTCTATCTGCAGCTGAGATACTGTGATATCCACCCTGAACTTTATATATCACCTGCATTCCTGTTATGAACATTGGCTAAACAGAATAGACCTCTAGAGTGAAGAAAGTTTACCAGCCCCAAAGGAAGACGGGGGCTAGCTTCACCCCCTATCCATGAGTCTGTACCAACCTCACCATATTACTATCCATTACCAATGAGCCAAGCAAGATGATACCTTATATAATAGGGTAAGCTCCGATGAAAGCTTGCCAACAAATGGAGCCACCACTTGATCTCTTCATAGGTATCCTGATCCAATCCTCAACATTTCTAGTTCTCAATATATTTGTCCTTCGTCAAGTCCCATTACAGACCATCAATTGCAAGAATGTGCCACATTACTTTAGCTGCAAACATGGAGAAATGAGCAATATCTTTAAGATCCGACTTTGCTTTCTCAGGTTTTTCCAGTTTTTTTCCCTTCAGCAGGGGTATGTTGCTTTTGTCTATTCTGGCTGCCCATGAATGCATAAACACTGTCTTCTAATCATGTTCTGTATACTCTTTGGAATTATAGCTAAAGATATCCAATAAATAGGAATAGCTTCAAGAACACTTTTAACAAGGGTCAATCTACCCCGCATAGACAACCACCTATTACACCAGGTATTGGTTTTCTTCTCAATCCTTTCACACATCTAGAGCCAATCCTTTAACTGCAAACTCAAATATTTCATATGTTCATGAAACTGTTTTACCTAAAGGGTGAGTATCTGCTTGAAAACTTGATTCTCTCCTCTAACCTAAAGCATAATAATATAGATTTCTGAAAATAAATCTCTATACCTGTAGCAGAACAACAACTATGGAGGGCCCTATCCAAAACCTTTGCTTCCCAACTGATTGATTCTCAAATACACCACATCAGTCAAGAAGAGTAGATGTGTGATCGAGGTATTCCTTGAGACTTTAACTCCCTTTGAGTGAATATCCTCTTTCAGTCTACCTAAAAGCCCACTTAAACTTCGGCAACCGTAAGAGATAAGAGGGGAGAGAGAGGGCATCCTTGCCTAAGACTCCTGGATAGGTTGGAAGAAAGATGTGGCAACCCCATTGATTAAGACTGCAAAGGATACTGATGAATAGCATTCCTCTGTCCAATCAGCAACAGGAAGCCTAAATCTAATATGGAGTATATGGAGTCTCATGTAATCCCAACCTACCCTATCATAGGCCTTTGATAAATCTAGCTTGATAATGAAAGAAGGTTGCCTTAAACTCTTTATTGAGTTTAAGATTTCCTTAGCTGCCCCAACTGTATCAAGGGCAAATGACCCTACAAAAAACCAAACTGTTTCCTTGAAATAGATATTTTTAGAATTGGTTTGTCTTCTAGCTATAACTGTTGCTACAATTTTGTAAGTTATGTTGCAAAGAGAAATAGGTCTATAACTATGTTACCAGATCCGCCACCTTAGTGTGTAGGATCCGCAGATCCACGGATCCGATACGTATCCGGATCAGATCCACCTAGGATCCGTCATGGAAACGGATCCCTTGCAGAAGGAAACGTATCCTGTGAAAAATCAAACAAGTCATGAAATTTTCAAACGGATCCTGAAACTTCCAGTGCTTCTATGACCCATTGACCCCCCCCCCAAAAAAAATGTTTTTTAATGAAAAACTTAAAAAACCCCAAACAACTAATGGCTAAAAGTGTAAAACCCATTCATGTTCAAGGTCTGATCTATCCTTATGTCAAGATCTACTCTTGAACTCTGATATATCAATATCAAGTTCTGCTCTCAATGTTTTTATTTGATTTATCTTTATGGTCAAGGTCTGCTGTCAAGGGCTGATCTATCTTTATGCGCTATGTTGTTGCTCACTTCACCTACACTGTTATGTAGTCTTGCCATAGCCTTCAAGAAAAACACTTTAATCCCTGCTGATAGGGACATGTGGATGTGGCTCACAAAAACACTATCATGACATGCTTCAAGTTCATGCTGAAATGGTTTTTAAAATCTTCAATATCAATCATGGTTACAACTCATCAAATTATATCAGTTATGGTACATGAACTCTCTTTTTTGGCAATAACTTATAGTTCTACTCTTGTGTTTCATCAATAGTTTTGATTCTTCACTCTATATTTTTATTTAATAGTTCTACTCTTGTGTTTTATGAATAGTTTTGATTCTTCACTCTATATGTTTATATTTTTCTGTAGTTGCTGTTTCCCCGCCGTATCTGGATCCTGGGTTTTGAAAAATATGGCTAATCCGCATCCGGATCTAAATCTGGAACGGTATCCGAATCCATATCCGTATCCTGGTAACTTAGGTCTATAATGATTAAAATATGGGGGTTATCAACCTTAGGAATATTTGTGATAAAAATTGAGTTAAAGGACCACAAATCTTCCTTCTTGACCGACATTTTTGAATTACTGCAAGCAAATATGGTCCCAAGACCTCAAGGGACTGGGAAATTCCATAGGCCATCTGTTAAGACTTGGGAGCTTGTCATGCTGAAAAGAAATCAATACCTCTTTTAACTCTTCTTCTTCAATGGGAGCCATTATATGATTGTTCTAAGTAGGTTTCACCATCTTGTTGAAATTGGAGGATATGGCTAGAATCTCCTAAGTGTTAATTCTCCTCGGTTCAATATATATCCCATTTTAATGATCCTTTGCTATCCTAGAAATTCTTTAAAAGCTTATATGGACATCACCACTTGAGTCTTGAACACTATAGAATCTAGATGGTATTGTGAGCTTTCCTTGCCTAAGCAAGCCCATGGAAGATGCAGTGAACGAATCCGTTCACTAGGTTAATAGTCGAATCCGACTCTCATATTGAATAATAGATAAGAATAATATATTGATTGATGATATAAAAGATACACTAAGATCGCCTTTATATAGGGCTTGATCCAACATTGTGAAGGGTTACACCCTTTCACTAGTAACCTAATAATCTATTAATCTATAAATAATAATATTAAATAAATATTCATAGCATTGCCTTCCCCTTTTTGAAAGCTTTGTCCTCAAAGCTTGAGTATTTTCCTAATGTCGTCCTTCATTCAGATTCAGTGTCGGTATTAGAATCGGACGCAATTTCTTGTGTAGAGACTTGCACTTCCTTTCCATTGATGATTTTGCACTGTATTGTCTGATTGTTCCTACATTTATGGCCTGGGATCCAATCATCACCACATCGACGACATATGTTTTTCTTCTTTTTTCTATTATCAGAGTAATTGTTAGATGACTTTGATCTATTTTCCATTTCATAGGCATATGATTGAGGTTTGTGGCATTGATGACCGGGTGACCAAGTATCTACACAGTACCTACATTGTGTCTCTTTTTCTTGTCGATAATGGTTATCACCTCTTGTTTTTATTCCTTCCAATTTGCGTTCTGTGGCTTTTGCTTTATGTCTTGCTACCTCTACATTAGGTATGTCATGTAACTTTAACTCTTTTTGGAGGTATAGTTTTAGACCTCCTAAATAGGTTTCGAGTCTTTGTTTGTCGGACAACCCAAATACTCGTGTCGATAAGGATTCCCACTGATGTGTGAATTCCTCAACGCTTCCAATCTGTTGTAATCTGGTAAGTTTACTGAAAAATTCTTCTTCTTTGATACCTTGAAACCTATTAAAAAAATCATTTTTGAACAAGTTCTAGGTGTAGGCAAAATTGTCTCTCTTCCACCATAAGTACCAATTATAGGTGTACCCTTCCATATGCATTGATGCATATTTCACCTTCTCCTCATCAGATTGAATATTGTAAATGTCGAAGTATTTTTCTACTTTGTTTAGCCAAGCAACGCATTGGTCTTCACTTCCATTGTATTTCGACAACTCTATTTTTGCCTTAGGTGGGTACACTATGTAAGGGTGATATTGATTCCCTTTTGCTTTATGGTTTGATGGTGGATCGGAACTACTAGATGACGTAAGTGACATATTTGAACTGCTTCGTTGTTGGCGGTGATTTTTATCTTTTTTATTCTCTACTATCTTACTGATAGCTTCTATTTGGCTGTTTAATCGTGCCTCCATCTTTGGCAGTACTTTTGTTTCTATCTCTTGCTTAAGCGTCGCATTGTTAATCTTTATTTCTTTTTGCAATTCTTCTTGATTCTTGGCAAGTGCTTCCTGTGTGAAAATATGAGATGAGGCTTCTAGCACATCTGGACTGTCGACTTGGTCCTTTTTTTGCATTAGTCTTTGTAACACCTCCATTAAATGTATTATGGTTCTGCGTCATTTTTTGGTCTAACATTTTTTGTTCCTTGCTCATCATGTCGAACTTGTCGTCCATTTTCTGCTCCATTACTTGAATGACTTCCTCTTTAATTTCTTTCTTAAGTGCTTTTTGGTTCTTGGTGGTCATTTCCTTGAAAGTTTGGAAATCCTTCTCTATTTTCGCAATTTGAGCTTTTAACTCCGTCGTCATGCTTCTTAAGTGTGGTGGTGAATAATTGGAATCGATTTTGGCTGATGTGGTTAAGGACAAATAAAAATAATAATTAATATTATTTGGGAATAATAATATTATATATATTATAAAGTTTAGAATAAATATTATTAATAATAAGTTTAATATATAATATTTATTTAACTTTTATATATATATTTTTTGAATTTTTGTTGATGTAGGGTTTCGTGGAGATGGCGGCTGGAAGAGCGCTTGGAGGTATGACGACGACGCTGCAATGGTGGCAGGTAATGGGAGATGGGAGATGGGGGTAGGCTGGCGAGGTGGACGCGGGCCCAAGGGAGATGGAGTGGTGCAGATGGGCGTGTTCTGTGTGAAGAGACACGCACGGGAGTGTGGGGGAGAGCGTGGAGTTGTGGAGGTGTTGGGGGGAATGGGTGATGGGGATATGCGTAGACGTTGGCAGGAGGGTGGCGGAACGAGATAGTGTGGGAGATGGTGGGGTAGAGGGAGGTGTAGCAGGGAGGCGGGAGAGTGAGGAGGGAGGTCGGGCGTGTGAGAGAGCCGTGGATTTGGGCAGGGAATGGCGGAGGTATGGGGCTACGGAGGTGAGGTGTAGCGGCGTTGAGCTGCGTGGAGGTGCAAATGCAGGAGGGTGTGGTGTGAGAGTCGGGGCAAGGTAGTAGGGAGTGGGAAATGTGAGGAGCAGAGGTGGAGGGGTGTGGAGCTGCAGTGTTGGGCGAGCAGGGAGGCAGATAATGGAGCTGGAGCAGGACGCTGGAAGGGGAGGACGAGGATGGAAGTGAAGGGCAGCGCGGAGGTGGTGGATTGATGGTGGAGTACGTAGGCAGTGGAGTGGGGGAATGAGCCGAGCCGGGCTCACCTGATGGAGGAGCAAGTCCGCTCTGAGTGAGCTGAATCCGAGCTCAGATGGAGGAGCGTTCCGCTCTGATACCAAATGCAGTGAACGAATCCCTTCACTAGGTTAATAGTCGAAGCCGATTCTCATATTGAATAATAGATAAGAATAATATATTGATTGATGATATAAAAGATACACTAAGATCGCCTTTATATAGGGCTTGATCCAACATTGTGAAGGGTTACGCCCTTTCACTAGTAACCTAATAATCTATTAATTTATAAATAATAATATTAAATAAATATTCATAGCAGAAGAATTTGTTGTTTTCATAACCCTCCTTTAACCAAGTAGATCTACTCTTTTGTTGCCAAAAAGCTTCTTACTATGACAATAATTTGTTCCTTTCTGCTTCCAGCTTCCCTAACTCCTATTGAAGATCATTAGTTACCTTACCTAGCCTTAGCTGGTCATTAAGAGCCTTTAGAAGTCCCTCAACCTCCTCAATCTGGCCTTTGAAAGAGTGTTTTGATTGTGAACCCATTTTTTGTGACCCTTTTGATTTCAGTACGGTTTGCTTGAAAATCTTTCATGGGATGACCTTGCTACCCTTTGGTGACTATCTTTTTATGCTCCTCTTTTCATAACCAATATGAGCTGAATTTGAATGGAGTTGGAGGTATCCTCTTTTCATAACCAATTGGAATTGTATTCCTATCAAAACCTTGCTACTCTTTGGTAGCCATCTTTTAAGTTCCTCTTTTTATAACCAACATGAGCTGAATTTTAATGGTGCTGAAGGTTTCCTCATATCCATTTCCATCTAGAGGGTTGGGGAATGGTTGATAGTCCCTTTAATGCCCACCCATGATTTGTATTTGCCTAGATGGGTAGGCTTGGGATCTGTAGGTTCAACATCAATTACATTATTTTCCTTAAAGAGATGATTGGAAAACCCAACTAAAGCATCAATTCTACCTTCGTCTTCCCATATTTCAGTTCGTTTCAAGACCAGGTTCATATTGCCTCCACAGCCACATCCTTTATTGGGAAAATCCTCTCACCAAAGACTTTCAATTGGCGATCCTTTCTTTGTGACAAGGGCCGTATAAATTCACAAAATTTATCTCCTTGCTAAGATCCTACATATATAGAAAGAAACTATGGTGGAATAAGAAAAGGTGAAATTGAGAAGCTTACAGTAGGAACACCACCTACAACCAAACCTCTTGAGCTGTTGCGAGCACTGGCAACAACAAAATGCTAGGCTAGCAACAAACTTTGAAAAGGACCATTGCATCATCCCTTTCAACATAGTCTCCTAAATAATAATAACATCTAGCCCATACTTTTGAACAAGTCTTTTGAGGGATCTTTTCTTGTGGGGTGCCCCCAACGCCTTGTTATTCGTAGATAAACAAATCATTTCTACCTCTTTTGAGAGGTTGTCCTTGCTCATTGTTGCTTCTTAGAGCGAACTTATGCTTTAGCCTCGTCCTTTGCCAATTGAAGGAAAGAGTTTCTCCCTTAATTGGAATTTATAATGCTAAAGCTCTAATCAGTATCCAAATGACTACACAATGTGGTAGTTACTTTCTTTTATGATCTGTGGCTCTTAGACCTTAGCATATATCTTTTGCGACGACTTTTGCAGGGAGATAATGATCTAGTTGAAATTTGAGTTGAGGATGAGTGGTTTGAGCTTCCTTCAGAATCTAAGTTTTTGACTTTTTTTGGAGCCTTAGAGGAAGGGGAAGATTGTTGATAACTGATTACTTCCTTAATTGTCGAGCATCAAAACACTGTTTCCTTAGTGGAGATGGGAAGAATTGATTGATCTTCTTTAGAAACCACACCCTCCATCTTGTGTATTTTGGAGGATTCAAGATCACTAGTGACACAAGGAGGAATGATGGCTCGTCAACCACCTTCCTCATCTCTCTCCTTCTTTGACTACCTTTTTGATCCATGAACTCATCCAAATCCTCTCTTAATCTTATGACCTCCTTAGACACTATGTTTGACCTAGATTTCTCCATCCCTGCGATGTCTCTCATGACTTAGATAATTTCCTCATGAAGACCAATTATGTTGAAGCTGTCAAATATAAACCGATCTCTTTCTATTGGGATGCTCTGGAGTGCCTTGTGCTAGGAATTCTCAACCCTTGAAGGTTTGGGGGTGCTATTGCCATACCTTGATGGATTTAGCATCAAATGCATATTGTCTAGAGACATCCTAGAGCTTTTAGGGCATGCATACTTTAGATGTCCATATTGCTTGCACACCCTATTCCTGAAAAAATATTAACATAAACCAAAAATTGTCAAAGACGTTGCACTTCCACTTCAATATCTATTCCATTTGGAAAACCATCCCCTAGTTCTAATTCTACATAGATTTTAGTCATGGAATTGCTCTACATTCTATGTGTCTTTTCATCAATTGCAAAAAATTGACCCATTTTATCACTAATTTTCTTAATGACCTCATCCAACCAAAATTCTAGGGCAAGTAGGGCAGGAGGGGCATCTTGTTGGCTTTTCCTTTTAGAGGATTGAACTAAGGAGTCCAATAGTTCAAAGATAACAATGTATGATCCCAAGACCATGGTTCCTTCCCTATTGCATTCCTATCTTTATTGTGTCTGAATGACATAGTGATGTAACCCCTTGCACCTATGAAAAAAAATCAATGAATACCCTAGGGCCTAGCCTCTTCTTACATGCATCATCCACCCCTATCTTAATTTTTTTCTTCTATATGCCTCCTGTGAACTTCCCAACTAGGGTACCCTGAGAATATAGAACAATGCTTTCATTGATGATTTTTGGAGTTATGGTAAGCTTCATTCTCTTTCCTAATATTAACACATTAGCTCTTGTTCCCTTTGCTTGATCCTAATCCTCTCCTCTATAGAGATCTTCAATGAATCCCTTACAAGTGATATCCCTGTGCTCTAGGGCCTTTAGTAGCAGATTTAGGGTTTTAGACTGTTGTTCAATATAAATAAACCGAGACTACCCACTCCATATCAGTTAAGATCGAGCTATACAAATGTGCTGCAAAAGACATGGGTTTGAGGGAATTGAAATAAGGACTTACCATAATACCATCTGCAGCCCAGAGATTGTTCAGATTTTCTTCTTCCTATTGACTCAAAAAATTTGCAGCCTCCTCTTGGTCCAAGCTTCCCAAGGTAGCCACACTGGGGATTATTCAAGGAATCCAGAGCCTTGAAAGTGTGGTCTGTCCTCCCCCATACACGGATTTGACACCTCTAATTGAGGAATGGCCTCGTCATTACTTGACATTGACCTCGCAATCTTATGATTACCCCCATGCCTAGAGGAGAGGGATGATATTGAGTCATTTACCATAATGGTGTCCTTGGTGTCTTGCCCACATACCATGATTGACTTGGAATGAGGCCCCGCAACTGATCCAAATTACTAATTCCGAAGAATCTTGATTGTCATCTCAACAAAGATAACTTTTCCGTTTCTTTCCATCAAACACCTAGGGTAACTTCTTCATTGACAGGAATACTATTTCCCTCACCAAGACCTTGGGGACAACGGGGCATAAAACCATGAAGAGTTTCTTTGGTGGAAACAACTTCGAATGAATTATCCTTCATAAAGAATCCTAGATCTTTTAGATAGTGATTCTCCTCTCCAACCTCTCCTATCTTCATCTTCTTCCAATATCATACCCTATTATCTTTGCTATCATATTCTTGTGGCCGATTGTTGTAACCTTTGATGTTTAATTCCAATTTATATCACATTTGTGCCAATTGTGCCATTCTTATAATTTAGTGGGTACCTTGTTTACAGACATGGGATAAGATGCCGTGTCTCATTGTTGTATTGATTTACCTATCAATCCTATCGAGGTTTCTCATCATCCATGGCCTTCAGTATATTTTTTTCCTTCTGTTTGTCATATCACATGGGAAAGTAGAAGGTATGGCCTTCATTATATTTTTTTCCATCTGTTTGTCATATTACATGGGAAAGTAGAAGGTAGTACATATATTATGTCACTTTAATGACAATGTTTTTTCTTAGCATATAATGTACAAAGGTTGGTTAACTTTCATTTAGTTTGTTTTGAATCTACAATTGGTTTGAAGAAATGGGATGTCGCATGAATTTATCACTATTTCTATGACTTCTAATAGGGCATCATGATTCTTTTAGTTATTACTTGACAACTTCTTTAGGGCATCATGATTCTTTTAGTTATTACTTGACAACTTTTTAGGGCATCGTGATTCTTTTAGTTATTACTTGACAACTTATTTTAATTGATGAATCCAATGTCAAGATACTAGCAAAACCATTTGCTCTGTACCAACACATTTTTATTGCTCCCTAAATTAACCCTGAATTTATTGCAAAAATTGAGTATAGAATCGAAGATGCTTCTAGAGGAGTCATATGAGATTCTCTAAAACCTGGAAAACTGAGGCCATCACCTGAAGGTGGGACATCATTTGTGGTTTATATCCAGAGGTTGGCGTATGGTCACTTGGCCTGACTTAATAAGTTAATGACCATGATGTTTCTATCGCCTTCGACCACTCTTACAGGGTCTAAGACTACACCTCACTTTCACCAACTCAATTGACCTCTCGTAGCTACAAGATTGGAACGCAACCAAACTTCCCTTGCAATCTGTTATTCCCACTCTTTGATGATTTGGAAGGTTTCCCCTCCCAAGTTTTCGTTTTTCACAATTGGACTCAAAGATCTTTGGTTTGGTTTACTGTGCTTTTCTTTTTTCTAATTTCTAAATGTATTAAGTCCTCTTGTTCTTTGCCTTTCATAGATGTGTTTTTGCTTTCTTCTTTTCCTTATTAGTTTGCTTCATCTCTTCCTCTTCTTCCTTGACAGTGTATTCGCTTTTCTGAGAGTATCTTAAGGTTGATCCCCAACGTGTGTTCTTTTTCACAAACTCAATTGACCTCTCGTAGCTACAAGATTGGAACATAACCAAACTTCCCTTGCAATCTGTTATTCCCACTCTTTTAAGATTTGGAAGGTTTTCCCCTCCCTAGTTTTCGTTTTTCACAATTGGACTCAAAGATCTTTGGTTTGGTTTATTGTCCTCCTTTCCTGTTTTCTAATTTCTAAATGTATTAAGTCCTCTTGATCTTTGCCTTTCATAGATGTGTTTTTGCTTTCTTCTTTTCCTCCTTAGTTTGCTTCTTCTCTTCCTCTTCTTCCTTTACAGTGTATTCCTTTTCTGAATGTATCTTAAGGTTGATCCCCAACATGTGTTCTTTTCCTCGTTGCCTCTTTGAATACATTTTGAATTTCTTCCAACATTAAGATGTCACTGCAATGACAAGATCTACATGGACAATTTATCTCTAGTTCTTCCTCCTTTTAGAGTCCTCACTTTTGTGAATGGACCATGAGGTTGATCCCCAACTTGTGTTCTTTTTTCTACTCAGTTATTTAAACCTGTCTTAATTTTTCTCCTTTAATAAGGTCTTACTTGAATGGCAAGATCTTCATTTTAGTCGATAATCTTGACTTCAAGTCATTATTACCATAATATTATTTTAGATATACATTTATATATTAGTATAATAATATATACAAATATTTATTTGCTTGTGATCCAAGGTCATGTCTTTTATATTCTCACACTATATGAATGGGTCATAACCCATCGGATTGTATTAGGAACATTTCAGCTATGGAATACATTTCCTCAAGGCATATTTGTGTGTGCTGTGTGAATTCCTAACATAAACATTTGATCCAAATGTCCTATGCCAATTTCTAATTTGGTATTAGATTTAAGAAGTTAAGACTCTCTATCGTGTTGATGTAAGTTGTAACTGGGACAGGTAGTAGACTATGTACGCAATGATCGTGCATTTGCTTGGGAATAAAGTGAATGGTCCACACAAGCTTGAAGGGTTGCTGGGTTTTCTCCCTTGTGGTTTCCTAGGATAAAATTCTTGTGTTCTTGTGTTTCTGTGCATGGTTATTATTTCAGTGATCCTATTTTGTTTCCGCTGCAAATAAGATTAAAATTATAATGCTATCTTAAAATCTAACACACTTGGCAAGAATGCCAAAGGAACGTTTTCAAGCAGTGACAATAGAACAGAAGGAATCTTGGACATAGTACATTAAGATGTATGCGGACAGATGTCAGCATCCTCTTTCAGTAAGTATTTGTACTATTTGACTTTTATTGATGATTTCTCAAGAAAAGCATGGATATATTTCTTGAAAACAAAAGATGAAGTCTTTAGTAAATTCAAGGAATTCAAAGCTCTTGTCGAAAATCCTTTGGAAGAAAGATTAAAATTTTGAGGTCAGATAATGGAGGAGAATTCTGACTACTCCCTACAATCCCCAACAGAATGGAGTTGCGAAAAGAAGAATTGAACCATCGTAGAAGCAACAAAGGCATTGATTCATGACCAAGATTTACCAATGCATCTATGGGCAGAGGCAATTGGGACAACTGTGTATGTGCAGAATAGGAGTCCTCATCGATTATTGGGAAACAAGACACCAAAAGAAGCATTTACCGGTAAGAAGCCAAAAGTAAACCACTTGAGGATATTTGGCTGTCCAGTGTATATACATGTTCCCAAGGATACGAGGACAAAGTTAGACCCCTCAGAAAGACAGGACATCTTTGTTGGTTACAGTGAGACTACAAAGGCGTACAAAATTTACATCCCAGGACAGAAACAGATCGAGATCAACAGGGATGTGACATTTGACAAAGATACAACCTTCATCTAGTCCAGGAAGTCTCACATAAATGAGGACTGTGAGGAGCTTGAAGCTCCAAAGAAAACAAGTGTAGAAGACTCTACTCCGGCAAGACATATTGCAGAAGATCACGATGAGATAATAGCTCCAGAAGCACTGGTAAATCCACCTAGAGAGATGATAGTCTCTAGGAGGCTTTTGAAGGTAAGAGAGGCATTGGCTAGTATGGTCACAAGTGATCCATGGCAAGAATTAAAAGATAGATGTGCAAGCGCAGTTGAAAGACATGACTTTCAGGAGGTGGAGGACACCGTTCTTGAAGGTCATTTCTGGTCACAAGTTAAGTATGTTCTGCAGTTCACCAAGCCAGTTTATAACATGATTCGTTTTGCAGATATAGATCAGCCGGTGATTGGGGAGGTATATGAGCAGATGGATAGCATGCTTGGTCAAATCAAAGACATTGTTGAGCAAAGAGATGCAATATTGTATGACCATATTCATAAACATGTGGTCAAAAGGTGGGATAATCTAAATGTTCCACTCCATGCCCTTGCATATGTCCTTACCCCAAAATACTATTCTCCAATTTGGTTGGCCCAACCTGCACCTGGGGGTGGAGTTAGGTAAAAACCCCACACAGATCCAGAGGTGCAAAATGGGTATATGCTTGCATTAGACAAGTTGGTCCTTGATGAGGATGAGTGTGCTCAATTACGGAGTGAATTGAGCGAATACATTAGTGAGCATGGTGCCTTTGGTACCCTGCATGCAACCAAAGATCGCGACAGATTGGATCCTATCTGTTGGTGGAACATGTATGGCTCTGGAGCCACATATTTGCATAAAATGGCGGTGAGGGTGCTATCATAGGTTGTTAATAGCTCTTCTGCAGAGAGGTGTTGGAGCACCTACAACTTCATCCATAGTGTAAAGAGAAACAATCTCAATGTAGAACGCGCAGAAAACATGGCTTATGTGCACTACAACTTGAGGTTGTTGTCCCATTATTGTGAGGTGGCCAAGAATGATAGAACATTTTTGACTTGGGAGAACAATCTAGAGGAGGCCAATGTGGAGGATGGATCCATAACATTAGAGTGCTTGGAGGCTGAACTATTGGGTGATCATGATGATCCAATTCATACTACAGGTACCCGTACAGAGATGCCACCCCCAACATTTTTGACTTGGGAGAACAATCTAGAGGAGGCCAATGTGGAGGATGGAGCCATAACATTAGAGTGCTTGGAGGCTGAACTATTGGGTGATCATGATGATCCAATTCATACTACAGGTACCCGTACAGAGATGCCACCCCCAAGCAGAAGCAGCTTTCCGGATGCAGGAGTTTTGCCTTTAGCTTCACAACGTCCAAGTTCAGTTCGTGGGGGCCATTCATCTTCTTCTCATGTTCCACGATCACTTCCAACAACTCCTATTCAACCTAGACCACGAGAAAAGAAATTGGAAGTTTCTCGTGGCAAGCGGAAAGCTTAGTAGATAGTATCATAGATTCATAGTACTTTGTATTTCATTTTCATGTTTATTTTGGCCTATTTTGTAAACATTATGGCCTAGTTGATGGCAAATATTATATGTTGAAATTTGAAGGTTGATGTTGTTGATGATTGATGATTGATGATTTGATGATGATCATTTAATGACAATGTTATAAGTTATAGCTCCTAGATGATTGATGTTATATCAATGTGTACTAAATGGTTATATGAATATCTATGTTTTCATGTTTTCTTGGCATAATACATGTTTTTTTTTAATTTATATGCATAAAAATATATTAAAATATATATTATATAAAAAACGCTCACGAAACGCTCTCAAAACAGAAGCTTTTGAAAATTTCGCTTTTCGCTCCCGCTCCTGCTCCCGCTTCCCGCTCCCAACAACGTAGTTCCAGAGCACGATCTAGGATGCAGAGAAGTATAGTGCTCCCAATGGGTCTTTCAGAGAAATCAAAAGAACTCGCCAATATTCTAGCTACATGGCACTGATGAGTGATATCATTGATACAAAACCTTTCATTTATGAAGAAGCTGCATATCAACAAGGATGGAAGGAAGTCATGATTGAGGAGTACCAGTCCATCATGAAGAATGATGTATGGGAGGTGGTTCCAAGACCAGAAGGGAAGTCAATAGTAACTTCCAAGTGGATCTACAAGATCAAACATGCCGCAGACGAAATCATAGAAAAGTACAAAGCAAGATTCATGGCTAGAGGATTCTCTCTGAAAGAGGGAATATATTATGATGAGACGTTTGCTCCAGTGGCCAAACACACTTCCATTAAAGCTATTAACTCCATAGCTTTCGTGATGGGATGGAAATTACACCAAAGGGATGTCAAGACCGCCTTCTTGAATGGTGTAATTGAAGAAGAAGTGTACATCGAGCAACCTCCAGGATTTGAGACTCATGACAGGGAATCACATGTGTGTAAATTGAAAAAGGCTTTGTATGGGCTTAAGCAAGCACACAAGGCATGGTATGCCAAGATAGATAGATTTCTTATGATCTTGGGTTTTAGCAAAAGTGAAGTAGATCCCAATCTTTACTACAAGGTTGTGGATGGCGAACCAATGATATTACTATTGTATGTAGATGACCTGTTTATTACAAGGGACGAGAATCTCATAGATGAGTGCAAGAGGGAGCTTGCAACAGAGTTTGAAATGAAGGATCTAGGAATGATGCATTACTTCTTGGGATTAGAAGTGTGGCAGAGATCAAATGAGATTTTCCTCAGTCAAGGAAAATACATAGTTGAGATCTTGAAGAGATTCAGGATGATGGATTATAAGTCCATGACCACACCAATGGTGACGAATCTGAAGCTGTTGAGTGACTTTTCTTTAAATTTGGTGGATCCCACAATGTATAGATAGATGATCAGATCCTTGATGTATCTGGTGAACACCAAACTAGATATATGCTTTGCAGTGAACACTTTGAGTCAGTACATGGTCGAGCCTAGACATGTACATTTGATAGCAACAAAGCATTTGTTGAGATACTTGAAGGGTACAGTTGGATATGGACTCAGATATGTCTCGAACGGTGAAGTGAAATTGCAAGGGTATGTAGAATTTGATTGGGTAGGAAGTGTAATGGACAGGAAAAGCACATTAGGATGTTGCTTTAGCTTGGGATTAGCCATGATTTCATGGTTCAACAAGAAACAAACGTCCGTTGCACTCAAAGCTGCAGAGGCAGAGTACATAGTAGCGAGTGCTGCTAGTTGCGAAGTAGTGTGGCTTCGAAAGTTACGTGTAAGGTTATTTGATCAAGAGTTAGAGACGACTTGGATCTACTGTGATAACCAAAGTTGTGTGATGCTTTCAGATTATCCAGTATTTCATGACATGTTGAAGCATACAAAGATCAGATACCATTACATCCGAGACGTGGTGCAAAAGGGAGCAATGAAGCTCTAGTACATATCCACGGATGAGCAGATTGCTGATATACTTACCAAGCCTTTGTCAAATTAAAGTTTGAGTACTTCTGGGACAAGCTTGGTGTAGTACAGAATGACTCCCCTCGCCGAGAGGGAGTGTCGATGTTTCTCCATGGGCAGTAGCGGGTAGTCAATCCCCCCTGCCCCCCACCAGTTTGTCATGTAGGACATGACTCAGGCATCTTCCCCATCAGTAAGTCATGCATTGGTACATGGCTCAAACATCGATTAGTCATGCAGTGATACATGATTCAGACATCGATGAGTCATGCAGTAATACCTGACTCATACACTGGTAATTCATGCAGTGGTACATGGCTCATATACTAGTTAGTCATGGTACATGACTCAGACAACCAAGGGTTGCAGTATCTCTTGTGGAGTGCACCCACATGAGCAAATACATAGTCAAGACCTTAGATGACTATCGGACAATAGTCAAGGTCTCCAAGACTATCAGTGACTATCAGATACTTGAGTGAGTTATAGTTAGGATTGTTGGGGAACAATCAAACCTCTTGGAGAGGTCAGATACCCATATACTTGGCTAGTGGGGTTACAATGGGACAATAAAGAAGAAAGAAGCCACATTGGAAGTGGTCAGGCCTTGGAGAACATCACGGAGGATGGTAAGCTCATAGAGAACTTCTCTAGACCGTAGAAGATTCCAATAGTCAACAAGAAGAAAGCCAGTGCTGAAGAACATGCCAGAAGAATACTTTCCTCGCTAAGAGGGAGTGTTGATGTTTCTAGTAGCATCGAAAGATATTCCTATGTCGGCTCCACAAAAAAGAATAATAACAATCCCAAGAACAAGTTGACCCAGTTAAAGTGGAAATGACCCAGTCAAATAGGTCAAGTTGGACCAATAAGAAAAAGTGACTTTTCTAGTATAAATAAAAGTAAAGTTGCCTCATTTGTGACACACCAATTCGCTCAAGCAAGGATATAATTGCACAGATCCAAGGAAGCATAGTCAAGGGTTCAGAGAAGCATTTGTGAAGACATCTTTTGGGGTTTATTATCTTTCTCTCTCTACTTCGTTCTCAGAATGGCTCAGAGGTTATTCTGTATCTTTCTTGTATATCATTATTTTGTTTGTAGTGCTGGGCACTAGATTTGGCATTGTATCTTGTTGAAGAATCTTATCTAGAGAAGTTGTTGGGTTTTTTCCGTGAGGGGGTTTTCCCAGTGTAAACATTATGTCTACTGTGAATGTGTTTCTTTCAATGATCCTTTATATGCATGCAGTTTATGTCTACTGTGAATGTGTTTCTTTCAATGATCCTTTATATGCATGCAGTTTATGTTTATGTGATAGATAAGTTATAAAAAGTTAAAAACATCTACCTGCTAAGAAAAATCAACAATTACATAGATCAACTTACTTTAAGTCGGGTTTCTGGCATCTTGAGGAGGGGTGATATGTAATGAATATAGTTACATAGATAAACTTAATTAATTAAAAGGCACCTCCTCCCTACTGTCAGATCCCTTCATACATAACCTAGCCAATCATTCGTTATTTATAATTATCTTTGCATATATCAATGACATCATTCAACACATTATTAAATATAATTTATCTTTTGTGGATTTCTCTATTTTATCCTTTTTCAATTGGATATTTTTATAATAATCAAACAAAGGTCATAATATAATCTCCAAGACCATCTCAAAAGATTCAGTAGTTGTAGACATGTATGTAAAAATATTTTCTTGGGTTATAGAACGGGTGAGGGAGGGATTGATTTATAGGGGAAAGGTAAAATTTAGGGTCTACTATTTTAATTATTTTAAAATTTGTGTTTTAATTTAGGGTTGAAAATTGTTTTTTTGTTTTACTGGATTTTTCCAGGATCACATTTTGGGCAGGCCGAAAATGGATCTCAATATAAAGTGGATTTGATGGTGCTTCTAAGACTACTCTAAATCTTGATTTTAAACATGAAAACATGTTTTTGACCACCAGACTTGCTAGATCTAGTAGCTTAGGGTCTTGTCTATTACGAGATTCTTTATATATTCCGATTAATGATGCCTTGCCTTATAGATTAGAGAGGTACTTTCTCTCATATGATGTCTACTTTAAATTTCTTTTATGACAACTGCGTAAATTACCTCCTTGCGTCTAGTATGGGACTTTAGGGTTCAAGCACGTTGCATCCACTTAGTTGTACAACACTAGGATTGCATGACATTGCTCTCTGACGTGCACCACCTTGGCTCTAGACCGTGCCACTGCCAGAGGTCCTAGGATGATCAAAACCACTAGGGACAGCTGCTGCTGCTTGACACCTACTTAGAGTTGCCTTACTTGTTTCATTCCTTCTACTAGGATTTTTCTGGCCTTCGATGTTAGGAGTGCTTCTACTTCTTCATCCTCCTCCTCGCCCATCATCAAAAGTGTGTTGGTGCTGCGTAGATTTCTTGCCATGGCCCTATTAGCCCATGCCATTCCCTAGAATACATTATTTGGTGGGCACTTGGTATTTACATTTGCACTATCTATTTAGATGATGAGTAGGGCTAACTCCCTCCTTCCATCTTTACAATGATAACATCTCCATTTAGGCAATGCATCTTCCTATATCTCTTTACTAGCTCTCCTTCACTTTCTAGGGTTTTCCTTCTTGACATAACTTGATGGTATACCTTTTTTTCCAAGGAAAACCTTGTGGGGAAACCTGAGGGATGCTTCCCCGCATACGTGGATGGCATCCCTAGTAAAACTGTTGGCATAGACTGGTGTGCCTCAGCTAGGGAGATTTGAACCTGGCACTTGCTAGCATCGAACTAGCCAAATGCCTTGCAACATTGGTGACGACCGGTTGAGCTAATCCTCTGGGATAACCTACTTGTATAGATATGTTTATGTTGATGGCATCCCTAGTAAAACCGTCAGCATAGACTGGTGTGCCTCAACCATGGAGATGTGAACCTGGCACTTGCTAGCATGGAACTAGACAAATGCCTTGCAACATTGGCAACGGCCAGTTGAGCTAACCCCTTGGGATAACTTATTTGTATAGCTATGCTTATGTTGTTTCATTTCATGCCACTCCCAATGTATACTTATTTTGTTATTTTGCAGTTTTCATGGAGACACTTTTAGCACATCCTCGATAACTTACTTATTGCACCTTTTGAAGTCTCATTGGCCAACATTGCCCACTAGTGGACATTTAAATGTAAATTTATATTTAACTTCTGCTGACTGAATATCTTCATTCTTTTGCTGCCTAAGAACAGATGTAATACATTTACACATTTTTTACCCTGATACATCATATAATAAATAACACAAATTACTGGCTTATGCCATTATCTGGAAACTGTTGTTTGTTTGCGGGTCATTGGTTCCTGATTAGTACTCTGTTCGTTTATCCCTACTTATATATTAAACCTGAAGGTCAGCGGCGACCTGTTTAGGCACACCCAATTCCGATTAATTCATTTTGGATTTTAAGAATCTTTGTTGCAGACCCATATATAAAAGTGTACACTGTATTGTCCTATTTGAAAACGTGTTTTAGACTGTCTATCAAAGCTCCACCTCCTGGAATGTATGGTTTTTGTTAAATTAGAAGTTCCCTTGAGCTGCTCAGTGATAAATATTCATGGCAAACTTGCTTGTGTCCTACCGGTGTAAATCCATGCATATGGATTAAATTCATCTGTTCTTTAATGCTGTCTGATGGAACTTCATTCATTTTGGTTGTGTGTTTTGAGTGAGGATTTTGTTACTGGTTCTTTTTTGAGTTCCCACTTATATAGGACTCCACAAGAGTTCAAACATACAAAGGTAAATTCAGGCTATTGCCATGGATTAATCATAAAATTTTTAAGAAGTTTTTTTCTTGGGTTATCTACCATAGCCCCTTCTATCTAAGAGATGCACATACTAGGTTGATGAACATCAAGTTATTTTTCTTGCAGGCTCTTGTTGATTATGAAAGGCACAAGTTACATGGTGGTAGTGGTGGTGGTGTTGGTGTTAGTGGTGGCAATGGTGGTGGTGGCGGTGGCAGTGGTGGTGGTGGGGTTGCTATGCCTAATGTCCAAACAGATGGTCTTCTTCCTGCTGGTGGCGAAAGCCAGGTTGGTGGCCTATGACTGTATTTTGTGTCTTTGCTGTCAATGTAACATGTCACAGCAGCTGTAGATATTGTAGGAATCTTCCACAAGTTGAACATTGCATCCAATTTTGAAACTGGGTGTAAACCTGATGAAGAGTAACTCATGGAAAAGACATTTTATGCCCTATGAAATAGTACATCAGTGTTACTCTGAACATGTATCAAATTGTCAATGGATGCTTCAATAACCCTAAGTTGATTACTTGTGTAAATTTTGCTGTATGTGGAGGAAAAAAGGGAAGTAGAGGAAGTTGATAAAGCTGCCTTTCAAAACTTAATGATGTTTGAATTTTTGAGCTATTTTCTAAGTTTGATAATTAGGTGGAGTTTTAAAACCTTGTTTGGTTTGGTATTGGTTTCAGCCATGTGCCACACAGGTTTCGGGCTCAGGAAGAGCTAGAAGAGATGCAGCTGCTCGAGCTATGCAGGGATGGCACTCACAGCGACTCTTGGGTAATGGTGAGGTTGGTGATCCTATTGTTAAGGTAACTGGTGCTTTGTAAAATAGTATAATTCTGGTTGAAATCAATGGAGGTGAATGTTGTAAAATATTTCTGTGTAACTTTTTTCTTACCGAGTCTTCCATCCTGGCATTATTTTCTAATGGTATGAATGGGTGAATTGCAGGATAAAAACTCTGTTTCTGTGACCAAACGAGAGAAGCAACTGAAGAGTATTGGTATGATATATGAATGTATTTGCAGTTTCTAATTATGAAGTGGTGCTTGATTTATTGATGCTCGACATTTGTGTCCCATGAAAGGCATGCTAAAAAGGAAGAAAACATCAACTATAGAGCGAGCTGTAAAAGCTGCACGTACAAAAGGAGTAAATCCCCAGTTAAGACATGATTGTCCTATCTCTGAAGAGTTGATTAAGTTTTGTGCGATAAGATTCATTCACCACAATGTTCTAAAACATTCATTGTAAACTAATGAATATGATTGTGTCCTCCTTTGCAGAATGGATGCAATGGTTGTGGATGTTGGGCCTCAAGCAGATTGGGTGAAGGTCAATGTGCACAGAACTGTGAGTATCACTGAGACGAATGATTAGAATTGAACAAACATACATACATACATGCATATGTATGTATCTATGTGTATTTTGATGACTAGTATGGGTCCATTACAAATTATTGTGATTATACAGTACATACTTTATATAATTTATATATGCATTTTTTGTTAAGGGTAAATATTTTTTTGGATTTGTAGGGAACTCTGAACGCCAACTTTCCATTATAGAGGGCCCACTTCAATGTGGAGAGCCATCGAAAACAGAAAACACACATTGTTTTAGGGCTAATATGCCCTTTTCATTTTGAACCCGGGTCATTTTGTTTGCATGGTGGTGGTCCGTTTCATGCTACATCACAGTGGCAGAGATAATTTATATATACATTAATAGTACACAAATATTTAACTGTTGGCCATTTTAAATTTATTGTCTTTTAAGTTCATGATGGCTATTTTAGAATCTTGGCTTGATGGGCAGTTACCATGGTGAACTTGGGTTTACACTTGTGTGCATTGATGGTGAAGGATTTACCATTCGTGATCAAGCAATATTGGTTAGCTCCATTACATACATATAGGGGCTTCCCAACACCACACCACATAATTTAAGTGATAATACGTTTACCTTCATTAATGAAATTTGCATTAATGGTAAATTTAAGCATATATTGTTTGGTAACTTTCAGCGCAACATCCATATTGAAAAATCGAGCGGCCCCATATCATCTTCTTATTTATAGCTGAGGTTGCCTGCCTTGAATTGCACTTCTTTAAATTTTTTTCTTTAGTGGAGTTGCCAGATATGATCTGCAAGGTTAGCCCTTAACAAATGTTTTATCAAAGAACAAAGCAAAGCTTACCTCTTAGCCTTGTTCTTGTAGAGTACCTCTATTAATTTTCTTCAATGGGAGTCGCCAGGAGAGACTTGTCAGGTTAGATCAAACAAATCTCACCAAAGTACAAAACAAGAACGTACCCGAGATGTAAGGAAGATCTTGTATGTGTTTGAGAGATGTAATGGATTTAGCTTGAAAATCCTTCTTGAATCAGAGTTGCCAGCTAAGATCTGTAAGATTAGTCCTCAACAAATATATCTTCAAAATGTTAAACAAAGACTTACCTCAATTTTCTTACCAAATGTCGTTCTTGCCAGGGAAGTGAAAAATACGACCTAAGCAAACCACCTCAAGTGTCCTAAAGTATCTTTGACAACGGTGCCAAAAAATGTTACCCTTCAAACTAGCAGTCTTAAATTAGCAGCACTATGTGGTCTGTATGCTAGTGAATGGTAAGCATGTTGGAGAGGTCTAGGCCCAATTGTCACCTCAACCCAGCCTCTCAACTACTTTGGGTAACTCCCAAACCCACGGTAGAGCCCTTTAAGATACCTGTAAACACCAAAACATGCAAATACCTTCCTACAACCTTGTAACCAGATAAGTGCCTTGTATGGAGTCAAACAATGTATAAGGAAGCCAATTAAATCTAATTAAGGATTTATTTCAATAGTTGTTCATTAACATCATCAATCACTTTCCTCTTTGATATATTTCACAAATCCCAATGCAACTTTACACTTATCAAGGTAGGGTTTCACACTTCCCAAGGAACTACCTCATAAAAGTGTGCTTTTAAGGGGAAAAGATCAAGTGATCTAGGGTGCACTTGATGATCCAATCAAAATTGCCAAAAACCTTGCAGAAACCCCAATTCAAGCAAATTCACGTTTCCCAATGCACAAGGCAAATGGGGGCATCCTCATAAATCTGTGGATAAATCCACTAGGGCGAATTTGGTGGGTGGACCAGAATTGCGAACTCATGGCTATTTTTGGAGTTATGAATTTATTTAGATTTTTAAGGTTTTTCCTACAATATTATATTTCTAGGTATTTTTTTAATATCCAAGAGGACGCCCTCGGAGATCGCTGGATAAATCCACTAGGGCGAATTTAGTGGGTGGACCACCAATGTAGCCACTTGAGCATATCATTCATGCCAATTTTTCTTCCTTTGTCTTTGGAGATAATCCAAGACATAATCACATCAATGATAAGTTGTGTACATACCGATATCATTGTCGGAGGGAAGACAAAATGATGAATGAGTTCGGGAACTTGGAAGCCTTGAAATTCTTGCCATGGAGAATGATTACTTTTGCAAGAATTATCTATATATGCCTGCATCGGGCTCAAGTATACATTGTCCCCATCACATATTTGCTCTGTGAAACTTTTTGCATAGAGTTGATCGTTTGATTTTGAACTTGGGAGGCCACTTGCAAAGATGAGCCTTGGAAAATTTCTGGAGAATCTTTGAAGGCCAACTGTAATCCGTCTCTCCACCTGTTCAAATGTTCTTTTGGACATGCAAACATGTTGTTCATCTTTGTAATAATCATGTCAGTATCACCAATAATCTTTAAGAATTTGAAATTGTCAGCCACAAAATTCATACCTTCATATTTCAAGCGAAAAGATAAATAATAGATATCATAGTAAGGAGAAGTGAATACTATACCTTCCCACATACCTGTCTGAGTTTCGTTGAAATGCATCATTGAGAACTTACAAGTACTGGATAGAAAGAGATGCTCAACTTTTGTAATTCTTGAGATACATTGTTGGGAAAGATAATCATGGCCTACCCTAGGAGAGGGTAAACCCATCAGCTCAATACCTGTAAAGGAACTCTCTATTTCGAACCCTATATTGTCCTTGATGTTGGGTAGGCATGACTAGACTGATCCCGAAAAAACTCAGTAGAGTTGTGGCTTCCAAAACCTTCAAACAACTGCACATGGTGATTGTTTGTAATAACAATAGGATCCACGTCCTTAGGTGCTTCATCATCAACTCTAATTGCAAAAGGATTGATCCAATCTTAATGACCGGTGCAGCGAGAAAAATGAACAATCATATCTTCGTTAACCGGGCTTTTATTGATTATGTCTTTGATATCCTTCCTCAAGGGGATCGAGACTTCTACATATTGCTTCAAATCTGTGTAAAACTATGGCTCAGATTGATTCATACTGACTTCTTTTTCTTCTATGAATGGCAGGAAAGGCTCGAAAACAACATTGCTAGGTCTTGAAGAATCATAAATTGGTGGACCCATGAATTTCCAATAATCATCGTTTTCAAGGATCTTGTTGCTTTTCTCCAAGAGGCCTGAAATATCATGGGAAATTGTGACATGATGGTAAGGACTTGTCGCTTCCTTGGGTTACTCAATATTCCAACTAAAGCTTCTTGGTCTTCGTTTCTTGGAGCATCATCATTTTCGTCTTGAGAAGTATCTTCATCTTTGGACATAAGGACGAGAATGTTATCGACAAGATCTTGAACAATGGTTTCTTCAAGCAGGGCTTTTGAGGTTCGATCTTCATCATGGATTTCTTCGGGAAGGATTGCTTCATGCTCTTCTGGGATTGGGACGATATGATCATCTTTGCTATGTTCTTCAAAGTTTTCTTTCTTGAATAAGCTCTTTTCCTCTTCGACATAGGGCATCCATTTCTTGCGTTTTCTTGGGCACCAAAAATTGCAAAATACCTCTATCAGTTCTGGGAAAGAGGATATTGTACCTTTTCCCAGGTCTTTAAACCAATCAAGAGCCCCTTCATTTAGATGCCACACAAATGCCTTCATGTAGTTGTCCTCATCTTTTTGAACAATAAAATATGGAGCACTATACATAAAATCTTTGACAATGTATAGGGGATCGTCATTTTCATCTGAGAATTCCACCATGAACCTTTCTGGTAACTGATTTAAAGCATTCGACAAGACAAGAGGATCAAAACGTTCTCTGGGGGTTATTCCGACAGGCTCCTTTGTGGGAAGAGAAATCATGGCTTCAATAGTTTCTTCGTCAAAATCTTTATCACAATCTTCATTCATATTAGGTTCCCACTCTTTGCAGAATGCCTTGATCAAATGTTCGAGTGAAGGCAACCCTCTAGGAGGGAGCTTTTGGTACCAATTTCCGACATTCTCATTATTCTGCAAATCAAGGGACATTGCAAATAAGGTCATTATGATATCCTCATGCATGATATCCCATGCCACAAGATATTCTCCGCAACTGTGTCTTCATCTTCATTGAACTTTGGGACAACCTGAAGGCAACCACGTTTATCCAACTTATTCGAATATCCTGGAATGTTTGAAAAATCGAGCGACCCAGTCTTCTTATTTATAGGACTTGTAAGGTTGGCCCTTAACAAAAGTTTTATCAAAGGACAAAGCAAAGCTTACCTCTTGGCCTTGTTCTTGTTGACTACCTCTTTTAATTTTCTTCAATGGTAGTCGCTAGGAGAGCCCTGTCAGGTTAGATCAAACAAATCTCACTAAGTACAAAACAAGAACATACCTGAAATGTAAGGAAGATCTTGGATGTGTTTGAGAGATGTAATGGATTTAGCTTGAAAATCCTTCTTGAATCGGAGTTGCCAGGTAAGATTAGTCCAAAAAAATATCTTCAAAATGTTAAACAAAGACTTACCTCAATTTTCTTACCCAATGTCATTCTTTCGAGGGAAGTGAAAAATATGACTTGAGCAAACCACCTCAAGTGTCCTAAAGTGTCCTCGGCAACGACACCAAAAAATGTTACCCTTCAAACTAGCAGTCTTAAATTAGCAGTCTGTATGCTAGTGAATGGTAAGCATGTGGGAGAGGTCTAGGCCCAAATGTCATCTCAGCCCAAGCTACCAACTACTTTGGGTAACTCCCAAACCTAGGGGAGAGCCCTTTAAGATACCTGCAAACACCAAAACATGCAAATACCTTCCTACAACCTTGTAACTAGATCAGTGCCTTGTCTGGAGTCAAACAATGTATAAGGAAGACACTTAGATCTAATTAAGGAGTTATTTCAATAGTTGTTTATTAACATCATCGATCACATTCATCTTTGATAGATTTCACAAATCCCAATGCAACTTCACACTTATCATGGTAGGGTTTCACACTTCCCAAGGCACTAACTCAGAAAAGTGCGATTTGAAGGGGAAAAGATCAAGTGAACTAGGGTGCACTTGACGATCCAACCATAATTGCTAAAAACCCTGCAAAAGTCCTAATTCCAACAAATTCACGTTTCCCAATGCACCAAGGAAAATGGGGATGCCCTCATAAATTTGTGGATAAATCCACTAGGGCGAATTTGGTGGGTGGACCAGAATTGCGAACTCAGCTATTTTTGGACTTATGAATTTATTTATATTTTTAGGGTTTTTCCTCTCAGAGATCGGCTGATAAATCCACTACAGCGAATTTAGTGGGTGGACCAGAATTTCCAAATTCCAAATATTTTTGTATTTTTGTATTTTTTAGATTTTTAGGGTTTTTAGAAATTTTCAGATTTTTAGGGTTTTTATGCATAAAATTGCAGCAAAATGAAATACAACTAAACTAATAAAAAGAGTAATTTAATGACAAGAAAAGGGGATATGATTTTTGTCTCAATCCCTAGGGCATTGAGAGATCAATGGTCAACGTCCCTCTTTTGAAATGTCCTTCAACACTTGCAAGCTAGGGCATCACCTAAAAATCTCTAGGGTTCGGTACGAGAGCCTAAGTAGGGCAAATGAAGAAGTCCAAGGTCCCAAATAACAATAGAGAGCTCCTATAGAGGACGTTCTTGTCATACAAAGTTGGCAAAATGTTGGCAAAAGCCCTAACAAATCAGCAAAATGCACCATAAAAGCACCATTCAACTAAGCTAGGAGCATAACTTACCAACATTTAACAAAGAGTGAGCAAGGAGAAAGACCTTAGGTCACACTTGTGCATGAGTTCTTGCAACTAGTCTAGCATCAACCATTTGCATATGTAAAAAGAAGCCCTAAAACATCATTCATCCTCCTTAGAGCCAAATAATTCATCCCAAGAGAAGAGCACATCATATTAATGACTCAGAGTAGGATAAAGAGAGTAAAAAACATATTTGAACCCTTGTCTTATCATTTTACAATGAGTTGAGGTGATCTATTTATATGATTTCATCTTCAACCTTTTTAATTTTTTGAGCCTACAAGTCAACATTAAATTAGAATACTTTTAGGGTAAATCCCCCACAAGTTAAGGAATAAGCCCTAAAATAGACATAAAATAGCAAATAAGACTAAAATAAGGCTTCATTTGATGAAATAGTGAGCCAAAGGGGGACGTCATGCCCCAACTAACCCCAAAATGCTGTTTATCCCTCGATGCCCCCATTTCCAAGCTTGTAGGCTCAACTGTGGAAGGATGACATCATAGGCGAATGAGCTGGAGGAGGGATTTCTCTGTGTTAGAATGAGGTCCAAGTGGGTGAAGGAGGTGTGCTAAATATGGGACAACAACCCTTTGCAAAAAGCAATCACCTTTGCATAACAAAACCAAGGTGGTCATGTGCCCCAGTGGGTCACCCCTAGAAGCCTTGGACACCAACCCATGGGCTTAAATCCTTGCACGGTGGGGACATCCACACACCGAAGGGGCAATCAACAGTGCCACAAAGCTAAGTACTTCTAAGAGTGAAACCAAGGGAGCCTGCCATGACCAATCTAGGGGGAAAACATCCCCTAATCCAAATATCTATAGAATATAACCCACCTTGGCCTTTACAAATTTTTTTAACCCCTTGTTCTAGGTTTGGCCCTGCTGGAACAATGTAGTAGCTCTTAAGCACAGTGTTATAGGAATTGGACCGGAACCAGACAAACTGGTTGGTCAGACTGGTTTAGGACCATTTTCGAGTCAAATCGCCCTACCAAATCGCTTTTGACCAGTTCCATACGAAACTGGTCAGTACCGTACTGAAACCGGCCAGTTCCGTACGGTACTGTTTTTTTTCCTCAAACCGGCTGGTTCGTATCGGTTCCGTACAGTGGACCCAAAAACTCATTTTTCAATTTTTTTTAAAAACAAGACTCTTGAATCCACTTTTACATTCATATTCGAATAGACCACACAAACTGCTCGCCTTCATAAACTGTGAACTCAAGGATAGCTCTTAAACTTCCATTGCTGTGTTTGTCAACATAAATATTGTAAGTAACACCTTTTGGCCTTTTCTGAATTCTTGCTATTACAAGTTTCATGGCAGACTGGTGTAATGTACCCGACCCCCTATTAGGCACACTAACTCAAATCTACAGCTTTGGCACATAGAAGGTAAGCTTGACACACCTAATAGGCTGCAAATAAGGTTGAATCAAGGTCAATACTTCGACAGTGCACTTTCGGGAGTACGTCACGCCTGGGAAGATTTCTCTGCTAGAGCCAAAGCTATCAATGCACATTCCCCGAGGACTTCTGTGGAAACTCTGCTGTTTTTGGTGCGGTCTGGAAATAATCTAACATTAGGTGATCTAGAAGGACTTCCCCGAACCTGATATGGACTTATTATGGCTTGACAAATAAGATCTGACAGTAAAAATCTCAACCAATTGCAAAGGGCGAATCTAGGACTAGTGAATCTGAGGATTTACATACAAATTCGAATGGCCCCTGGAGCTTCCTAATTACTGTTCTGGAGATATGGCTGGGCTATAATACATCTAAATTGACTAAGAGGATCTTCAGATAAGAAATTAGTAGAACACTTGACAGTTAAAAATATTCAACACAGGAAACTAGTTGAATTTTCCTCACTAGGTCGCACCTTGAAAACAATGAATTACAAGCATCAATAAATGATCCCAAATTCTGCAATACATATCAATGTATCATGGATAAAGATAACAACATGCCTTTGCACTATATCAGACTTTATTCAAACATTTAGAGCAACAATTGAGTGTATACTGAATCCAAAATTACATAATGTCCATAATCCTTAAGATCTTACAACATTGAAGCAGGAATATTGTATCTAAGAATGAAAGAAAGAAATTTCACCACTGGATCAGAGCCATGGGAAGGAGAACATAATAACATATCTCACTGGAGGTGCATGAATAGTATGGGGCCCTTACATAGCTTGAAAATCCAGAAATACAAAGATAGATATGAATAGGTGTGTTCTTCAACACCGAAATCCTCAGATCTGGTAAAATAACTGTATCCTGGTCATCTGGACGCCTTTTCCGACGAGAACAAAGGTGTTTCCCACTGGAAATGAAGCTCTGGACACAATGGGATAGGCCTCAAGGTCCATAAATGCTCAGAAGTTTCGAAACCAGAATCACCATTTGGGCATTCCCACACTGGTTCCACTGATTAAAATGATCCAACCACACAACAGAAGCCCAAACACTTGAATCCAAAGAAGAGAGTTGTGAATATGAATTTGCAGCTCCCAAATGAAACCTTATCATCTGCAAATGGACAATAAACAACTGCTTGACGCTCTATGAAAAGGATTGGATGTCCTTCTCCTCAATCACCAATTCGAATGCTAGCAAACACTCCAACTAGTTACTGTATGCAAAAGGGCACATGATCCAATGTAAACCAGGGGCACATCTCCCAGGTTGTGAGAAGCATGAAGCTCTCCAATACAAATGAAAAATGATCAAAATATGTGAATTGGTGTGTTCAACCTTCTTTTATTAACCTCTGTTAGCTTTCCTGCCACCCTTTCTGGACCTGCCATTGAGGAAATTCGAACCATAGGAGCAATGGACGTTTCTTTGGCAAGTTGCTTTTGCCTTAGACCTACTTGGCTTCATGAATTGGCCCTCCTTGGCTAAAATTAGCCTCTGGAGCTTTCCTAAGGCTTTTATCTTGCTTTCTTGTTTTTGCTAATTTTCCTTGAGCCTCATCTCTCAAAATCAGGAAATTCCTATCTTCACTGCTTTTCTGCTGCTTTTCCTGCTTTTGGATGCTTTCTATCCAACTTTTTCTGAGGAGACAACTCATCTCCCTTATCCTCATCCTATGCACCCTCTTGGGCTACCTAAGCCATGGACAGCTCATAAATAAATATTAGCATTATTAAATAAAACAAATTTAGGCCCACCATAAATTATTTATTTACATAAAGTAAATTTAGTCAAAATTAACCCCCTTAGTAATTAATTTAATTATTTTCCACTAGGACCCATGGAAGTTGAGTGGGTTAGTGGTGGACCAAGGTGCCCTCAGGGAGGGGACATTACAACTGAAGACTATTTTAAATTAACTCAAATGGTGGTAGGGAAACAACAAACACTCCGGGGACCAACTTTTTGCCAAGTTGTTGAGTCCAAGTCATCTTCTTATTTTCTAGCCTCACCAAGTTGTTCGCTGAGTCACGTGACTGTGAGGGAAATGTTATTTCATACTCTTGGATCATTATTATGTAATAGAATTTGATACGGTTTTTCATTTGTTTTATTATTTTTAGAATTATTTTAATATAACGGTACAATATACATGATTTTGTGAATGACATAATTTGTTTTTGCTATACTTATAATGTAACATACATTTAGATTTTACTTTCATATCCGAATACATATGCTTATCATATGCATAAGCATATGTCTAATCTTCAAAGATTAAAAAGTGGAAAAATGTGAGTCCCTAATGGTGATAAATCAGCGGTTTCTCCATAGTGACTAGATCTCCCTCAGAATCGACAATGCACACCAGTGTTACAAATATCGTGTCGGTGAATATATTGCCAAGGGTCCAAAAATGAAATATCGGATTTATCGGGGAAAATGTCGGCAAACATCGGCAATATATTGGCAAAATTAAAAAATATAAAAATATTAATTTTTTTGACTCAGCTGATATTCCCCGATTTTTGCTGATATTTTCCCGATTTTTGCCGATTTTTCCTTGACATTGCGAAAATATCGCGATTTTTTCGCCACATAAAATCGCCCAAACATCGTGGCGATGTTTGCCGAAATTATTGGCTGGCAGCAAACATTGTGATATATTGCGATGTCAGCGATATATCGCTGATATTTGTAACAGAGATGCACATGCGCACACACACACACACACACACACATATATATATATATATAATTTTTCAAAATTTGAATATTTTATAATTTTTGGTGGACCGTTTTTGTGATCCGTTTTTTTTTGCCGGTTTTGGTCCAGTTCTGGTTCTTGTAACCTTGCTGAAGTGTAACACACGTCATAAATGACCAAAAAGGATGACAAAATATATTATGATTTATTTTGGATCACCACGTCTGTGCATTTGTATATTTGCAAGCATCATAAAGCTTTTGTGATAAGCAGTTACACGCACAGTTGGAGCTTCTAATCCGACAGATATATGGTATGTTTCAATATTATTACAATGGAACCCGTGATTTTGTGCAAAGAAGTAATGTGCACTATAATTACTTGTGATGATTGGGAGAGATAGAGTGGATCTAAAATAGAATATGGCAAAAACATCAAGAAATGTGGTTGCCTTCATGCAACGTGTAGTGATGGCTGTTCCCGTAATTTAGACAAGGTTTATACTTTATATAACTATAAACAACATGACAAATTAAATTAAAAATGCAATTGAAGGGCCTAATGATCCCTATCTAGATCTTTGTGGTATGATTGATGTTATTCTTGACAATAAGTGAAAGGAAAGTCCCTTTGTATATGGCAACATGCTTTTATCCTAAATGGTATAACTACAGGCCTGCCAGCATCACACTTACAGATGATGCAGAGGTAATGGAAGGATTCATGGAAGCTTTGCCAAAAATATTTCTTCCAGAAAGGGTTAGTCTCATTAGAACACTGTTTCCGTCCTTTGTTATATTGAGGAAGGAAAATGGGCCAGTTTTATCATGAGAAGATATAGCAAGAATAGCCCAAATAGGCTTGATTGATGGGTAGATGATGTACGGAGATTTAGCTCCAGAGGTTTAATGTTTGGTTGTTCGAGTGTTAATGCACTGTGTGAGCTCCCCTGCATGTATAAGAGGAATTGGAGGACGTATTCCATGATTCACTCAGTCAAAAAAAAATGGGTTAGTTGCAAAGAAGGCAGAAGTTTGGTTTACATACACAGCAACCTATGATTACTGTAGCAGAAGAAATCAACTTATTTGGAAGGTGTAGCAATTTAGTGGATGTTGATTAGAGGATGCTCGGCAAATTAATGAGGATGTTGGGCAAAACAAAGATGGATTGTTTAATATTATTCACCAAGATAAAGGAGGTGGTGCATGAGTCACTGCTACCAGATGATTATGGTGACCTTGATCTCAACACATTGCTTAAAGAGAAACCATGAAGTTGATAACTGAGCCATTATCTCGTGAACAAACATTTTGACATTTATGATTTTGCTTACTTAAATATATATAAGTAAGCAAAAGAGAAACCATGAAGTTGATAACTGAGCCATTATGATTTTGACCTTGATCCTGACGCATTGCTTAAAGAGAAACCATGAAGTTGATAACTGAGCCATTATGTTGCGATCAAACATTTTGACATTTATGATTTTGCTTACTTAAATATATATAATATGTGAATTATGAACATTGAATTCAAATTTTGATCTGGAAATAAAATTTGTTTTTTGTCTCTGCATTGAATTTTAAGTCATATATTGTGGTTTTTAATTTTTTTGCTTTGTATTTTAATAAATTCATGAATTTGATAGATAGATGAATGATTTTAATTGAAAATTTTCTCTATGTTTGAAGAAACTGTTTCCATTGTTTCTTGCAGCTTTGCCAGAAGTCTATCCAAAGTTTGTTATCCTTAGTGGATCCTTGCTCTGTGTGTCTGGAAACTTGTTTCTTGTCATTTTGTGTTTCCGGTTTTGGGTATATTTGGGGACCTTGAAACTCGAAGCAACACCTGAGGAGGTCAACACTTGAAACTGGATGGGATCCAATATAACTTGAGAATTTACAGTCACTTCATACTATCACCCTGCACTTTGGGTTAGTGCTTGCTAGCCCCGGAGGGAATCTCTATGCAATTTATAAACGAAGTGTGAATCCTAGGGATCAAAACTGTTGCCAAACTGCAATAAATGCTCATTGTAATTATAAATTTCAGACATGTAAACTGCAATTAAATGCTCAAAACAGAAAGCAAGCTGCAAAACTGTAGATTTACAACTTGAAGCTTTTTCGTCTAAGGAAATGTGTAAATCTGCCATTATAACATGAAAAGCTGCCCCTAAAAGAGAGGATATGTGTGCAGAAAACTAAAACAGTGAGTGCAAAATAATAAAATTATGAATAGTGACCTTCAGACTATCTCCCTGCACTTTGGGTTAGTGCTTGCTAGCCCCGGAGGGAATCTCTATGCAATTTATAAACGAAGTGTGAATCCTAGGGATCAAAACTGTTGTCAAACTGCAATAAATGCTCATTGTAATTATAAATTTCAGACATGTAAACTGCAATTAAATGCTCAAAACAGCAAGCAAGCTGAAAAACTGTAGATTTACAACTTGAATGCTTTTTCGTCTAAGGAAATGTGTAAATCTGCCATTATAACATGAAAAGCTGCCCTTAAAACAGAGGATATGTGTGCAGAAAACTAAAACAGTGAGTGCAAAATAACAAAATTATGAATATTGACCTAAGTGCCTTGAATCGTATGGACTATGGGGTTTAGAAAATTAATTAAGGGGGAGTGTTGCCACCTTTCACACACCTAGGGGTTAATGTGGCAAAAATCTTCAAGCCACTAAGTGTGTCCTTGGGGGAAAGCTTCGAGTCTAGTACTGTCACTTGATTTTTGACTCCTCCATTTAGGCAAATTCCTAATGAAGCCAAGAGGGGTGGACCCTACAAGTTACTAAGGCTGATTAAGCTTTAGGTGCTGGTTTGGTGGATGAATGAGTTTTTTAGGAGTTTATAAAAATGAAATTGAAACAAGAGATTTGCAATATAAAATTAAAGCATAACAACATAAGTATCATGAAGGTTCCACAACCATTCAACACATGATAATATTTAAACAAATGATTGTAATGCTAAAAGAAAAGACTAGTGCTGAATATGGAGTCAAATAGAGGGCTGTTGTAATGCTTGAAAAATGTTGTGCGAATGCTCTTGGTCAATTTTAAATTATTGTGAAAAGATGAGTGGATTATTAGGTAGGGGGATTCCAGACTCGCTAAGTGTGGCTCCAGGGGAGAAAATGTGGACTAGATCGGAGTCACGGGGGTGTGTCCAACACTACACCAAACGAGGGTGTAGTCTGACGGGGCCCCGCGGTCACTATCTAGTTATTCCCGCTTTCTTTGTGAAATTCGCCCACACAAAAGCAAAATGGAGACGCTAGATATTCGTCTATGGGAGGTTAATTAAAAGATGTGAAGACTAATTACTAGTCACTAAGTCCCTTTCTGGTATGATCAACTATTTAGTCGAGGCTGTAGAGATCTAGAGCATACTAGGGACATAGCCTTGTTAATTTTAAAAGATTTTTTAACAAAGTGTTGTTGTTTATTAAAACCCCAAGAGTCTCTTTCAGGTCCGAGAACTGTACTCAAGAAAGCAAGGGGGTGAATTAAAAGTAAATTAAAAGACTGAAAAAATAAAAGGTTATCTAATTACTACACTACCGAGGTAGTGGATTAGTATCCGATTACTTTTGCAATAGATAAATCATATTGAATGAAAAAAGTATACTGTCTGCAAAAAACTAGATAAAAATTCCTATGTCCTGAGTGAGTCAATGGCCCAATATTTGGATTGGACCATGACGACAAGTTTTAATTAATATAAGTTAGTTTTAATCAAATTAAAACTAAAGCGAAATGTGTGCTAGATAGATTGATGCCGCTCGATTTCTTCCTACGCGCAATGTCTTCCTCATTCCTCTGCGCGTTGTGCAAGGTTTTGAATTTCCTAAATTGTGTTGATATCACTTTCTTTCTTTTGCTGTCGCTTCTCATGCTGATGGCTGAGTCTAAACGGTTCCATAGATCTGGGTTAATTTCGTTTGCCATTTAAACAAAGAAATGTATTTTAAATAATAATGAGACTATTAAAATTAAATATTAATCAAAGTCATATATAAGGTAGTATTATTAATATAATGACTTTAATATTACAATTCTCAATATTAATAATTATTGATACTATAGCAAAGATAATAAGTATTAATAGCAGGAAATTGTTATTATAATTAAGAATTTCCTTTTTACTATATTTTAGGTCAGAATTAAAATAAAACATAAATTTGACAAAACCTAAATTAGTAAAACCGACTCTAAACATTTAATAAAAATTGTTATTCTAGGTTTCATATATATGGGTTACGGGCATCTTAAAATCTTTTAGGCTTCAAATGTCTCCTGATGATGATCCCAGAGTAGGGATCGAAACGTCGAGTTTCAAACTATTTAACATAGCTCCTTGTTCACTCAACTAATCCTGCGTAATGACTATCTTCAAACATGGTGGAGTGATCTAGACATCCTCCATGATGATATATTCTTCATGTTGATCCTGATGTTTGGAAGGATGCAACTAAGACAGTGGGACCGTGGAATACTTTGGAATGATAGTTTTCCACAAGTAACAGTGCCACTAGGAGACATGCAACACATATAGTGGGATCCAGCCATTCTTCTCAACTGTTTTAGTTGGGTTGAAAATTTTGTTGAAAAAGAGTTAGTCATTAGGAGAATGACTACAATCAGAGTGGTGGAGCAGAAACATGGTGGAATTTTGGTTGGAGTTGGTTTCTTGCTTGAGGACAAGCAAGCTTGGGAGGGGAGGATTGTCATGTCCCCAATTTTCCAGCACCAAGGGGAGCTAAGAATCCACCAAACCCCCATGAATCCTAGTGAAGACCAATGAATTAATTAATAAAAGGGGGATAACATTAGCCTAGGCAATTATTAACTAGGAATAATTTAGCCTATAGTTGTTTTTAATTAAATTGAAGGATATGTAATTATTATTTTTGTATTTAATTATTAATTAAATGTGCTAATGAGTTGGACAAGGGTGCATAAGGAGACAAAGATAGCTCAATGAGTTGTCAACCAAAGAGGAAAGTGAAAGAAAAGTAGAGCAAAGCAGAAAAGTAGGAAATTGGAGGAAAGCAACACAGAGCAAGGTGTCAAGCAAAAAAGAAGGAATCTGACAAAAGTAATGCATAAAGCAGGCAAGGAGGAAAAGTAGAAACTTCCAAAAAGCTAAGGAGGGCGTAGTTTCCAAAAGGAATAAAAGCTAGCCAAGTTGCAAAAGGAAGGAAACATCCAAAAAAGTTAGAGGGTGCAGTTTCCAAAATAGACCAAAAGCTAGTCAGTTGAAAAAAAGGAAAGTGCTAACTCAGTCAAAGAAGGCGCATTGGATGAGGATGAGGTGGTTCATTAGCAACTTGACTTGCTCAACAAGTTATCTCACTTATAAAAGGAGGAGGGTGCACCACATTCACATCTTTTGACAGTTTATGAATTTGTGTGTGAGAAATCTCAAGCTTCTCTAGGCTTTGGTGATGCACCCTTAGCCACCTGTGGGAGATGTGCCCCATAGTTCCTGTTCCAGTCTTATGCACATGATCCAATGCAACCATTGATTACCAATTTGCAGATCTGATCCAGCTCTATGATTACATCCTCTCTTCTTTCTATCTTCTGAAGCTTTCTTCTCAATCAATGGAAATAGTGTTGAAGGGCCGAAATGGAGGTTCTAGTTTCAACTTTTTTGAGCATCTATGGACCTTGAGACCTATTCCATTGTGTCCATAGCATCGTTTCCAGTAGGAAACACTTTTTGTTTCATCAAGAAAGGTGTCCGGATGAGCAAGTTATGGCCATTTTACTAGATCCGGGGTTCCAACTATGAAGAACGCGCCCTTGCTTTTGTATATGGTTTGGTGAATGCGCCCATGAGCAGCTCCTGAGTCTTGGTGCGCCTCCCAATAGCAGCCAACAACCCATGGTCATCCTACAGATCAGATCCAGTGGTTATACCTCCCCTTCTCATTCTTCCTTGAAGCATTCTCCTCCATTCATTGTAAAAATCCAAGTTTAATAACTCTCTATGCAGTCTGAGCTCTGAGACTCTTATTCAATGCTTAATGGGATTTGTTAATACTTGCTGCTGTATCTTATTTAATGTCTGAGTCTTTATTATACATCAAAGAATGAATTCGAGAGCCTTAGAGGCTGATTGTGTTCACATTTCTCAAGACTAGCTCACTATACATTTTATTTGACTAGTTTCCAGAAAATTGCCACATACCGGAGCTCTACGAATCTATTTTCTTTTCAATTTCTGTAGATTGTCATTCACTTGTAGAATCCATCCCAACTCAGAAATCAGAGACTCGTGACCTTTTATGACTGTTGGTATTCATATTTATGAAGACTAGCTCATTGAGCATTTGGAGCTCTACGAATCTATTTTCTTTTCAATTTCTGTAGATTGTCATTCACTTTTAGAATCCATCCCAACTCAGAAATCAAAGACTCGTGACCTTTTATGACTGTTGGTATTCATATTTATGAAGACTAGCTCATTGAGCATTTTTAATTGACTAGTTTTAATTAAGAGTTCTCTGAATGTTCAATTTCAGTTTTATCAGTCATCTAAGATTCTTGATACCTTGCTAAAGATCCTCCAAGCCTCTCCTTGAGAATTCGTAGCCCTCTCAGCCTGTTTGGGAGAGCCTGGAAACAATCTAGTTGAGCAGTCCATCCTAGCTCTTTTTCTCCCTTTGCCTCCAAACACTGCCAAAACCTTTGTAAAACTTGTCCAACAATATATTAGGAGGTTATGACCTGTTATCCACCTTTGGTTGATGTCAAGTGTAAGTGAAAGAGTTTAGTAGGCATATGCTGGTGTGCCCAGGAAGCTTTGGAGTAGACTTCAGCTAGGTTGATTTTTGAAACGTAAATGGCCCCAGTACATTGTGCTTAGAACTTTGAAGCTGGCCTTGATGCTGTTGTCCTTGCTGCTGCACACTCTTCAGTACATTTTGCAGATCCAAAAGTTTCCATCAATCAAGCTTTGGGTAGGTTAAGTACTGACCAAGACTAGTTTCTTCTTGTCTAATTTTGTGAACTAGTTACTGCTTGCAAAGTTTTTGATTTGAAGTTTGAATTTTGAGATAATATCATATGATATCAGATCAGGGATATTACAACCTCGGGAGCAACCAACTTTCCTCGAAGTCAATTTTGAAAACCTTGTAAACCCGTGGTTCCTCATTTAAAAGGACCAAAGGTATCCACCTCAAAGATTGTAATTTTAATAATAAAAGCAAGTGGGCTACCCAGTGCCCTCACCCCATCCCCCTAGGGATCCACGTCGTTTTTGTGCCGTGACCCCTTTTCTCTGTTCTTTTGCTTTTGATCTGCTTTGTGGCTAACCTTAGATTACATTCAAGTTCTTCCAATAGATTAAATCATTTTTACACACTACACACTTAGCTACTTTCCTTTCAAGTATTTCATTTTGCAATAAGTAATGAACATCTGACTGTGTATTCCCGAGGTCTACTGAAAGAGCTTGCTCAAGTAAGTTAAAAGAGATTCTCAGTCCTTAGTTTAATTACATCACATTTTATCTGTTGTTATTGTAACGAAATCTGACTTAGTCTCCTCGTATGCTCTGGTCCACTGCGGGCTTTGCCTGATCATCTATATAGTCAGAAAGGGAACTAAGTGAGTAGTCTAATAGGGCAATCCATAGTAGCTTATTTACGAGAACTCGGGAGGTCGCGTTGGACATACAATAGAGTCAGGGGGGTACTTTAAGTAGGTTATGCCTGGTCCCATTGGACACTTGGTATTGTTGCAATAGTGCTAAGTTCAAAGAAATAAGTTTTCTTTGGGTCAAACTTTAGAGTATTTCATTTTCAGTATTGTACTTTACTTTACAATCTCCAAATTAACCCATTCCTTAATCCACTCATTAATAATAATTGAAACTGACAAACTAGACTATTGCAATACTTTCCCGTCATAGCAACACTATTCGACTCCATTAGCACTGGTCTACCTGCAACAATCACAATATACTTAAGTGAATTCATGTGTTAGATGGAATATTTTGTTATATGCTGTTGAAGTTATCTAAGCTGTATTTGCAATTCTTGTTTCAATAATAATCATCTAAACTCCTAGAAATCATTCTTAATTCTGTAACTTAGCGTAAAAGCCTTAGTTTTTTTTCTTAGGGACCACCCCCCTTGGCTTCGCTAGGAGTTGGCCTAGATGGAGGAGTCAAGTATCAAGTGACAACACTTGACTCAAGACTTACCCCTAAGGTTGCACCCAGTGGCCTGAAGATTTCCGCCACACTAACCATGAGGTGTGTATCAAGCGGCAACATGACTTTTTCCACGGTTCCACTTAGATGCAAATTGATGGGGTATCAGGGTTTAATCTCTGTATGTTTATGCAAGGCTATCCTCTATGGTGCAAGGAACTATTTTATGAAGAGCGATGCTTTTTATTTAAAAGATATTCCATTATCTTTCATGTCTTCTACACAAAGTCTCTCATTGGTTTGGAAATAATTCTGTAGAACATGAAATATTTTATTTTAATTGGTTTTTCTAGGGGATTGGTCTTTTGTTTTTCTTTCCATTCAATTGATTTTAAACATGGTAATGTGGTTCATATCCACGTATTTACTTAGATGGTTGTCTATATTTATATGTACACACATACACACAAACATGCAAATGTGTTTATATGTAAATATACACACATCTGTTATACATATATAGATATAGATGCAAATGTGTGAATATTTGTATCTACACACACCCATTATGCATATAGAGATATAGGTGCACATTAGCTATATATGGATGTATGGACGAAACCTGTAATAGCAATATTAATATATAGGCGTGTCTACACACGTGTATGTGTGTGTGATGTATACGTACGCAGATGACCATAAACATAGACCTGTATAAATTTATACAGACGTAGAGGCATGACATAGAATTGAAACTCCAAATTTGTATTTGAAATTGTTTTGTTTCTTATAAAGGAAAAGGAAACATTCTGAATTAGAAAAAAATTGTTTGTATATTTGAACAGAGGGATTGCTTTGAGGTCTATGCTTTAGTGCCTGGCCTTCTCCGTGAAGAGGTACAACCTTTCTTTCAGCCTTTCTTGTTTAAAATCGTAATAGTAACGGATATTGTCTTTTTGTATTTGTTTTTATATATCTGTGTATATGATGCATGATATCTGGAACATGCACACTGATTAACGTTCAGGAATAAATATGGAAGGTGCTTGGGTGCAAATGCATGTGTTTAATCTCAGTAGTCACAGAAATTTCAGCATTAGTATATTGGGTGATGTGGCAAGGAATTGCAAAATAGTTTCCATACCTATTATCTTGTTTTTTACTGATTTTTGCTTGTTTAATGATGTTTATTTTTGATCTGGATATTTTCTCACCTTTGTCACTATTTATTTATCTAATTTTATAACTATGTTAGACTAAAAACACATGCTAAAATATAACTTGTTTCACCTAAAGATACCAAGTTGAAGACTCTGACAGAATCTAATAAAACATGTATGGTTGAATATTGCGCAATGGTATATAACAACATTGCATTCTTTCAGTATATGAATAACTTCCAAATTCTCAATATTGTAGATTATATTTTATATAAGAAATGGAGAAGTAAAGGGCTATAGAATAATGAATCATTGAGTATTGTGCACATTAACCAACATTTCAGGTTTAATGGCACAACTATTTACATTTCATTGGTGTAGTTTAGTTTGGGAAATCAGGAAATGTATTTTTTGAAATGATGTTGAACACAAACTAGACATAAGCTGTGTGCCAATTTCCCTGGAGATTAGAATGGAAGCTATTCAATTTTCGTGAGCTTCTTAATGACAATTAATGAATAGAGGTAAACAAATTTTATGTATATACAAAAGTTGATGCCTCCGACTCAAGTTGTAGACTCCTACAGAATCTAATAAAACATGTAGGGTTGAATATTGCACAATGGTATATAACAACATTGCATTCTTTCAGTATATGAATAACTTCCAAACTCTCAATATTGTAGATTATATTTTATATAAGAAATGGAGAAGTAAAGGGCTATAGAATAATGAATCATTGAGTATTGTGCACATTAACCAACATTTCATGTTTAATGGCACAAGCATTTACATTTCATTGGTGTAGTTTAGTTTGGGAAATCAGGAAATGTACTTTTTGAAATGATGTTGAGCACAAACTAGAATGGAAGCTATTCAATTTTTGTGAGCTTCTTCATGACAATTAATGAATGGAGGTAAACAAATTTGATGTAAATACAAAAGGTGATGCCGGACAACCACAGGTTTTGTTAGATTTTAGACACTTTCTTTGCCCAAATGCCTTCTACTCTTTTTATAGTTTACTATGTTATGAAATATTTCATAATTTTTTGGAAGGTCTGTCGAATATGATAAGATGTTACTTTTAAGTTTTAAGATGCAGGGTTCCATTTCTGTTAGCATCAAGAACTGTAATTATATAGCAGGCTATTGTATTTAGATGTTTCATCTTACATACTTAGATATTTGTTAGATATAAATGATCGAATTTAATTCTCCATTGGGGATACAAAATGAATTATAATAATCAGACATTTATGTTGTAACTTCCGAGTTTAAGTAGCTCTTCCTCATAACTAAAATTTTGTCTGCTTGATAATTAATGATCACAGATTGCCATGTATGAGTTGAAATAATTTGTGGCAGATTTCAAATATTAATTTACTACATACAAGAATTTGTGAGAATATAGTTGAAAGGAATTGGCCTTTCAATATAATTGAATGCAAGAATAAACATTAGTATTCTTATGCTATCTATATGACACTAAGCCAGGACTTTACTAAGAAACTCAATCATAAAAGATGTTGCACAATTCTTGACTTTTCTCATGCAGAGTTTGAGGTTTGAACACTCAAATGTGGTATAACTTAAGTCTGAAGCTTAGATTTAAGTTTTAAATGCACCTACTTTTCTTTGAAGAAAATTTTCAGAAACTTGGGTTGTGTTGCTGCCTATGTTGCATGGGTAAGTCTGGGTACAAGCATGGGTGCAGGTAAGTTACAATAACGATGAAAAACATTTTAAATTACAGTTATATAGTTAAGAGCTGACAGTTTTCCTTTATAAAGGAGGGGGCCGTTAGGATGTGGGTACACGCATGGATATGGTGGGGGGTGACAAAACTACCCATGCAACTATGTAAAAATTCTTAGATGATGGTAAGCAATTTCTGCACTCAGAAAATTAAACAGTAAAACTTGGTAACTGAAAACTTGAATTTCAATCAAAACTGCAAATTCTGAATGCTTTAATCTACAAAGACAGATCTGAACTCTCAATCACACACCTGTCTATTAACTCAGTAAACATTTACAATAGCTCAAAAGCTCCTCACTCTTACTGTCTTACTCAAAACTTGAATTAATAAATCACACTCCGTGACATGCTTTTATAAATCAAGCAGAGGATTAGGAATTAGAAAAATAAACTACCCTGTTGTGCTAAAATAGGGAATCCTAACTCGACCCTATTCTCCTAAACAATGCACCCTCCCTGCATGATTAGTTCTGCCCAGTCTAGAGCATCCTCATGGAGTTAAGTGAACAGATGCATGCATTCACACCTCTTTGAATCCTGTGCCCTAGCTAAATCTGGAGATACCCCTATTCATGTATCCTATCTCAACATAGAATCACAACTAACTGAAAATAAGAAATGCCAGTTTCTGAGTAAAGAAGACAGGACAAATCTGAAACAACAAATCAGAGTTGTGCGCAATATGCTAAGTTTGGTGCATGCATGTGCTTCATACACGAACCTCCTATCGTCAAGTTGTGCCTTATTAATGTGCCCTCTCAAGGTTGTATGGACCTGATTTGTATGCCAGTGTACAGAAGTTAGGCTGCCGCATATACAAACCTCCTATATTGCCAAGTTGTGCCTCATTAATGTGACCTCTCAAGGTTGCATGGACCTGCTTTGTATGCCACACTGTACAGAATTTGACTGCCACATACACAAACCTACAATATCTCCAAGTTGTGCCTCATTACTGTGCCCTCTCATGGCTGCATGGATTTGCTGTGTTTGCTACACTGTACAGAAGTTCAGCTGCCATAGGACTGCTGTGCAGACATCAAGGAAACTGGATCTGCCAAAGGCTGTAAGCTGCTGGACTATGCTTCCACTGCTGCACCCTCTACTCACAGTCATTACTTCTGTCTCCAAAATTGTGCCTCCCTTGTATTTGCATGAGAGCTGAGGCATACTTGATCTGCTGGTATGGACCCACTGTACGGATCTGCCATCACTGTTGTGTCACGCTGAAGAACAACTTCTGAGCAATACAACAGATAAACTAACACTCCCTCTTTATGTGGAAGATGATCTCCAACATACGAAGACATTCTCTCAGTATCTTGAACCTCCCCTTTGTGAGGGGCTTGGTAAAACTGATGACCACTTGTGAACCTGAAGAAACATAACCGTGGATCACTGCTCCATTCTGTACTCTAAAATCTCTTCAGAATCTTCAAGGAAATCCCTTGTACAAGGAAAACTTCATCAACATGTTTCCAACCTCCTACGTTCTTCATGTAAAGTTTGCTAGTTAAAAATAAAATCTTCTTACACCACAACATGAACTGTTCAAGACTTTCGACAATGATAAACTCCGTTGTATACAGGGCCAAGATGAGTGGATCAGATCTATCAATTAAAGAATTAAAATCTGCACTAAACTCAGAAAATCCAAACTTGAGTAAAAAGTTATTCATCCTGGAATTCCAAACTTGTGTTGCATGCATCAATGCATACAAGGCCGCCTTCAATCTGAGCTGATGGGTTTGTTGTCTATGCACCTCAAAACATTCAGCAACTGAAGCAAAACGTCAACAAAATCAACTCCCTCTTTTTGAGAGAATCATTTGGCAATTGGAGCAAGAGTCTCATCAAGGTCAACTCCCTCTTTTTGAGAGAGTCCTCCAGCGAAAAACATGCCCTAGCAATCTTCAATACTCTTGTAAGTTGCATGAATGGAATCAATCAATGATTCCATGGTAGGTTTTGAACTTGTCTGTCAATTGGGCCTTCCCACAAAGGTTCTATTCTTGTAAATGACATGTTGAGTTCATAATAAGAATATTGGTGTAACAACTTCGAGCCCTTTTGTTGAATTGGCCTTGTGCCTTGAAGAATATAGGGTTTAGCCTGGGTAACATTTTTGAAAAAAAATGGTTTTCAAATCATCTCCATGAGGCTGGAAGGATAGTGCTCCATCATGGCATCCAGCGATATCTTCTATATTGGAGCAATGAGCAGTGTGTAAAGACCAACTTTTCAAACTCCTTCGGTCAAAATTCAACCAGGTTCAAGGCTATGTTTTCCATTGATCACTTGCTGGCCATTATAATCAGCAATACACTGTAGATATGGCATGCAAGGAACAAAAATAAGACTATTGTTAAACCAAGAACAGGCAAGGAATCGTCTAACTCAATAACATCACCTGAAGCCATCAAAAAGAGAGAACCCAATCTATTAAGTAGACAAGTTGGATCATTATCCAAATCCCCATTTATGCCACCCTCCTAATCTTGAAGTTTGTTGATCACCTTATTCCCCTTATTCTGATGCAAGGGAACCCTTCTCAGCCAATCCCATGATTTGTTGATCTTGAATGGTACCCTTATATTGTTGACTCCAATAGTTTCATGTGTTTCCCTTGTGCCTTTTTTTTGGGGGGGAGGGGGGGGGGTAGTGTGGTAGGCTTTGTCTTGGCTAACCAAGATATGCTTAACTGATATTCGTAAACTCTCCGTCATCAGGATACCTACAGTCAACCACCCTTTCCTCTCATTTTCCCTTTGTACCCCCACCTCACCCCCTTCCCTCCAGGTCCTCCCTATATGACCATATTTATTGATGAAGGGAACTAGGATGTTTACATTGCTCGCTGTTATGAGCTCCTTCCTGCACTCTCCAAGTGAGTCCCTTGAGTTTGCCTCCAAATACAACTATCTATCTTTCCTTGTTATTCAGGGTAAAACCATTAGCTCTTATTCGAACACCACCAACGCCCCCACTTGCTCCTTTAAGTCCAATACTTGTCCCATGAGAAATGGTATGACAAGGAGGGCAATTTTTTTCATAAACACCTTTGTTATACTCTCTTCTATCATCTCACTTCTTAGTACTTATGTGATTCCGAGGAGACATGAATGCACACCTCTCTTCGCTAGTCCTCTTGAGCTTCTTGGCATACTGTTCCCCCCTGCTACTCCAACTTACCTATTGATCTTGACCCCTAGTCAATGTTCACTCACACTGCTCTTCATGCCCATTGGCGCATCACATTGTTGATTTGTTCAACCATGTAGTTTGGAGGCTTCCCACTTGCTTGGTCTTGCCATATCATCCACTTTATTCATAAATTGGATCCTAGTGCGAATTCCAATAGCTATAGGATGATTATTTGAGGAGCTTGAGAGGAGGAACCTTTGCGGGAGGGCACTGGCAAGTTTCAGTCAAAGCTATTAGGCAATGGATCGTGTCCTCACTTTGCGGGCCATCATTGAGTAGGCGAGACACTGCTCTTCGATAGACTATTTTTGTTTTATGGACTTTTAGAAAGATTTTGACTCAAATTCGTAGGAATCCTTGTTCTAGAAGCTCAGAGACATTGGCATCTTAGATATTTTGATAGTCGCTATGATGTAGCTCTATGAGGCAGTCCTTGGTTTCCATAATACATCACACAAATGATTAGACTATGTCAAGAGTATGATCGCGGTGAAGCAGGGGTGCCCCCTCTCGCCCACTGTATTCAGGATCTGCATAGATGAGTTGGAGGCTTTCCTATAGCAGTACGTCCAACTTGACGATGGTTGTCTACTTTACAATGTCATCTCCATAGTCCCCGTTGTTGACATTATGGTTTTGTTAGCCTCCACACCTAAGGGTCTTCAGATACAATTAGATGCTCTTGTGATTTTTTATGACCTTTAGGAGTTGACGATCAATCTTGGGAAAACTAAGGTAGTGATCTTCAATTACTCTAAGCAATAACTTTTAGATTTTCATTTTTACTTTAGGGGGCGGAGGTTGAGATTACCATGCCATACGCTTAATTGGGAGTTTAGTTTTTAGGGGCTAGATTTAGGTCAAGGCAAGCTCTTCAACCTGGAGTGAATAAGGGGTATGGGTCTCTTTCCTTTACTGAGAAATATTGTTTCCAACACCATTTTTAGGACATATCATCCAAACTAGATCTTATGGACTCCATCATCAAACCCATAGTTTTGTACAGTTCAGAGCTTTGGGTCCCGAGTCTACTTGAGTCAGATTGGGCTCACATTGAGAGAGTTCAGACCCTTTATCTCCATTGTATCAACTGATGCAAGAGAATAGCCCCCCAACCCACCTCTTGCCCAATAAGAATGGGATGAATGACATCATCCAAGAGGATATTTAGGTCCCTTGGATTTCCCTCCATGCGAGTTTGAGACTAAGTTGCACGAAACGGGGAAATGGGGATGAAACGGGGAAATGAGGAAATGAGGGAAACACGAACCCCCAAAATTTTGGAAACAGGGAAACACGATATTTAAAAAATGAATGTGAAACATAAATCATAAATCATATATTTAACATCACATTTTACTCATAAGTGATTACATAATTGCACCGAGAGGAGCGAGGTGCTCTACAACCCAGTTTGGGGGAGATGTTGTAACGTAACGTAACGTTCCCAAAAATAAAAACTAATTAAAAAATTCACGTCGGCTCATAAAATAAAAAATTAAAAAAACCAAATGAAAAGTAATTAAAAATCCATGTCCGCTCATAAAATATATATATATATATTTTTACACATGAAGAAATTGGATCCCTCTCGGTGCTTGATAGATCCGGGTTTAAGATGGATCTATCGTGGTGGTAGTAATATCCAAAAACAACCTTTATAAATGAGGCTAATACATATATATCCAAAATCCGCCTTTATATATGAGGCTAATACATATATATGCAAAATCAACCTTTATATATGAGGCTACAGGTACAATACTACATCAACAGGTATCAAACTATGAACAATGAACAATGAACATGGAAATAAAACAAGAGCTGAAACTAGTAAATACTAAAGAGTAAAGACTGATAATCATCATCCTCATCTTCATAATCCTCCTGAAAAATAGAACAAGAAGCACACTCAATAGTGAAATGTAGCGTGGAAGGAAAAAGGCCAATTCCACTTTTAGGTTCCTCAATATTCAAGGTAGCAAGAGAGAGGACCAAGTCAAAGACTCAAAACTAAAGCCTTTAAAAAAACTTTGTTTTATAGTGTTGACGAGCATTTTTGTTTCCGGAAACGCGTTGTACGGATGCCATATGTATTGGAAAGATGTTTCGGTTTTTAGGAAATGTGTTTCCCACGAGGGAAATGCGTCCATATAGATTGAAACACGTTTTTGACTCGTACGGTACGCGTTTTCGAGTTTTCGCACCAAAACAACATGGAAAGAGAGGGGGGTGGTCATGTCTCCTGCAACTTAGGTTTGCAACCCAAAATGGTCTTTTATGCAGAGCACATCTTGGATCTCAAAGACAACCTTAGTGTGCCCCCCTTACACGCTTTGACATTGGATGCATGGGTTCAAGCTTCACCTAGGCCAGTTTAGGATGGGAGCTCATCAATGTTGGGTGGAAGCTAAGCATCATATACCAAGTGAGAATAGATTATGCTAGATTTTACATAGACATGAGATAAAGTCAGAGGAGCACTCTATATTTATCCTACAAACCTATAGCCTGACATTACAACCTGTTATCAACTATTTTGTACAAATAGTTGAAAGTTGAAACCTTATTGAGCCGCCAGTGTTGGAACACATCAGTGTTCACTTCCAGAGTATCTGGGTATTAGATTGCAGCAGTTAGCCAAATTTTGTTTTTAGTCGATATGACCATGGCCCCTTGGGGGTTTGTAATAAAGTGTGCTAGTAGGATATGAGTGTCTCGGTCCCCCATGACTTGATTAAGCAACTAAGGTATTCCAGGGAGTTTTTTCCCTTGTCAATTATACTTTGCCTAGCGCCGAGCTATAATCGATGAGGTTTTCTCCCGCTTCCTCCAAAGCTGGAATGCCCGATTTTGAAAATCTGAGCCATGGGGGGTTACTAGAGTCCAACTAATGTATATAAGCCTACTAGACACTATTAGAATAGGTTTTGGTCATGTCCTAAGTCCTCAGAAAAAATTTAGAAATTTTTTTACCGGGTCCGTCAAATTTTTGGTTTTAATTATTTCTTTTAATAAATTTCTCTATAGTTTAAATAGAGAAATTCCAATTTGTAATATGTCAGTCGTTCGGGGTCCGAATTCAGTGATTGATGGCTCGTTTCATAAGCCAAAAATCACACATGACCCATAGACCAGCTAAACCCAGCTTTTGGATGTCAATTCAGCCTCATAATTAATATTTTCTCTAAAAAGCCATTTACAGAGAAATTATTAATTAAAATACTAAAAATGATTATTTTGGAGATAACCCAAATCTCTCCAAAATAATCCAAATGGAATAAAGTAAGAGGCTAATTGACATGGCACTGGACATTAATGAAGATTCCAATCATCTCAGTCATCATTCAGTTGAGTATACAATCAACACAAGCTCATCTTCACTAAGGAATTCGCCCTCCTTCACTAAGCTCACGAATTGATGATGTGTAAGATGTTGATTGGGTGGTCGAGATGATTGATTGGCATTTATTACCAAGTTGGGCACCCTCCTAAAGTCATGGCCATGACAAAGCATTGGCTCTTAGTGATGGCAAGTTAGACTCCTACATCAACTCAAAGAATATCTCCTTCATCCTCATGTCAATCTTCATGGAGAGTTCGAATTGCCACATGGCAATGCATATGTGGTATGGTGGAAAGTCCAAGAGGTAGATGGGGGGTGCCTTGCCTAGGTGGAGGCCACCTCCCCATCCACATAAGCTCCAAACTCAAGTTTAAGGTTGAGTTAGGACTCCAAGCTCGATTTGGTTGGTGTTGACATGCTTTTGATTGGATTTTGACTAGTGTTATTGGCTCTCTCTTTGCCAATTCGAATTAGGGTTTTAGGCTAGCATTTTGTTATTTAAGAGAAGCCATTTGGGCTTTCTCTTCATGCTCTCTTTGTGCAAGCTTACTCTACTCAACTTTTGTAATACTTCATAGCTTTGGCTATCTTGAACTAAATTCGACTTTGGAGGTCTATTGATGTGCACATTGGTCCATGGGAATTTGTTGAAGCTTCATTGTTTCATCATTCTAGCTTAGAAGTCTTTTTTAAGTCCATGGAATGAATATTTGGGTTTCAACTTATTCATTTATGCTTGGTTGATTAAGTTTTAGAAGTAGCAAACAGTAATCGATCATACTTATGCTCTTCTTGTCTTTTTTAGTTAATCATACTAGACTTGATTAAATCGTTGTTGAAGTGGCTTGTTTTACAGATCTCCCAAGTACAAAATGGGATTTTGAGCTAGGTTGCTTCTTCCTCCCCTTCGTCACTATTTTTATTAACTTGTGTGCATTTCAGGGGTTCTTCAAAGATCAAATCGTGCTTCAAGTTTGAGTTTGAGAAGTGCATAAGAGATCCATCCATTTATTCAAAAAACTTCAATCATTGGTTACCTTGGTTCTAAAGGGCTTCTTTCTTCAAGCCCATCTTATTTGCTCTTTGATCTCCTTTTGCCCTTGTTTTGCTAAGCCCATTTCTTCCATAGCTTTCCCCTTTCTTGCCCTAGATTCATCCTAGTAATCCTAGATCTCCTCTTCAAGCTCGTTTTCTCTCCCATCCTTCTTCCATTTAACCATATCTTTGCATTAGCTGCCCTATCTTTTGGGTTGCCCATTGAGTTGACTGTCCACCCTATTGGCTGCCCTTTTAGTTGTCTGTCCACCACTTTTGAAGGCTGCCCATTTGTTGACTTCATTGGCTGCCCCTTTGTTTACTGTCCACTTCATTGGATTGTCCATTGCCCATACCTAGGACAGCCCTCTCCTCATTCCATTCATTACAAACTCCTAAAACACTACAAAAAACATAAAAAAGAAAACAAGCAAAGTTTTGGTTAGAAGTTAGTTTTCTCTCAAAGCAAATAGTTAGGCATTGTTGATCTCTTTTATTTTTCATTGCATTGTTTAGATCTCATCTTAGACTTTAGATCTAGTTTATTTTCTTGTTTGTTTGCATTATATTTCACTTACAAGTTAAACTTGCATCTTAGATTCAAATTTCTAGATTAGATCTTAAGTGTTGTTTGAATTATTTTGACTAATGTTAATGGGTGTGTGGTTTGATTTCTTTTTTTGTGTCATAGGTGTGAAGAAAAACGAATCCAAGAGAAGAAGCGAAGAAAATCCACAACCCAAAATCAAGCATCAAACCAAGAAGACATAAACCAAAACTTTCCTCCTTTGTAATAGCTCTTAAGAGCGTGTTTCAAGTATACTTTTCAAGTTATTTCCCTTAAAGACCTTTCAAGGATTTTTTCCAAAGGCATTTGTAAGAGTTTAATAAAAGTGAGTTAAGTGGAGGAGTCCTCCACTTTTTTGGGTTTCTTCCCCATTTGGGGAAGAGTGTTGTGTCTTGTTAGTTTAGATCTCTTTGTTTCATGATTTAGATTAGTCTTTTTTACTTTATTGTTCTCTCTTTCAAGTTTTGACTAGAGCAAGCTAACTTTGGGATTGTATCCCAAAGGCCACATAGTCTTGTGGTAGCTTCTCGTTCTCTCGTTAGCCTCCTTGCCTAAGTTTCAGCTAGCTAGAAAGTCTCAAGGAATAGCGGTTTTGAGTGATCGACCTTGTTCGGAGGTAGATCCCACCTTTAGAATAAATCTTGTTTGGTAGAACATTAGATCTTTTCAGTTATCTTCAAGCATATTGTTGTACTTGTTGTTATCATCTTTTACTTTCAGTCATTCACAAAGCTTCATATTTATTTCTTCAAGTCCTACATAACTGCTTCTGTTTTCATAAAATAAACAAAGCCTCTTGAACTTGGCCAAATCCAAGTCAAGAGCACTCTCTGTCGGAGAGCATCTTAAACTTGCATTTTCCCCCCTGCATTAGGCATATTAGAGTAGAAAAGTCTCTTGAACTTTGGTCTTAAGATTAAGTCAAGAGCGCTCTCTATCGGAGAGTTGAACTGTGCTCTTTAATAATAAAATACTTCAACTCACACTCCCTTTTAATTAATTTATCTTGGTCGTTATCTGACACCCGTATGCTCTGCCAACCTGAAAGGGTTGGGCTAGTACTCAGAAAGGTGTTGGATTTGCTAATCTTACAAGCGATAATCTAAGTAAAATTTTACCCCAATCCAAACCGGCGTTAAATACTTAGTTTGCTACCTGAAACAGGTGGTGCCGAGAATCCACTAGTTAGACTCGGGGGCGGTTCAAACATTGGACACCTATCCTCTTGAATCTGGGTGCTCTCAACTTATCATTTAAGAGGTTGCCAGTATCTTTCTCGTTTGGTTTAACTCTTTTGATATCCTTGTTTCTTAGCCTAATAAACAAGATCAAACCAAGATAATTTGCACAATGATCTCACAAACAGTACTTTTCAAAGACCCACACATTCAGCATCACATTTTTATTATTCTTTGACTCCATAAGGCACTGGTTATTTAAAGCTTGTATTTTGATCAGGACCATTTGTCCTTGTGGTTATTTTATCTTGTGAATGCTTCATCTAATTATCAAATCTTGAAACGTATTGTAATCTTGTTATCTCATTTAGCAACGTGGATTGCATTTTCATCTTGTGATTATCTCATTTATAAACTGGTCTCATCATAATAACTCCTAAACAACACTCATCCACATCACCCCATACAAAAAACACTTAAAACATTGAGCCATAGTTAAACTCTTTGTAGGGACTACCCCCCTTGGCTTCGTTAGGAGTTAGCCTAAACGGAGGAGCTGGGATTTAGGTGACAGTACCTAGCTCATTGCTTGCCCCCAAGGCCACACCTCTCCCCACTTCCAGTGAGGGAGACAGCTTTCGAAAGATTTCTGCTGCTGGTGTGCAATCTGGTGGACAACATAACCCATAGACCTATATGGCCTAGGCTATAGGATAAAACAAAAAAATTAAACCAAACTCTAAAATGAAAATTTCCCACTTGAAGTTTGAAGGCTAAGAGCTCGAGACCTCCTTCAGGCTTGGAGCTTAGTAGCCAGTGATGATATAGCCTCCTTCACACAATAGCCAATGATGATGATGAAGCCTCCTTCAATTGCCCTTCTAAGTGAATATGAACTCAACCTCCTCATAGTGACAACGCATAACAATCTTCTAAGTGTGAAATTACTCTTGAGGATGTATGGAATGGGAAAGAATGAGGGGGGGGTGGTGTCTTAATAAAGGCTTTAAACCTCCCAAACACTTCATTTCCCTCCTAGAAAACTCTCTTCAAACCTAGTTGGACAAGTCAAATTGCATGTGTGAGTGATCTCTTGGTCCAACTGACAGAAAATGGGATAAAAATAGTCCACAATAGGTTGGAGTGGTTGAGAGGTAGAGCCAGACTTTCAGAGAGATGGCTAGGTGTATGATGGAGGATGTGTGTTTCGTGTAGATTTTTCTGGGTTATACTGCTTGCTGGTTTATGTTATCTTTTCAGTGTTTTTCACCAACAACCGGTTTTGCATTGGCTGAAGGTTACTTATGAAAAATATTGTAACACTTAAACGCATAGTAAACTACCACTAACAGCAAAAAACAAATATTAACACATGCACACCATAAAAGAGAGAATCAGATTTTTTGGCAACTGTTCCCTGGAAAAACTCCCACGGGGAAAACCAATAAGAGAGAGAGAGAGATTTTATTTCTTCAGTAAGTCAAAGTACATAAATTTACACAGCATAAATTTTACTTATCTCCACCAGTAAATTTCACCCAACAGTTTATCTCAAAAACTGTGCCAAACTGCAATCTTGATTTCTGTGCATGGGTGCCTCGATTTCTGTGCTGAAAGTACAGTGACTGTACGGTACAGTCCTCCTCGATTTCTGTGCTGAAAGTACAGTGACTATGTGCAACAACCTTGAAAATTGTGCCACTCAAACCCCTCGATTTCTGTGCTGAGATTTTCGAGAAGAGTGCCCAAAATACACCTCGGGCTGCGTGCAAACAGTATTGAAATTTGTGCCCAGAATTTCTTGAAACTCGTGCCCAGGACTGACTGCTGTACCTTCAACCTTGGAATGTGTGCCTCGATTTCTGAGCCAAATAAATGCCTAGAGTTTTGTGCTGTACGGCCAGCATTAACACTGCTGTACTAAACCTCGAACTCTGTGCTTAGATGGCTGCCTCGGGATTAGTGCCTGCTGAAAACATTAAAGGGAAGACCGTACTGTGCATTAAATGCCCAACTCGTGCCTTGATTTCTATGCCAAATGTGAAATGGCCACCTCGAAGTGCGTGCAGTCTCCAAGCTCTTCTCTCTCGACTTCTCTCTTTCTCAAACTCTCAAGAATGAAATGAAATGCCTCCCTCATGCTTTTTGTGTAACCTTAAGTGGGTATCTAATTCGACAGTGGAGATAGATCCAATCCAAGGGACAAGATTCAATGAGAGTAAAAACATCACTTTATTTAAATCACTTAAATAAATATTTACTCACCCACTTAACTTTAGCAAAAAGTGACTTTGATATTATAAAGTCTCATTAATGACAATTAATGTGAGGGTCACCCCTTTTCCCCCTTCTAAGTGACATTAGGCTATTGTCACTTGGGGAACACTTCCCTAGGTACAAAACTAACATTTCGACAGGTTTTGGGTTAAGGCAGTGTTTACAATACGATATTTGTTGACTAGATCTCCAACGATGGCTTTGAAACAAAAGATCCTAGAGGAAGAATGGTTTGGGAGGAAGCCTATGCTTGGATTCCCAAAGAGAAGGTAACCAAGTTAGATCCAAAGAGAGCTCTAATGATCATAGGGTACAACAAAAGTCATAAAGCTTATAGGTTGGCTAATGTTGACATCAACTAGTTGAACTTCAATAGAGATGTCGTAGTTGATGAAGAAATCGGGCCTTTCCAAGCTTTTCTAGAGTTCAAAATTACCATAGAGTAGCTCGTTACGGGTAAGGATTTAGATGTCAAGATTCAGGTAGCTCCAATTGAAATGGGGGAAGATTTTGAGCATGATGGAGCACTTCATGGGGGAAAAGTTTCCAGACTCTGTTGCGAATGGCTCGAATGAACATTTGGATGACACATGTATATAGGGGTAGCCCAAGTCATGGTGACAACATTGATTTGGATGATGAGGATCCCAAGAAGAGGCCAAAGTGGTGGCACAAAACCATTGGGAGATGTTCTGGTGGGTGAAATGATCGAGGGATGATCTTTAAGAGGCAAGGGCAACAGAAACCTTAAATGGTCAACTTTGCTTTGATGGTTAGTGTTCATGGAGTTTATGAGCCATAGGTGTTTAATGAGGCAATGGGGAAAACTGAATGGGAGAAGGCCATGACGACCAAACATGAGAATCTAATGAAAAATCGGACTTGGGATCTCATAGATTGTTCACTAGAGAAGAAATCCACTGGCCATAAATGGGTGTACAAGGTCAAGTACAAGGTAGATGGCACACTAGGCAACTACATGACATAATTGGTCGCAAAAGGGTTCTCACAACAATAGGGCATTGACTACAACAAGACCTTTGCTCCTACAACATAGATGAGCACCATTCAATTGGTTCTAGCCATGGATACACAATTTAGTTGGAAGGTCCATCGGATGGATGTGAAGAGTGCCTTCCTTAATGGAGATTTGGAGGTAGAAGCATACATGTATCAACCACAGGGTTTTCAAATTCCAGGGAAGGAACATCTCGTGTGTAGACTGAAGAAACATTGATATGGTTTGAAGCATGTACCTATGACATGGGACATCAATGTTGATCGGTACTGGATGATGGGTTCCAATGAAGCGTAGGTAATGATATCATTCTATTGGTCATATTTGTATATGACATCATTATTACAAGTAGTGAGGCAAGTGCTATTGAATAGATCAAATCTAATACGAGTAATGCTTTTGACATGATTGATTTAGGCCTCTTACATCACTGGCTAGGTGTAGAAGTTTGGAAACGTGCATAAACAATTTTGTCTCACAAACAAAATATGCTAGGATTTTGCTCGCTAGGTTCAAAATGATAGATTGCAAAGTCTTGCAAAGGGTTGGAGTTGTTAGCCAAGATTGATTCTAAGCTAAGAAATCGGATTCGCTCAAAACCCTCAGCGTGTCGCGTTGGGATCGAATTGGACACGATTTGGTCTGAATTCATGTCTGATTCGAACTTTGAGCGAATCTGTTTTCAGGACACGAGAAAACAAATCGGACTCGAAATGTGAGGGTGTCCCGATTGTTGGACACGAACTGAGAAAACAGGACACGTAAATCGCGGAAAAAGGCATTCGGGTTTGCTTTAAAACAAAATTTTGGCTTTCTTTTTGTCATTTGCAAGGAAGCAATTGGTTGAGAGTGAGTGATTCGTGAATACTGAATCGTGATTTGTGAATGACAATGTGTAATCATTAATGTGTTTTTATTCTAATTTCTATTGAATATTTGTAAATGTTCTAGTTTTTAAAGATTTTTGGATCTATATGTCTATATTTTTAAATTTTAATATATTTAAAAAAAATAAAATATGTATATAAAACGTGTCCTACGTGTCCTGATTCCAGGGGTCACCGTGTCCGTGTCGGACTCTCGTATTTTCGTGTCTCGTGTCCCTGTGTCAGGGGACTTAGATTCTAAGGTAGTTACTGAGTTACTATAGGCAACTAGTTGGGGAACTTAATACACCTTACAACCACGAGACTTGATTTGAGTTATGTTGTCAGCTTCATGTCCAGATTCATGACAATGCCGAAAGTAAAACATTAGACTGTAGTGAGAGAGTGTTGAGGTATATGAAAGAGGCACTTTAGCATTCTAAAGCAGAAGCAAAGACCCTAAATTGTGCGGGTACAGAAATTCAAATTAGGTAGGCTCTAGATATGTTTTCAGCCTTGGCACAAGTGCAATCATATGGACTAGCGAGAAGTAGCATGTAGTAGCCTTTCCATTGACTAAAGCAAAATAACAAGGAGCAACAAAAGGAGTGTGTTAGCCAATTTGGCTTAGGAGGATCCTTTTAGACATGAAGATGTAGCAGACAGTGCCAACACTCATATTCTGTGACAATCAAGGTGTGTTCAAACTAGCCAAGAATCCAGTCTTGCACGAGGGTACCAAGATGTTGAAACACATTGTCACTTCATCAGACAACTTGTAAAGGATGGATCTAACGTGCTACAGTGTTGTTCAATAGAGGACCAGACTGTAGATATCTTTACCAAGTCTTTGAGTCTTGACAAATATGTAAAATTCAAGATAAGCTTGGTGTAGCTAGTGTAGTTTAGATTGACCATTAAGGGGGGAGGTCAAAGTAAATGTTAAATTATAATAATCAATTATAGATTAGACATGGGCATTAATAAAGTCATTTTGATGTTAGGTTATGTTATGTTTTCATGTCTTTTTTCACTTTAGTGTATATCTCAGTCTTTCCCACGTTCAAAAAGTGGATTGACTCAACTAGTATGTAAGCCTCTATAAGAGGGCTTTCACTTCTCATTTAATCAAATGCAATATGGAGAATCTCTTGAGTTATCTTGGTTTCCTTTGTGTTCAATTTCCATTTATCCTCTATAAGAGGGCTTTCACTTCTCATTTAATCAATGCAATATGGAGAATCTCTTGAATTATCTTGGTTTCCTTTGTGTTCAATTTCCATTTATCGTGATATATATGAGGTCGTGCATCTAGGCACCTTCTTTTTTCTTTGGTGACTGAAGGGAAATTATGAAGGTCCATTGCAGATCTCATCATATTACTCACATGCAGATCGTGTTAATTCGACCATCGTGAGGTTTTTTTATGGATAGCGCTTCTATCTTTAATAGCCATGCCCAACTCTCACAAAGATTTACTTGCACATGGAGTTGTCCACCCTATTCCTCCTCTAATGCAGTAAATAGACTTGCTTAGCAGCGAACAAGCTCATTTAGTAGCTATACAATCCAGTTTCAATTTGGATCACATGCTCCATTTTTGAACAATAGGAGCATTCTTTTCCAAATTTGATGACACCATTGTGTCTAGAATAGTGGAATTAGCTTAGTTGGGATTTTGTTTCGCTCAGTTTGAACTCCATTTGCTCCTGTTATCAAGTTTTTTTTTCGTTGGTTCATGATCATGTGAATCATACGAACTTGTACAACTACCTCCTCCACATTGTTGCTTGTCCCCTTTGTCCAGTAGTTTAGTCTCTTCTCTGTTTTGTCCATTGTGAAATTGCAAATTCAGTGAATTTAACTATCATTTAGCTCTACAAAACATCAAATGATCAAATTGCAGAGTAATTTGCGATTTTTTTGAATGAAGAGTAGAGAAAACTTTTTTTGTTTGGCAAAAATTCTTCTGTCGTCTCTATGATCGATATCTACAAGGTGGGAGACCCTCTTCTCTTCTACAACTAAAAGGATTTACTGGGTCTTTGACAAATTCCAAATCCATTCCCTGTGCATGGAGAAATTGCACATTAAAGCTTCTCCCTTGCGTTAAAAGGGATGATTGTGAAAAAATTTCAACCCTTCGTTTTAGACTTTTCTACATGCATGGGTTAAATCTTTAACTCTTTATGTAGAATTTTGTTTCCATATATGGGTAACAAACACTTGTAAAGAGCATATGAAAGATTGTAAAAGGTATTTATAGGTCGGGCTACTCTCATAGTTTACAAGACATTGCTTTATGTGGATTCCCCTTTCTTTTCGTGAACCCATGATTTTATGGCATTCCATGTGACCAAATTGACATAAAAGGGGCTGATTTGTTGGAGGCAACGTGAGTTATTCCCTACATCTTTCCAATTTTATTGTAATCTCAAGAAGTATTTGTGGTTGTATTTGTTAGATACTCCACATATGGGATCAGGTTTTCATTTCGTTGGAGGCTATGCAAAGAGCGATCTCTTGGCTTTCCAACGAGTGGTTGCATACCCCTCTTATATGCCTTTCCTGAGATCTTTTTCTTTAGGATGGAAGTCTCTTCTCTTCCACAAGCGTCCTTAAAAAGTCCTAGCAAAGTGTGTTTTGCCATTTTTGGCTTTTGAGCTTCGATTTTGATTTTGTCAGAGGCATGGTGTACATATGTCAACTCTGTTGACATTGAATGGTTCTTATTTTTTTTGCAATTTTTTTTTATCTGCTCATATTTGTATTGGGTACCTTATTAGCCTTTGCTGTTGGGACCCACTTTTGAGGAATTGTCTCCTACCTTCTTCTATGACATCTTTTGGTAAATCTTCTGTAACATTGTTAATGTAGTGGATTCATACCACTTGTGCAGCTTTTGTTGAGTTTATTTACCTTGTGCATTGCTGTTGGGCAATTTCATCTCCCACTTTTGGCATTGCCATTGACATTTTTGTGGAGACTTTCTTATGTTTTCCAAACCCAGTCATCGTTGCAAGGGGCTCTTTGGTTGGTCCTTATCCTTTGAGGAACTTTTTTGGGTTCAATAAACACTTTGATGTGTAACTAATGGACCCACCACATTTTATTTATTTCATTACTCTACAATAATTACGTGAATTGATTCCTCACTTGTACATGGGTACCTTATATGACCTTGTTGCCAGGACCCATATTGAGGGTTATTGTACTTGGTGGTAGTTTTATGGTCCAAGCACTGGATTTTGAGCCACTCATGCATATGTTATCAGAGTATCATCAAGTGTTTGGCTCCATGACCATGCATAACCTTACCTTATAGTGTCATAGAGCTTGTTGCTTGAGAGCGTTTCTTCCTTAGGTTGTCGACTTTGTCATCAACATCTTTAGATTTCTTCTCCTACTTTTGCCATCATATGCAACGTTCATAGCCGTCATCTACATTCACCCAATGCAGCATTGTGGGGGTGGAATCCAATGCTTCCTCTTTATGAATCACCCTTTTTCTAAATAGATGTTTCTTCAAGTAGTAGAGAGCACCTATTCCTATTGCCTTGGTGGTTGCAACTTGCAAGAGCCAGCTACCCATGCACTCGAGTGAGATGAGATGGATTGGCATCCAGTGGGACACCCATTTTGTGCAGTTTTCTCAATTGTACATGAGACCTTGATCAAGTTTTCGTGTCGAGATGTGCTATTGTTTAAACATTGACATGGTCTCCCTAAGTTTCACTTAAGGGGGGTGGTTGGTGTATTTACACTTTTATGTTAGGTTTACTTAGGTAAGTAGCATTTCTACTATGTATATTATGCACGTACATAATTTTAATTTTAAATAAACATGTGCACATCATTTGCATATCATGACTTATCTAGATAGATAAGTCGTGATGTTTGTAGCATGTTTTAAATTTTTAATACATTTAGGTGAGAGCCACACCTTAGGTGACGCCTCCACCTTCACATGTAACCACTTGCATTTGATGCAATGCTATCCCAAATGTATCTAGATAGATAAGTCGTGATGTTTGTAGCATGTTTTAAATTTTTAATACATTTAGGTGAGAGCCACACCTTAGGTGACGCCTCCACCTTCACATGTAACCACTTGCATTTGATGCAATGCTATCCCAAATGTTCTATAAATATGGGATGCATGTATGCATTATTTGAATGGAGTGAGGAGCATGTTATTAGGCATGTGCACATCAGTGCATATTTTGACTTATTTAAATAGATAACTCATGATGAAAATTTCCTGTTTTAATGCATTTAGGTAAGAGCACACCTTAAGTGGCATCTCTACCTTCACTTATATCTACCTGCATTTGATGCAAATCGCAAATGTCCTAGGATGAATGTATTCATTATTTGAATGGATTGAGGAGCATCACATTATATGAATTACATGGTTTTTATGTGATCCATAGATGTCTCGATTATTTTGTGATCCCAGGGTAAAATCCAAATTTCAACAGCTGGGAGAGCTGGGCTTCCTCACTTGTGTGCTTCCCCCAAGATCATGCAATGACAACCAGGCCTCTTTAGTGTCGGCACTATCCCAGAGGATATCATCCACCAATTCATCGACCCTTCAGACCCATAGATGACTCTGATGGGAAACCCGTCTTTCGGTCGCCTCACTCTGCATTTGTAGCCAGCTCCAGCATGCCTTGATATTCTCTTTTTTTTCAGCACTTCGATTTTTCAGTTTCTAGTATTTCTCTTGGACTTGCACTTTACCTTGTACTCTTTATTGAGTCTTTAGCTAAATGTTTCACACTCCCACTTTGTACTTACACTGGATGTACACTTTAAGCTATGTTATTGGATCCGTGGATGCTGGGGGCTGGATCCGCAGGGTCCATGGATCCGAGAGCCCCGGATCAGATCCGCTTAGATTCACCCAGGATCCATCTCATAACCATTTCCTGCACTAAAACATATCCATTCACTATAAGAAACTGGATCCCGAGGATTATCCACTGCAATATTGGGTTTTTTTCATATGAAAATAATAAGTTTTGCGTGCCACTGTGCTCACTTGTAGTTGTTGCTCAACTTTGAGTCATGGGTTCAGGGATCTGCCTTGAAATTCATGAGTCATAGCTCGACTTGAAGTCACAGGTTCTGCATTGAAAGTCGAATTTAGTCCTATCTCAAAAGTATTGTAGTCCACGGGTGTCAATGGAGCAGTCGTGTGTTGATTTAAGAGGCAGAACTGTATTTTATGTTTTGCCAAAGTACGTGCAAAAATAAATGAATCCAGCAACACTGATTTGCGTTGTTATAAGAGTGATGTACACATGGGTCCATATCAATGGAGGGGTGACCAGAGGAGGGTCGACCCCTAGTTATATTATCTTATCTAGTTACATTAACGATGCATGTCGAAGAGGGATGCGACATGGTTATATCTATATCTATATATATATATATATATATTTATTTTGGGGTTGAGGGCAAGAGCCAGTGGTGGGGTCTGATGGTTGTCCCGATGGAAGTCCAGTTTCAATTCCTGCGGGGGAGGTGTGGTGGGCGTAAGCTCCTTCAGAAAGCTGCACCTCAGAAAAAGCTCGTACGACTGCGGTGGTGGCTGTACTCCCGTTGATTATGTCCTGTCCAACATTTAGGCAGGCCCCGGCTCGTGGGTTTGGTATCCAGGTGGTTCAGTTGACAGTGCTCGCTGTGTGGTTTGGAGAGGCTCCCACGGTTACACAAAAAAAAGAAAAAAAAGAAAATATATAAATATATATATATATATATATATATATATAAATTTAGATCCTATAATCTATTAAACTTAACTTTAAATTATGTTGTGTGTTTGTATTATTAATGTAATAGTTCACCATTTATTCACCATTTATATTAATATGTTAAAGTATAAATTAAAATTAAAGTAGTAAAATTTTAATATATCAATTTTTTTATATAAATATCATATATTTAAAATGTATATGTAAATATAAGATAAGTTATATATTCAAATTTTTTATAAAATTTTAATTTTACAAATTTTAAAAACTCTGATTGGCTAAGTGATTGACCTCCTTAAAAGTAAGGAAACATGTTAACAACCAAAGATCTGGAGGTATCTAGCAAGAGTGAAAGTCGCTTGCATACCACTAGTGGGTTATTTCAGGTGGCCAGGTTTTATCTACACATAATGATGCAGTTACACATCGGGGTCTTGAGATTGTATCATTAGAGTTAAGCTGGTACCCCCCAATATTGTAAGTTTTTTCTCGCTTTGGGAAATCTTTCTTGCGCACTTGCGCACCTTTGGACTACGGTTGCATAAGAGAAAGCCTTGACTTCCGGCTCATCTCTCTCTCTCTCTCTCTCTCTCTCTCTCTCTTTATATATATATATATATATATTTTTTTTTTTTTGCACCTGTAGTTTCCCCGTTGTTTCCAGATCCTGGCTTTTAAAAAATATGACTGTTTCGTATCCTAATCTACATCTGGATCCTGGAACCCTAGACTTTTAGTCAGATTGACCTCCTTTTGTGGTCATTTTTTGGACATTTATAAAATGATCTAATCTCATCTGTGTGTCTGTTTACAACATATTGCAAATGCATATTTAGTATTTAGTATTTACACATTGAATACAGAGGAAAGCGAATGACTGTTCATCACATATCGCAGATGGCAGCAGCTGGTTTTTTCTGGTAGCATTGGTACATTGATGTTTGGTCTGAATATGGTAGGAAACGCAAAATGGGTTTTAACGATGGGTTTTTGTTAAAGACTTTTCAACCATTTTACAACTTCAAAGCTAGCATTGAGCATTAACCAAGCCATTGATATTGTTCAGATGAAATGTCTTAAGCCATTTTGATTTTAAATGTAGTCTGATTCCACTGGAAATGCCGGAGACAAATTCTGACCAGAATCAAGCATTTGCTGAATGTAATTGTGGATATATGAGCATTATTTTTCAGAGGGTATGCCTAAGAACTACCACCTTGTATCGAACTACCACTTTGTATCGATGTTGGATGTACTTTTTTAGTCCCTTTACCTACTTTTGTGGTCTTTTGTTGGACATTAATAATATTATCATATCTTATTACCTTATCACAGGAGAGGTGAACAAGGATGGGTGTATTTATACATTTTTACAAGAAAAAGCTGAGCCAAAATCCTTTTTAATTCTGTCGTATAGGACCCAAGTGCAGTGGTAAACTGTTATATTTAACAATTGCATAATAAATATATTTTAAGAAGTAACAATATACTTGCCACGTTGATAATACAGGTTCGCGTCCAGTGTGATCCGGCCGGCCGCTTGGTTATTTCTGGTGACCCAGAGCAACCTGACAATCCATGGGGAGTAACGCCTTTCAAGAAGGTACAGTTACTTTTAGACATGATCAGTTTTTACTGTTTTGAAGCTGTTTATTATCTCGAGAGTAAAAATTTACATCTAAATCAAAGTATTACTGTTCCAGGTAATTAGCTTGCCATCAAGGATTGATTCAAATCAGACGTCAGCAGTGGTCACTCTTCATGGTCAATTATTTGTTCGTGTCCCTTTTGAGCAGTCTGAGTTGTAGCATGAGTTGTATCATCTTAGATTCCTGTTTTTTTGGTGATAACATGTCAAGTTGAAAGGAAGAGCCTTATTGGAATGCTATATACAAGGAACTGAACTTATGGTACAAACTACAAAGAACAAATAGGGGCAATTTTAAGTAAGGAAAAATCAGACGGGAAGAAAAATTGCTTCTCTCGAATTTGAGGAATTATCCTTACGCCATTCGACGAGGGAGGTGGTGGCCACCACATTTTTAGTATTTACACCTTATTCATCAAGGAAGCTATTAGAAGCCAAATGGTGGCATTTTGAAAGAACATGAAACTGGTTGAAATAGAACTCTTGTTCTTGTCCCCCTTGCATTTGTATTATAATTTTAAGGCTTGTAATTCCTGTCGCATACCAAATAGCTTTCCTCTTTTGCCTATTCTTCTTTAATGTAATGTAGTGGCATGTGGCTTTCTAAAAGATGTGATGCAGCACATCATGAAACGGGGACCACACCAGGAAAAGAGGTTTAATGCAAATGAGTGATCTTCAGCTTTTAGAGAGCGATCTTGCCACGGTTTTTAATGTAGTTGTAATACTGGATACATGATGCTTCTCGACCTCAGCTAAAGAAGGGCCGACTTTTCGGTCAGGACCAACCCTTCATGCTGAGTAAGGCAGGGAGATGAATTTTCTTTGTGATTTGAGAACAGTGCACTTACCGACATTGGGATTCTGTCTCACTTAATTTTAACTATTGTCGAATGGTTGCAAGCAACTGTGTACTACACTATGGAGCACATCTACCTCTCTTCGGGGCCTTATATGGATTTTTATTTTAAATATTATTTTCTCTGTAGGTCCGAGAACTTTGAAATCGTCATATCCATATGCACTTACTCGAAAAACATTTAAAAATCGCATTAAAGTAAGTTTTGCAGTGTACAGTAAGTAAATTTGATGTGGTGCTATTTGCTTTGGAGTTTATGGCCTTAGCCTTGCTTTTAAGGGTATCCTTTCACATGACATGAAGTTATTATTATCAGTCACTTATGAAGTTATTAAATGCTGTAAATAAGTCAGTTATGAAGTTATTAAATGCCGCAAATAAGTTATTTGTTACTTGTTTCTTGTTATCCATACATCAACTAAGAGTTATCCATGCATCAGGTACCAGTTATCCATGCATCAGGTACCAGTTATCCATGCATCAACTACTAGTGATTTTTTATATTTTTTTTTCTTTTATAATTGTTTATTTCGAATTTTGGAACGACTGCCATAAAATAAATCTGGACAGTACACTTGTCTCATACTTGTGCAATCTAAAAAAAGTATAGATGCTACTCCACCCCAAATTCGAAGATATAAACACCTATCGATGTAATTAAGTTATTAAGTAGATGGCTATTATATTATTGGATAAATTGTTTATCCAGATATCTCACATACAAGCAGCAACAAACTAACAAACTATTTATGATTGTTTATACAGGTATCACACATACAAGCAGCAACAAACTATTTATGATTGTTTATACACGTATCACACATACAAGCAGCCCTAAACTATTTATAATTTTTTATACAGGTATCACATATACAAGCAGCAGCAATGATTTATGATCTACAGGAATGTGTGGTTATGCATGAGGATATATTTTACAACGCTAAAATGGAGTTTATAGACCACATTTATCATATTAGGCTCATTGTAATCTTTCACATCAGCGGCTCAAAAAAAGACGCTAGACTGAATGAATTTAGTGGAAATGTTTTCAGAATAGTAAGGTTCATCACATGGTTCGATTAAACTGAAAACAGTGAATTTTAAAATATAAGAAACAGAAAGTAAAAAATCCCTTAGACATGTTTTTTCAAATGGATATCATGAAGCTATGCAGGGAGACAGGATGGAAATCAAACTAAACGGATGCTTCAAAAACTTGATTATTGAAGGATCTGAAGTTGCACAAGTTGGAAGAAATATGAGGGAATACAAGGAGACGTGTTTAGCAAATGGAGAATATTACATATACAAGGAGACATGTTTAGCAAATGGAGAATATTACTCCTTAATGTGAATGGTTGTGTCGGAGGTAACGATAAACTTGTTTCGGAAAAATTTTGGGATCTCGAATTCATAAAATACCATTTGCTACTGTAGCTTTTCTGTTTCATGTATGCCAGTTATTTCAATTGTAGGCAATTCTGTACATGGTGTATGAATCAACTCGTATAATTACAATAGTAATTGTATATTTATGTGTGTTCAGACAACTCGTATAGTTATAATAGTAATAGTATATTTATGTGAGTTCAGATGTGTCTTGGATTATTCAAACAGCATACGATATACGATTATTTGGTTAACACCTGCGAAAGGTTCGTTCAGGAATTCTATTATAACTTTACTAATATTCTGATTTCATATGGCTTTGGTCATGGCCTGGTTTTAATTTATCATTAAAAAACAGTTACGGCCTTGTCTGAACAGCCTTCATTGCAATCGACGATTTGAGAAAGGAATTTGGATTCGACATGACCAACATACATAAATTCTCAAAAAACTAATGTTCCTGGTATCCAAAACTTGTAGGTGTAGAGTTTAATAGAATGTCCTGATAAAAATTAACATTTGACAAACATTCATATGGTAGAGAAAATTAAAATCTTCCTGGTAAAGATAAACATTTGAAAAACATTCAGATAGGAGATAATAAAATCCATAGATGTGGCTTGTTATCGATTCCACTAGTGTAGTAGAGTCGAGCTCACATTGAGAGTTCATAGAATTTTTTTGTGGGTAGAATGTTTCAGAAGCAAATTCAGGGGCGGGAGGTTGATGAAACTAGTCACCTTGTCCATTAGACCTTTGGATGGTTGAAATTGATGGATCCAACTCTAAAGACTTCATCAGTAGAATAAAAACCATGAACCTAGACTCCTACTCCAGTTTTAGATCGTCCTTTTCTGATCAACATTGAATTTTCTAAGCCTTATTTGCTTCTCATGTTAAGCATTCGAATTGTGCTTTTCATTTCTCAATGGCCATTGCCTCCCTGCTCATGTCACTTTGACTTTAGTGAACTCCTCAACGGACCTCATTCACCTCCTTTACAAACATGTAACAACAATAATGTGCCATTCTGAATGTAGAAAGGGCAACATTTACCCATGTTCCCAATCCAGCAAAGATAGTGCATGAAGAGAATGTTAACATTGTTGAAAATATAACTCTGGAGGTCCTCCCTCATATTTTTGGTGTGGGTGTGATGAGGGGGACCTAAAGGTCTTTGTTCTTTAAACATTTATGTAAAAAGTGTTTTTTATATAAATAATATTTTTGGTGTGGGTGTGATGAGGGGGACCTAAAGGTCTTTGTTCTTTAAACATTTATGTAAAAAGTGTTTTTTATATAAATAAAGTGTAATATTTTGTATTTTATGAGTTTGAGCTTCACTCAAGTTAAATATTTAATAATTAATGATTTAATTATTAAAGTGGGTGCACGTACTTTTAGATCCTAGATTTTGTAATCTAATCTCAACCCTAGATTGGGTAGTTAGAAGTTAGCTACAATAAATAAAGTATAAAAGAAGAGAATGGGCATTGAAGATGCACTCACCATCAGAGAGAGGAAGAGGGAGATTGAAGACCAAGAAGAGTTCCCAAGCAAAGAAGGGCACAATTTCCAAGAGAGAGGAGCAACAGGCATACCAAGGAGCAACACACATCCCTAGGCATCCTGTAGCAGATTGTACAGTGCATTAATGACATCCACATGTGTGGGCTTCAATCCCTAGAAGACTGGCTTGAATCCCAAGAAAGTTGGTTGAGTAATAAATGCAGATCGTACAACAATAAATGGCGGCAGGTGTGGGCCCAAAAATCGAGGTAGAACTGTAGCAGACCGTACAACAATCGTACAGTAGGTACAACAGACCGTACAACAGAGTTTGGCACAAATTTTGAGGTTGGTTGAAATTTTTGGGTTAGTTTTCTGTTTGTGAAATTTTGCCAGTGAGGGTTGAAAAAGAATTTCAGTGTATTGAATTTTTTATACTCTTCTTATTGAAAAATTTCTCTTAGGGTTTTCCCCAAATTGGGGTTTTGCTCGGTCTAGGTTGACCAAAACATATGTGTTCCTCGTGCTTGCAATTATTTCAGTATTTGATGGGATCTTGAAGTGGTGGTTTTAGTTTCAAAGCATTCAGAATTAAAACCCTAGATGTTCAAGTGTTTGACATAATGCATAAATGAGAAATTTTGTATTTGTCATTTTTCTTTATGGTATCATAGCCATACTGAAGTAGGAAGCAAGCTAGTGTTCTTTTGAAGTACAAAAGAAAATGTTGTGGTTGTCTTTCAATTGTTTTTGGTTGTAGGTGATTTTCCATGATGAGTATCAGGTATGAGGATAGGTTGGATGGAGTATCCAACTATATCCCATGGAAAGTGAGAATAACTGCAGTGTTAAAAGAATTGAGAGTTTGGAGGTTTGCAAACAGTACCATGACCAAACCAACAGATAAGGATGAGTTTGAAGAGCATGAAGCTTTTGAAGCTAGCGCTTAGAGAGTCATCCTGGATGGGGTTAAAGACCATCTCATTCCACATTTAGCAGAAAAGAAAACAACGAAGGAGATGTGGGATACTTTGACTCAATTGTTTGAAGCTAAAAATGAGAACCGCAAGATGGCGCTCAGAGACTAGCTTCACAGTATAAAAATGAATAAAGATGATGGTGTAGCCTCCTACTTGAATCGTGTTACACGGGTGAAGGACGAGTTGGCAGCAGTAGGAGAGACTATCCCTGATTCTGAGTTGGTGAGGATAGCCCTGAAGGGCTTCACCAAGAAGTGGGAGGTCTTTTTAAAGAGCATTGTGGGCAGAGAGAAGCTTCCCAGTTTGTCTAGATTATGGGATGACTTTACCTAGGAGGAGATCCAGGAGGGGTCTCAGGTTGGTTAGGATAGTAAAGATGCTAAGTAGGATGTGGCACTTGCAACCAAGTCGAAGAATAAGAAGAAGAAAGATTTGAGTCAGATTAGGTGTTTTCAGTGTGGTCAGTTGGGACACTTTGCCTCTAAATGTCCTATGAAGAAGAAGAGGAAATCAGAGAAAGATGCTGCAGCAATTGCAGTATATGAGTTTGCAGATCAGTGTGCTCATGAGTTTCCTTTGGTTTCTATTGACTCTAGTGTGGGGAGCTTAGTTTTTTAGCATGTTTGGGTTGTTGACAGTGGGTCAATTAGAGATATGACTGGATTATATGATGCATTCCAGATCAGCACAGAGTTGGGACCATGACACTATATTTAGACAGATATTGACAATCCACAGGTAGCTATCCGAGGGGTTGGAATAGTTAGGTTTCAACTAGACCTTGGAGAGGTCCTAGAGATACATGGTGTTTTCTTTGTTCCTGGGATGAGAGTTAGTAAACTCTCGACTTCATCTTTTGAGGATGATGGTTATGGGTTGTTGGTCAGGGGTGGTCATGTTTTCATTTATCGGACAAATGATCCAGTTAGGACCACAATCTTGCTTAGTGATTGCAGGGACAGGTTATACATATTGAGAGGACATGTTGTATGTCGAGGGACAGGTGGATGGATGTCAGAGTCAGAGGATGGGGCAGGAGATGCACTTGATCAACATGTTAGCTACATTTCTTCTGATGAGGAGAGTGGATCTCTCCAGAGCACTTGCAGAAGGCTCATCCAGTTCAGTGATGATGGTGATGAGCAGGTTGATGAGGTTCAGGTAGAATCTCAAGAGTCAGAGTTTCATTTTAGAGGTGGGCACTTGTCTCCGAGAGGCATTCCAGAACAGGAAGGAGCTGTGTCAGGGATTAGAGGTGGAGATTCTGATGGTGCCAGAAGGACCTCCCTGTTTATGAGAGAATGTTGAAAAGATAACTCTGGAGGTCCTCCCTCATATTTTTGGTGATGGTGATGAGGGGGACCTGAAGGTCTTTGTTCCTTGAACATTATGTAAAAAATGACTTTTATATAAATAACGTGTGATATTTTATACTTTATGAGTTTGGGCCTCAATCAAGTGAAATATTTAATAATTAATGATTTAATTATTTGAAGTGAGTGCATGTGTTTTTAGACCCTAGATTTTGTAATTTAATCTCAACCCTAGATTGGCATTAGAGGAAATTTGGGGTCTAAAATGGGCCTTATAAAAAAATGTGTCGTGGATGAGTTGGATTTCTCAAACAAATAGAATTTCAATAACTTTGGTCAACCATTATGGTTGAGTTGGACATATAGAAGTCAAAGATGATTATGTGTCATAATTTTATTTGACAATAGCTAACTTCATATAAACTTCACATTGGTTAAGATTTTGAAAATTTCATCTCGAAATATGATAAATATACTTAAAATAATAAATATAGAGTATTATATATATATAATTTTAACAGAAACTGGAGAAGAGATAATATTTATAAAAGGGTTGCGCACAACCATTCAATACAAAATGGATAGCTTCATCCCGAGCTCTGTAATTTTATGAAGAGATGAAAACAATTTTTTTTTCATTTCAGTTCTATCAGATTTTCTTTTATACTTCCTAGAGAATTCAAGAGCATAGGAAGGGTAAACCCTTACAAATTGTCTGTTAAGCAGTACACAAAAAAACATAAAACTGAAAGAGACAGAGAATCATTCCTGAACTCTTGCAGACTTTGCACTTGCTGTTGAACTGAAGCTTCATCCATTGGTAGCACGTCTTCATCTGGGGACTCCTGGCAATGACTACATTAGGTCATTTTTTCCATTTTCAACACTTTATCCTTGATGGCATTCATGGGTCCCATAATCTAAAACAAGTTTCTCTCCAGGTCGTCAATTCGAGAGTCTTGACAAGTGAGCTATTGGGAGATGTATTTCATATCCTCCATGGTTTCAAATCCTAAGATTCAGTTTAAAGTCTTCAACACTGGCCTTCAAATAAGACATGGCCTCCCTAATTCCTGCCATTGCTCTGGAATGTTGGGTACTTCCTGAGGGCTCGTCGAAATGCAGAAAAAGGGCAGTGGTCGGGCTCTGCTCACACATGTTATCTTCCTCACAGTTCAAGGGAATAAGGGACAGATCTCCCAAATGATTTTCAAGTTGCTGTGTCTGGAGTACTACTTGCCCTTTCGCCTTTGCTTTATCGAAATTCATAATGCGGGACATCTTGTTCAAGTGTGAGTTGAGAGAGGTAGAGTCTTGGACAAGACTCCCCCATAAATGCTTCAGCCAGGCTGCCCTCAAGAGGGCAGGTGCAATTAGGACAACAAACATGCGTCAACGACATCATATTGGAGGTCTTCCCACTATGACATGAATTTGAATGGGTTGAACACTTGTTGGTGGGACTTTGAGTCCTAGGGGATCGGAATGAGCCTTTGTAAACCATCCTCATTGATTTCCTTTCCAAGACCAAGTTTTACACATTTCTTTGCAAGGTGGTCCGTTGTTCCATTATTTTCTCTTGGAATGTGAAGATAATTGACCTCGCAAGGGATGTTTAGTAAGCCAATTCTTTGATGAATCCTTCTAAACCACGGTGATCCTTTCGCGTAACCGTTCCTCATTTTTTGGATGACTTGTATTGAATCTCCAAAAACCAAAAGCTTGCCGATGTTTAACTTGGAGACTATTTCCAGGCCATGAAGTAAAGCAATCCATTCAGCTACATTGTTGGATTTCTCCCCCAGTCCCCAGGCATAAGAGTTGACTATTTTTCCTCCAAGGTCATAGATGACCCCCCCGCACCTGTCTCCCCTGGGTTTCCTTTTGCTGCCCATCAAAGAACAAGGAGTATCATTTCTGTGACGTCCACCACTATTGAAATTCTTCTTTTCTCCTTCTTATCTCCCATTCAAAGTTGATCCCAGTTTTGGAGAGCTGGGTTGTTTTCTTTTTTACAAAGTTTTGGCACCACAGGTCTTCCTTCAAGGAGAGGTCTTCCGAGTTCGGGAGAGATATTCCTTTAGCTGTGATGCTTTTGGCAATTAAATTTATGACTCTATAAGCAACTCTGTTGTGATTTGCCTTTTTTCCTTCGAATATACTTCTATTTCTTGCTATCCATATTTGCCAAGAGATATTCATTGGAACCATTGTCCATATCCTGTTAAGAGTAAGTTTTTTGTAAGTGTTGCTCGAGTACCATATTTTCCAATTTTTTATCACTTCGTCTACTTGCCCCGGAGGATAAAAATTGTCGCACAAAGGGCCAATGACCTTCTCCTAGACTTGCTTGGCGAAAGCGCAAGAGTCCAGAAAGAGGCGCTGGGCATTTTCTGTGGATACTTTACATAGCACACAGCTAGAGGGGCCTTCTATCCCTATTTTTAGCAAGTTATCAGCAATGAAAAGTTTGTTGTGGGCTAGGATCCAAAAGAAATAATTTATCTTGGGGATGCAATCGGAAATCCATACCTTAGGCCAAAATTTGGACGCAGGATTCCTTTTAAGGTTTGCCAAAGTGTTGTACCCTTCCTTGACAGCGTAGTGTCCAACGCGCCCCTATCCACAACTATCCTTGATTCTCAAATGAACTGGAGCTTTCCCATGGAGCTGCGTTTGAAGATAAGTTTATATCCTTGAAGCAGATTTTCTGGAGGGTCCAAAGGAAGCCATCCCTTCCAAGCTCTTGAACTCTTCCAGATAGAAATGCCCTTCAAGGTAGTGAAACCTGAGTTTTGTATCCATTCCCGGATTGTAGGTAAATCTGGATAGGAACCAAGAGGGAGGGAGCCAAGAATTGTATTTGTCCAAATTTTAATTTTCTTCCCATTCCCGGGAATCCAGTAAAGATTGTCTCTAATTAGACCAGCAGAGGCTTTGCATAAATTCCATATGTTGGTGCCTTTTCCACTTAACGGAGAGTCTATACTTCGCAATCTGGTTTTTTTGAAGTACTTTCTCCTTTTCACTTCTTTCCACCATTCCTTCTTACCTGATATCATTCCCCATATTAGTTTGGCTCCCATTGTTTTGTTCATTTGACTGGGTTCTCTAATTCCAAGTCCTCCTTCTCTCTTGGATTCCCTTACTATGTTCCAATTTACCAAATGGAATTTTTTCCCTTGTGTTCTTCCTCCTTGCTAGAGGAATTTTCTAATTTCAATGTTGATGTTGTTCATCACATTTTTTGGGGTCATAAGCATTGCACTAATAAAAACCATATAGGAAGAAAGGATGGAGTTTATCAGAGTGACTTTACCTGCCAAATTTAGCCACCTCATTCCCCAAGATCGAATCTTGTTTTTTATTTTTTGAGTGACACGCTTCCAGGATGCACTATTCGCGTTGTTCCTGCTGATGGGTACTCCAAGATATTTAAAGGAAATCCAATCTACATTTTCCCTAACCCCCAGAGCCCCTGCTAGCTCCTTGAGAAGACTTGGATTGCAATTCCAACCATAGAGATTACTCCTGCTTTCGTTGGTTTTCCCTCCAGTGGCCCGGAGATAGAGGTCTAGTATTCTTTTGAACTTCCTAGCTATTTGAACGGAGGCGTAACCCAACATAATAGTGTCGTCTGCAAATTGTGCATGGTTTATTGGTTGGACTCCTCTAGCAATGGTGATACCTGGGATGCTTCCTTCAGTCATTAACCTGCTGAGTCTTCTGCTTAGAGTGTCTGCCGCAAGGATGTAGAGGAATGGGGACATAGGGCAGCCTGGTCGAAGTCCCTTGGTAATTCTAAAAAAAGAGGTGGGCCTTCCATTTACAAGAGGGGCTATCCAAGGAGATCCTATGCAAGATTTGATCCATCTTATGAAGTTTGCAGAGAACCCAAACTTTTCAAGAACCATGTATAAGAAGTCATGTCTAACCCGATCGAATGCGTTGGCAAGATCAAGTTTGATCACCATGCTTGCCTCTTTCTTTTTTTGACTGGAATGTATACCTTCTTGAATTAGCAGAATGTTGTCAAATATTTGCCTCCCTGAGACAAAGCCCATTGATTAGTAGAGATAGCCTTGCGGAGATACTTCTTGAGCCTACCAGAAATGAATTTTGTCAGAATTTTGTAGGAAGAATTGCAAAGGGATATGGGGTGATATCTATTAATGGAGGAGGGATTTTTTTTAGGAACAAGGGATATAAATGAGGAGTTTGTGGCTACTCCTATGCGATCCCTGCATCTCGTATAGTTCAACATTCTGATGAGGTCTTTTTTAATAAAGGACCAACATTTCTAGTAAAAGTGGATAGTGAAGCCATTAGGTCCTGGGGCTTTGTCCGGGTGAAGGGATCATACTGCTTTTCTTGCTTCTTCTTCTGATATTGGATCACAAAGGATATCATTTTCTTCCTCCGATATGATGGAGGGCACATCCTCACACATCTGTTCCATTTCTTCAATAATCACTTCTTCTTCTTCATTATAGAGTTTTTCAAAGAAGTTCTTGACCTCATTTTTAATCCATTGTTGCTCAATAATTTTTTCCCCATTGTCTTTGTCTAGCTCTATGATGGTGTTTGTCCTCTGCCTTTCTTTGCACTGATTATGAAAAAAGGTTGCATTTCTATGTCCTCCCTTTAGCCATAAGCTTCTCGATCGCATACGCCATTCCTCTTCCTCTTTTCTGGCTAGGTCTTGAATTTCCCTATCCAGTTCTTTTTCTCTTACCAAGATTTCTTCAGTGACTGTATTTTCTTCCATATTATCTTGTCGCTGTTCCAAAGCTGCTTGGGATTCTTTCTTTTCCATCCCAGGTTCTTACGGTAGTTGTCCGCTACCCAATTTTTCAGGGCCTGTTTAACAATTTTTAACTGTCTCCCAAATATAGCTCGGAGAGCCAATCACATGTTGTTTCCATGACACTTTAATAACCTACATACGACCTTCAATTTTCAACAAGATCGGATTGAACCTAAATGACATCGTGCCCAAATTTTCCAAAGTAATGAAGAAAAGAGCTATGGGCCTATGATTAGAGATAGCAACCAACAATTTTTTTAGATCAAGGATGCCAGGTTTGTTGAGAAAGGAAGAAATTACCAGGAACTTGTCGAGCCTGGAAAATATGTGTCCCGGTCTAGATCTCTTGTTGTTCCAAGTGTACTTCCCTTTTTTTGGTTTGATGTCTGTTAAGTTCCAAGAGTTTTGAAGGTATTCCAACCTTTCTACGAAGGGATCTCTGACTTTGCATCCTCCTTTCCTCTCCTCTGCCAAGATAGTTGCATTAAAGTCCCCTGCTATAATGCATTGGTTAGACAATTTCCCCTCTCATTGTAATCCTAGGGAGTTCCAATATTCCTCTTTTTGTCCTGCAATAGTTGGACCATACATATTCCCTATCCATATTATCTCCTTATTCGTTAAATCCTCTAACTACCAAGATCTATTAGTGATGAAAGACCTGAGCTTGAAATGAGCTTTATCCCACTAGGAGATAAGACCACCTGAAGCTCCTTCTGCACTGACTGCTTTACCTTCTCCATTTACCCAAATATTTTCCAAAGCGTGAAGACACTCTTCAACTTGCATTTTGGTCTCTTGTATCAAGAAGATTGTGGCATTTTCATTTCTCTTAATCCTTTTCACTACTTCCATCTTTTGTTTGCCTCCTAATCCTCTACAATTCCAGGAGACCATTTTCATTATTTTCTGATTTGGGGAGGTGCTTTGTCCTTCTTTTCCTCTATGGTTCCTTGGGTTTTATTTCCTGTTGCTATCTTGATGTGTTGGTCTAAACTGGTTTGCTAACTCGTCGCTTTTTCTCTTGCTGTTTCCTGCTCTCTTAGGAATCTATTGGGCTTCCGTCCTTTTTTAGCCTGAGGCTCCTCTTCTTTTCTGCTTTCCGATGTATCTTCCATATTTTCCCTAGATTTAGATCTAGTCACCAAACCCCCAAAGCTTAGCGAGATGTCAGTCCTAATATCCTCACGATGCTGCATAGAATTGATAAAGACATTATTTTCTTCCTTATCTAAATTAATCACCTCAGGAGTCTTTCCCTTGATCTTTTGGGCTTCTTTTGATTTTTCATTTCCCTTGGAACTGTCACTATTTTTTTTCCCTGTTTGCTCTTGTTCTTCTTCATGATCCTCATTGATGAGAGCCTGGTATCTATTTGTATTGATCTTCCTTTTATTTGGAGATTGCGGTGGATTAGGGTTTGTTTTGTTGCCTTTCTTTCTCGAAACTTCGTTCCATTCTTCTCATTGTCCTTCTTCTGATTCCTGCTTTTTCTTCTTAGGGCACAATCTTGTAAAGTGGCCATATTCGTGGCATACTTTGCACTTGAAGGGGATTTCCTCATAATCTACTATTTGTAGGTGAGTCTAACCATCCATTGAGAGATTAATGGCTTATGGTAGACCCTTTTCCAGATGTACTTCAACACATATTCTTGCGCATGAAAACATAGGTGGCTTGGGCTCTGATTTGTCTATATATTTCCCAAGTGAGTTTCCTATTGCTCTCAGATCTTCGTCGTTCCATCAGTGAAGAGGGAGATGAGGTAGCTTAACCTAGACATGGATAACAGTGGGGATGTCTTTCTCAAGATCAATTGACAGGTCCCACTTATTGATATGTATCCCTCTAGGCCCCATAATGTATGGCTCATTTCTAAAGATCAACTCTCTATCTTCCTTTTTCTCAAACAAAAAAACAAAGAACCCTTTCCCGTAGAAGATTTGTTGAACTTCTCCTTGAATTAACGACCTCCAATTTTTGTTTAACCAAATCTTTGTGGTTCTGGGAGAAGGCCAAAGGCCCGTGAAATGGCCTGTTAATCCTTTTTCAGTTAATGCAACAACTTTTCATTTGGTGGCGGCAGAGGATAGTTTCACTTCTAGCACATCAGCTTTCTTAACGAATTTGGAGTCATTCACCATAGCGGGTTTGCAAGTAATGGGTTGGTTCACCACACGTTTGCGAAATCGGTCTTCCAATAGCAGACGTCGAGACGTGAGATATGGATCCGGTGGAAGGGGAGTATCCATCCAGCCTAGCCCTGGATGGTCGCCAACCCTTAAATATAGAGTATTTTATATTATCACTACTTTTAAGTTCTTTAAAATATAAATCTCACATTAATTAAGATGATAGTGAAGTAATTTTGAAATAATAAATATAGAGTATTTTATATTATCACTACTTCTAAGTTCTTTAAAGTATAAATATCACATTAATTAAGATAATAGTGGATTAATTTTGAAATAATAAAACAATTATATAATTAATCTCTTATAAATAAAAATAAATAAATTAAAAAAATATCATAAAAAATAGGAGAGATAAAATAAGTTTTTTTCTATTTTTACGATAACTTTTTCCCCTGATCTCAAAATTTGATTTTTTTGGTACCACTGGAAATGAATCGACGAGAGCTACAACTTTTGTGTTTTGAGTTTTTCTAGATTCTGCACCGATTTTTCGAGGCAAACATTTTAGTACTCTGGTACTAAAATGTCCACCCCGAACAATCATTGCAGAATATGGAAAACCTCAAAACAAGAAAGTTGTATCTCTCGTCGAGACCTTTCTAATGGTACCAAAAACGTCAAATTCTAAATTGGGAGGAGAAAGTTGTCACAAAAATAGTGAAAGCTTATTTTATCTCTCTCCTATTTTTTTTTATTTATGATACTTTTTAAAATTTACTTATTTTTCTTTATAATAGATTAATTATATAAATGTTTTTATTATTTCAAAATTACTCAACTATCATCTTAATTAATGTGATATTTGTATTTTAAAGGATTTGAAAGTAGTGATAATATAAAAAAATAGTGATTGTTTATTTTTAGTATTAATGTGATTATTTTTTTCATTGTAATTTTAGTTTTTTCTTTAAGTTATAGATTTTATTAAATATATAAAAAGAATTAGTCATACATTTATTACAAAATTTAATAATTATAATATAAATTTAATAAATTTACCACTATATCATTTATTGTGTATAAACATGAATCCAAATCTTTCATTATTATTTTCAACCATCATCTCTTAACTCTACACTAACTCAACATACTTGTCAACTACCATTAATGAGATATTATAGGTTGACCTTCACTAGATAACACCTTTAACTTAGTGTGACATGACATATTTATAGTGTGATGTTTTTTCTTTTTCTTAGGAGGCTCATTTTAGACCCCAAATTTCTTCTATTAGAGAAAATTTGAGGTCTAAAATGGGCCTTATAAAAAACCGTGCCATGGATGAGTTGGATTTCTCAAACCAATAGAATTTCAATAACTTTGGTTAACCATTATGGTTAAGTTGGACATAAGAAGTTAAAGATGTTTATGTGTCATAATTTTATTTGACAATAACAAACTTCATAGAACTCTCACCTTAGTTAAAATTTTGAAAAGTTCATCTCAAAATATGATAAATATACTTGAAATAACAAATATAGAGTATTTTTTATTATTACTACTAATTTTGTTAAAATATAAATCTCACATTAATTAAGATGATAGTGGAGTAATTTTGAAATAATAAATACAGAGTAATTTATATTATCACTACTTTTAAATTCTTTAAAATATAAAGCTCACATTAATTAAGATGATAGTGGATTAATTTTGAAATAATAAAAATATTTATATAATTAATCCCTTAAAAATAAAAATAAAAAATATTTATTTTTATTATTTCAAAATAGGAGAGAGATAAAATAATATTTCTCTATTTTAGTGATAACTTTCTCATTTGAACTCAGAATATGATGCGTTTGGTACCATTGGAAAGGTGCCTTGACGATATCTTTCCAATGGTATAAAAATTGTCAAATTATGAGTTCAGAGGAGTAAGTTATGGCAAAAATAGCGAAAGCTTATTTGATCTCTCCTAATTTTTTTTATTTATGATACTTTTTTAATTTTATTTTTATTTATAAGAGATTAATTTTATAAATGCTTTTATTATTTAAAAATTACTCCACTAGCATCTTAATTAACGTTAGATTTGTATTGTAAAATACTTCGAAGTAGTGATAATATAAAATAAAATAAAAATAGTGATTGTTTATTTTTAGTATTATTGTAATTATATTTTTTCATTATAATTTTAGTTTTTTTAAGTTTTAGATTTTATTAAATATATAAAAAGAAGTAGCCGTGCATTTACTAAAAAATTAAATAAATTATAATATAAATTAAAAAAATTTACCACTATAACATTTATTGTGTATGCACAAGAATACAAACCTTTCATTATTATTTTCAACCATCATTTCTTAACTCTATACCAACCCAACATACTTGTCAACTACCATTAATGAGATATTATAGGTTGACCTTCACTAAATAACACCTTTAACTTAGTGTGACATGGCATATTTGTAGTGTGACGTGGATTTTTTTTATTATTTTTCTTAGGAGGCTCATTTTAGACCTCAAATTTCCTCTAATGGAAGTGTGTTTCCGACCAATATAGAACAATACCTAAGCCACAAAGTCCCATTCGGCCTTGGAAATCTCCATCAAACTTACCCCAAGGAATCAACACATTGATCATTGGTTCTTTTAGCATCTGTAGTTTGGGAGGTTGCATCGAGTGTGATCCTTCTTTATAAGTCATCAAGATCTTGGCAACTAGCAAATTGCGAGTCCAACTTTTATCTTCAAACATCATATTATTTCGTGCAAGACAAAGCCTCCAAATGGCATAACAATGAAATGCAGAGGAAGAAGATAGAATGTTCGATTGAAGCCAATTTATCATGCAGAGTTCCATGGAATCCATTGACCATTAACTCGGGCATTCAATCATCTGGAAGGAATATTTCCAAACCCTTATGGAAAAAGGACAGGTAACAAAAATATGATATACAAATTCCGAATCACATTTGCATAAAACACATATTTGAACCATGCCACCATCGTTTTTGGAAATTATCCCACATTAAAATCTTATTTGATAAATCTAGCCAAATAAAGATTTTAATTTTAAGTGGACAATCTATTTTCCAAATGGAGTACCACCACCATAATCGTTCTTCATTGTGCATCTGTTATGACAACGCTTCATATCCTAACTTCACCATCAAGATTCCAATGCCTTATTCCATGACCATACTATATCATCCTTCTGGTCTTAAAGAAAGATTGCATTGCGTTGCAACATGCCAATATAGTTTTTCCATTCATCTATGTGTTGATTATGTATCTTAAGAACCTCAACTGATTTCCAAGATTGAAACCTCATGGCCCAGGATTCTAGATTAGCTACATCTCTTAAGTGAAAAAAAAACCATTAGCGTGGATATTACAAACCAAACCATTAGATAATCAAAAGTTAGCAGGGAATCATACCCAAGGATTAAGACCAAGCTGGAATCTTTTGCCATTTCCAATTTTCCATGCGACCCATCTTCCAAGAACTAGAAAGGCATTTTCGAAATATTTCTAGACTATCGACCTGCCTTTGGTTGGTTTAATCTTCGATCGAATCCAATCCTCAGCAGTGAATGACGGAAAATACTTGGATTCCATAATGTTTCCAAATAATCCATTACTAAATAATAATCTCCACAAGCTTTTCGCTCCGAGAGCCTAGTCAAATAGGTGAGTATTTTTTAGGCCCCACCCCATAGCCTTGGGATTTGCTAAGCATGCCATTTGATTAGGTGGATACTTTCTTTTGATTTTTTTCTTTTCTAGAGAAATATGAAAGATCTCTTTCTAATCTTAACCAGGATGCCTTTCGAAATGTGCACAATAGACAACCAAAAAACTAGGATACTCTCAAGGACATACTTAACAAGCACACGAAAACCTTCAAGAGAAAGCCAACAATTGCACCAACAAGCAATAGGAGATTCTATATTTTTAATAACCCACAACTAGTCCTCAAGGAGATAATTATTAGGTTTAAGATTAAATCCAAGATATTTTAGACCCCTATCAAAAGGACCCGATGGGACGGAAATAAAATGGGAGATCTAGTGCTCATTTTATGGAGACAATTTATGAAAAAGAAAGAGAGAATTAATAAAATTAATTTACATCCTTGAAGTAGCACAATACATTCCCATAATTGTTAGGACATCTCATCATTCAGTATGTACTTTGCATGCATGCATCCGCATGCCTCCCAGTCACCAGTTTGATGCCTCCAACACCTAGTCCCTAGTCTTCCAGCACCCGGGAGCCACTTTCCACTCTGTTTTAGCCCTCCTAGTTAGGGAGGCGCCCACTTCTCACCCACCACTTGAGAAGGGCGCCTTTTCTCACCGACCAATCCAGTTCACTTCAGTTAGTTAGTTGTCTTTCCTTGATTTGAGGCTACACTGACTCCTCATTGCTGTTATCACTCCGATTGACCTCCGATGAGACTTGACTACCTATTCTGAGTGCAGTTAACTCCTCATGCACACTCCATTGAGCCTCCATCCCTACATTAGTGCTAATTACCATCAGTTACACTTATTACACTCAGTTAGACTCAGTTTGACACCTGTCTGACAGTGACTTGTGCATTGATGACCACCATTGATTGATGATGAGGACTCCTAGTTGGAGCCAAGCTACACCATGCAGTATATTCGAATGACCTCCTTGGCTAATTCGAATTGCTCATTCATTGTGACAGTATTGTATTGTAATTCTACCATTCTGGATTATAGAGCACTGATGCATCTCTCTTGCACTGTTTTTACTCCAAATTGTTTTACATCTTTGTGATTGATATTCTTGTTCAATAGATCTGCTGTGACTAATTTTACATGGTATCAGAGCCATTACAGGGACAAGATCTCTCTCCTACAGGTGTTCTACATGAAGAATTGAGTGAATTTGCTCAAAATTACTGAAGTTTTGGCATGCAAAATCTCATGTGCATTCGGTCATGTGAATGCAAGGCTGAAAAATACTCTCCAATCCGCCCGAGTTTTCCACAGAATTCCTGGATTTAATATATTGGATCATTCAAGCTTGCTTGATCTCCAATCCCAGGTGTGATGCAACTCTAAAAGGGTGGATTGTTCGACCTTACTGTTCTTATTTGATTGTGATTTGCAGGTTAATAATCTCCATCAAGTGCATTCGCTATCTTGTGATTTGCAGGTTCTTCTCCATCATTTGCACTCGCCATTAGTGATGGAATACTCTTCTTCAAAGCCTATGCTAACTCCTTTCAATTATTTTTATTGGAAATGTGACATGGAGATAATATTGTGCTCAAAAGGGTTCTATAGAGTCACCACGGGCCTCGAATTGGAGCCAAACACATTGCTTGAGAAAACAAAACACTTCAATAAGCTTGATGAAGCTTATGGTCTTCTTTGCCTCTCTGTCTACAAGGATCTTCATTTCCATCTCAGCGGATTGAACTCTCCAAAAGCAGTATGGGAGCAACTTGACAAAAATTTTGGCAAGCAAGACGAGCTTAGGGCTTTTCAATTGGAAAATGAATTGACTGCTCTTAGTCCTAAGAATTTCAAGACCATCAATGAGTTTTTCACAAAATTCAAGCACTTGACTTTGCAGTTGAAGAACAGTGGAGTTGTCAAAGAGGATAAGCAATTGATCTTCTCCATTCTTTCAAAGCTTGGTAAATATTTCTCAGTATTTGTCTCTACTTTCAATTCCGGTTGGCTAACTACCCCAAATAGGAAGATGCCTACCTTAAATGCCTTCATTGAGTCCATTACCAAAGAGCATGATAATCTAATTCAAATGGGGTCCATAAGATCCAAAGATTCATCCCTCTTTGTTCAAGGATCCAAGAATTCGAATGGAAAAGGAAATCAAAAGAAAGAGAAGCCCAAATTCGAACGTAACAATCAAAGAGAGAAAAACAAAGCATCGGATGCACCATCCGGTTCAAGGAACAAGCAAAAGGGTAAAGAGGGTAAAGAAAAATCTAAGTATTCATATTGCAACCGTGGCTTTCATCCTGAAATTTCATGCATGAAGAAAACAATAGATCAAATGGCCCTCCTTTTGGAAAAGAATAACATATGTCTTCCCGACGGTGCACAGAAGAAGGATAGAAATGATGATCATGAAAGAGGTCAAGCACTCGTGGCAACTATTTCGAAACCCACCACTCTACTGATAGATTTCAGTGCCTTGAATCATATGGATGCAAATATTGAATCCTTCTCTTCATTCGATCCAAACAGCTCTATCCCCATCCATTTGGGAGATGACGCAAAAATTTCATCAAAGGGTAAAGGTACCATCCATTTAGAGCATGGAAGTTTTCAGAATGTTTTCTATGTGCCTTCCTTGGCTTCAAATCTACTTTCTATGTATCAAATGACACACACTGGTGAACCAAAGCAAGTTACATTCAGCCCTAACAAAGTTGAAATTTCTGATATTGAAAGTGGAAGACTTATTGCAGTCGGAAAGGCAAACCATACTGCAAAATACTATGAGTTTTCTCACTTTGTGCCACTTGAAAAGCCCACTGCTCTTCTCACACATGGCAATGAGGTTAGTAGGATTTGGCATGAAAGGTTTGGACACCTTAATTACAAGTATTTGCTGCTATTACAAAACAAATCCATGGTTGATGGTCTTCCACAACTCCGTTCCTCGAAGGGAATTTGCCCCGGTTGCATTGTTGGGAAGCACCCCGAGCACAAGTTCGACCACGAAAAAGCTAGAAGAGCTTCTACAATTTTGGGTCCCATAAATTCTGATATCAGTGGTCCGATGCCAAATATGTCATTGAATGGTTCAAGGTATGTTTTGACATTCATCAATGACTTCTCCCGCTTTACTTGGGTATTTTTTCTCAAAAACAAGTCAGAAGTGCTTGGAAAATTGAAGGATTTTAAGGCTTCTGTTGAGATCGCCACTGAGAGAAAGATCAAAGCTCTTATATATGATAATGGTGGAGAATATATCAAGACTGAGTTTCTGCAAATTTGTTCCGAAAGCAGAATTCAGATCCAACATACAGTTCCCTACACACCCCAGCAGAACGGTGTAGTGGAAAGGAAGAATCGGTCACTAAAAGAGATGGCTACCTGTATGCTTGAGTCAAAAGGTTTGGCTACAAATATTTGGGCTGAAGCCATGGATATTGCTGCATACATTCAGAACCAAGTTCCACATTCATCAGTGAAAGGTAAAACTCCTTTCGAAGCATTCACTGGTTGCAAACCAGATGTGTCAAATTTGAGGGTTTTTGGCTCCACTGCATGGGCTAGAATTACTTTTGATAAGAGAAAAGCATTGGCTCCACAAAGTATTGAATGCATCCTAATAGGATATGGAGAAGAATCAAAAGTATATAAACTCATGAATATTAGATCCAAAAATATATTCATAGAGCGGAGTGTGAAGTTTGAAGAACCGCTGCTAGATCTGAAACTAGTCGAGGAAAACACTGTCGATCCGCAACCTCCACAATAAGAAGATTCAAGAGAATATGAAGAAAGCATTGGATCTTATATTTCCAATATTTTATCAAACTTTGATGGCCATGAAATATCAAGTTCAGAATCCGATCATAATGATCCTCCTCAATTACCAAAGTGGGCCCAAAACACTCTACAATCTACTGCTCCAAACATTGGAAATCCTGTTGATCCAAGGAGAACAAGAGCAGACTATCAAAGAGTAGGTATGGCTCTTTCATTTTCTGATCCATTATAATCTGAGAAATGTTATTTGATGATTGGTTCATATCCCAAATCATACTATCATTCCCATCGAGGTCCACGATGGAAAACCACCATGGATGAAGAGTACAGTTCTCTTCAAAAGAACAATACATGGGAGCTAGTTTCTCTTCCACCTGGAAGAAAATTGGTCCAATGTAAGTGGATCTACCGCACGAAAGTTGCTACTGATGGTTCTATTAGCAAATACAAATCTAGTTTGGTGGAAAAAGGTTTCTCCTAAGTCCAAGGAGTGGACTACACTGAGACCTTTGCACTGGTTGCAAAGATGGATTCCATTCGCCTAGTTTTGGCCATTTCCGCATCCAAGCACTGGGAAGTGCACCATATGGATGTGAAGAGTGATTTTCTACATGGATACCTTGATGAGGAAGTATATATGAAGAAACCATAAGGATACATATCAGATCCATCATTAGTTTGCAGGTTGAAGAAATATTTGTATGGATTGAAATAGGCCCCAAGAGCTTGGTACGCAAAGATGGACTCCTTCCTTCTTTCTCATAATTTTAAAAGATGCAAATCTTATTCGAATGTATACCTACAGAAAGTTAAAGGTAATTTGTTGATTGTTGTTCTTTATGTTGATGATCTTCTCATTACTGGTAGCACTCTCCTTACAATCAACAAGCTGAAAACCGCTTTAAATCTAGCTTTTGACATGAGCGATTTGGGCTTGCTTAAGCAATTTTTTGGCTTGGAGATAGCTCAAAACTTTGATGGGATCACATTATCTCAACAAACGTATGCTTTAGACCTGCTATTAAAGTTTAATATGGAAGAATGTAAGGCTGCTCCGTTTCCATTCCTCTCAGGAATCAGTCTTGAGGAAGAAAATTCCACACTGCTTGCATATTGCACTATGTATCGACAGTTGATTGGTTCACTACTCTACTTGAAACACTCAAGGCCTGATATTTCATATGCAGTGAGTGTTGTATAAAGGTATATGCAACAGCCCCATCAGCTTCATTGGCGGGAAACCAAGCGGATCTTGCAGTATGTGCAAGGTATGAGACATTTTGGCATACATTATGTTGCAGATTCTGAGCTAGATTTCATTGGTTTTACTGATTCAGATTGGGCGGGTGATAGCATAGATTGGAAGTCCACTTCTAGATATGTTTTCATGATTGGCCATGGCCCTATTTTCTGTTCAAGTAAAAAGCAAACAGCCATTGCACTTTCTTTAGCAGAGGCAGAGTATCGAGGGGCAGTCAATGCCTGCATTCAGGCAGTTTGGTTGCAGGGTATTCTTTCCGAGTTTGATTTTGGTAGCACTACTTCGATTGTCCTATTTTGTGACAATCAAAGTGCTATTAAGATCTCTACAGATCCAGTTCAGCGACAGAGGACCAAGCACATTGAGATTCATATGCACTACATCCGAGAGTTGGTGCATGATCGTACCATCATTCTGCAATATTGCCCTACTGATGAGCAAATTGCAAACATCTTCACCAAGAGATTCACCGAGAAGAAGTTCTCTTACCTCTGTTCACTGTTGGGGGTGATTTCCATCATGGTGGAGACAAATTAGATCCATTTTTATGTTTAGCTTGAGGGGGGGCTTTCTTCTCACTGGGTTTTCCCTCTTTCCTCACTTAACTTATTTTCAACATTTTTTGGATTATTGTATTGGGGTGACCTTTGGTCTCAGTAACCAGGGCCCTACATTTTATTTTTTACATCATAGTATAGCTTGAGGGGGGGTGTTAGGATTTCTCATCATTTAGTATGTATTTTGCATGCATGCATCCGCATGCTTCCCAGTCACCAGTTTGATGCCTCCAGCACCTAGTCCCTAGTCTTCCAGCACCCGAGAGCCACTTTCCACTCTGTTTTAGCCCTCCTAGTCAGGGAGGCGCGCACTTCTCACCCACCACTTGAGAAGGGTGCCTTTTCTCACCTACCAGTCCAGTTCACTTCAGTTAGTTAGTTGTCTTTCCTTGATTTGAGGCTAGACTGACTCCTCACTGCTGTTATCACTCTGATTGACCTATTATGAGACTTGACTACCTATTATGAGTGCAGTTAACTCCTCATGCGCCCTCCAATAAGCCTCCATCCCTACATTAGTGCTACTTACCATCAGTTACACTTATTACACTCATTAGACTCAGTTTGACACCTGTCTGACAATGACTTGTGCATTGATGACCACCACTGATTGATGATGAGGACTCCTAGTTGGAGCCAAGATACACCATGCAATATATTCGAATGACCTCCTTGGATAATTCGAATTACTCACTCATTGTGACATTATTGTATTGTAATTCTACCATTCTGGATTATAGAGCACTGATGCATCTCTCTTGCACAATTTTACTCCAAATTGTTTTACATCTTTGTGATTGATATTCTTGTTCAATAGATATGCTGTGACTAATTTTACAATAATATCTTTGAAATATTGTCATTCGCTAAATATTCCCAGGCCAAATAGTAATACATCGTTTACGGACAACAAATGCATGCAAAGTACATTCTTTGAAACAACAATGCCTTTGATTCTTTATGCCCTTTTTGTGTCAATAATTAAGTGACTTAGGCCTTCTACAATCAATTAAAAGTGGAAAGGAGAGAGCGGGCACCTGTTGGCCCGGTTTTGCAACCAGGCTTAGTGTTATGGGCACCTGCTAACTAGTAGCAGCAGTTTCAATAGAATTAAACAAGAAACTAATCTAAACAAAACTAATCATGGATCTATGCAAGAATATAAGCAAATAGTGTAAACATTTAAAAAACAAGAACAAGAAAATATTAAAGAATGAATTTGTATTGAAAAATGGGGGGGGCAAGCAAGTGCTTGCGATAATACCTTCAATGGTGAAGGTTGATGTTGAGCAACTCCCAAGATGAGTAGCTCCAAGCTCTAAGAGGTCTCCTTCTCCAAGGTTGCTTACAATGGCCAAAATGCTCAAGGAAGATTTCGGCAGCATGAGGATGAGATAATGGATGGATCTGAAATGAGGAGCCCCTACCACCTTTTTATAGGTTTTGGTGGTGGGGAATACCATTTGTGGTTTTGTAGAAACCAAATGGTATTGACCAACATGGTTTAGGTACTTTTCCCTCCTTTTTCCTTTTTTGAATAAAAATAATATTTTAATTCCCTTTTTAATATTTTTGGGAATTTGAACCCTTTTTGAGGGTTTTTTATGCTTTTCAGGAAGAATAATCATTTTTTAATGGAAAAAGGGGTGTACTAAGGTCTTTTGGTGACCTTTTGTTGGTTTCAGAGGCTCAGATGGTGGAAAAGTGGACAAATGGGTCATGTGAATAAGGGAATGAGCTAGTGAGCACTTTTTAGGTGTTAACAGCACCCTTTAACGCGAACCACGTGAGGATGTAAAAAATGTGAGGGAGATCCATTAATAAGGACTAAGGAATACAAAGGAACAAGAAGTTCCACATCCCATTATCCAATTAACAACTGACAGGATCAACCCACTCCAGAGAAGGATTAGTTGGAGAAATAGCTAATTTAGTTTTTCATAAGCTTTGGATAAATCGATTTTCAAGAGTACCCCTCTTATCATGTTCTTATTCATAGATTGCATTCCCTCCTGTGTATAAACTACTGCATCATGCATTTTCCTGCTATTGATGAAACCAAACTACTGTTCAGAAATTACATTAGAGAGGAGATGCTTGATTCGAGCATCAATAATTTTTGAAATGATTTTATATAGAATATTGCACAAGGCTATGGGGCGAAAGTCATCAAAAGAATCATGGTCATCTTTTTTTAGGCACCAAAGCCAGAAAGGTAGCATTGATGTCTTTCAATAGTATATGCGAGCCTCCTCAATTACCATAAGCAAATATTTGCACAATATGTCAAAAAAACCCAAGTAAAACTCAACCATCCATCTGCCAGGACCTGATATTTTGGCCTTATTGAAAGATTGTAAGATTGTAAGATTGTAAAACATTGAGAATCTTTCTTTTGTGACTACTTTTTCTAAGGAAACATTCTTCTCTTGATCCACTGTAATACCCCCATTTTGACCCTTCGGATGTATTGGCTTGTAATGTAAACACTATATCTATGTTATGTATGATTCCTAGCATGGAGCTCAAGGCCAAGGCCCCGCTAGTGAATGCTTAGCCTGGTATTTCAAATGGTGCTATCCATGTGCTAGTAAGACATGGAAATTGTAAAAACATGTAGATGATTGTAGTGCAAATAAAAATACCAAGTGGATGGCTATGGATGCAACTAAATGAGAGGGGATATGTTTATCCACTAGGGATAGGTGGGGCGGTTGTCGGATTGAACCCTAGGCTTCCATATGTCATATTGAGAACCCCTTTGATTGTCCTAGTTGTCATTTAATTCTGTTGAAAGGAAGTGGGTGAGGAAATCAATCCATGAGAGTGATGGAGTATGGGTAGCCCCGAAATTTGTAAGGCAAGGTATGGGCTCTGTTTTTCTTGTCCCATAAGCCATCCTACCTCATGGGAATTCATTTTCCCTCATCCCCATTCCATGGGGGATCATTCAAGCTTGAGTTTTCATGGAGGATGCATGCCAACAGGGAAACAAACCAAAAATCGCGAATTGGAGAGAAGCCGCATTTTGGAGTGCCAAGATCACTCAGAAAATTCGTGTGGGAATTGAAATCCGATAGGGGGTCCATAGACTTGAAATGTGGGTGAATCTGAGAGGGGGAAATGCCCAGAAATCAATGAGAAAACCCAGATCTTATATCCTGAAATACCAATTGCGGTATAGAGCCTTTCGACCGCAACGCTGAGGAGATCCAAGAGTGGATCGTAGTGGGAAAGAGACCAGGGGTTTCAGATTTCATGGTAGATCCAATGAACGCTCATTTATCCATGGTTCGCAGTCGGGACCAGCGTTACCTGACCAGGTCAGCGCTGAGGGAAGGGGAACCTGAGGGACTGTGCAGTAGAGAAGGGGACATTACTTAGGATGAGAGTGGAGGTGATGGGGTTACCTAGACTGTCTTGAATACAACTAGATATGCATGTAGATATGTGGATGATATTATTGGATTAGAAACCTCCTACCTTGTCTCCCCACTTTCTTGACAGAGCCAGTTGTGTGCTGGATGACCTTGAATGATTGTGAAACCAAGGTTGTGAGTGGACCTGAGTAGTTCCTCCTTAGTGGATACATAGCCCCAACTAGGGGGTGGTATTTGAGTGCTGAAAGAATAAAGGCTGGGCAAAGACCTATGTTTGGGTTGGAACGTTGCAGTCCATAGCCAGTTACTTGGGTATTTCAATAAAAAGATAAGTGTGCTCTGTGGTTCAAATTCTGCCCATTTACATATATGCAAGTTTTTTTGTTTATGCCAGAATGCATAGATTGATCCAGTTGGGTAATAGGACTGAATGCATGTGCATTATGTTGTATATGCCTATGATGAAATGTTGGTAGATGCATTCTGGGTATGTATCAATATGGTTTAATTATGTTGTGTATTTTATTTTACCATGCTTTTGCACCTGTGCATTCTTATTTTGTAATGCCATGAGTTCTCATTGATGAATAGGGCTAAGTCTTGTAAAGGATCAGAAGGTTCGGTCATGGCTTTAGGGGAGAAATAGACACCCCTTGGTGTGTTCATGTTCCCTCTTTACAGAGAGGAGATATGGTAGAGTGGATCATAGCTCTTTACAGAGAGGTAAAGAAGTCTTTATGAATTTGGGCAACACCTTGGTTGGAAGAAGGACAAATTCAAATTTCTCAGGTGTGGCAGAGGATCATATAATTGCATGGGGCTCGCCGAGAGATTTCCAACGATACCAAGTTTTCCAAAAATGGACTTAGGATGACAAAGTTATCAGCCTGAGAAGTTGGCAGTAACAGGGGTATACAACTCCTGAGTTTCCAAACCCGCAGTGCGGATTGCAGATTTCGGAAGTCAGAGGCATGATTTATCGGCATGGTGCATTGGAGCTCTAACTTTTTGACTCCCACAAGGTGGATCGTGGATTTCAGAAGTCGAAAAGGTAATTTCTCCGAAGTTGTGCATTTGGAGGCCGACTTCCGACTCCTGCATGGAGGATTGTAGATTGCGGAAGTCGGAGGCGTGATTCTGTGAAGCTGAGAATTTGTGGGGTTCCGATTTCCGCCTCCCGCATCGCGGATTGTGGATTGCGGAAGTTGGAGGAGTAATTTTCCCGAAGTTGTGAATTTGGATTTTCGACTTCCGACTCCCGCAAGTTGGATTGCAGATTGCGGAAGTTGGAGGAGTAATTTTCCCAGAGTTGTGAATTTGGAGTTCCGACTTCCGACTCACGCAAGACGAATTGCAGATTGCAGAAGTCGGAGGAGTAATTTTCCCGGAGTTGTGAATTTGGAGTTCCAACTTCCAACTCCCTCATGCCGAATTGCGGATTGCGGAATTCAAAGGAGTAATTTTCCTCGAGTTGTGAATTTGGAGTTTCGACTTCTGACTCTCGCTACCTGAATTGTAGATTGCGGAAGTCGGAGGAGTAATTTTTTCGGAGTTGTGAATTTGGGGTTCCGACTTCTCACTCCCGCATCGTGGATTGTGGAATTTGGAGAGGTGATTTCTTCGGAATTTCGCATTGGAGTTCCGAATTTCCGAATCCCGCATGGCGGATTGAGGATTCCGGAATTCGAAGGCATGATTCGGTGAATTTTTGTATTCGGTGTTCCAACTTCCGACTCCCGCACTGCGGATTGCATAATGCGGAAGTTAGAGTCGTATTTCTTCGACGTTGTGTATTTGGTGTTCCGAATTTCCGAGTTCCGCATGGCGGATTGCAGATTGTGGAAGTCGGAGGCGTGATTCAGCGAAGTTGTGTATTTTGGGTTTCGACTTCTGACTCCCGCATCGCGGATTGTGGAAGTTGGAGGCGTGTTTCTTCAAAGCGGTGTATTTGGTGTTTCGAATTTCCGATTCCCACATTGCAGATTGCGGAAGTTGGAGACGTATATCTTCAACACTGTGCATTTGCTTTTCCAACTTCCGACTTCTGACTTCCGACTTGCGGCTTTCGGATTGCAGATTGCAGACTGTAGTTGTTGTGCTTGTGCGAAAGTGCATAGTTTAAAAGAAAAACAAATAGCAGGTTGTATTCTAAGGAGGCCCCCCATCACCTCTAAAGGAAACTGAGGGGACCAGGGATATGACAGATGGTATCAGAGCCCAATATTGCAGCATTGGGGCTTCTTGGGCCAAAGCAAGAGCTTACGGGCTTGTTAGAGCTGTGGAACGAATAGAGGTCGAGAAGGATCGATGGCCACATAGCATTTCGATGGGTGAAGTGCGCGAGTGTTAGTGGAATATTGGTCCGTGAAATTCCACCGGAAAAAGGATTGATACCTTTGGAATCCGCCTTGACTGAGTGAGACCCGATAGCTAATAGGGACTATCTAATCAACACAGAAAGGAAATTTCGGATCCATCTAGACATCTAGCCCTTTACCTAGCATCAATATTGAACGATTGCAGTGCTCATAAGTGCAGGGAGGTCCAAGAAAAGCCAAGTTGGACTTGGCCATAATTTCTGAAAGCAATGTGAGCAGCAAATCATGTGAACATAGTGCAATGGGATCTATTGCAGTGATCAAGGAAAACCACATAGGGTTGAGAAGATGGTTGCAGTCTAAAATTGGAGAATAATATCCAAAGGGAAATGTTGATAAGAGGAAAATTTATCACCTTAAACTATTTCTGTTTATAGCATAAGAATTGCATGCTTGGAAAGTAGCAAGTAAGAATGCTATACATGAGTATATGTATTGAATTGTTGCTTGGTGAGAAAATCATAGCTAATGATTCCTTGTGTTCCTGCTAGAGAGGCCATGAAATTGGATCAGCTATGATGTGGAAGAGGAATTCCATGCTATGGTGAGGGATTGGAAAGGGATAATTCCTTAACCCCTGTCTTGCTCTTGTCTTTATATTTTATGAGCTTTGTGTACAGAAAATTATGGCATAGGAATGTTGAAAATGCAAGAGATTAGATGGATGAAGTGAATATGCACTAATTGGCATATTAATAAACAGTGCATGTGAAGATGTTTGTACAGGACCAAAGATAATAGAAGCATGGCTAAATATGTTAATGGGAGCCATGCAGGTAATGGCTTATTTATGTTGTTGCATATGACCAACAACCTTATGAGAATGGTTGGTGCAACAAATCTATGATCAAGAGGTTGGTAGAAGGACTGTGTAGTCCTTGGTAAGAGGCCAAATTGATCAGGTAACATCATATAACATGTTAATGGAATCCATGCAGGTAATGTTTTATTTATGCTAATTGTATAAGTGTTGAAATATGATGAGTAAGAATCCATTCAACCATATTTTTAATCATCATAAAATGGTATGCATGTAAGGTGGAATGCATTTATGTGAATTCCATACCAGCATGGTGTGGTGAGGTATGGGGTAGTAAGGGAAAGGATCCTCATACCATGTGACTGTTTAAAATTTAGATTGCATTCATATGAAAATGTATCATGCCATGTGTGTACGTTGGTTATGAGTTTAATAACCAAAGCAAGTGAGGACTTATGGTCTTATTGTGGTAGTGCATGCCATATGAGATAGTCATGGTTAAGGCCATAAAGTGGTTGGAGTGGCGATGCTATATTGCTACACAATTATCCCATGAACTCCCTATTGATGTTAATTTGGGATGAAATCTCTTTGCCAACAACCAAGGAGTGAGAAAACTCTTGATGTGTTGTTCGAGTGGAGAAAGAAGACACCAAATAGATAACCAAGTGATTGGGAAGATGGTTGGGTATGGTGTTGAAGCATTGGCTAGGATGTCCAACTTACCATGGTAAGAAACCTGTGTAGGCACAAGAATGTTTAGATCAATGATGTAGTGCATTGGGTATATTAAGTAAATGTACATTAAAAGATTATGTAAATGTTGTGAATGTGCATGCATATGTGTGGGTGAACATGTTGAAATGCATTGTGTGAATGCATGGTTCTGATATATATGTTTCATTGCAATTAGATAATAGATGAAATGATGAATTATTATCAATTCTAAGATCATTTCATGAGCTGCTATGAATGCAGGAAAATGATTGCATGAAAAGGGTAGTCATGCTTGATGGGCTACCGGGATGCTCTGTTGGGAGGATAGATTTGCATGAAGGGATATGGCTGTGTAATAACGAGTATTTAAAGTTTATTTGATTGCATAGTTAATGTGCCTGTATCGTGCAATTTTATTATGATAATGATGCATGTAAAGAAAATGTATTTCATTGCATTTGAAATATTTTCAATTGGCATCATGTGAATGATGGAGTGTTATAATTCCAAGATCACTTCGGTGATTGTTGCAGATGCCGAAACAAAAATATTATATGCGTGGGTACTCACAACCTATTTGACTGATTGAAAAATTCAGATTGCAGGCATAATTGTCTTGGAAATGGCAATGTATGTAAGACCATAATAAAATATGGAATTTGTCATGCGCAAGAGCCAAATATTGTGAGGATGATCTCATTGTTGTGAAATCTGATTTTTGTATGAAACAAATTTGTAAATTTTACGACTTAAGTTTATGAGAAGGACCTCATGGTTGCAAAAATATAATTTCTGTAGGAAAACAGATTTGTAAATTTCAGGTTTAAAATTTTGCTAATAATTACTAATGATTGTTTGGCTTTTCTAGAATGGTTTCAAGAGGATGTATTGTAGGTGGATGTTCGTGTTATGGTAGTGAGTGTAAAACCACAATGGACATATTTCTACCACTTACAAGAGCCAAACAATATGAGCATGGCCTCATGGTTAAATAAATCAAATTTATGTAGGAGACATAATTGTAAATTCATATTTGAATTTGATTGTTAATGCCATTGACTGGTTATGGGAATTAGATTTGAATTGATTGCTAATGCTGCTGACTATTTGGCTATTTGAGAAGTGTGTCAGGAAGACATATTGTAGGAAGACCATTTCTATGGCCTGTAGAAGCCAAACTCCATGGGAAGGATCCCATGCTTTGAAAATGGGTTTCGGGTGAAACGCCATTGTAAATTTTGATAATGTCTCATCTGAATTGCTTGTTGGTAAACAACGTGGGTGATATGGTGAAGTTATTCCAATAGGGAATATGTTTTTTATGAAACAATAAATGGATTGGAGTAACAATCCCGAGTGACTGTTAACTTAGAGAAGGGAGCCCCATTTCTCATGAAAGGAAGAGAAAATACATCTGCAAACCGATAAGTATTTTGTAACCCTTGTTGAGAATATGCATGTCTAATTATTAGAATTAATATACAGAGCATGTTTTTATTTCAAACTACTTGAGTGTGATTAGGGCCTACATTGATCACATCGGAAAGGGGTGCACACCTTTCAGGTGTTGTGTTGTGTTATGGTTGTCAACATTGACTACACCTTAAGGGAATGGACACATTCCTGGTGTTTCAATATTAGAGAGTAAATTTTTATGAAAGATGTTACAATTTTATATCATGCCATTTGGTGTTGCATTCTAAGAAGCAAAGTGAAGAAGGGGTACCATCCCTATGTGTGTGGATGGTTTTTGTATGCTTGATAAACCCAGTCCGAGAACTGGCTTAGCATACTGGTTAATGGAATGCCTGATAAACCCAGTCGGCATACTAGCTTGGAATTAATTATTCGAATGTTGTGGAGCAGCCTGCATACTGGCCAAACATTCGTTGAATGCTTGATAAACCCATTCGGAGAACTGACTTAGCATATTGGTTAATGGAATGCCTGATAAACTCAATCGGCGTACTGGCTTGGCATTGGCTATTTGAATGTTGTGGAGCAGCATGTGTGCTAGCCAAACATTCGTTATTGTATCCATAGGTGACCCAAGGCTTGTAAATCAAAGAAGGAACCTATGGAATAACGTGAAGATGTCCAATACAGATAAGTATTTGGTTTATCTTGCATTTTCTTGCTTATTTAATATGAATATACGTGTGTATATGATTTGGCTATGATTTTTAAATTCTTGTTTAGAGATAAATCCTATGAAAATGAACTTGACATGTGAATTGACTCAATGTTTGAGTGTAGGTATTGTTGGATGCAAGGACCTTGAGGGAATCCTAAGGATGCATGTGGACATGTGACTCTCCTAGAAATCTCAATATGAGTAGCAAAAGAAACTGGTGATAGTGGACTTGTGTGGGTCCTAGCAGCCAAAGGTTTTGTAGGAAACCATGGGGAGGGGTTCCCTGGTTGAGAAGCCTTAAATAGACCTTAGACACCAAGTGTCATCACAAAAACAGGGAAAAGGCGATTCAAGCATTCACATTTGAAGTGAAAGAGACCAAAGAGAAGGGAACCACAGTTGTGGTGGGGCTCCGGATTGGAACAAGATTAAGAGGGGGGAACTCTTACTCTTCTCTTTCCTTTTGATTAATGCATTTTAGAAACATAAATTTGTTGAATGCATGTTATGGTTGAAATTTAATTGTTTTTATTTTGCTTGGAATAAAGTGTGAATGCTGAATTAGTTAATTTATTGTGAAAGGATGAACATGAATGAGTTCATTGTATGTTGGACAAGCATTAAATGTGTGGAATTCTTAGGGATAAAGCATGAAATTCCATGTCAAATGAACAAGTAATTGATTGATCTTAATGCTTATGTTATGCTTGGCCTAACAAGAGTTGCAATGATGAATCTCACAGGTGAAAATTAAACCAATTCGTTGCAGTTGTTACAAGGCAAGTGTTGCTAGTAAGCAAAGTGTGGGCAGTTGTGCACATTGACCAGGGAAGCATACCAAAAGATATTTGGTTTGGCTGAAAATATTCTTTAAACAATTTCCAAGACCCAAGAAAATCTTGAGGAAGTGCTCAAGCTACAAAAATAGCAGAATGAGATGAACCACAAGGTTTTGCAGGACTCTATTTGTCTACAAAATGGGGTAAAAGGCATTATGGAAGCTATTAGTAGTGGAAATGACAGTGGGTCAATGAATAGGAAGTCATCCAATCATCCCATTAAGAAACGCCCAAGGCTGGAAGACTCAAAATAAATTAAGTAGGTAAAGAAAAAGGAGCCACTGAAATGTTGGGAATGTGGAGGAAATCATTGCCTCTGTAACTTCCCAACAAAGGACAACAAGAAAGATAGTAGCCATAAAGTTTCCAGACTTGTGGATCAGCTGGAAGGTAAAGAAAAGGAAGGGATTGTTGTGGAGCAGTGCCACATGTGGAGCTGGAAGGTAAAGAAAAGGAAGGGATTGTTGTGGAGGAATTCTATGGGTGGAGATGGAAGGTCAAAGCCAGTAGGAGCAGCTTGCAAAAGCCAAGGGACTTGTTCCTGAAAACACAGAGTAAAAGATGAAATGCAGGACAAACCTGCTACATTTTTGTGAATTTTGGACATGTGTAAACTCTGTAAGTATTCCTAAGTATTGGAACATCAAGAATGATGTTATTCTAAGGGGGGGGGGAATTTTAATACCCCCATTTTGACCCTTTGGATGCCCCCATTTTGACCCTTCGGATGTATTGGCTTGTAATGTAAACATTGTATATATGTGATGTATGATTCCTAGCATGGATCTCAAGGCCAAGGCCCCACTAGTGAATGTTTATCCTGGTATTTCAAATGGTGCTATCCATGTGCTAGTAAGCCATGGAATTTTTAAAAACATGTAGATGATTATAATGAAAATAAAAATACCAAGGGGCTGGCTATGGATACAAATAAATGAGGGGGCTATGTGTATCCACTAGGGAGAGGTGAGGGGGTTGTGGGATTGAACCCTAGGCTACCATATGTCATCTTGAGAACCCATTTGACTGTCCTAGCTGTCATTTAATTCTGTTGTAAGGAAGTGGGTGAGGAAATCATTCCATGAGAGTGATGGAGTATGGGAAGCCCTAAAATTCGTAAGGCAGGGTATGGGCTTTGTTTTTCTTGTCCCATAAGTCATCCAACTTCATGGGAATTCTTTTTCCCTCATCCCCATTCCATGGCTAATCAGTCAAACTTGAGTTTTCATGGAGGACGCATGCCAGCATGGAAACAAACCCGAAATCACGACTTGGAGAGAAGCCACATTTTGGAGTGCCAAGTGTTGGAGTATTAAGAAACCCACCTATACCATTTTAAACTTAGGATATAATTAATTAATCAGTTATGATTAATTTCTTAAGTTTTGACTAGGTAAATAGGGTCAGTTTTGTCTTTTAGTGGAACACTTGCCATCCTAAGTCACCAGGGAGAACTTGAGGAGATTATGGGTAAGGTTTAATTGGATTATGTCTGATTTTTTTCCATTTCTAGTTTAGAAGGTGCTTTCCTGATTTAGACAGCTTTATCCTTTTTTTCTACTTTCTAGTGGATAAGGTAAAGCTAGTTGACTTGGAAACTCTCTCCACTTGACCAATTCGACCTCTACCACTTTCTTCTTTCCTAAAGCCATCATTACATTCCATTTACCTCACTCGTGAGTTTCCATACCATATTTATACAATTCATGAGCCTTTAGATAGTTTTGGAAACAACTTTTGCCACCTAGGGGGTTTTTTGCCTTTAGTAAGCCTTTTATTTTTTTCCTTTTCAATCCTCTAAGGCATTCAATTTTATCCATGGAAGATGTATTATATATTGTAATCATATTGATGAATAAGATACAGAGTTTTTTCCACAAATTATCTTTTTTATTCTTCTTCTCTCATTCTCAGAAATATTCCATGTGAAGTTGTCTTATTGAATCTAGATCTAAGCAATTGAAAATCTCACATGGTGTCAGAGCTAGATTGATTCAAAACAATTTCCAGAGTGTTTTTTGCAGGGTATTTCCATCACCAGGAGCGCATCAGCATGGATCAAAATCAAGCTAAAGCTGTGACTCTCACTCCCATCAACTACTTTTACTAGAAGGTGCATATGATCATCCAGCTTCGAAGCACAGGATTGTAAAGAGTCACTATGGGGCTTGAAATTGAGCCAGGAGCTATTGCATTAAAATCCAAATGGTTCAATAGGCTTGATGAAGCTTATGGGTTACTTTGTCTCTCTGTATATTCATATCTTCTATTCCATATTGACTCTCTATCCATTCAAAACCAAGTGTGGACAAATCTAGAGTCTCTCTTTGGAAAACGGGATGAGCTCAGAGGTCATTTATTGGAGATTGAGCTGATCTCACTTAGTCCAAGTAATTTTGATTCAATGGAAGAGTTCATCCCAAAATTCAAGAACCTGGTGCTTCAACTCAATCAATGTGGCATAGATAAGAAGGATGAGTATCTAATCCTTACCGTTCTGTCAAAACTAAGCTCTGAATACTCAGTATTTGTGTCTACTTTTCATACTACAAGACTTGCAGTTCCCAATTGGAAGATGCCAACCTTGGATGCATTCATTGATTCCCTCACTAAGGAGAAGAACAAGTTGGTCCAAATGAGGGATCTAACACCCTCCAAGGACTTTTCACTTGTTGCTCATGGAGCAAAGAGTTTCAACAATGAAAAATCCAAACAAAAGATGATGTCAGATGAAGCGGAATCTGATGAAGATTCCAAAGCCAAGAAGATGAAGAAGGAGAAGCCCAAGTGTTCTTACTGCTGCAAAGGAACTCATCCTGAGAAATCTTGTTCAAAAAGACATTGGACATCATGGCCAAGATGCTTGAAGAGCATAACATAGATGTTCCTGACTTTGCAAGAAAAGAACAAGGCAAGCTTGTTGTAGAGCAATAACACTGTATCCAAGCCTCTCCCAAAGGTAATCATGCTTATGCTTTGAGTACTAGAGTGAAAAATACTTCTAATGTCTCTGATTTTGATTCACATTCTGATATATGAGAATCAGAAACCTCCACCTCTTCATTGGTACAATCTCTAGACAGTTCACCCAAGTCTCCTCTCAAAACTAGTCATTTTTCACTAGTTTCTGACTTGTCTTATGAAAGGTCTTTCCACCTCCATTAAAATATTTTAGATTATGATTTTGAAGATGATATATAGGTCATGACACCTTGCACACCATTTTAGCAACCATTGGATTCACAAAAGACCCTACAACCTCCAAGTTCTCCAGTTAAGAAACCACACAATTCCATGGTTTCTTACAGTGTGTCACTTGTCTTTGTTGTTCTTATGTCTGTCATATCTTTCATTGGTTGGACATACATTTCCTTGGCCATCATTGGACTGATATTTCACACATCTAGACCTGACCCCATCACTCATGGTTCAAAATTCAAGTCCTCAAACTCTCCAGGCTCGCTCAGCTGTTAGGGTGACCTAGTTGTTCACTTTTTTCCTACTGAAACTCTATTTGACAATGGAGACTCTCCACCCTTGTTGTTTGCTGCTCCATATGACTCAAATTATGATATTTTAGAGCTTCATGATCTCCTTTAAAATATAGGAAAGGTTCTACATCAATTTGAGAAGAAGGTACAAGAATTAGTGCACCACATTGCAGTTGCACAAGAAGTTGATCATGTTGAGTCCATTGATGCTCTTTGGGAAGGAGTTTGCATAGATCTTATTTCCATCATTGATTATGTTTTCAGATCAGATTATATATATTATAACAACAACAATAATTCATATGATGCTCCTCCATCATCAGAATATGAGCTTCATGGAGCCTCTACACATGATTCTTTCCTACACCACATTGATGCATGATCATGACATTCACAATCTCTTCACCAAGTCTGTTACTTAGAATCAGCCCATTTAGCTCATTTAGCTCCTCCAAATGAGGAACAAGACAATATTAAGACTTCCAAGCATGTCCATTTATTGGGAGGGTTTTGTTCCCATGAGGTTTTCCCTGTTTCCTTGTTTTACATGGACTAGTTATTTTTGTATTGGGGTGACCATAAGCCTTGTTGCTTGGGCCCTATATTTCTGATATTTTTATGATTTGGACCACATAAATTCAGGCTTAAGAGGGGGTGTTGGAGTATTCAAAAACCCACCTATACAATTTTAGACTTAGGATATAATTAATTAATCATTTATGATTATTTTCTTAAGTTTTGACTACGTAAATAGGGTCAGTTTTGTTTTTTAGTGGACCACTTTCCATCCTAAGTCACTAGGGAGCACTTGAGGATATTTTGGATAAGACTTCATTGGATTCTTTATGATTTCTTTCCATTTCTGGTTTAGAAAGTGCTTTCCTAATTTAGACAAATTTATCCTGTTTTTTCTACTTTCTAGTGGATAAGGTAAAGCTAGTTGAATTGGAAACTCTCTCCACTTGACCAATTCGACCTCCACCACTTTCTTCTTTCCTAAAGCCATAATTACATTTCATTTACCTCACTCATGAGTTTCCATACCATATTTATCCAATTCGTGAGCCTTTAGACAGTTTTGGAAAAAGCTTTTTCCACCTAGCGTTTTTTTTTGCCTTTAGTAAGTCTTTTCTTTTTGTCCTTTTCAACTTGCCTCTAAGGCATTCAATTTTCTCCATGGAAGATGTATTATATTGATGTAGGAGCATCGGGACCTACGCATATCAGTCGAGGTTGATCGACCGAAGGGAGCCGACCAGTGGGAGTACCGATGACCACTGGTGCGGGGAGTAGGTTGACTTGTCGAAGTCAACAAGTCGAGCAGAAGCAGTCGGGGTGCGACCGACTGAAGGGACAACATATGTCGCGAGAGGTCGAGGATCGACAGGAGATGGTCGATAGATGAAGAGCAATGTAAGAGGTCGAGTAGTCGACAAGTGGTCGAACTACGACACGACATGGTTTGGTGAAACCAAGTGAAATGGGGAAAGGAAAGAACTGACAGGACATTCGAGATGTGACTGACTGGTGTAGCAGGGTCGGAAGGACAGAAAAGTCAAGGGACTGTACCAGTAGCCGTTCGGGGTTGTTGAGGAAGTTATTACAGTTATTGTGAGTTGGTGAAGGACATGACAGAGGACGTCATGGACAGAGGCTGTGCAGCACGGCTAGGAGCTGACAGTGCAGGTTCGCAGGATTTGGGTAGGATCGGCGAACGGAGGGGAATGCGTGTCTCGGGATTGTAATAATCATGGAAACAACACCCGCATAGTAGAAGAGGAAGAAAAAGTCTTCAGTCTAGGGGGATAAGGATGGGGAGAGCATAGTAGAGTAGAGAAAAGTGTAGATCCAAGAGAGTTGTGAAGAGTCACATCGGCCGAGTGCAGAGTTGAGATCGAACCATAGCTCAGATTTCCATGGCGAACCAGGAGAGGGTGAGGTCGACACACAAGGAGAACACACCATAGTTACTTCTAAGTTGTAACGTATGAGGCTGATTCTAGTTAGTTATTTGCTTACAGTTATTTTATGTTGTAACTGATTTCAGAGAAGTAATATAAGCCAATCTAGGCATCTTGTTCTACACCTTGTTTGTGTGAGCATTGTGGTTTGTGTCGTGTGTATTCTTAAGCAAGAAAGTATCCCGTAACCTGACTTGTGTCAGTTGGTATCAGATCCCGGAAGCGAGTCGGGTTGAAGGAGAAGACTATACCAACCTGACTTGCGTCAATTGGTATTAGTGCCCAGGAGCGAGCCGGTTGAAGGTGTGAGAATTTTCAGCGGAGGTTGAAAATGGCTCATAGAGGCGTTAATGTTCGAGGACGAAGAGCGCGTCACGCAGCAGCCGTCACAGTAGATCGTGAAATGCTCGATGAATGCGTCCGAACGATGTGTACTTTGACAATGAATTCGCAACGATCAAAGAAAACCAGAGGCGTGGTTGCATTCCTGAAGCGCTAGACCACAACGACGAGGAAGTTGAGGAAGTGGAAGCTCGGGAAGCCGCAACAGAAGAGCCAGAGGAAAAAGTCATCAAGCTTCTGACATAAATGAGAGGTCGGGAGAAGATAGATGTGCGCACGTACTCGGGAAGCCTGGACCCAGAAGACTTGATTGATTGGTTCAAAGAGATGGAGAAATATTTCGACGTAGAGCAGATCGAGGATCCTAAACGGGTTAAGACTACCTATCTAAGGTTGAAGGGTCATGCTTTGTTGTGGTGGGACAATGTACAGGTTGATAGAATCAAGAAAGGAAAGGAGAAAATCAAGTTTTGGGACAGAATGGTTGCCAAGTTGAAGGGGAAGTTCTTGCCAAACGACTATGTAATTTCCTTGTTTTGAAAGCTACAAAAATTTCGACAAAAAGAGATGACCGTGAAAGAGTACATGGAGGAGTTGTACTGATTGTCGATTCGATCAGGACAAACTGATGAAGGAGAAGAAGCTATCGCCAGATATGTACACGGCTTGAAATACGTTGTTCAGGATGAACTCAACATGTCGAGATTCAGAGCAGTCAGTGAAGCCTATTAGTTAGCTCTGAAGGCGAAAGAGAAACTATCGATAAAGTACGCAGCGACTAGAGGTAGGATGATTAGTTGGGGTGAAAAGACTGTATATGTGAAAGGTCAAGGTAGCGGCTACAAGAAAGAAGGTGTTGAAGATAGTCGACGCGCAGAAGGGACATCGACGAAAGAAAGAGCGAAAGAGAACCGACGCGATGGTCATGAGAACCGCGGTCGAGGCGCGTATGGTCGAAGTGGTCCATCCGATAAGAAAGGAGCTAACAGACCAACCATAATCTGTTACAAGTGCCGAGGAATGGGCCATAAGGCATATGAATGCCCAGAAAACCTAAATGCTGCAGAAGAGTCGAAACCCAGACGTCGGAAGGATGAGCAAGTCGACGAGAGGGAAGAGTCGGCATCAGATAGCAGTGGAGGTGAGAAAAAGAAGAACCGAAATCTGACGGTTTAGAGAGCCTTGATCTAGGAAGATCAACGCAACCCAATGGAACCAGCACAATGGAAGGTGATCTTTCGAATGAAGGTGCGGATCGGAGAATGGCATTGCAAGACCATAGTTGATGGTGGAAGTACAGAGAATCTTGTGTCGACAGAAGTCATCGACAAGATCGGATTGAAGTGTCGAGAACACCCACACCCCTACAAGATCTCATGGTTGCAGAAAGAACACCATGTTAAGGTGACCAAACATTGCCTGATCAACTTCAGAGTTGAAGGATTGGAGGACAGCGTACTGTGCGATGTAGTTCCCATGGATGCGTGCCATATGTTGTTAGGGATACCATGGAAATATGATCGTAAGATGATCTATGATGGTCGAGCTAACACAATCACAGTGTGGAAGAATGGAGTGAAAAGGACTCTTAAGCCGAGGCGAGGAGAGCCAGCCGACGGTAAGGACGGTGAGAGCAATCTTTGGGAAAAGCGAGTGTTGATGAGCACCACCAAATAATTCCTTGCAGAGGAGGAAAAGCAGTCGGGATGTTATGCAATCATTCCAAAAGGACCATATGTCGAAGGAACGACCAACATGGAGAGAATTCCGTTCGAAGTCGAGGAGTTGCTCGAAGAGTTTCAGGACATAATGGCTAATGAGAAACTGACGGGATTGCCGCTGACAAGGAGCATATCCCATCAGATCAACTTGATTCCAGGGTCGAGTCTGCCAAACAAAGCACCATATAGGATGAGTCCAGCAGAGGGACGGGAGCTCAACCAACAGGTCCAAGAGTTGTTGGATAGGGGATTGATCCAAGAAAGTTTGAGCCCGTGTGCAGTACCAACAGTATTGACACCAAAGAAGGGCGGGGAATGGAGAATGTGTACCGATTCCAGAGCCATCAACAGGATCACAATCAAGTATCGATTTCCGTTGCCAAGGATGGATGACTTGATGAATTTCCTGAGTGGAGCGACATACTTCACGAAATTAGACCTGAAGAGTGGGTATCACCAGATTAGGGTCAGAGAAGGAGATGAATGGAAGACAACATTCAAAACAAGAGAAGGGTTATATGAGTGGTTGGTCATGCCATTCGGATTGACTAATGCACCCAATACATTCATGAGATTGATGAATGAAGTACTGAAACCATTTTTGGGAAGGTTTGTCGTAGTCTATTTAGATGACATTCTGATTTTCAGTCGAACCAAGTCAGAATATTTGGAACATGTTCGACAAGTATTACAGAAATTGCAGGAGGAATAGATGATGATTAACCTGCAAAAGTGTTTCTTCATGAAGAAGGAATTGGTGTACTTGGGATTTGTAATTTCAGGTAAAGGGTCGGAGATGGACCCCGAGAAGGTGAAGGCAATAGTAGATTGGCCAGAACCGACAAGTACGACTGCAGTGAGGAGTTTCCATGGACTTGCTAGTTTCTACCGGAAGTTCATTTGGGGATTCAGTCGGATTTGTGCACCATTGCAGAATGCATGAAAAAGGGTGAGTTCAAGTGGACGGATAAGGCCCAGGAAGCTTTCGATGTATTAAAGGAAAAGGTCACTGAGAGCCCAGTATTGGCGCTCCCAGACTTTGACAAAGTTTTCCAGGTCGATTGTGATGCAAGTGGAACAACAATTGGAGCAGTGTTAAGCTAGGAAGGCCGACCAATTGCATTCTTCAGTGAAAAACTGAATGGAGCGAAGTAGAAATATTCGGTCTATGACCAGGAATTTTATGCGATCATCCAAGCATTGAAAAAATGGAGGCATTATTTGTTGCCGCAGGAATTTGTGTTATACACGGATCACCAAGCACTGAGGTATCTGAATACTCAGTCGAAGTTGGATCAGACACACATGAAGTGGGTGGAGCTGCTCCAGAGATATACCTTCATGTTACGACATAGGTCAGGCAAGTCGAACAAAGTTGCCAACGCGTTGAGCAGGAGAGTTGTGCTGTTGGGAACGACGACTGTTCAGGCAACAGGGATAGAGTCGATAAAGGCGGAGTATGAGACCGACGAAGATTTTGCGAAGGCGTGGAAGGCTTGTTGTGAGCCTTGGAGCATCGACGGAACTCTATATTTGAGTTATTTCATTCAAGAAGGTTACCTGTTCAGAGGAAGCCAACTGTGTATTCTCAGAGGATCGGTGAGAGAGAACCTAATCCGAGAATTTCATAATGGAGGGTTAGCATGACACTTTGGGATCGACAAGAACAAAGCACTGGTTGACGAGAAGTATTTCTGGCCAAGGATGTCGACAGACGTCGGGAGATGGGTTCGACAATGTCAAGTTTTCCAGTTGGCAAAGGGAAGGATTCAGAACACAGGGTTGTATACACCATTGCCAGTACCAGAGAACCCATGCGAGCAGCTTAGCATGGATTTTGTGTTAGGATTACCAAGGAATCAACAGGGGAATGACTCAATATTTGTTGTAGTCAACAGATTTTCGAAGATGGCACATTTCATACCATGTAAGAGAACAAGTGATGCCACAGGAATTGTTGTACTATTCTTTAAGGAAATAGTCAGGCTGCATGGGTTTCCAAAGAGTATCACGTCGGATCGGGATACAAAATTCATGGGGCATTTTTGGTGGACACTATGGAAGAAACTCGACACGAAGTTAGAGTTTAGTTTGTCATATCATTTGCAGACGGACGGACAAACTGAGGTTGTAAACAAAAGTTTGGGAAACCTTCTGAGATGTTTAGCAGCCGACAGACCCAAGCAAAGGGAAAATGTGTTGGCATAGGCAGAGGGAAAATGTGTTGGCACAGGCAGAATTTGCATATAACAATTCTGTGAATCGATCAACAGGATTGAGCCCATTCCAGATTGTTCAAGGGAGGAGTCCACATGTAGTGGCAGATTTGGTCGAATTACCGACAGAAACCAGGAAGAGCGCGGATGCAGAATCATTCACAGAACATATGAATGAAGTTCATGAAAATGTGCGAAAGCGCATCGAGAAGAGTAACACAACCTACAAGTTGAGAGATGACCAGAGGAAGAGGCTACAGTCATTCCAAGAGGGGGACTTAGTCTATGCATATTTGCGGAAGGAGAGATTTCCAACAGGAACATACAACAAGCTGAAGCTGAAGAATATAGGACCATGCAGGATTCTGAAGAAGATTTCAGACAATGCCTATGTGTTGGAATTTCCGGACCGCGTCTCAGACTTGTACAAATTTGAAGAAGGGTCAAGCAACAGTAAGGGGGAAGGAACAAGTATCAACTGGACATAACAGATTCCAGACCGGCATAAAGAAGGGATTGCAGAAGTAATTGATGAACGCGAAGTAGGGCGTACTTGTAGATCGCGCATGAAGGAATACTTGGTGCGATGGACAAATGATGAGTTGCAGGAAGCGACGTGGATTTCTGAAGAGGAGTTTAGGAGACTGACGGAGTAGTTGAGCAGTTGAATTCTTTTTCACCTGGGGAGTTTGATGCAGGAGCATCGGGACCTAAGCATATTAGTCGAGGTTGATCGACCGAAGGGAGCCAACCAGCGGGAGTGCCGATGACCACTGGTGCGGGGAGCAGGTTGACTTGTCAAAGTCAACAAGTTGAGCAGAAGCAGTGGGGGTGCAGCCGATTGAAGGGATAGCAGATGTCGCGAGAGGTCAAGGATTGACAGGAGATGGTCGACAGATGAAGAGCGACATAAGAGGTCGGGTAGTCGACAAGTGGTCGAACTACGACACGACAGGGTTTGGTGAAACCAAGTGAAATGGGGAAAGGAATGAATCGACAGGACAGTCGAGATGTGACTGACTGGTGTAGCAGGGTCGGAAGGACAGAAAAGTCAAGGGACTGTACCAGTAGTTGTTCGGGGTTACTGAGGAAGTTATTACAGTTATTGCGAGTTGGTGAAGAACATGACAGAGGACGTCATGGACAGAGGCTGTGCAGCATGACTAGGAGCTGACAGTGCAGGTTCGCAGGATTTGGGCAGGATCAGCGAACGGAGGGGAATGCGTGTCTCGGGATTGTAATAATATTGGAAACAACATCCACATAGTAGAAGAGGAATAAAAAGTATCAAGTCTAGGGGTACAAGGAGGGGGAGAGCAGAGCCGAGAGAGTTGTGAAGAGTCACACCGGCCGAGTGCAGAGTTTAGATCGAACCATAGCTCAGAGTTCCGTGGGGAACCAGGAGAGGGTGAGGTCGACACACAAGGAGAACACACCACAGTTACTTCTAAGTTGTAACGGTTGAGGGCGATTCTAGTTAGTTATTTGCTTACAGTTATTTTATATTGTAACCGATTTCAGAGAAGTAATATAAGCTAATCCAGGCATCTTGTTCTACACCTTGTGTGTGTGAGCATTGTGGTTTGTGTCGTGTGTATTGTTAAGCAAGAAAGTATCCCGTAGGGTGACTCGTGTCATATATATTGTAATCATATTGATGAATAAGATACAGAGTGTTTTCCACAAATTATCTTCTTTATTCTTCTTCTCTCATTCTCAGAAATATTCCATTTGAAGTTGTCTTATTGAATCTAGATCCAATCCATTGAAAATATCACACCAAGATCGCTCACAAAATTCGTGTGGGAAGTGAAATTCGATAGGGGGTCCATAGACTTGAACCATGGGTGAATCTGGGAGGGGGATATTCCCATAAATCCATGAGAAAACCTAGATCTTATAGCCTGAAATCCCAGTTGCGAGACAGAGCCTTTCGGCTGCAACGCTGAGGAGATCCAAGAGTGGATCATAGTGGGAAAAAGACTAGGGGGTTCAGAATTCATGGTAGATCCAGTGAAGGCTCATTTATCCATGGTTAGCAGTCGGGACCATCCATACCTTCCCAGGTCAGCGCTGAGGGAAGGGGTGCTTGAGGGACTGTGCAGTAGAGAAGGGGACCTTACTTAGGATGAAAGTGGAGGTGATGGGGTTACCTGGACTGTCTGAAGCCAAATATATATTCCTGTAGCTATGTGGCTAAGATTATTGTCTTAGAAACCACCTACCTTGTCTCCCCTCTTGCTTGACAGAGCCAACTGTATGTTGGATGACCCTGAATGATTGTGAAACCAAGGCTGTGAGTGGACCTGAGTAGTTCCTCCTTAGTGGATAAATAGCCCCAGCTCGGGGGTGGTCTCTGAGTGCTGAAAGAATACAGGCTAGGAAGAGACATATGGTTGGGTTGGAACGTTGCAGTCCATAGCCAGTTGCTTGGGGATTTCAATGAAAAGATAAGTGTGCTTTTTGGTTCAAATTATGCCCATTTTACATATATGCAAGTTTGTTTGTTATTTCAGAATGAATAGATTGATCCAGCTGGGTAATAGGATTGAATTCATGTGCATTATGTTGTATATTCCTATGATGAAATGCTAGTAGATGCATTCTGGGTATGTGTCAATATGGTTTAATTTTGATGTGTATGTTATTTTACCATGCTTTTGCACCTCTATATTCTTATTTTGTAATGCCATGAGTTGTCATTGATGAATAGGGATAAGTATTGTAAAGGATCAAAAGGTTCAGTCATGGATTTGGGGGAGAAATAGACACCCCCTATTGTGTTCATATTCCCTCTCTGGGCAGATGAAGGGAGGAGACATGGCCGAGTGCATCAGAGCTCTTTACAGAGAGGTAAATAAGTCTTGATAAAGTTGCGAAACACCTTGGTTGGAAGAAGGAAAAATTCAGAGTTCTTAGGTGTGGCAGAGGATCATACAGTTGCATTGAGCTCATCGAGAGATTTCCAACGATACCAAGTTTTCCAAAAATGGACTTAGTATCAGAAAGTTATCATCTTGAGAAGTTGGAAGTAACAGGGGTATATGACTGACTTATGGCTTTCCGAACCCGAAGTGCGGATTGCAGATTTTGGAAGTCGGAGGCGTGATTTCTTGGCATGGTGCGTTGGAGTTCTAACTTTCTGACTCCCGCAAGGCGGATCGCAAATTGTGGAAGTCGGAAAGGTAATTTCTCCGGAGTTGTGAATTTGGAGTTCGACTTCCGACTCCCACATGGCGGATTGCAGATTGCGGAAGTTGAAGGTGTGATTCTGCGAAGCTGATAATTTGGGGGGTTCCGACTTCCAAATCCTGCATCGCGGATTGTGGATTGTGGAAGTTGGAGGAGTAAGTTTTCAGGAGTTGTGAATTTGGAGTTCCAACTTCCGACTCCTGCAAGCCAGATTATGGATTGCGAAAGTTAGAGGAGTAATTTTCCCGTAGTTATGAATTTGGAGTTCCGACTTCTGACTCCCGCAAGCCGGATTGCGGATTGCGGAAGTCGGAGGAGTAATTTTCCTAGATTTGTGAATTTGGAGTTCCAACTTCCGACTCCCTCAAGCCGGATTCCGGATTGCAGAAGTCAGAGGAGTAATTTTCCCGAAGTTGTGAATTTGGAGTTCCGACTTCCGACTCCCGCAAGTCGAATTGTGGATTGCATAATTCCGATGAGTAATTTTTCTGGAGTTGTGAATTTGGGGTTCCGAATTCTGACTCCCGCATCGTGGATTTCCTTTTATAGAATTCAAAGAGGTGATTTCTTTAAAGTTGCGCGTTGGAGTTCCGAATTTCCGAATCCCGCCTGGCGTATTGTGGATTGCGGAAGTCGGAAGCGTGATTCAGCGAAGTTGTGTATTCGATGTTCTAACTTCTAACTCCCGCACTACGGATTGTGGACTGCGGAAGTCAAAGGCGTATTTCTTTGATGCTGTGTATTTGATGTTCTGACTTTCCAAATCCCTCATGGCAGATTGCAGAAGTCGAAGGCATGATTTGGCGAAGTTGTGTATTTTGGGTTCCGACTTATGACTCCCGTATCGCGGATTGAAAAAGTTGGAGGCGTGTTTCTTTGAAGCGATGTATTTGGTGTTCCGATATTCCAACTCCCGCATTGCGGATTGCGGAAGTCGGAGGCATATATATCTTCGACGATGTGCATTTGGTGTTCCGACTTCTGAATTCTGACTTGCGGCTTGTGGATTGCAATTGCGGACTGAAGTTATTGCAGCTGTGCGAAAGTGCATAGTTTAAAAGAAGAAAAAATTAGCAGGTTTTATTCTAAGGAGCTCCCCCATCACCTCTAAAGGGCACCGAGGGGACCGGGGACATGACATCTACTATTCGAGGATAAATCCTAATAATCTTCAGTTGGTCCTCAATATGGGATCCTTTCAGTTCAAAGAACAAGTTCTTCAAATGGTCCTTCGTAGACATTGAAGCGATATCAACAAAAGATCTCAGGCTCTACTCCCATATGCCCTTCGAATATTTCAGATAATGTTGATAGAGTGATGAAAGTTTGCATAATGATGAAATTCATATTACTATCACCTTCCTTAAGCCACGTAGCACAAATTTTTAATATCCATTCGATTTCTTCCATTTCCAATATCTTAGCTTTCCTATCTTCCAAACCTTTAAGCGAATCTATTTCTTTCTCGCTAAAAATACCCATCACATTATGATCATAAAGGTGTTTCAAATCATGTTCAATAGAGTCCAAATCACACTTTCACACAAATTTTTAATCTCCATTTGATTTCTTCCATTTCCAATATCCATGCTTTCCTATCTTTCAAACCTTTAAGCAAATCCAGTGTTTGCTCACTAAAATTCCCCATCACATTATGATCATAAAGGTGTTTCAAATCATGTTCAACAGAGTCCAAATCACACTTTTGAATATTTTTCTTGCCCAAGTTCCATTAAACGGTAAGTATTTTAATTTTCCTAAGATTTTCCACAAACTAGAACATCACTAATTCACTTGAAGCTGAATCAAAAGACACTCAATTAGAATTGGCAAGGTTAATGAATCATTCCCCATTAGCTAGGCATAATTGAATTTAAAAGAATAAGGGGGCTTCGAGACTCCGTTATCGATCTGGAGAAGGATAGGTTTGTGATCCGAACCCCCTCCATCACCAACCCATGATCTATATTGTCCATAACTTCTAATAATTGTTCAATAGAAAAAAAATGATCCAACCGCGGCTTAGAAATACCATTTCTTCCCCTTTGCAAGTTTCTCCAAGTAGAAATAATTTTTATTGGTTCCACATCAACCAACTTAGCTTCTTCAAAACAAAATACTGAAAAAATATGCCAAAGGATCTATCCTAGTTGTCTCCACCCAAACCTCAAGGGCTGATAGGGTTAGATTGAGGTCACCTCCCAAAATCAAGTTATCATCAAGCAAAGAACCACTCTCACTAAGAGCTTCCTAAAATGGTTTCCTATTAATATAAGGACTATAGCAATTTAAAAACTTAAATGAATTCCCAAGAGCCTTAGCCTCACCTTCGATATGAATTCTTGCATCAAGGACCGAAGATGAAACTATATTTAGTCTATGGTTTCAGCCTCTTAAAAGGCCTCCAAAGAGACCATTTGAATCCACCGCACTAAAATTCCAACTAGGTAATAATGAAAAAAGAACGTCCACTCCTATACCACTAAAGTGCATCATTTCTTGGAACATAACAGAAAATAAACACGCAAGGACACAATTTTTAAGGGCTCCCCCAACCCCTTTGACATTGAGAGAGAGAGAACAATCATCTTCAACCCCCTTCTGCAGCTTCCCAGCTCTAAGAGCCCCATTTATTGTTACTTGTTTTACCTCAAGTACTTCTCTAGAAGCGGTAGATTTTTCTTTTGAGATGTGCGAAATTATTCTAGGATGTTTAAGATGAATGGAAAACTCCCAAAACCCCTTCCACAACACTAGCATCTTCCAACAAATTTGACCTTTTTTATCTGAGATAGGATGAATGCATCGGACTAGCTTTGGAGGCAAGTGAAGGACAAGGGATTGTAGACTTATGAGGCAAAGAAGGGGGATTTTTTAGCGAGGGAGCAGGAAAAACCATAGGCGGAATATCCTTCTTAGGAGCACGACCAAAAGACGGAAGAAACTGCTCATCCATCAAATGAGAAATTACTTCTAGATTTGTGCATGTGGGTGTTGGAGCAAAGTGAGAAGGAGCAATCGTACCTTGATTACTCTCAGGCTGCACCTGTATTCCCTCGTAGAGAGATCGCATGAGCTGGTATTCCTACAAAGTCTCCTTTTGGTCCATATATTGGATTCCATAATGAGAAATATGAGACTGATGCTTCTTGAGCTAATTAGAGCTGGAGGATTTTTTAACTCATTACTTTTTAAAGACTTTGGAAATCGGACTAGAGCATTCCTTCTGCAGATTGAAACGATCCAAAACCACTTCTATCTCCACTATTCCCCCCCTGCAACTACTAGTTGGACTCTCCGCTACATATATCCATAAGCTCCTTGTGTAAGCCGAAACATTGGAGGCACACTCCATCATGGCTTCTTGACATACCCACTGAACTAGATTAGTGAGTAGCCTATAAAAGCCACCTTCTTTCCCTCTGGCTAAAATTGACCAGATTCATTGCTAATTTCTCTAATGGTGCCTTATTGACCATCAAACTCAATGAAACACTATAAATATGCCATGAAATAAATTGAAAGAAGAGTCTTCATTAATGTAGAGATATATAAGACATAAGTCAATGATTTCAATTCAAGGCATATTGAAAGATATGTTTCCCAATCCCTTCACAAGATATGTGTCATCACTGCCTAACTCCACACGTATTACTCCACCCTCTTGCCTTTGAAACTTATGGAATATATTTCAATCATAAGCCATATGTTTGGAAGATTCACTGTTCACATACCATCTAACACCTAAAACGATGTTCGTGGAAAGGCATGACACCATGGAAAAGGTAGTATCAAGCCTAGTAGTCAACCTGCTCACATTTGAATCTTTTGCACTTCCTGCAAACTCCTGCCATCATTGTTGCTTGCCATTATCCTTAATTCTCTCAAAAACTGAGAAGCATAGTGATCATGCTTATTGCACCTAAAGCATTGGATATGATTCAAGTATTTATTCCCTTGTCATGAAGAATCTAATTCTTGCTTTTTGCTCTTCTGACCCCTACCAAGTCCTCTTTTTCTACCTCCTCTCCTTGTCTCACTCATGAGGGCAAGGTTGTTGGTTGTGGAGCCTGATCTCCAGATTCAGAGATATTATTATTCAGCCGTGTCCATACCCCAGGTTTGGTTATGATCCTAGAATGACCCTATGGGGGTCCGGGGGCAGCGCCCCCGAGAAAGGGGGTTTGGGGGCAACGCCCCCAAGTTACGGGGGTTCAGGGGCGTAACCCCCAAGGAAAATTTTTGGGGTTGTTTTCACCACCAGTTTTCGGGCCCATGGTTTTGGGTAACCCATGGTATTTTTCCATTGTATTTCCCTTATAAAAGAAATACATTGTAACGTGGCTAGGGTTGATGTATTAGGTTTTATGCATTGTAAAGATCTCTGAGATCAGGAAGAGAGACTAAGAGACAGTGAAGGGGAAGTGTAGTGGTTGTGCTGCAGGTTGGATCCCTTCACTTTGTTGGACGGTATAATAATAAGGACTGGCAACTTCAGTGTGGACATAGCCCATCTTGGGGTGAACCACGATATATCTGTTTCTCTCTTGTAATGCGTGTGTGATTATATTTGCATTTCTATTTATTGTTATTGCTCTGCGATCCTGTTTTCTAACAATTGGTATCAGAGACAAAGGTCTATTTGGCAGATAAACCCATAGGAAGCTAGGGTTTTCTAGTTCGAGTGGGAGAAATGGCAGAAGAAGGAAAGTTTAAGGTTGAGAAGTTTAACGGCCAAAACTTCCAGTTATGGAAGATGCAAATGGAGGACTATCTGTACCAGGAAGATCTATTCCTACCGCTGGGAGGAAAAGCAAAACAACCGACAGCTATGAAGGACGAAGAATGAGAGGTTCTTGACATAAAGGCTTTGGGAACAATACGACTGAGCCTGGCTTCGTCGGTGGCTTTCAATATCTCAAAAGAAATGACAACATAGGGTTTGATGAGTGCATTGGGTAAGCTGTATGAAAAACTCTCGGCCTCCAACAAGGTATTTCTAATGAAGAGTTTATTTAATATGAAGATGTCTGAAGGTGGATCTGTTACTAATCATTTAAATGATTTTAATACGTTTACAAATCAACTAAGTTTTGTAAGTGTGAACTTCGATGATGAGGTTAGGGCTCTTCTAATCTTGTATTCATTGCCAGAAAGTTGGAATAGTTTGGTCATGGCTGTAAGTAACTCTGTCTCTGGTTCAAACACCTTGAAATTTGAGGATGTTATTGGTGTTATTCTTAGCGAAGAAATGCGAAGAAAAACCACAGGTGAGACATCAGGTAATGCGTTGACCATGGAGAGCAGGGGAAGACAAAAGGAGAGAGGAAAGAGCCAAGGTAATCGCAGCAACTCTAAAAAGGGAAGATCCAAGTCCAGACTGGGAAAAATAGAGTGTTGGAACTGTGGAAAGAAATGACATCTGAAGAAAGACTGCAGATCTCTAAAGAAGAAAGGAGATGCACAGAAGGAAGCTACCTAGGAAGCAAATGCAGCAGGTGATGTGTTACAAGATGATTTGATTCTTGCATTAGATAATACTAGTGATTATTGGGTAATAGATTCAGGGGCTTCATGTCATGCTACAACCCATAGGAAATATTTTCATGATTATGTTCCAGGCGATTTTGGACATGTTTTATTGGGTGATGATGAGCCATGTAAAATTGTTGGAATGGGTAAGGTATGGATAAAAGTTAAGAATGGAATTGACTGGTTGTTAAAAGATGTTAGGCATATTCCTGCTATGAAAAGAAATGTGATCTCAACAGAGCAGTTGGGAGATGGCGGTTGTCTATCTACATTTGGAGAAAAGTGGTGGAAGATCACTAAAGGATCAATGGTGATAGCAAAAGGAGACAGGGTATGTACGTTGTATTTATGTCCTCATAATACTGACCATTCTATCTCTTTAGCTTCCACAGGAACATATACAACATTGTGGCATCATAGGCTTGGCCACATGAGTGAGAAGGGGATGCAGATTCTCCACTCAAGGAAGTTGCTACCAGATTTGAAGCAGGTAAGTTTGGAATTCTGTGAGAACTGTGTTTATGGAAAACAGAAGTGAGTCAGATTTCTCAGTGTTGGGAAACAGAAGAAGAATGAAAAGTTAGAGCTAGTGCATACAGATGTATGGGGATCGGCTCAAGTACAATCTCTTGGTGGCTCTCATTATTATGTTACGTTTATTGATGATGCAACTAAGAAAACTTGGGTTTATTGCATTAGACAAAAATCTGATGTGTTTGCTACTTCTAAGAAGTGGAAAGCTTTGGTTGAGAATGAGACAGGAAAAAGTTTGAAGTGTCTCATATCTGATAATGGAGGTGAGTACTGCGGCAAGGAGTTTGATAGTTACTGTTCATACCATGGGATTCGTAGAGAGAAGACAGTCCCGGGAACACCACAAGAAAATGGTGTGTCAGAAAGGATGAATAGAACGATCATGGAGCGTGCAAGGTGTATGAGACTGCATGCAGAGTTTCCCTTATAGTTTTGGGTGGATGTTGTAAATACTATTGTTTATTTAATAAACAGAGGACCTTCAAGTGCTTTGGATAGTGGTATTCCAGAGGAGACATGGACAGATAAAAAGGTAAACTACTCGTTTCTGAGAACGTTTGGTTGTGAAGCATTTGTCCATATTGATAAAGAAAATAGAACAAAGCTTGAAGTTAAATCCAAGAAATGTACTTTTATTGGATATGGGGTTGATGAATTTGGTTATCGCTTATGGGATTATGAAAATAACAAAATCATTAGGAGTAGAGATGTGATATTCAATGAAAATGTCATGTATAAAGATCGGTTGCAGGGAAAGAAACAGGAAAATGAAGACAGAGTACATAGCACTTGATGAAATTCAAGAAAATGAAGTTCCAAAGTTGCCAGAAAATCAAGAACAACAGCAAGTACCTGAAACCCTGCAACTACAAAAAGATCTACCAAGTTAAGTAGACTCCCTGAACGATACTCTCCTTCAATGTATTATTTGTTGATGACTGATATTGGTGAACCAGAATGTTATGAAGAAGCAATGCAGGTGGAAAATAGAAAGAAGTGGGAGCAAGGCATGAATGAGGAGATGGACTCATTAGTAGGAAACCGGAAGCAGAGTATGTTGTTGTTACAGAGGCTAGTATGTTGTTGCACTTTCAACAACGGAAGCAGAGTATGTTGTTGTTACAGAGGCTAGTATGTTGTTGCACTTTCAACAATGGAAGCAGAGTATGTTGTTGTTACAGAGGCTAGTAAAGAGATGATTTGGTTGCTGAGGTTTATGGAGGAATTCGGTAAGGAGCAGAAGGATAGAAGGTTGTATAGTGACAGCCAGAGTGCCATTCATCTTGCAAAGAACTCAACATTCCATTCCAGGACTAAACATATCTAGCTCAAGTACCATTTCATACGCTATGTTTTGGAAGATGAACTGTTGAAGCTGGAAAAGATACATACTAGCCAGAATCCTCCAGAAATGTTCACAAAGGTAGTGACTAGAGAGAAACTGAGTTCCTGCTCGATTTCAGTTGGCCTTCTAGCATGAAGGTGAAGATGAGAAATTTGCCAAGTCCAAGGTCCAGCAAGTGTAGCAGCGGTGGAGTTGTTGTGATCAGTCTCCAAGTGAGAGATTGTTGGTTTTGGAGCCTGATCTCCAGATTCAGAGATATTATTATTCAACCGTGTCCGTACCCCAGGTTTGGTTATGATCTCGGCACGACCCTAGGGGGGTCCTTGGGGCTGTTTTCACCACTAGTTTTCGGGCCTATGGTTTTGGGTAACCCGTGGTATTTTCCCATTGTATTTCCCTTATAAAAGAAAGACATTGTAACATGACTAGGGTTGATGTATTAGGTTTTATGCATTGTAAAGATCTCTGAGATTAGGAAGAGAGATTGTGAGATAGTGAAGAGGAAGTGCAGCGGTTGTGCTGCAGGTTGTATCCCTTCACTTTGTTGGAGGGTATAATAATAAGGACTGAAAACTTCAGTGTGGATGTAGACCATCTTGGGGTGAACCATGATATATCTGTGTCTCTATTGTAATGTGTGTGTGATTATATTTGCATTTATGTTTATTGTTATTGCTCTGCAATCCTATTTTTCTAACAAAGGTTTGGTCCATTATACCCATCCTTGTAATTGGTTGAGACTTGCTCTAGTCTCATCTCCTCTCCAATGAAATCATCCCACAAATTCCCAAAGTTAGGTAGCTTATCCCAATCATAGATAACATGGATAGAGTTGTGCCATGGTGGACTAAATCCAATTAGAGAAATCCAAACTAGCTCATTATCCTCAACTATGTCCCCGACTGCAACAATCGGATCTCTTAACTCTTCTATCTTCATGATAGCTTGTTGTTGTATCTACTTTCCTCATACATGCAAAGGTGAGCTTGTCCTTCAAGGGCATATTCCTTGAGACATTCACACTTTGGTACAAGGTTCCTAGGGAATCATAAATATCTTTCGTAGTGTTTTTATCAACGATATCAAGGATTAGGTGATCCTTCACCAAATCCAATAAGATTCTCTTTATGCTTACTTCTTTCTTGATGTATTTTGCCAAAGCTTTCGGATTTGTAATCGAGGAAACCACCTTCTCCACAAGATACCATAAGTATGTCATTTTTAGGAGGTTTTGTGATCTCAACTTTCACGACAAAATTGGAGACTCCCTTCAACAAGTGACTCTCTCGCATATTGGGAGTTGCCATCATTGCAATTTCTTAGAACAATCTACAATCTATGCTCACCAAATAAACAAGGGTTTCACGCCCCAAAACCCTTATGAGGTCCATGTGCGAATCACTAGTACAATTATACTTCAACCATGGAAGCTTGGGCATATTGCGCACTAAAATCCTCTTATAGCTTTGTACTAAAAAAACAACTTGTTTCTCCATACACAAAATTTGGACGATTTCAAAAATTGTGCTTTCATACCATGCTAGATTTTCTAAACCACAGTAAGTAGATTTTGCACTAAAAAATTCCTAAACTACTAGATAGGTAAAACCTGAAAGCCATCAAAACCATTGTTCTAGTAATATTAAAATCTACAAACACATATTGCAAAAAAATTATAGCAAAACTCATAGGTTCGTCCTAGATCACATCACTGTTGGTAAGCAAAAAAGCATAATTACCATGTACTTGCTAAAGAACTATTAAAAGCAAACTAGACACTTAGAAGATGGACTATCAAAATTTACTACTACTTTCTCATTGATTCTCAATTGAAATCTACTATAGGAAAAAACACATCAACCTAATTCATTGCTCATTGGTGAATTGAATGCCTTAACTCTATACCCCTATCTTCTCCTTTATAAACTAGGAAGAAGAGTACGTACATAGAATCTAGACATTGCATAATAACATTTCAACTAGAGATGATCTTAGGCATGCAAGCATTCATCCTCCTAGAGATCTACGCCTTACCTTAATAAGAAAATCCTAATCTAAGATGCTTCAAATTAGAGAATCCAACATGCAACATACATGAGCCTCTATCCTCAATTCAATTGCTCCTTTTAAGAATAGTAAAGCCACACAATAGTGCCTAATGTCCTAGGGACCAACACTTATTCCTAAACTGGCTATCTTATCTATCGTTGGTGCATGTATGCATGCACCCTCATTGTTGGAAGCCCAAAGAGTGATGTGCTTTTTCCTAGTCTACTTACTATTTTGTCCTCATCTACATATCATTACACTACACAAAAATCAATGTTGCACAGATTAACTGAGTGTGTCATGCTTCAATGACTAAAGTGTCTAGATCCATTGAATTTGGGAAGAGGAAGTGCACTCTCACTAACTTGTTTGAAAGATGCAACATCTTCACTATTGTAACTTTTGTAGTAGTACATATCTTTTCCAATACCTCCTTTGTTGAACTATTCTCTATCCATACTTATAACTATACCTTCTTTCGCCACATGTGCACCTAGGACTTGTACCTAGTTTCCAAGGTATAAAAAGCCTAACACCTTCAATGTGTTCATAGATAGAAACAAAAGCGTGTGGCTACATATAATTTATGGTCATTCACAACCTAAAACGTGTAATTTTTACTTCTTGTGAACAAAGAATATAAAGACTAGCTATTGTGTTGTGCATCGCCCATGCCATGGATTTTCTAGAGGGATTTGTCAAACCCCTAACATTCCAAGACATAACCTTCATCATGCAATGGAGGTGTGGTAGTCCAGTTCCTCATGACCATCCATGCTATTTAGAACCCCAACAACATTTTGCAATTAGATATTCAAGAGGTTTGAAGATAATCATCGAGTTTCACTTGTCGAGGTCTTTTTAGATATTCTTTGGTCTCCCCATTTGACTAAGAGTTTAATAGTGTGGGTAGTGGTCTAGCCCAACAACCTCTCCTTTTTTAGGAAGTTGATGAGATGAGCTAGGAATCCTTTCACATGTTCAAACCTGAAATTGTTGGTGTCGACCCTAAATCCCCTATAGGTTTGGTTAGCACGGGGCTTTGACCACGAGGGGTCAATCTTCGATCCTATGATCATGGCCTTGACAACGGAAAATTATATTTGACATACAAAGGTGTTCCCATGAAGATGGGTAACACTTTTTGGCAAGTGGAGGGTGTGACGTTTTAAAAAACATAGCTCAATCAAGCTTTTTTTAAGCCCTCGATCGAGCTTTAAAAAGCTCGATCGAGGGCTTAAAAGCTATTAAAAAATGCTCGATCGAGGGTTAATAAAACCCTCAATCGAACTTTATAACTTGATCGAGGGTTTTACTAACTATCGATCGAGCGTTTCTTAATAGCTCGATTGAGAGATAATTGCTCGATCAAGCCACTACATTTCAAAGCTCGATCGAGCATTTCCAATCGTTATAACTATAAAAACTCAACAAACCACTACTTATTTCTTTGCATTTGTTGCATGCAAATTTAGTGAAGGACTAATAAAGACAGGGTACAAATTTGATAAATGTAGTATAGATATAATTGATGTGTAATTAGTGTTTAGAGATGAGAATATTCCTATTCGTTTGAAGATATGGGTGCAGAGTAATTGAAATTATAGATATGATTGATCAAATCTATGACTCCAATTACTCCGCTACCCATATCTACATCAAATCTATGACTCCAATTACTCCGCTACCCATATCTACAAACAAATATCCAGAGGAACTAGCAGTAGTAATGCATTTACTTGATTTTTCTTCAGGATATTTATTATTATCCACACGTATAATTTTTTTAGATTATATTTTATTAAATTATATTATCATATAATTTTATATTTATCTTTCACTGAATTCGAAAAGCTTAATGGACCATAAATGATACCAGCGTTTAAAAAATTTGATTTTTTTTTTTGAGTGCCCATATTAGTGTGTACACAGAAATATGATCCCTCGAAAAAAAATTTAATTAAAGTTTTTGGAAACTCGATCGAGCTATTGGGTTTACCACAGTTAAACCCTCGATCGAGATATTTAAAAACTATGTGCAAAAGTTCGATCAAGATATTTAAAACCCTCGATCGAGCTAATGCTCAATCGAGATTATTAGCTCGATTGAGGGCTTTAAAACAAGTTTTTAGCCCCGTTTTTTGCAAATTTAATTTTACTGATCTCTTACCCAGGCCTAAACCCTGTCCTAGAATGCACCTTAGGTGGCGGACATCATACCGATGGATTCGTCAACGAATCCTCTATCCATTGACATATAATTTACGAGTTTCTAATTTCATATCATAATTTATTTATTTTTTTCAAACTTACACTTACAAAACCATGTCCACAATTTCGAATCAGCACAAATAAAAATTAATAACATAAAAAGTACACAACCAAAAAAATTCAAAAAATATATACGCCCCACATCAATGCATCCTCTTCAAAAGGGTATTTTTTGTTTTTTAATTTTGTAACCAGTTAAAAAAAAGTTTACATGCACACATGTGTATGAAATGCGATTAAAATTTTCAACAGTCAAATTCAAAAAATTAATAAAAAATATAATTTTCCAACATAAATTTAAAAAAAAAATTGTGCACCCCAATGCATTTTGAGTAGATTATATTCATATATATATTTTCAAAAAGTATGCAATTAGCACTAAATTATTTTATGTGCACACAAGACACTTGTTATCTTTTCATAAAATATACAAGAACAAACCTATCATTAAATTCAATTTTGGCATATTAAATAATAATATTATTTAAATATATATATATATAGAAAGACAACATAATTCTCTACAATTTGTTTTTGTTTCATGTTGAAATTCACAAAGTAAATATGAGTTTTGAGGACTTCGATTTAATAAATGAGTAAAAGTTTGAGTTTTCACTGTCATTTTTGACCAAAAAGTGTTACCTATCTTCATGGATTCACCCACAAATGCACTTTACTTTACATATTGAGGTAACATTCTACACAAACTCTTTAAAGTTTTTATACAATAACCCTAAAACCACTTGCCTCTTGCAACCTAAAGTTAAAGAACTTCGCTAGTTCATGACCTATAAAGTTATGGATGGTTGTGAAGATTGACTTAAAAATCCCCAAAAGTTAAAAGAACTTTGCTAGTTCATGACCTATAGTTGTGAAGATTGACTTTAAAAAAAATCCCAAAAAGTTAAAGAACTTCGCTAGTTCATGACCTATAAAGTTATGGATGGATGTGAAGATTCACTTAAAAAAACTCCCAAAACTAAATATGAAGTCCCAAGAATTCAACCCACATAGGGAAATGAAGTTGAGCTGCATTCTCGACATAAAAGGTTCCATCCCAATGAGAATATACCACAAGGGTGATGAGACATATCCATGATCATCGAGTAATGATGGAATTATAGTGAGTTTCATCTCTCAAGGAAAAACAAAAATAAATCCTTTTGACAGAAGAATAGACCACAAGGTTGATCAGACATATCCATGATCCTCGAGTAATGGAATTATAGTGAGCTTCTCTCAAGGAAAACAAAAATAAATCCTTTTGTCAAGCTACAAGTGGTTGCACAGAGCAAGCCATGTGTCTAGGAAAACAAAAATAAATCCTTTTGTCAGGCTACAAGTGGTTGCACAGAGCAAGCCATGTGTCTCCTAGACCTTTTTAATTCAAGGCTTTATGACAAAGTTGGGAGGAATCTGACGCACAAAATAACCAAGTAGTGTGTCTCAGGTGAATCATTTGGGTTTGTCACATAAAACAATGTATTCGTCTATATTATTAGCAATGGACGATTCATCCTGATGTGTCATTTTTTGGTGTCTATATTATTAGCAATGGAAGATTCATCCCGATGTGTCATTTTTTGGTAAACATTTCCATGGTGTCTTGGTGTTAAGATTTAATATGCTAAGACAGAAAATAGCAGCATTGCATTCCATTTCACAATAATAGCATATACAGGATCACTGAAGAAACAACAAGCACATCATAAACACAAGAGACACAAATTTATTCTGGGAAACCCTCATGGGGTAGAAAACCCAGCAAAGCTTCCTCAATATAGATGACCAACAATATACAAAGATGTAACCCTGAGCATAAGCTCCTCCTTCTCCATAGTAGACCTCTCCTCCACAAGTGCGCCACTCTCAAGTGAGTGAGTGTGTGTCAAATGAGGAATACACCTCCTCTATTTATACACTACTTCGACTTGTCTTTTACACAAATCATGTAGGCTCGTATTTAACCATTGGGTTAAATACCCCACTACAACTAACTGGGCCAACCCCTCTAGGGTGGTCTAATAACCCTTTGACCCACATAACACATATAGGGCCGACCCCCACTAGGGAAGCCTAATAACCCAAGTTACCACATTCCGATGGAGGAATAAACATCTCCGGATATACAATAAGATCTTCAAGGAGGAATGAAACATCTCCAGAATAATAAAGTACAAATATAATATTCTTTAAAGTTACAATATCTCAACACTCCCCCTTAACGAGAATGATATTATAATAGCATCTGCACGAGCAAGGAGTCATCAACATCATACATGATACATCTATAAATCATTGGAAGCTTTCTCAACATCATCAATAACTCAACCAGTTACTGGAACATCTTTAATACTGGAACATCAACATCTTCAGTACTGAGTCTTTATCTTCTGCAACACTCAAACAGCTACAGCAACATCAATATCTGAATCCTCACGATCGTCAGCATCGTCATCACATGATCATCAGCATCATCATCACACAATCATCAGCATCGTCATCACACGATCAACATCGTCGTCTAGATCAACACGATCAGCATCGTCACATCATCTCGATCTACAACATCTGGTTCATCACGATCTACAGCATCTGGATCATCTCAATCTACAGCATCTGGATCATCATGATCTACAGCATCTGGATCATCTCTATCTACAGCATCTAGATCATCTCGTTCTATAGCATCTGGATCATCTCGATCTACAACATAAGTATCCTCAACCATACAAGTACATTAATCAATACATGTATCATCAAAAGTATGTATTCTCACCAATACATCTATCATCAAAACATGTATTCTTACTAATACATATATCATCAAAAGCATGTATTCTCACTAATACATCTATCAATACAAGTATCCACACCGATACAAGTATACACAATAGCAGCATACCCTGCAACACACATGATCCAATTACGGGATGGTCAATCCCTCTCACTTTAGGACATAGGTCCAAGGATGATACAAGCCTGATCCACTTATGGGATGATCAATCCCTCTCAATTTAAGACATCTCTCATGTCTATGGACGATGCAATCCAGATCAACTTATAGGATGATCAATCCTTATCCTTTTAAGACACCTCACCATGTCTAGGGACGATGCAATCCCAAATCAACTTACAGGATGATTAGTCATTATCACTTTAAGACACCTTACCATGTCTAGGGACGATGCAATCCCAATCTACTTACAGGATGATTAGTCCTTATCACTTTAAGACACCTCACCATGTCTAGGGACGATGCAATCCCAATCTACTTACGGGATGATTAGTTCTTATCACTTTAAGACACCTCACCATGTCTAGGGACAATGCAATCCCAATCTACTTGCAGGATGATTAGTCCTTATCACTTTAGGACATAAGTCCAAGGATGATGCAATCCTGATCCACTTACGGGATGATCAATCCCTATCTCTTTAGGACATAAGTCCAAGGATGATGCAATCCTGTCAAGTACATTTTGAACCAAATGCTCAGGGACGATGCAGTCCTATCACGTCCACTAGGGACCACTTTCTCGGAGACATATGTCTACGGATCTCTTTTAGGACATGTGTCCATGGATGATACAATCCCCTCGTCCACTAGGGACCACATTCTCAGAGACATCTATCTATGGATCACTTTAGAACTGAAGTCCAGGGATGATACAATCCTCTCGTCCACTAGGGACCACATTCTCGGAGACATCTGTCTACGGATCACTTTAGAACTGAAGTCCCGGGATGATACAATCCTTTCGTCCACTAGGGACCACATTCTCGGAGACATCTGTCTACGGATCACTTTAGAACTGAAGTCCAGGGATGATACAATCCTCTCCTGTCCACTACGGACTTCATTCTCGAAGACCATATGTCTACAGATCCTTTTAGAACATGTGTTCAAGGATGATGCAATCCCTCTTCTTTCTCGGAGACATATGTCTGCGGATCCTTTTAGAACATGTGTTCAAGGATGATGCAATCCCCTCGTCAACTTAGACCCTGTCTGAGGACTATCCACCAACCTCTCTGTCGGCATCACCAATATAGGTATCCACATCATCGACCTCACTGTCGATGTAGGCAATCTAGTCATAAGTGACCACATCACTCCCCCTCTCGAGGAGGGTCCTACCAAGCTTTTCACAGAAAATACTCGAACTTTTCTTGAGGTAGAGGTTTGGTTAGTACATCGGAAACTTGTTACAAATTCAAACTTTATAGTTCCTTTCTGCGCCATATCATGGAACACTGGATTCTCTGCCATCTTGATACAACTCTGTTTGTCACATAAGATCACAGTTGGGTCTATCTCTAAGTCAAACAATCCAGAAGCCATACTGCTTCACAACTAGCAGAGCAAGCAGCGATGTATTCTGCTTCAGTTGTGTTGAGAGCCACACTAGACTGCTTCCTACTATACCACGAGATCATGGCTAATCCCAGACAATAACATCCTCTCGGTGTGTTCTTCCTGTCTGATACACTTTCTTCCCAATCAACATCTGTGTAGTCATCTGAAGTCATGATCTCCAAGATAGCATAGATCAAAGTCTATCATATCCTTTAGATGCTTCATCACATGCTTTTGCAACTATCAGGTGAACATATCTAGTTTCCACTAGATACCGACTCAAGGTGTTCTCAGCAAGGTATATATCTGGCCTGGTATTCGTCAGATACATCAACGACCCAATAATATGTCTGTACAGAGTTATATACACTAACTCTGATGAGTCATTCACTAACAGCTTGAAGTTGGAATCCATGAGAGTGGTCATTCCAACATATCAAGTCCTTTTAATATTTCTCGGCATACTTTCTTTGGTTGAGAAAGATTCCTTCTGAGCCTTTCCATACTTCTAGACCTAGAAAGTAATGCATCAATCTGAGATCTTTCATTTTCATTTCTGCAGCCATCTATCTGTTCCATTTCTCATCAGATGGGTCTACTGATATGAGCCTCAACATCATTCAAACTTTGTGGTGAGTTCCTTCTTGCATCTGTGTATAGAAATCATATTCAACCTTGTAGCAAAGGTTGAGATCCACATCACCCATGGTGATCATTAAGCTCATCAATTTACTATCGATCCTGGGAACCCATACAGAACCTGATTCACACTTCTTCTTTAATTACACCATTAAGAGAATGGTCTTATCTAGCCACTTGGAGCAAACATCTCATCATGAGACTCTTCCTCTTTCTAAGAGAATCTTCTAGCCACAAGCCTTCTATAGTGTGTTTGATTTGAAAATATTTTTGTTGAACATCCATCGCTTGTTCAGTGTTCATCATTCAACATGATCTTACCTACAAATCAAAATTAAGTACATGATTAGTAATACTTCATAATCATCAAATCATATTGACATGATAACCTATTATGCATACAGATATCATTTACATAGTTATGCAACTATTTTGACCAATACTTTGGCACAACACTTTCCCATATCCTGTATGCATATAGTGGCTATCTAGATGCCTTCCATCTCTACCAGAACATACTATCGAGAGTGTGCACAGCTCTCAGCATGTCAGCAAAGAGGTTTCATTCTAGACAAGCAACAATGGAATGTTTGTCCAACTTACCAATCATATGCATATTAGTAGTATACTGTTCAATGCTCTATGAATGTTTACACTCAACATCATATATTCTAGGAATACAAATATGCATACAACCTATTACAGGCAATATCATTTACTATTTCAAATAACAACTCAAATACTTATCTTTTATGTTTGTGCGGTTGCCTCCCGCTTGATCTACTGTATGTCTTTTGAACTTCTATTCATTCTGTACCACTGTGCATGCTCAAGTGTGCACTAGTGTCATCATCATGATCTCATACACAAACATACATTCATTAGTATATTCTCAATATTATCAAAACATTCTAATTCTAAATAATCTTGAATATGTATAGTCATGATCATTAGTATTCAGGGTTTCAAGGAAGTCTTCTTTTACTCATGCATATTCTTGTTTGATCATAGTACTCTTCTGGTTAATTAAATCATCAAGATAAGAGACATAATATGCATAAACCCTTGATTACTAACTTTATGAATAAGCATAACCATCATACCAAGTATACTTATATAAGGGATCATAACACAAGGTAAGATTCTAACTTGACATAGGAAAACATACCTGGATTAGTAAACCTACTTAGTTATGTACAGCATACCTAAACAATCTCTTCAATGATTTAGAGATCCTGAGCTAGAACCTGTATGTCTCATAGGTTAAGCATAATATAACAAAGTCATACATACCTCGTAAGTAGAACAAAGATTATGGATGAGTCTTTGTCTTCATGTTGTCATGGTCATGGAACTTGATTTGTCTTTTGTGATGTACCTGTATCTTGTTAGCAGACAACATCAACCTCACACAACACCATAATGCATTAGTACAATCATATAGCCCTAATCAATGAATGTCTTTGATCATTCACATGCATTCATACTGTTACTAGGGTGATAAGACAATTCTAACATTAATCAAGATTGTACTAATAAATAATATGAAGACAAACACATTATGAACTTAATTAAGAATCAGATTTCAAGACATACCTGAACCTCCTTAAGTCATACCTGTCGAGACTTCTTGTAGTCTTCTTATGTAAGGCCTTAGCCTCAACTCCCCCTGAAACTTGATCTGGAGCTTGATTAGGGTTTGCTAGAGAAACCCTAAAAATTCAATTTTTGACTTTCACACTTTTGAATGGATGGAAGGATGTGTCTTGCTGAGCTGATCAAACTAGCATACTTCAATTTTGAAATCTCCAAAATTTGACCCCTCAAAATTGCCTTCGAAACTTTTGGATCTTCTAGACAGGAACCCGAACTAGGGTTTGATGAAGCCCACCCTTCTGTCCAATCAAAAGGTTCGATCCAAGGCTCTAAACTCTTATTTTTCTGAGGAGCTTCCAGCCGTGGTTACAGACTTCAAAACTTCCAACTTTTGCTGAAGCCCTAATTTTCCATCTTTCCGATCAAAATCCCGAACTGGGGTTTGATCAAGCCCGGTCTTCTACCCAACCAAAAAATTCGATCTTGGTCTCTAAATTTCTATTTTCCTAAGTAACATTTAGCCGTGGATTCCGATTCCAAAAATTCTAACTTTCTCCGAAACCCTAAATTCCGGAAGCCATGAATGAAGGTGCTCCAAAAATAATTTTGTTTTGACAGAAATATGTACCTAATTGTTTCTGCTGTAACTCTGAATTTTTCACTCCACAGGGTCTGAAAACGTTTTCTGTGGAGCCTGACCTGTCATCTTTCCATCCCGACAGGTCTGACCTCAATTGGATTTTCTTAGAGAGAGTTATGCCAAGTGTCGCAACATGACCTGTTTATGGGATAAAACAGGAGAGCGAACTTGTACGACGTGCCATGTGTCACTGGTTCAGCTTTGACTTCTGAAAAAGTTTCCTGAGATAGTACAGTCTGTGTACTACTTGTCACTTTTTACGAAATTTCATTTGGAGCTTCCTAGCTCAAGTCATGACCTTTTTTCCTAGGTCACCTGATTTTGACTGAGATCTAGAAGAGGCAGAAACCCTAACTTGTACTGATCATAACTCACAAAGTACAACGAATCTGAGGGTGCCCTTTGGACACAAGGTACTTGGGGATGTTATCTACGACCTATAAAGGTTTCAGATCCTGAACCTTCGCCAAAATGTATTTATAGTGAAAGTTCCATGATGATTGGTTTTTTCTATGTAAAACCCAAACCTTCAAATTGTCGCAAGTGAAGCAAATGTCGTAAGTGCCATACCTTGCCTTCCTTCAGGTTAGCTCTGATACCATGTTAAGATTTAATATGCTAAGACAGAAAATAGCAGCATTGCATTCCATTTCACAATAATAGCATATACATGATCATTGAAGAAACAACAAGCACGGCATAAACACAAGAGACACAAATTTATCCTGGGAAACCCTCATGGGGTAGAAAACCTAGCAAAGCTTCCTCAATATAGATGACCAACAATATACAAAGATGTAACCCTGAGCATAAGCGCCTCCTTCTCCATAGCAGACCTCTCCTCCACAAGTGTGCCACTCTCAAGTGAGTGAGTGTGTGTCAAATGAGAAATACACCTCCTCTATTTATACACTACTCCGACTTGTCTTTTAAACAAATCATGTAGGCTTGTATTTAACCATTGGGTTAAATACCCCACTACAACTGACTAGGACGATCCCTCTAGGGTGGTCTAATAACCCTTTGACCCACATAACACATAGAGGGCCGACCCCCACTAGGGAAGTCTAATAACCCAAGTTACCACATTCCGACGGAGGAATAAACATCTCCGGATATACAATAAGATCTTCAATGAGGAATGAAACATCTCCAGAATAATAAAGTACAAATATTATTAATATTCTTTGAAGTTACAATATCTCAACACTTGGCAGCACCATGTTTATTAGCTCCTTCTCCAGGGATAACCAACACGTGAATGATTTGGTTCAGTAACCAGAATATCAGGTGGAGGGTTAGCCATTATGAGGCCGCCTCAAGCCTTTTGGAAGCGAGAAATGCCGCCAAAGGCTCTGCTTGACAGGAGGGTTGTCAATTAACGCCAATGGCGGATGCACAGGGTCATTAATAGCATTAAGGGGGTACAGATACATGCCCAGTCTTTGTGTCTGAATGCATAAACTATGCAGTGACAATAAAAAATCATTCTAGTACCAATTATGTCTTCTCGAGAAACATCAAGTATTTCCTTTTGGCATTTTGAATCGATGTATATCAAGCATAATTTTTGGAAAGGATGTTGGAGAGTCGCTCTAATAAAGTCACATCACTTTGGGTAACATGATGCTAATCAAGGTTGTAGAACTCACTATTCATGAAAGAACACCTGTATTGGGTTATATTAAGTTGCGAAGAAAGAACCCCTGAATTGGGTTATATTAAGTTGCGAAGAGTGCAACCCAATTGCAAGTGTTTGATCATTTGTGTTTAAATACATTCCTTGGAAAAAATTTCGGATCTCAGATGAAATCTAGGACCTACTTAAGCTGTAGATAGAGGCTCTATTAATAGAAAGTTGGATTGCTAATGGTTGCTTCATTCTAAGATTGATTCTCATCAAATTACGAATACAAAATGTGGTTGGATGAATGGATTGGAAAATGAAGCAAGAAGATTGATCTCGACAGATTACAATACAAGATTTGACGTTGTTAGAAGAGAGATTGAAGTCAAGAGAATAACCATATTTTCTCTAATACTGAAGCCTAAGCCTTTATTTAGAACATTGGTGCCAATGATTATTGTTTGGAAGACTATTATATTAAGAAATAAAGGTCATTCATGTCTTCCCAGAAAAAGGAAGCAAAGGTGCAGTTAGACTAAACCAAACATGTCCACAAAGTCAAAATTTGGCAATCTATTTTTTTGTTTCCCTTTTTAATCTTTGGTGGTTAGGGAAAAGCTACTGGATTGGAAATGATTGCTAAGCAATCTCCCCCCGCCCTGATTTTTTTGGATTGATGTAAGCATTTGGTTGCTTTTCGTCAATATATGGCCCAGAATTCAACATTTAAAAGAACAGTATTTTTTGTCATCATCTTAAATACAGCACACGCATTTGGTTGCTTTTCGTCAATATATGGCCCAGAATTCAACATTTAAAAGAGCAGTATTTTTTGTCATCATCTTAAATACAGCACACTGGGACAATCTAGCCATACCTATATACAGACAGACCTTGCTTCTCTTCAAAATGAAGTATTTTACGAAAAAATCTCCCAAGAAAAACAAAAAATGGGCACATGCTTTTACAAACTTCAATTTTTGCAAGATAATTTTTCAAATTTCTCTTATGGAATTTAATATTTTTCTCATTCATTATGCATCAAGACAAAAGGTAACAAACTCTTCCAATTGCTATCACAAAGTATAAATAGTTAAATACAAGGTTATCTACCAAAGAGCACCCCAAAGCTTGGAAAAATGTTTATCTTCTTGAGATCATTTCCTCCAACGCCAGAATGGTTTGTGGGGTGTGCACTTGCTATACTTTGTTTACATGATTACAAGCATAGCATCCACATGGCATACCACTAGACTTGACATAAAAATATATATGGTCCATTGGCTACCAATAGATGACTTGCCGACAGGGATTGCACCCCTTGTATATTTACAGAGGCCTAATTTACTAAGCTATTGTGACTTTCTAGCTGCAGTTTCTCCATAATTACCCTCAGTACTGATTACATAAGCTTCAGCATTTTAGAAGTACACTATGTTTCACGGTTCAACGTTACTATTGTACAGTATCCATATAAATATAGTTCACATAACACCCTGGACATATCACAATAGGACTTCAATCGAAATCGTATAAGCCATATTGCTTTCTCCTTTTCACTACCAATATAGATTGAAGTAAAGATGAGGAGAATGATCATAGACACAACAAACTGATTTGCATGCATTGTCCACGAAGCATTCGACTGATTCCTTAATGTTCCACTTTTGATCCCGTACCCTCTTTCTGGCAGACTCTCTTGATTCTCTGCCTCAGTTTCTGTCTATGATCATGGATCCGCCATAGACCATGTCCCAATACCACAGCAGAGTAGATTGTATGTGTGATGATAGGAGCAAGTATGTTATTGGTCTGCAATAGCAAGAGCCAGAATATATGAGAAAATATTAGTGTATGCAAATGAGATCATATTCAATATTTGTACTGAGAAGCATACCTGAATCCATTCAAAACCCAAATATAGTGCAAGAAGTGATTCCAGCAAAGGCGAGTAAATCTTCTTCATTTGCCTCCTGTCATACCAGGCTACTCTACATATCAATCCACCCAGTAGCAAATTAGCAAGTATTAACTGACTGCTCCACCATTCATTACATTTCTCAGATATTTGCAGGGATTAGAAACAATTTTAGAAACAATTTTAACTATGTTCATGAAACCATCTGCACAACAACAAACCTGCAAAGCATTTCTTCATATCTTCACGTGCATGATGACTACGGGGGATTGGGGCAACCACATAAGTGGGATCTGCATGCAAGAAGAAAATATATTCATGGATTTGCATGTATTTTTAGCTGAAAATATGTCCCAAAACTCAAAGCCAAACAAAAGGTATGAGCCATAAAATAATTGATAAGTCATAAGATACAGTGAGAGAAGACAATTGATCTAACCTCAAATCATATCTGACCAGTTGCTTAACAAATTGATTATTTGATTTGATAGAATATTGAAAGAAAAGTGACATGAAAAGAATGTTTCAAGTTACATAGATATTTCAAACTTTTGAACACCCATATAACTTATGTTCCCTCTCATACCACAAAGCTCAAGGAAAGAGAAATTCAAAACTAGACGATTTTGTTCGACTTCTTCCTTCTTTCAACTGAGAGATTGAAAGTTTGCATTTCATGAGCACATTGCTGCAACTATACAGTAAGGAAGTATCAATGTGTGCAAAGTCCAGCAAATGCCCATGAGAGGATTTCAGAGCTCACTCTACTCAGCACATTGGTATGATGAGATCTCTTTTTTTATGTGTATAGAAGGCATCTTCATTCATCATATGTTCCCATTCAGATTGTCCCTTAATGCACCGAATCTCAACCTCTACCCAAAGGGTGAAATTAATGCTGCCATCGAAGAAGAAATCCTACATTCACATCACATGGATCCCACCTCCAAGAGAGTTCTCATACAAACCTGATTTGTATTGTAGACACAGTTTGCAAGTAGATGGTAATATTAATGTTCTCCCTGTATACTTGCAGCTTCACATCTTACATGGGTCGAGATTCCACGAAAACCACTTTTAGGTGCACTCACATCAGCTTAGAATTGAGGGAGAACACCAGACTACAAGAGAAGACAGGATCTGTAGACTCTCTTCCATTGAAGTTGAATCAGAATATATCCTGTCTATCATAGAATTGGGGGTAGATACCACTTCCTTTTTACTATTTAGAGACACAGGAGGCTCTCTGTCCTCCCTTATCAATTATCATGATCAGCTCCTGTAGCACTCTTTATACAAAAGCTCTTCTATCATAGGAGGAAAATAATGCATGATAATTTTACAGACATCCCTAGTAACAGAGAGGTTAGTCACATCATTCTATAGACCCATGGCATCTAAATCAGGGTGGAAATGCTGCCCCAGACAGCCTTGTGTTGCTTGAAAGATTGTCAAGAACACAGGAGGCCTGCCCATCATCAAATTCAGACAAAACATGTGACCCAAAGGCAGAGCATGATAGGCACAAGGGACAGACAGGCACCTAAAAGTTTGACCTTAAATGGCCAGGAGAGTGAGAAATATCCAGGCACAGAAGTAGAGATGGAGACATGAATCTTTCTAGATGCAAGGCAACATTATCATCTCTGCACATGGAAGGCAGCTATCACTAAGGATCCAAGAGAGAGAAAATCCCTAATTTCTTCCCAGCTCAGCCAATTCTTGACCAGGTTTTGGCTGACTTCAATGTCATAGATGATAGCTAACTGTTCTCTAGTCACCTCATTTCATTCCAATTTGTCCTGGTGATAAACCAGCATAGATCCATCTTAAAAGGGGATCTACCAAGTACCGAGAGGGATCAACTCTCTCAAGGCGCAAACCCCTTTTTAGAGTGTAAATGTTGAGGAAGGGTTTTAATTTATCTAATTTGTGTAGTTTTATATACATGCCATTGTAAATGTAAATGTTTTAAATCTAATTTGAGCGATCATGTTATTTTTTATAATATTTTATTATTTTTAAAAATGGCACATGTCAGCTCCAGGATGAGCACAGAAGGAGTTACACATCCCCCTACTGGTTTGTAGAATGCGCCTCTTCAGCGCAAAAATGACACAAGGATACAGGGATTCGAGTATCTAATACAGATAAGTAGACTCACCTAAATGGGATACTTAAGTAATAACTTAATAAGTAAACATTTATTTCAGTAGATGCATCAAGTACTCCCTCAACAATTATACCTCACATGCTGACTTGTCTTTTAGTCCCAGCCGTTTCCTGGTCATTGTAGGACATTAAGTAATAAAACAACTATTTTCAATTTCAAGTTTTACTTGTCCTAAACAGCAATACTTGTAGATGAATAATAATTTTGAACTTTGTGGTTCTAATGTGTTGTACAATTAAGTCAACTAGCATCCATATTTGTAGTTCTATGTCACATGATTGACGATCATAAACCAATTAGAAAAGCGAAACCAAACTAATTTTTCATGTATATAATAAATGAAATATTTTGTACATATATACTTAACATTTGTCCTTAACAAAGTCAATTTGGTTTAATGATAGCATCTAGTAACCAGTAACTTCTGTTTAAACTTACATGTGGCACTGGTGTCACAAATAGAAACAAAATATGTCCTGGCACAGTTTGATCATGAACTTTCAAGGTTAAACCATCTAAGCAATTATGAATTTACCTTATTCATCATACCTATTTATAGCATGCGATCCCATTAAAGCAAGCAAGTATGCTGACCTAATTTATCCTGCAGATAAACACTTCTAGCCAATTGAAGAATGAAAACATCCTTGTCAAGATAAACACAGTTGGGCAGTGACAGTAGTGGATATACATGATTTCATGCATTAGCTCGATTAGAATTTTCTTCCAACAGCTTAAACCCATCAGGTGTTTAGAACTTTTAAACTAGCAAAACTAGAATGGTTCAAATAACCTGTCAGTTGAATTAACAGATTATGATTGCAGTTAAACAAAAGGCAGCACTTAAAACTTTAAAAGTTTAAGCATTCAATTCTGATTCTGCACTCTTGGCAGATCCAATATAAGCTCTCTGAGAAATCATTCGCATCAAAAGTAGCAAAAGAAAGCACCTCTTGTGATAACTATGATGTCATTTTTTGTTGATTTCCATTTGTTAAGATATAAGGCTACATATGTAATAAAGTCACTTAAGTGACTTAGGTTAGATATTAGGGTTTACGTATTAGGGTTTTAGTCAGTCAAGGTTTTGGTCTCTCAAGCTCTTTATAAGAGCGAGGACTCTCAATGTAATGTTGGAGCATCTCATAATAATATTGTGTTGTGTTATTGAGCTCTCATGTGTTCGGTGACATAACCCTATCTAGGGTTTCTCGTTTATTGGTTCTTGGAATATGGTATCAAAGAAGTGAGATCCCTATGATTCTGGTTAAGGGTTTCTCCGTGAAGAGACAATACAGGGTAATCGATTCACGTTTTAGGAGCCGCTGCAGCTATTTTGTGCCGATAGGTGAAGTCAAAACTACAAAGATTAGAGTTACCTTTGGATTAGAAGAGCCACCAAGGAAGGATATGGTACAGCTGCCATCCTGAAAACTGAAATGCCGTGAAAGGGATAATCGAAGTTGTCCAACTGTCATTTTAAGAATTAGAAAAACAAAAATGTGACCTAGCTTCTGAGCTTCCATGCATAACCATCTAATCTGCAACAAGGAATCGCATGGTGAATCACATGATAAAGATTGGGCCATTGGTTGAGCCTCCATATGAATCATTTAATGAGCCACCGCTGTTTGATGGAAGCAACAATCTAGAGGAAGCCACCCTTGAGCAGGAAGTAGTCACTACAGCTATCACATGTCGCTGCCACAGTCCAACCCACTGTAACAGAGCAATCACAATCATTTTCAAGCCACTGCCTTCAATGCATATAGTCGTTAAGAGGAAAATGTAACATATCCACAATTTTGGTAGTCCACCAGCCAGCCGTCATTTCTAATAATGATCCGCATCCAACACTCACAAAGCAAGAGTCGCCAACTATGTAGCATGGGTACCCATACCTGGGGGTAGGGTACGCGTGCCCGTACCGGGTACCTGTACCGAGCACTTGGGTACACGTAAGGCACGTCTCCTGCCGTACCTTACCGTAACCCATACTAGCTCCATGTACCCGAGATGTTATAAAAAAGGGGTATGTATAGGCTAAATGGTACGGCGTACCTCGTGTTTGGGTACTCCAGGGGTACAGCCGACTCAGCAAAATGAAAATCCACCGGGGAAAATGTAATGACCCCCAACCAAATCTGAACTAAATTTTTGCTAACTGCGTATGGAGTCTGGTTCAGGACTTATCATTTATGTCAAGCACTTTGCAACACTGTTCAAATTCCACTGAATATTGTCCAAATCTGGTAGACTGATTTTGCATTGATTTACAAGGAATTTTTTATTGTTTTGTGTTCAGCACTCATGGAACATAATTTGACTACCAAATGTGCACATAAAAAATATACATATGTATTTAATACTGAGAAGTACATTCACATCAACCCAGTAATACATTTGCAACTTTTTATTGCCTGTAACAGCAGTACAAATAGGTGTTTAAAATCAGATTTCAAGTGCACCTTCATATTTGAGTTTGATTGTTTGTTACAGCTGCCTGGTACAGTGATTTATCAAATTTTATGTAACTTCCAGTCTTCCACTTAATATCTATTGAGTCTCTGATTTCTCAAGATTTTATGTTTCAAATTTTCAATGTGAATGTTCATTGTTCAATGAATCATTGAATTTAGAATTATGAATCATGATTCATAATTTATGAAGAAATCTGAAATATGCATGTATAATGTGACTCTGACTTGTTATATATATATATATATATATATATATATATACAGTACCCTCAACGTACCCAAGTACCCTGTTTCAAAAGTTGGCGTACCCGTCTCCGTGCCCAAGTTTCCTGGCAACTTAGGTCGCCAATCTGTTTTTTGTTTTAAAGCAACCTTTGCTTATCATAGTCACTGTATTTTTACCAAGACTTACACCAAAGGATCAAGCTGCCATTTGAAGAGGAGCTGTCGAAGCAAGATCTATAGCCATCGAATTTGTTTTTTTTTCAAGCACCGGATTTTTTTTCTTCTATGCAGCCTATACAAACACATACAACATTCGTGTAGTTCATCCTCTATCATGTCGCTTTGTATCTCAACATTAGAACTTATGGATAGTTGAATGGGGTACACTACAAACAGAGTGACAAAACCTTTCCAAATTTGAAGATTTTTCTAAACTACCTCCGGCTGAAAATGAAGGTAAATATGCATTTGCTTAATAGTGTACTGCTAGTGATTGAGCCTATCAGAGGACCAAGAATTAATCATTCAATTGGTGGAAAGCAGAAGATCTCTCATAATGGCATTAGTACCAATGCAAGGTTTGATGTTAAAGCGTTTTAGTCAGAGATCTATTATGATGATGATGGATCATACAACATGTGCTCCCAGGTTTATCAAAGGATTTATAGCTATCTAAGAAGAACCACCTGATAATGCCCGTGGTGTTTGCCTTCCTTAAGAAAAAACTAGATTCTTGCATTTTACGAAGTCAGTGCTTTGAAGACATGAAGGGATCAATTAATAGCTCAAGTGTGGATGGTTGCCTAGAGAGTTCAGTAGTTGTGGATCTAGGGAAAGATCCCTCATTGGTTGAGACATGCATGTGGATTGCAGTCTACTAAAGAGGTTATGTGAAATGCATGTGGATTGTTGTCCAGTTATTGACTTTAGGAGATTCGTGATTCGGGAGTTCGAGGAAGTGGAATTCGGGAACTCGGGAATTCAACTCAAGAGCTACACCTTTTCAAGGGTTACAAGGCAGCTTGATGGAGCTCAACCTGGTCTAGGAACTATGTTCAAAGAAGAAGTTTCCAACAGATGTTTTCTGATGTTAGCTTTCAGTTTATGTGTTTTCAGTTTGTTATCTTTCAGCAATGTACGCCTTATGTAATAAAGTCACTTAAGTGACTTAGGTTAAATATTAGGGTATACGTATTAGGGTTTTATTCAGTTAGGGTTTTGGTCTCTCGGGCTCTTTATAAGAGCAAGGACTCTCAATGTAATCTTGGACCATATCTCGTAATAATATCATGTTGTGTGTTATTAAACTCTCATGTGTTCGATGATGTAACCCTATCTAGGGTTTCTCGTTTATTAGTTCTTGGAATACCATTATTGTCCATCAATCAAGACTTTGACCTCATCTTGGTTTCAGAATTATCTCCCAACAGTAACACAAGAAAACTAATTATCAAATATGTTACAACATAAGAAGCACTTGATATTCTTCAAATGCGATTTCCAGAGGTCTTGATATTATCCGAGTTGAATTTGGCACCCATCCACTTCATCTTGAATGCAAGCCCCCCTCCCCCCCTCTCCTACCATGCATCGATCCGCTTTGTTCCTGAAATGTGCTCTTAAGTGCTCCTAGGGCACTAGTTGAGCACTCCCAGAATGATAATATAAAATTCTTGAAGTAAAAGTTTCCATTTTCTTTATTTATTTTACTCTGAATACTTATCCTAGGGAAACCCCCAGACACTTCCCTTCATTCCAAGAGTGACACCCATGGTAAAATTGGATTCTTCAAGGCACCAGGCCAAATCAACAATGTTCACATGGAGCCAAACAATTAGTTCACTAAGTATTAGCTTAGGAAGGGTCGAACAATTGGTCCACCAAGTATTAACTTAGGAGGAGTCCAAGAAGTAGTTCACGCATATCTCATTAGGGATTTGAACCTAGGTGGCAAAAGTGAAACGCCTACCTCCTCACCATTCGAGTTATTGCCCCTCGACTCCATTTTCTTTATATTTCCCTTTCTACCCCTTTTACTTTTTTATATTATCATTAATTGTTTCAAGATGTTTGAGAGGGGTTCCAACCTCATTAGACCTTATCTAAAGAAAATAGAATAATTTCACATCCAATCCAAAATTTAACAAACTTGGTAGTTTTCAAGACTTGCAAATTGAATTGCATCGCACTGAAGAGAAGTCCACTAAATCATCACAAGACACCAAATGTCACCATGCTATCCTGCCAAATGCCACCTACTTAAAATGGCAGTGACCTCCACAAATATAGGAAATGAGGAAAACCATAGCTCACCACCATGAGCAAATATGGACAAAACCACTAACAACTCACATGCATGCCTACTCCGCATAGTACCTACTAAAAATAGAAATTTACTAAAATATTAAAATTTCCAACTAAGCGTGGAATACCAACATATTGCATGTGGGCATGTCTAAAACTAGACATTGCTAAAAATAGCACCACCTCACATGTCCTAAAAAAACCTCATTTGACTCATAGTGTGAAGGAACAAGAATATGTTGATTATTTTCCCCTCTGAGCTTTCTAACTCTACTTGCTAAAAAGGGCAATCTCTTGAAACATCTCACATGACCTCATATGGAAATAAGGGACAAGGATATATCATCAAACATTGGATGCAACCTATAGAAGCATGAACTGGAATCCTAATAAAATTGCACAATCTTGTACTATCCCCCTTGGAAACTCTAATCTCTGAAACTCAAACTTTATAATAGAACCGAAGCACTGGAAACTAAAATCTAACAACTATGGTATAAAAGATCATGGCCATAGAACCCACCGAGAATGTGTCCACAAATTGTCGATGCCGAACAATCAAGATGTGCTAAGAAGAAGTCCAACCTGATCCCAAATGTGCTCACAAACAACAATGAAGGTGACACTTGAATTCACAAGGGTACATTTAGTGTTAACAATTGTAGCCTATTTTGTAAACATTATATGATAGTTTAAGTATGAAGTTTGAACTATTGACTGCATATGACAACTCTTTGGTAATGAATATGATGCTCTATTTCATTTTGTGGTTGATGTTATCTAGTACATTTTGTTGATGACAAATGTTATATGTTGAAACTTGAAGGTTGATGTTACGGTAGTGATCCGTATTTATGCAGGAATGAAATAAGATAGCATATACAAAATCATATACATAGATATATCGCAAAGAACATAGTGATACAGTAAACACATATTTTATTAAATAGCGGAAATAGAACAGACTGTAAAATACAACAGCTGGAATGGTGGTAGCTATCTCTGAGAAGAGATGTGGCCGCTATGCTCCTCCGTGCCAAGATGAATACAAAGAGAGGCCGAAAGGGCCTATTTATCATAAGCATGAGGGAAACAATCCCAAACATCCAAAAACCTAAAACCTAACCCTAGAAGATGAACCGTCATAAAGTTTGTGGCCCCAAGGTAGTTAGTTGAATAGTCAACTTCCTGGGGTCATAACTTTTGCATACGATCTCCGTTTGGGGCGCTCGGTAGCCCGTTGGAAAGGTCTATCCGTTGGCAACCATTTGGCCCCCTAAATCGCCAAAAAATGTCGATTAGGGCCTCAAAACGGCCCCAAAAGTTTAGAACCCGAAAAATCGTAGAAAAATTACTAGAAAATTGGAAAAATGGGAAACTATTTTGAGCTAGTGGAATAGGTGGGTGGCCACCGATATCCATCTAGATTAGGTAGATCATTTGATGGCAATGCTATAAGTTATAACTACTAGATGATTGATGTTATATGTGTACTAAATGGTTGATGCTTTAATGATCACCAATAATCCAGTAGTTAAATCTATATTTTCATGTTTTCTGTAACTATTTTGACATTCAACATGTTTTTTTGTTAGAGATAGTGGTATCTTGGGATGTCCTCCATGATTCAGATGCCTTGCATGGAGGTACATTTGCAGTATAGGCATCAGGATGAGGTAGAGGGTCAGACCGTGAGATACACTCTACCTAGTGGCATGAATCCAACAGTAGATGCATGCAGACCTTTCAAGGTGATTTGCCTCATGCATGCACAACTGTTAATTAAAAAGCATGCAAAAGTGAGATTTTTGCATGCACTCACTTTAGGGTTTTGGAAACCCTAATCGGACAGTGAGTTATTATAAGGAGGCAGGAGGTCACCGACAGAGGTTACTCAGCAGACTTATTAGAGAGAGATCAGTTTGAGAGATGGGGCGACTAGTGCATGCAGAGGGCGACTTTCTGAGAGGGAGAGGCACATCTACAGATAGGGAGAGTGAGGGATCTGAGACAGATCAAACCTCACTTGATCAGAGGCACCTGTCTGCCATTGACCGTGGGATGAGAGAGCATCACAGTGGAGGTTCTACAGAGTTCAGAGAGAGGGTGACTTTGTTGTAGAGGGGGGCACACTTCTTGAGGAGAGGAGGATGTTGTGGATCCAGATTGAGGCCAGAGTAGCTGAGACTTGCAGGGTAGGTCTTCTTCAGTGTTTAAAGAAAATCTATGTCTATCTCAGATCAAATTGGTTGAGATCTGAGCTAGGGCAATTTTCCATTGTCAGAGTTGGGGCACACTTTTCCATGCAAAGCAACAAGGGGTGCATTCTACATTGAGCAGTAGCAGGCTTTCATTCCGGACAGAGCAGATCAAGGCTGTGGAGTAGAGAGAAAGGTAGTACATCCTGAGACAGGCTAAGGCAGATCTTCAGAAAGATTCAAATCCAAACTGACAACAAGGGGCGCATTTCCTAAGAGCAGCAATTGCAGCTACTATCGATCACAGGTTTCACAACCCATCAGGTTCGTTTTTTATATTTTGTAGAGTTGTATGTAACTAAGTCTCTTTTACTTTGCTCTGGGCTTGAGAAAGAAGAAAGCCCCCATTGGAGCTAGTTTTCCCTATTGGGGTTTCCAGGGTATATTGTGAGTTCATCTATGTGATTGTTGTTTTATTGGTTAAAGTGTTAAGAGATCTGGTAGTGCTTTTTGTTATAAGTCCTTATTGTTTATTTGGCTTATAGAGACTTAAAGTCATTGAGATCTCAGGGTTTCCAGAGCGAGTAGTGACCTCTGGATAAAGCTAACATGGTATCAGAGCCCTGGTAAGGGTTAGGGGGAGCTTTCACACTCAGATCTGCAAGCGTCATACTGGATCTGTGTAGTGAACTAAGTTGGATATCAAATCTGTGGAGAGAGTGACCAGATCTACCAAATCTGAAGAGTAGAGCTCAGATCTGTAGTTGTAGTGGTCAGATCTATTAGATCTGTGATTGTGGTGGATAGATCTGAGATAGATCTATCAGATCTGTGCGAGGGGAGGCCAAATCTGTGACCGAGAGAGGTTCTTGGTTCTTTAGATACTCTTGTTTCAGTTCTCAGACAGCTCAGATGATTATGGCTACCAGTTTGAGATTAGAGGATAGGTTGGATGGGGCTTTGAACTTCTGCACGGAATGTGCTGCTTCTGAAAGAGAGTGAACTGTGGGATGTTGTGAAGAGCACAGACACAAATCCAGTTACGGTGCAGACAAATGCAGCTGCAAAAGCAACTTATGAAAAGAAGAATATAAAATCCAGAGGATCCTCCTTGATGCAATTAAGGACCATGTGATCCCACACATCTCAACTAAAGACAATGTATTTGAGATGTGGGATGCCTTGACAAAACTATACCAGAGTTCCAATGCAAACAAAAATATGGTACTTAGACAGAAATTGAGAAGTATAAAGATGGCCAAGGATGAGAGAATGGCCATATATCTTACCAAGATTACTCAGGTAAGAGATGAGCTAGGGGCAGTGGGTTAGAAGGTTGAGGACAGTGAGTTGGTTCGACAAGCCTTGAATGGCATGACCAAGCCATGGGTTGTATTTGTCGAATCCATTATTGCTAGAGAGAACCTTCTCAAGTGGGATCGTCTGTGGGATGGTTTCACACAAGAGGAGATCCAGAGGGGTTATATTTAGGGTTCATCTTCTGCCATCCCTGAGGAGGAGGATGTGGCGCTTGCAGCCAAAGGGAAGCAAAGGTTTAAACAAAAGAAGGATCTAAGCAAGATCAAGTGTTTTTCCTGCAATGAGTATGGACACTATGTGGGACAGTGCCTGCATAAGAAGAAGAACAAGCAGGTAAACGATGAGAAGCTAGCAGTAGCAGAGGAGGTATATGAGTTTTCCTCTAGGTTTGAGAGGGAGTTCTCACTTGCCTCATTTATATCAGGACATGATAGCAGTGAGCCATAGAGTCAGATTGATGAGAGATGGTTGATTGACTATTGACTACAAGCATCGTAGTCATATGATTGAGGTGCGAGAGGCATTCATTGTCCTTGAGTACACTCTTATGTAGATGGTTCGTGATGTGCATGGGACTGAGCATTTTGTCAAAGGAGTGGGTAGAGTTCGGTTTCTCCTAGACTTTGGAGAACTCCTGGAGGTATTAGGAGTACTATTCATTCCAGGACTAAGAGGGAGTTTACTCTCAGTTGCAGCATTTGATGTTGTTGGTTACTCAGTTGTCTTCCAAAGGGATCTCATATTCACATATCCAAAGGGAGTTGATTCAGTCTTGATGGGTCATAGGATCGATAGTGAGTATGTTAAGTTTAGCCTAAATTCACAAGCAAGATCACTGAAAGAAACACAATCACAAGATAGACAAAGATTTACCCTGGGAAACCCTCATGGGGTAGAAAAACCAGCAAAGCTTTCCTCAATATAGATAATGAACCAATACAAAAATGTAGTCTCCAAACAAGAGCTCCTTCTCCTCCTATGCAGATCTCTCTCTCTCCTATGCGCAATACACAAGTGAGTGAATGAGTGATAAATGAGGAACACACCTCCTCTATTTATACTCATCTTCTAACTGACTTTTCACCCTAACTGGGCCAACCTCTCCTAAGAGAGTTTAATAACCCCTAAACAGTTAACTCAAGGCCGACCCCACAAGGGAGGTCTAATAACCCTAGTTACCACAATCTCTCGAAGGAATAAACATCTCTGGATTATACAATAGGGTCTCCATGGAGGAATGAAACATCTCCGGAATAATAAAGTACAAATATAATATTCTTAGAAGTTACAATATTTCAACACTCCCCCTTAACAAGAAGGATATTATAACATCTGCAGGAGCAAGGAGTCATCAACTACATGATACATGATACATCTATAAATCATTGGAAGCTTTCTTCATACATCATCAGTAACTCAAACAGTTACTGGAACATCAACGTCTTCAGTACTGAGTCTTCATCTTCTGCAGAACTCGAATAGCTACAATAACATCATCATCTGGATCTCTCGATCAACAACGTCATCTGGATCTCTCGATCAACATCATCACCTGGATCTCCCGATCAACAGCATCAACATCTGGATCATCTCGATCAGCAGCATCAACATTTGGATCACTCGATCAACAACATCGACATCTGGATCTCCCGATCAACAGCATCAACATCTGGATCCTCTAGATCAACAGCATCATCATAGCAGCATACTCTGCAATACACATGATCCAATTACAGGATGATCAATCCCGCTCACTTTAGGACATAAGTCCAAGGATGATACAATCCTGATTTGCTTACGGGATGATCAATCCCTCTCAATTTAAGACACCTCACATGTCTATGGATGATGCAATCCAGATCTGCTTACAGGATGATCAATCCTTCTCACTTTAAGACACCTCTCATGTCTAGGGACGATGCAATCCAGACCACAGTACCCGTCCTTTTTCATACTGGATGTGACCTAGATTAAATCTAGGATTTATCACCACAAAGCCAATCCTTTTTTATACTGGATGTGACCTAGATCAAATCTAGGATTTATCACCACAGAGCCAGTCCTTTTTCATACTGGATGTGACCTAGATCAAATCTAGGATTTATCACCATAGAGCCAGTCCTTTTTCATACTGGATGTGACCTAGATCAAATCTAGGATTTATCACCACAGAGCCAGTCCTTTTTCATAATGGATGTGACCTAGATCAAATCTAGGATTTATCACCACAGAGCCAGTCCTTTTTCATACTGGATGTGACCTAGATCAAATCTAGGATCTATCAACATCTTTCTCAGAGATCAGAGTCTACGGATCTCTTTAGGATATGTGTCCACAAATGATACAATCCACTTGTCAACTTAGACCAAGTCTAAGGACCACTCATAGACCTCACCGTCAATATCATTGACCTCATCGTCAATATCATCGATACAGGTATCCACATCATCGACCTTATCGTCGATGCAGGCAATCTCATCATCAGTGACCATATCACTCCCCCTTTCGAGGAGGGTCCTTCTGAACTACACCAAGCTTGTCTCGAAAATATTCAAACTTTACTCGAGACAGAGGTTTGGTCAATACATCAACAACTTGTTCGTCAGTGCTCACATGCTCAAGCTTTATAGCTTCTTTCTGCACCATATCCCGTATATAGAAATATCGGATCTCTATGTGCTTTGACTTATCATGGAACACTGGATTCTCCATCATCTTGATACAACTCTGGTTGTCACAAAGGATCACAGTGGAGTCCATCTCTAAGTCAAACAATCCTGATAACAACTTCCGAAGCCATATCGCTTCACAACTAGTAGAGCAAGCAGCTATATATTCCGCTTCAGCTGTGCTGAGAGCCACACTAGACTGCTTCCTGCTAAACCACGAGATCATGGCAGATCCCAGACAATAACATCCGCCCGATGTGCTCTTCCTATCTAATACACTTCTAGCCCAATCAACATTTGTGTAGCCATACAATCTAAAATCATGATCTCCAAGATAACATAGACCAAAGTCTATCGTACCCTTTAGGCACCTCATCACATGCTTTGCAGCTATCAGGTGAACACGTCTAGGCTCAACTAGATACTGACTCAAGGTGTTCACAGCAAAGCATATATCTGGCCTGGTATTCGTCAGATACATGAGTGATTCAATAATTTGTTTGTACAGAGTCACATCCACTAACTCTGATGAGTCATCAGCTAACAGCTTCAAGTTGGAATCCATGGGAGTGGCCATGGCTTTGCATTCCAACATATCAAATCTTTTCAAGATTTCCACCGCATACTTTCCTTGGTTGAGAAAAATCCCATCTGGGCCTTGCCATACTTCCAAACCTAGGAAGTAGTGCATCAATCCAAGATCTTTCATCTCAAACTCTGTAGAGAGCTTCTTCTTACACTCAACAATTTGTTTCTCATTTCCAGTCAGAAATAGATCATCCACATATAGAAACAATATGACAGATTCATCATCCATAACTTTGGGATAGAGATTAGGATCAGCTTTACTTTTGGTAAAGCCCAAGCTTGTCAAGAAACTGTCAATTCTTCCATACCAAGCTCTAGGAGCTTGTTTCAACCCATACAAAGCCTTCTTTAGTTTGCATACGTGGGTTCTTCTATCTTCAACCTCAAATCCTTGTGGTTGTTCTATGTACACTTCCTCCTCAATCACACCATGCAGGAAGGTTGTCTTCACATCCATCTGGTGTAATTCCCACTTCATCATGGATGCAAGTGCCATGATGGTTCTAATGGAAGTGTACCTTGCAACTGGTGCAAATGTCTCTTCATAGTCAATTCCCTCTTTCTGAGAGAATCCTCTAGCCACAAACCTCGCCTTATACTTTTCAATGCTACCATCCACAGCATGCTTTATCTTGTATATCCATTTGGAGGATACCACACTCTTGTCCTTTGGTTTGGGGACTATATCCCAAACATCATTCTTCATTATTGACCGGTATTCCTCTATCATTGCCTCTACCCACTCTTTCTTATGAGATTCCTTTTCATAACTAGTGGGTTCTTGGTCTACAAGATCACACATCAAAGTCATATAGCTGGAGAATGACTTTGGTTTCTTGCTCACTCTAATGGAGCCTTCAGGAGCTCCATACTTTTCTGCTCCTAGTATAATGTCACTTGCCCATGCTGGCTTTCTCTTTCTTGATATGTTTATGGTAGGGGGTTCTTGTGGTTCTATCATGTCATGGTCTTCAAGTGTTACATCTTCAGGGGTGGGTACAGCCTCTGCAATTCTGGGAGGTGCATCTTCCTCATATACTTCTTCATATTGGCACTTCCTAGATCTCTTGAGAGCTGCCTCTTCATCAAATGTCACATCCCTACTAATTTCCATATGATGGAATCCTGGGATGTATATTCTGAATGCTTTGGATGCTTCACAATATCCAACAAATATTCCCTTCTTTCCAGAAGGATCCAACTTAGTTCTCTTTTCTTTTGGTATGTGAATATATACTGGGCATCCAAATATCTTGAGGTGGCTTACCTCAGGCTTCTTCCCTGTGAACACTTCTTCTGGGTCTTGAATTCAAGAGCACTATGAGATAGTCTATTCTGCACATAGATTGTTGTCCTGGCTACTCCGGCCCATAGATACATAGGTAGGTCTTGATCATGTATCATTGTTTTTATTGCTTCCATGATGGTTCTATTCTTTCTCTCCGCAACACCATTTTGTTAAGGATTGTAGGGAGTGGTTAGTTCGCTCTTGATTCCAGCTTTCTTTACAAAAGACTTCAAAATCCTTTGAAGTATATTCTCCACCATTATTTGTCCTGAGTATTTTGATTTTCTCTTCTGAATGATTTTCTATCAAGGCTTTAAATTCCTTGAACTTTCCAAAGACTTCATCTTTTCCCTTTAGGAAATATATCCAAGTCTTCCTTGAGTAGTCATCAATAAATGTAAGGTAATATTCATACCCACTCAAGGATGTGGAGGGCATTGGTCCACATACATCTGAGTGAGTCAATTCCAAAGTACTTTTGGTCTTTGTTTCACTCTTTGGAAATGGATTCTTGATATTCTTCCCTTTTGCACATCCTTTGCATGTGCCATCATGATCAATCTTCAAATCTGGTAGTCCTATAACTACCTTGCTCACATGAGGTAGTGCTTTGTAGTTAATGTGAGTAAGCCTCCTATGCAATAGCTCACTAGGGCTAGTGGCTTCATGAACAAGGGCAGCTTCTGGATGACCCTTAAGTTTGTATAGCCCTCCTTCCTCTTTACCAATAACAATTGCATCCTCAATTGATTTCCCTTTGGGCCACATGAGTACTTGTCCATCTATGAATGCAACCCTATAGCCTTTCTTATCTAATGCTGAGATAGAAAGTAAGTTCTTCTTCAAACCTGGTACATATAAGATTTCCTTCATCTTCAATGGAATTCCGGAATCAAGCTTGTAGCTTGCTTCACCAATTCCCTTGATGGGATATTGATAGTCATCTCCTAAAGATACCTTCCGTGGAGAAGTCTTCTCTTCAAGTCTTGAAAGAGTTTTCTTTTGTCCTGTCATGTGCTTTGAAGCACCACTATCAATGAGCCATGTATCTTCTCCAGGTGTTACAGACCCAGAGAGTGCAGAGAATAGGACATATTCTTCTGCATCTTCTTCTTCTATTTTAGTTCTTTTCTTTGAGGCCTTTCCTCTTCTTCTTCTTCACTATCATCTTCTGCCAAATGTGCTTGATGTCTTTTGTGAAGATTCTTCTTCTTCTTCTTTGAAGGACAATTTCTAGCAATGTGTCCTAGTTTGTGACAACTGTAACATTGAACTGAGGAGAGGTCTCTTTCTGAACTTACTCCTCCTCTCCTTTTAAATCTATGAGGAGGTTGAGACTCCTTGTGGCCATTCTTCTTGAAGTTGAAATGACTCCTTTTTTTGGTGTGGGTGGCCAAAGCTTGGTCATCTTCTTTGAGCAAGGCTTCTCTATTGGCTACCCTAGCCTCTTCTTGAATGCAATCCTCCCATACCACATCAAACTTCATACTTTCTTTTCTTGCACACATGGTTTGGATGAATGAATCCCAAGGTCTAGTGAGACCATTGAGAGCAGTCATGAATAGTTCATCTTCATCAAGAGTGTCTCTAATGGCTTCTAATTGTTCCTTGAACTGGGAGACCCTTGTGACGTAATCTTGAATAGATTCTCCTTTATTCATTTTGGTACTCTTCAATTGAGTTATCAAATTCATCTCCCTGTTGATGTTCCTTCCTTCATACATTTTGCCTAGGGCATCATACATTTCCTTTGGGGTCTGCTTGGATGCCACTTGGGGAATCAAGTGGTCCTTGATAGAATCAACAATGATTCTCTTTGCCCTAATCAAGTCCTTCTTCGACTTCTCTTTGGATTCATCTTCCATAAGGTTCTGCAACCTCATCTTTGATATATTGGGCAAGTTCATTCTCTTCAAGAATGAGACCAATCCTATATTTCCATGCCCGAAAATTCTCTATACCCTCTAGCTTGTCTTCAAGCTTAGTGCTTGGAGCCATCTTATCCAGGAGGTCACAAAGATTGAAGTTTCTCAAAAGATAGAATAGAACTTACCAGGAGATGTGCTTGATTGAATTGAGATGACCGATGTACTCTGCTTCTGGAAACTTCAACTTTTCACCCTTCAAATCTGACCAGCAACTTTCGGATCTGCAACAGGTTTTCTGGTTCGCACTTTTTCTGGTTTATTGGTGCACAGGTTTGCAGTTTTTCTGGTTTTCTGGTCCAGAAGTCAAACTAGGGTTTGACAAAGTCCACTCAAAAAGTTTGATCTAGGGCTCAGAATTTCGATTTTTAAGAGGAGCATCCAGCCATGCTCTCAGAATCCAAAAATTCCAACTTTTGCAAAAACCCTAATTTTCATCGGAGGAGGAGAGAGAGGTATTTTCACCTTGTGAAAGATGTCATGTTCAGGCTAGCTCTGATACCATGTTAAGTTTAGCCTAAATTCACAAGCAATATCACTGAAAGAAACACAATCACAAGATAGACAAAGATTTACCCTGGGAAACCCTCATGGGGTAAAAAGCCCAGCAAAGCTTTCCTCAATATAGATAATCAACCAATACAAAGATGTAGTCTCCAAACATGAGCTCCTTCTCCTCCTATGCAGATCTCTCTCTCTCCTATGCGCAATACACAAGTGAGTGAATGAATGATAAATGAGGAACACACCTCCTCTATTTATACTCATCTTCTAACTGACTTTTCACCCTAACTGGGCCGACCTCTCCTAAGAGAGTCTAATAACTCCTAAACAGTTAACTCAGGGCCAACCCCACAAGGGTGGTCTAATAACCCTAGTTACCACAATCTCTCGGAGGAATAAACATCTCTGGATTATACAATAGGGTCTCCACAGAGGAATGAAACATCTCCAGAATAATAAAGTACAAATATAATATTCTTATAAGTGACAATACTTCAACAGAGTATGTGGTTCTGGGTCAGCCCACAAAAGGTACATCTGGTTGGTTGACTGCTTCTTCATCAGAGTCAGAGGATGACAGGGAACGAGAGGCTCACACTAGGGATGTTGCTCAGAGGAGTGAGTCCTCACAGCAGATGGGTGAGCGAGATGCTCACAGTGGTGATGAGGTACAAAGGAATGATTCCATTTATTCGATGGGTGAGCGAGATGCCCATGATGTTGATGATGCACAGAGGAGTGAGTCTTTGGACTCGGATCAGATGGACAGGCATGATGCTCATACAGGTACCAACCGGAGACTTAGTTGGTATGAGATGACTCAGATGGACTTAGCTCAAGAGAGAGCTGAGTCAGTTCAGAGAGAGAGGGAGATCACTTACAGGTCAGTGGATCCGTTTGATGCCAGTCTTAGAGATTGGCTACAACAAAGATTCAAAGGGAGTCTGGATCAGGGATCAGTGACAGAGTCAGTGAGTGAGCAGGAGGCTTCTTCCAGAGCCACATTGATGGAGTTGGATCAGGTTACTACAGGTTATATTACAACACTGACAGGTAGGACAGATGGCTCAGTGTCAGCAACAGGAGATTTGTTGGATCCAAGGATTAGTGGTTGGACTTCCCTCGATAAGAGGGAGTGTTAGAGATAGTGGTATCTAGAGATGTCCTCCATGATTCAGATGGCTTGCATGGAGGTACATTTGCAGTATAGGCATCAGGATGAGGTAGAGGGTGAGATGCACTCTACCTAGTGGCATGAATCCAGCAGTGGATGCATGCAAACCTTTCAGGGTGATTTGCCTCATGCATGAAAAGTTTTGCATGCACAGCTATTCATTAAAAAGCATGCACAAGTGAGATTTTTGCATGCACTCACTTTAGGGTTTTGGCAACCCTAATCGAACGGTGAGTTATTATAAAGAGGTAGGAATCACCGACGGAGGTTACTCGGCAGACTTATCAGAGAGAGATCATTTTGAGAGAGGGGGGCGACTAGTGCATGCAGAGGGCGACTTTCTGAGAGGGAGAGGTGCATCTACAGAGAGGGAGAGTGAGTGATATGTGACAGATCGGACCTCACTTGATCAGAGGCACCTATCTGCCATTGACTGTGGGATAAGAGAGCATCACAGTGGAGGTTCTACAAAGTTCAGAGATAGGGCGACTTTGTTGAACAAGGGGGGCGCATTTCATGAGGAGAGGAGGACGTTGTAGATCCAGATTGAGGCCATAGCAGCTAAGACTTGCAGGGTAGGTCTTATTCCGTGTTTGAAGAAGATCTGTGTCTATCTCAGATCAGACTGGCTGAGATTTGAGCTAGGGAAATTTTCCATTGTCAGAGGGAGGCGCACTTTTCCATGCAAAGCAGCAGGGGGTGCATTCTACATTGAGCAGTAGCAGGATTTCACTCCAGACAGAGCATATCAGGGCTGTGGAGTAGAGAGAGAGGTAGTACATCCTGAGACAGGCTAAGGAAGATCTTCAGAAAGATTCAAATCCGAACTGACAGCAGGGGACAAATTTCCCAAGAGTAGCAGTTGCAGCTGCTGCATATCTCGGGTTTCACAACCCGTTAGGTTTGGTTGTTTTATTCTCAAGAGTTGTATGTAACTAAGTCTCTTTTACTTTGCTTTGGGCTCGAGAAAGAATAAAGCCTCCATCTGAGCTAGTTTTCCCCATTGGGGTTTCCAGGGTATATTGTAAGTTCATCTATGTGATTGTTGTTTTATAGGTTAAAGTGTTAAGAGATATGGTAGTTCTTTTTGTTATAGGTCCTTATTGTTTATTTGGCTTATCGAGACTCAAAGTCATTGAGATCTCAGGGTTTCCAGAGCGAGTAGTGGCCTCTGGATAAAGCTAACATTTTTAATATATATGTATCCAAATGTATTAAAATATATATTTTATAAAAAACGATCCCAAAATGCTCTGCTCTTAGGACCTTTTGAAAATTGTGCTTCCCTCTCCCTCTCCCACTCCCCGCTCCCAATAGCCTTGACCCCAATGGCATCTTTAGACTTACTTCTTCCCTTCACTGACTATGAACCATTGGTGACTCTGCTTAGGGTCAGGAGAGATATCCATATTTGGCTTTTCATTCTTCTAAGGAATTCACTTCCTTGGCCTTTTATAGACAAAGGAAATGTCGGTACTTTAAGTCTACTTTATTTTTTCAGTGTCAACTTCTCCATTGTTCGGCTTCCTTCTTGGATATATCGACAATTCATCCCGATCACCTGGGTCCCCCCCCCTTCCACCCCCCTCCAGGCTCTCAACCCTAAGCTAGCCTTTTACACTAAGTAATTCTTGTATGTTGTTGACAGCCTAATTGTTTGTCCAAACTACCTATGGTAGCAACTCATGGTATTAGGGTTCCCCTTGGTTAGCTAAGAGTTGCACCAATTATGAGTCAAGACAAATCACGAAATTCTAGAAGACGCCAAGATTTGTTAGCTTTGCTCCCTCCCAGAGGTGGAGATGGAGGAGAACTTCATTTTTGGCTACTCCATTTATTACAAGAACCAAGAGAGATTTCACTAGTTATACAAAGACACCAATAAATCCCTTTCTACCTTCTTTTGTTATTCATTCCAAAGATGCATGGCCCTATATATTTAGAGGGAAGCAACTTATAAATAACAAGCCTTATAGGGACCTACAAGGCCTACTCAATTGATTATTTCCTTCTAGCCCCTCCCAGTGACAGAAGGCATTAAGTTCCTTGTTGATATTCGTGTCACTAGAACAAACAATAAAAGATTCTCTATTATTCCCCACAGCCTGTTTACAGGGATTGCTTCCCTTCATCATTACTTAACACATATCTAATACACAAATGCTCATCATTAGGTTTCTCCCCTCCCTGAGGGATTCATCAACCTTGGATCTTAGTTATGCTGCAACAAGGGGTTCCCAACTTCTCCCCCTAGTATAAAACAACCAGTCCCTAGCCACTCTCTACAATATATTATCAAGCTCAGCATTGGCATTTGTGGTGGTGGATGATCATGGCTCTTCTATGGAGGATGATTCTGGAGGATCTTTTATGGCATAGCATTGCTGGTAGGGTACTTTCTTTCTTCTAATGTACTATCTATAATAATAATCTAATTTTGTGGTAGCAGCCTAGCCAGATACCAAACTTGATGTATGAGACCCCCTTGTCTGTGGCACAAACGACCCCCTTCACGCAGTGATTTGACTGCTTAGTCGATGGAGGTGTACATACCCCCTATCCCCATCTGGATTAGAACTTGTGAACTCCGAGTTTACCCTTTTGGGTTCACCCCCTTTTATCTTATTGCCTACTCTTTCTTTCTTTCACCTAGGTTTTAGACTAATTCAAAGATGCTCTAGGCACTCCTTGTTGTCAAGCATCGTTCTTCCTGGTCCCATTGACCTACTTTGGTCATTTGTGAACACAAATAATATATCATTTACTATAATATAATTTCTACGTTCAGAAAAAAAGGGGTCTTGTTGTAAAACATTGTTCTTCACCACCCCATAGACCTTTTTTGGTCATTTGTGGACATTAATATATTTTCATTTAATATAATATAATTTCTAGGTTCATAAGGAATGGACCTCAACAAAGATAAAATTCTTCTTTGCCTACTGTTTGGACTCCTTTTCACTATATAAAGCAAAAGTATGTTGCAAATAGAGGGTACTGAAGCTATTGAACTAAACCTACAAAATATTGTAGAGTACATTTGTACCTCGTGGAGAGGCAGCCACATAATAGAGAGATCCAGTAAGAGCAGCAGTAAGCACAGCTGCAAATGCTTGAGCAAATGGGGCAAAAAAGGGGAAAATTCCAGTCTGCACACACGTGTAAAGCATCAGTAAATGCTTGTATACATTACAATTAAATATATAAAATTTCAATTTTTGAAACCATTAGCACAACCTCCTTCCAAATATAGCTTAAATATTAGCATGTTTTCACTTACATGTCACTGAAAAGATGTATAAGCCCATACAGAAACAATAAGAGGAAAGAAATAAAATGCTATATCGAATAGAAAAATGTAAATCATGTGATTGAAGAGTTTGAATGTGAATCTTACTAGTGACACAATACCGTATGTATCATTGCTCTGGCATGTATCACTCAGAAACATATGAGCGAGCCCACCCTGGAAATAGTCACACTTGTAACTTTTATTACTAAGAAGAAAATACCATCGATATTTCTGAATTAAAAGTCCATCATATCAAATCCAAACTATACTACAAAGTACAGAGTAGGGATCAAGTGGAAAATCTAACCTGCAGAGCAACACGGTAAAATAACTCTTCCCCTACTGAGCTTGCAATTACAACGAGCATAAACTGCCACACCAAGAAATGTGTAGATCAGGTTTGTACGTAGTTCAGAAAAGAAAGCAAAGTGGACAAGTCAAGAGATATTTCCAAGGATTGCACCATGGCTTTTATTGACTCAAGCAAAATCAATCATACTCAGTATGATTCCATTCTTTCTATTTTGGTACAAATACTGTCTCCTATCTATTTCTAGTTCGTTACAATCCTGTACTGACAGTGGGCACAAGAGATGATGAGTGCAACAAACTGTAATGTGATTAAACCCATCTAATAATCACACTTGCAGATTGCAGCTTAATCAAGATGAAAATAAACTTGAAGGATGCAAACAACTCCTTGGAGATTTACTGCTGACTGTATTTCAACTTTTTGAATCACTCATAGAAAGAGATTGCACCAAATTTATAAGAAAATATTGGAAATGATTCTATTAATATCATTTAGGCTATGTCTATACTGCTCAGCAATTCACTGTAATCAAGAAATATCCAAAACAATCATGATTGTAATAGCTTCCAACAGTTAAACTAAAAAAATGAGATTTCACTGCTAATCTCTTCTGCTGACCCCTAGCAACCTTCTGCTGGAATACAAATCCACACAACATTGAATGCACTCTTGGAACATAAGGCTCCAGTTTCTCATAAAATGCCCTGCCATTCTAGCCTTCCAATACTTTTGAAAACTATACTATTTGCAAAATGAATGTTCAAAAGCCGCTGGCCATTAACAAGTATTTCAGGGACAATGGGGCCTGTGCAGCAGGCAGACTAGAGATTTTATTTTATAACCAACACAATTCTTGCACACAAACTTTACAGTATACTACTAAAAACATTCCTGACTGAAAACAATTGAAACAAATGAACAATTACTTTATCGAAATTAAATATAAAGTATAAGCATCTTAGAACTCAAAACAGAAAGGTGGACTTCACAAGAAAAGCAATAATGAATTTATTATTCTATGAACTTTACATACAATTTAAAGAATAGAGACCAGAAAACAATGCAGACAACATAGACTGCTTTAACAAGAATAGACAACTAAGTTCTTTTTCAATGATCAGTGAATAGTCTCATACAGGTTACCTGACTCATTTATTCTACAATGATTAGTATAGTCTAGGGAAATTTACCTGCCATGGAGACATCCCCAAAAAGAAGTTCAATAGTTCTTCATCTTCGACATCTCTAACAGCCCTGGCATAAGGGGACAACTTCACGACTTCATCCTGTCACCAAAATAATCCTCCCAGATCAGCTTCCTTGGCTTGACCATGGACCATCATAATTCATGAATTAAACAAAAGAATTTGCAGATGTCAAAAGAAAAGAATTTTTCGCTATAAACAATAATATATCTCATCCAAATAGTCTGCTTTATGGTTTCAATCCTTAAGATCATTCTCTTCCTCCTTGCTTTGTGCCTTATCTTTCTTCTTATCTTGATGCTTAAGAGAACACTCAAGATCATTCTCTTCCCCATAATGTATGCTTCTATCATATTTAAGAGGATACAGTATGGATGAAAGAAGCAGCAAGCCAACTATTTAAGCCAATGATAGGAGTGAACATCAGGAACGTTCCACCAAGAACTTAGAAGTAAACATTAACAATGCTAAACAAGAGACTGTCAATACCACGTACATCCATAATGAAAAGAAGAGCCATCATTGGTGGAATCGCAAAACCAATTCCACTCAGGACAGCATCCATACGTAGATCAATTCCACCGAAGCTATCAACTCCTGTGAAATAGCATATGGTCTTTCCCAAAAGTGCCATGACACCATAGATACCTACACAAACACCCAAAACACAATAGATTTAGTCATTTGATTTAGTGCATTGAAGAATTCTAAAATCTCTCTCTCTCTCTCTCTCTCTCTCTCTCTCTCACACACACACACACACACACACACACACACACACAAGGGAAGAATGACAATAGCAGTCAGAACAGTACTCAGAACAATAGGAAGGGCAGTGCCAGGAAACACAGTCCTCGCCATTTGAATGTTTAGACATGATGAACTAGACAGCTATTACTAAGATGCTTATGGATCAGATCACGTCTAGTGCTCTGTAACAATAATACTGAATACCTATTACCAAGGGGACACAGCTCCATGGTTTGGGGACAAAGGGGCAGCTCAGAAAGATCCTCCAACTGGCTCCTGCTTGGAGACATCCCCAGACTGTCCCTTGTAGAAACAGGGCATGCTATGGACGTTGATGCAAGGGGATATCAGGCCATACCTTGACCCACAAGGGGCATCCTACCATCTCCTACACTTGTGGCCTAAGATGTTGGGAGCGGTGAGTGGGAAGCAGGAGCGGGGCGAAAAGCAGAATTTTCAAAAGCACCCATTTCGGGAGTGTTTTTTATATAGTAATAAGTATATATTTTAATATATTTTGATGGATTTATATCTAAAAAACATGTAGGATGTTGAATTAGCTATATAAAACATGGATTAAACCATATAAGATCAATCATCTGGTAGTTATAACTTATAACATTGTCAGCAAATGATCAACCATAACAGCTTTTATAGGAGCTTGGCAAAGAAGGGAGGTACCATAATGATAACATTATCATCAAATTATCAACCTAGTACAGGAGCTTTTAGTATAGGAGAGGTAGGGAGCACTCAGGAGCGCCTTGGGAGAGTTCTGGGAGCGAGCTTCCGAAGGAAGCAAGAAGGGAGCAATCTTCGGGAACAAGATAAAGGGGGGGGGGAGCTCCCACACAGCAGAGCTTGTGGCGCTCCCCTGCCAATATTGTTTTTTAAAGAACACAATTTTTAATTTTCTCTCCTTTTCTTTCAAAGTTATGGCCCCCACTGAACTATATTATGCCTCCAAACCCACTTGTAAACCCTAGAAATGCATTTTATGAGAGGAGAGAGTAAAGATAAGCAAGAGAACAGGGATTTCTCTAAACAGCAGCCGTTTCTTTGCTTGGATGACAGATTCTGTCCCAGGAGAGACAGATTTTCAGCTTGTGATCAATAGACTCATAGAGGGAGTACACACTTTTATTAAAATGTTATCTCTCAATGTTCTCTGTTTTTTGGGTTCAAATTTTAAATTTAGCTGTCAGAAATTTGAAAAACCTAAACAGTGAGAATACTGGGAGGGAGTACAAGCTTTTATTAAAAAGTTATTTCTCCATGCTCTCTGGTTTTTGGGTTCAAATTTTACTTTTAGCTGTCAAAAATTGAAAAACCTCAAGGTATTCATTACAAAAATGGGAAGAGGTAGGCCTGGCAAGTATTGTGCCAGCACATCTCAATCCAACTTGACAGCCCAGGTGCTTGGTCTCAGAAGTTTTAATGGAAGAAAAGATCAGGTTTCAGTAATTGGTTCCTTGAGGAGGTGATTCTAATCACTCTCTGGTTTTGTTGGAAGTAGTTTGTGAAGAACATAAACCTCTGAACCCGTTAAAACCAAACCTTGAATGAGTAAAAGAGGAGGACTACCTAAAAGTTTTCAAGGAAAGTTGGATTCCTTTTAATGGATTCTCTATAAACTCCGTTGTTGTATAGTTTTTGGATAATTTAAAGAGAGCAAAGTAGGTTTCTAAATCGGGATCAAAAACAAGGTTCCTAGGGGAGCCCCGATGAGAAGCCCCACCGTGATGACAAGTGGTTACATCCGATTGGTCGTCGGAGCTTATAGATTAGGGTTGAAAACAGAGCACCCATAAGAAACCCCCAACTGGAAAGCCCCGTCATGGTGACAAGTGGCAGCATCCGAGTGGTCGTCGAAGTGTTTGAATCGGGGTGAAAACCAAGTGTTTATAAGGAACCCCGACTGGGAATCCCCGCAATGGCGACAAGTGGCGGCATCCAATTGGTCGTCGAAGATTATAGATCAAGGTTGAAAATAGAGCACCGATAAGGAACCCCCAACTAGGAAGCCCCACCATGGCAACAAGTGGCAACATCCGAGTGGTTGTCGGAGTGCTTATATCAAGGGTGAAAACGAAGTGTTCGTAAGGAGCCCCAATAAAGAAGTCCCGCCGTGTTGACAAGTGTCAGCATTCGAGTGGTTGTCGGAGTGCTGATATCGGAGGAGAAAACAAAGTGCTCATAAGGAGTCCTAACTAAGAAGTCCCGCCACGATGATAAGTTGCAGCATCGGAGTGGTTGTCAAAGTGCTTATATCAAGGCTACTATATCAAGGTTTTCTTGAAGGAGTTCAAAAGAAAGACCAATGGGTCTAGTCCAACAACTAATCAAAGTTGTCATATATCACAATCACCCGATGAAGTATCAAACATGACCGCAGCCATTAGATCCGAAAGTGATACAGAAGGTAAGGTCAACGACGAAGGTGGTGAACGAGCACATCATAGACATTTCAGAAGCAAACATAGTCGTCCAATGAATTATCAAACATGATCATAGCCTTCGGATCAGAAGGCGACAAAGAGTCTCGTTAATAAAGAAAACAAAGCCCGAAGTCTGGATCAGTATTCTGAAAGGTGGCAGAAGTATAACCCAACAGGGGCAAACAACTGGGCAAACGTTGAAGGATTTCACAGATGAAAGGCGACAAAGATAACCAATACAACAAGTAGGAGAATCTTCCCGAGCTCAAAAGAAAAGGTGCGCAAGGAAAACTAAAGAAGTAAGGGGATGTGGAACCAAGGAGCATGAATATATGTTAAATTTTAATTCATAAAAAAGACAATTTAGAACGTCATCTCGGCAAGTGTCCAGTCATTACCTCATCAAGACAACGCATTCCAATATTCTTTACAAAGGGCATAGTCAACATGCAGAGCAAAAGGGGTATAAACTTTAAAGAGAATGAAAATTGAAAAACAAAAGAGGTTCATTAGTTTTTGCATCCGAGAAGCTGCTGATAATTCTGAGAAAGTTACCCAGGAATCTGCAACATCAGCCATTCGTTTATTTCTTTCCTCTTTCTTCCTGTAAATGAAATCAGAGAACTTCCTCTTGCTAGAAAAAGACAACAAGCTCAAGGAAGAGATCAGCAGGTCCCCCTTGAAGTCTTATTATTGTAATCAAAGAAAATGAGAATGCAATTGAATTGAAACCGAGACCGAGGCGATTTGCCACTGGTTTTCATGAAATAGTTTTTCATATGTGTTGTGGAATGCCCTTTCTAGCGGTGGATCTGTCTTTATTTTGTTTTTGAATCAGTAGATCTACATTTATTGTGCCTACTTGATTTTCTGTGTGTCTTGAATTCAATTTAACACAAGGCCTTTCAATGCTTTGCTGATTGCATGCATTTTCGATATTACATCTTCTTTTCAAGAAACTGGTCATGATTAAGGCGCTCTTGTTACTCTTTGTCTGAGTTATGTATGCTTTAAGATGTGTTTGTTCCTCCTCTCAAAATAACACTCAAGTTACATTTTAAGCAGTTGAGATCTACCTTGAGCACCTCAAGTCTCAATTGTAAATCTAGTCGAGGTTTTAAAGAAGATTCACAGGCACCTAGAGTGGTAGTCTGGGAAACATTGCCTCTCATAGATAGGGTACTCTCCCTTAGCCCAAGGACTGGGTTGATGGATTAAAGTGGCATAGAAAGGTGCATCCTGCAGAGCCCGCTTCGGCCTTGTAACCCCTCAAGAACATTTTTGCATTCTATTAACATATTCACTCATATCCTGGGAAGAGAAAGAGTTATTTGTTGTAGAGGTACAACATGAGGGACAACAGGGTACTCAAGAAATTCAAAAAGTTTGGAATTTCGAAAAAATAAAAGGATTTGGAAATCTGTAACATATAAAATTATACTCGGAAATTCAAGAAAAATACATGAACAGGAAAAAAAGTCCGTTGGCCTATCTCGAATGATTCGAGTGATTCAGTGTTTTGAAACGAGATTTTCCTCGAGAAAACAAGTTAAATTGAAAAAACTAGAGCACTGATATGTTACCTATTCCGTAACCTAGGCGAACGAAGGCGTTCATGTGTTCCCAAACTTTAACTCCCGTCTCATTGTAGCTCGCTGAATTGAAGGTGGATACTTCCATGGCTGCCTGACTGTTGAAAGCACTCCCCTTCTGCCTCCTCTGCTCTTCCTCCACCCCTCTTTCGGCCGAAGCTCTGATCAACCATTTTACCGATTTTTCTCTCCTGCATTTGCTTGCAATCGAAATCGATTTCCCACTGAATCTGTCCCCAGAGGAAATTAAATCCCGCAGGCGGTTCAGGGGGACGTCAGAGGATCGAATTCCGGTGGAGAAGCTCGAACACAACACCAATGCCATCTATTTTCAGAGCAAAATTATCCTTCCAATTTAGTTATCACCATCGCGGGCGACTATACAGCTGTCGGAAATCCATACTCGTAGAGTCACCGATCGATCAGACCCGCCGGGCGTTGTTTCTCCCGTATCGGTATGATTGTGGTTATCATTGAGAGGGGGGATTTAATTTAGATTTCTAGGTGTTGCGAGGGGATAAGATATTAGGATAGTTTATTACGTAATCTATCCTTCCATTCCGTGGGCGACACGTGTCAATATCGGGATAATGAATTCCAAAACAGGCCTAAGGTTTGGGGTCTTGCGTGTCCACTTGTGCTATGGAGTCGGTAAGGTGTTTGCTATCGTCATAGCAAGGGAATCTGATTGACAGATTATTTGTAAGGAATGCCACGTACTAGGTACCACCTACCTTGCACAGTACAGTGTATGAGAGAACTAAATGATGTGATCATTGATTCACACGTGGCATCACCATTTTTGTACACGTGGCATCACAAAATTTTCATCCAACCAGTTATGGGCTTTGCCTATTGCACACAATTAGAGGAGTCCCAAAGGTCTAGATTTGCTTGGTGTAAAATGCATACACAACCAAGAGTGTCTAAGTGATCTAAAAGTGAACACCTAGTTATCCTCGTCTTCTTTGCTATTTTTCATATCAGAGGGGTCAACAAACACTGTCTAAGTGATCTAGAAGTGAACGTCTTATCTTTGTCTTTTAGATATTGTTATTTTTCACAATATAGGGTCAACAAATAGTGTCTAAGTGATCCAAAAATGAATACCTTGTTATCCTTTTTTTTTAAGATATTGTTATTTTTCATATTAGAGGGGTCACATGGTAGCAATCTACCTCAACGTATGAAGTTAGCATTTTTTTTATCTTTGCAGCTATGTCAATTTTACTCATGCTTCTTATGTTGTATGCATGGACGAGGCCTTTTTTTCATGGATACCATGTAAAATAACATAAACATGAAGTGGAGTTTGTTTGTATTATTCTATCAATATTATGTTGCTACCATATGGATGTCATATGCATGGTGATGTCGAGATTACAGCATTATTGCTTAAAATGTATATAACTTCAATCACGATGAAGAATATTTGACCATATCCATTTTTAGCAATCATCACAACATGTTCCATAACAATTATAAAATCTTTTTGTCAAGGTATAATCGAGTTTTTTCTTTAAAGATATAATGACATTTCTTCATGGAGGGACAATAGGGTTTCCTTATTTGATTAGATGCTCAACTTTCTTTGTATTTGTGTCCCCATTATTTGATAAAATAGTTTTTACATGAGTTTCCACCTATCAATAGGGAGAGTTTGGGATAATTAATAGTGCAATGATTCTTAGTTTCTATGGGTTTCAACATGCTGCTACTTTACAACTGTCGAGATTTTCTCTTTGGTGATCTCATTTGCAAATATCATTTCCATATTTTTGTTGGGCTTTGTTCAAAAGCATGCATTGTAGAACTTCCTATGTTTTACCTTAAAGTGTTATTTCAAAAGGTAAACCCAAACCATATCCCCTTACACATAAAAAATATGATTTGCACAATGTGGACCATGTTGAGCCTAATATTCTATTGTCTCTTGTGCAAACCGTTTTGAAATTGATCATGACATTTTTGGATATGGCTTTTATCTTATTCCATGCCCATGTGCAACAACTTCCTTCTTTGTTTTGGTCTTGGGGATAGGACCCCCAATGACTAATGGATCCTTCAACAAAAATCCAATGAATGCTTAAAAATTCAAGTGCTTGTTGTTTATGAGTTTCCGCCTATTAATAGGGAGGGTTTGGGATAATCAACAATGTAATGATTCTTAATTTCTATGGGTTTCAATGTGCTGCTACTTTACTTATGTCGATATTTTCTCACTTCAATGATCTCATTTACAAATATCATTTTCCTATTTTTGTTGGGCTTTGCTCAAAAGCATTGTAGATCTTCCTATATTTTACCTTCAAGTGTTATTTCAAAAGATAAACCCAAACTCTATCTCCTTATACATAAAAAAAAATATGATTTGCACAATTTTGATCATGTCTATTAGCTCTTATGCAAATCTTTTTGAACTTGATCATGACATTTTTTGATGTGGTTTTTAAATTTTATTGCCTACCCATGTGCAACGACTTCCTTCCCTATTATGGTCTTGGGGATAAGACCTTGAATGACTAATGGATAAAAATCCAAGGAATACTTATAAATTCAAGTGCTTGTAGTTTATGAGTTCCACCTATTAATAGGGAGGGTTTGGGATAATCAATAGTGTAATGATTCTTAATTTCTATGGGTTTCAACCTGTTGCTACTTTACTTATGTCGAGATTTTCTCACTTTGGTGATCTCGTTTACAAATATCATTTTCCTATTTTTTGGGGCTTTGTTCAAAAGCATTGTAGATCTTCCTATATATTACCTTAAAGTGTTATTTGAAAAGGTAAGCCCAAACTCTATCTCCTTATACATAAAAAAATATGGTTTGCACAATGTTGATCATGTTGAGCCTAATATTCTATCGGCTATTGTGCAAATCTTTTTGAACTTGATCATGACATTTTGGATGTGGTTTTTAAATCTTATTGCCTACCCATGTGCACCAACTTCCTTTCATATTATGGTCTTGGGGATAGGAATGCTTACAAAATGCTTGTTGTTTATGAGTTTCCACCTATCAATGAGGTTGTGGGATAATAAATAGTGTAATGATTCTTAATTTATATGGGTTTCAACCTGTTGTTACGTTACTTATGTCGATATTTTCTCACTTTAGTGATCTCATTTACAAATATCATTTTCCTATTTTTTGTTGGGCTTTGTTCAAAAGAAATGTAGATCTTCCTATATTTCACCTTAAATTGTTATTTCAAAAGGCAAACCCAAACTCTATCTCCTTATACAAAAAAATATGAATTGCCAAATGTTGGTAATGTCGAGCCTAATATTCTATCAACTCTTGTGCAAATCTTTTTGAACTTCGGCTCATGACATTTTTTGATGTGGTTTTTAAATCTTATTGCCTACCCATGTGCAACAAATTCCTTCCCTAATATGGTTTGGGGATAGGAGCCACAATGGCCAATGGATCCTTCAAGTAAATTCTAAAGAATGCCTAAAAATTCAAGTGCGTGTTGTGTTATTCAATACATTATTATAATTGTGTTACACATGGTATATTGACATCACATGTCTTTAGATGTTATGTTTAAAATTGAGCAACAATTGAACTATGGTGTGATTTAATGCTTATCTCTAACCATCTTTTGGGGATTGAAAGGAAATAATTATCTTTAGCTTGGTGCCCAAAAATCCCTATAGTACCTACAAAAAGTAGTTGGCAAATATGTTATCTTGATTAGATGCAACTGGATATGGTAAGCCATAATGTACCTATACCTTCTCAGAGAACAAAGGTGTGAACTATTGTGTCCTAACCATCTTCCTGTAGAGAACCATCATGACCATTTTGTTGAAGCAATCCACAACTGTCATTAGATAATTGTTGTCATTATCTATTATTAGTTTATTTATAATGAAATCCATTGAAATTGTTTGTGGTTTGCTTGACATTGGAAGTGGAATGTACTTGCACAATGCCCAATTTGTTTAATTTTAGGTGCTATAGATGGAACAATTTCTCATGAACCTTTTTACATTTGCACCATCTGTGATGAGTAAAAGATACCCACTACAATATGAGACCCTTTTTTAATCGTAGTTTTGATGAATATTCTTTGTTCACTTGTTTAGGTTGATATTTTATGGTACAACAATCATACAATCAGAAAATTTGTTAAAACATATAAGTTACAATGCACCAATCATTACTACTAATCTAAAATAACAAGAAAATAAATTTTATAATCATAAAATTATTTCAAAACAACATGAAAAAATATGACTATATCAATTGTAACAAAATTCTAAATTAAAAATATATCATTATAATAAAACTTACAATGTCAATTGGGTGTAGCTTGGTTGGTTGGGAGGAATGATTGTTACCCTCCCCACCTAGGATAAATTCCCTCAAGTGACAAGCTGAGCTCTTAATGAGCATATTGTTGTATTGGCCTTGATTCATAAAGAATTTGATTTACCGTGGGTACCATCCTCAAAATGAGGGGAAGTACCTAGTGAATCTTCCTATGATATTTATTCAGAGAAAAAAAGTTATAATTTATAATTTGAAAACTTCATTATATCTTGCATCCCTTGGATGCTAAAATGTCCGAACACCTTTAAGAAACATAACATCTTTGAATGGTATTGTTATACACATTGATATGAGGACACAATGCAAGCATTCATGATGGGATTTTAAATGTTTTTACATATAATTGCACTACATATTTTGGTGTTTGATTTCTGAATAAACTTTTCAAAGCATGGGTGAAGAGTTCCAATAAAACATCAAAATTACAAATAAATTACTACAAACCACTCTCACAATTTGCAATTAAGTCAGTATACAATAACTTACATGAAGAAATCACAATTTGCAATTAAGTCAATATACTATCACTCACATGAAGAAATTACAATCACTTACTTGAAGAAATTGTCTAATGTATGTTCATGTGATGGACATGACATTACAACCATTCCCTCTGACCAGTATAGGATTTGCCCATGGCACCTAACTTGAATTAGGCTATGTACTTTGAACTCCAAAGGAGCGAATTTGGTTGTGTAAAATGTTATTCACCTACATATATAGAAGAGAAAAATAAGTGATGAGTAAAAAGCAAAATATATGAGAATTGATTTGGGAAAATATCACATTGTGTAGACTCTTACACCTTGTTATGTCCATGACATGTATTTTTCAGTCGGAAGTATTAACCAGGCAGGCGAGTGAGCAATTTTTGTTGCAGGAGAAGGTTGGCTTTAGGGAAGAGGAAAATATGATTTTGTATATTTTGTCAAATGAAGAATTATTTGAGCTGTGATTGGTTCTGGCCACAGTGACGTAGGGATTGGGTTCTTGTGCCCCAGGCCTTGGCGGCGTGGTGGCGTCACGGTGGTTTCAATGCCTATGCAGTGGAGTGGGGTTTGGTGGTAAATGCGATGTGGTCTTATTGTGCAGGCGGTATGGTCCTTGTCAGTATTCTCCTGCAATGGGGGTTTCCATAAATGGTTTCCACAAGGGTTTGCAAATAATTTTACCATGGAATTATTATCCGGAAGTGACGGCCATGTCTTCCTTCGTAAATGAAGCTGTCATCCATTGGAAAATGGGGTTTTCTGCATTTACTTCGGCATGGGGCAAGGTCTTGTCTGGTGTCATTAGTGCATCATTGGTGGGTCGATGCTGCAGTTATGAATGCGAACGAGTGGAAATCAGGTGTTATTCGTCACTTTGTCTGCGGACACATGGTTGCATTTGTGCTTATCTGTTGCAACCCTGCTTACATTCTCGGCCATTGCGTGGTGCGGGTGTGTTCGAACTTTTGACAGTGGTGTTTCTGCAGGTTGGTGGTTTCAGAGGCTCCCTGCTCCTGGTGGTCAGATGTGCTTATTTTGCAGTGCAGGTATGCAACAATAAGGGTTTTTGCCCTTTTTTTTGGCCCGTCTATTGCTTTTTGGTATAGAATTGTTGTTCATGCTTGGAGAATTTATGGTGGTTATCTTGGCTTGTTTCGCGTAAAGTTGTTTATAGCAGCTTCCCTATCTTGTCTGTGTTTTTGGCCATGTATGGTCATTCACATCTTTTTTTACAGTGAGCTTGGCAATTGAAGTAGTTTGCTAGTGTAGTTGGTTCGCTTCTAGTTTGTAAATAGGTTTCCATTGGAGGTCTGCTCTCTGGGCTATGGATGATTCCGTCCTTTTGGACAATGTTCCCTTGAGACAACTTTAAGATATCATGTTCTTGTTTAATTTATACTGTTTTCCAGTCATATTGGCCATTTATTAGCATGTTGCTAGATTCACTTTGTGGTATGCTTTCCTGCAAAAACAATTGTCTGGTTGTTTAATAGTTTTCCGTGTATGTCTTGGATATGCCTTAAAGCATAGAAGTAGGCTTTTGCATAGGAAAATTCTTCAAGTAGCTCTCGTCATTTAAACATTGCTTATAACCTACCAATGTTCATGTACTTGAGATTTGACAGTCATTTTTTAGATTTGGATTTCCTTTTCAACAATGCACACTGCTATTGACAACTTGCATCCTTGATTGAGAGAGAATAATGTTCAACACACCTACATATTCCTATGAATCATTCACTAAGAGTAAGAGGTATATAATGGTGAATTTATCATATCTCTTTGCATTGCTGAATTTTATTGACTTCAATTGTCACCGAATTTCAATACAAACATAGACACAAACCAGGTGACTTTACTTTTGCCTCTGCAAACACTGATATTTCCTAGCTGCTCGAGTCTACCTGTCAGTGTTATAAAGGTGTGGAAAATATGTTCCACCCACTTAACACATTATTATCTCAATCAGCTTGTGTAACCATGTTGTCATAAGTTGATGGGTGACATCATTCAAAGTAGTTACACAATTTGCTCATAGGTACACCTCTCTAGCCATCAGACCTAACATTCCAGCCATTATTTCAATATATGACCAATATCCATTTTTTCATATGACTACCTTTTAATTGAAGAAGGCTATACGTCTCAGTAGCTGTATTTTAAAATAACCTTTCTGTAGTTTCAGTTCTACGATGTTTTTAGCATTGATGAAGATGGTTAGAATAGTTATAGTTTTGCATTTAATTATATACACATGTATCTTACACTCAACTCTGTCAACATCCCAACTCATCAGGTTTCAGAAGTAGAGACTATTAATGACATTGATTCACACAGGACTTTGTTCATTCATAATACACTACAAACTCTGTTTGATCGAGGGTTGAAGTTTGATTTCATACAATTAAGGAGATTCATATTTTCTTCAATTTCAAATTCAAGGAATTCAGATGGTCTCCGTTTCCTAGTATTTCCTCTGGAACAGTCTCTACAAGACTAACAACCTTGACAAATTCCCATACTCTCATTTTCCTTCTACTTACACCAATGATCTTCAACTTTGATTTCATACAATTAGGAGATTCATATTTTCTTCAATTTCCAAATCATGGATTCAAATGGTTTCACTTTCGAAAATTTCTTGTAGATTAGTCCCTACTAGAAAACAACATGTTTATACCCTTTCCACTGAATGGAATATAAGCTTGACAACATTTTTTCACTCAAACCCGAAAGAAACATATGTATTCATTGAAATTCCTTTGGATCTTAATTCATTCATGTAGACCACAAAATGCAATCAATGAATTCCTGTCGTTTTCATGAGACTGGAATCGATGGTTTTAAATCAAGTCTAAAAGACTGATATGAATCCTTTTGAAATTGATGTGAGCCTTTTCATTGTTTGCCACTCTTCCCCTCTACATCTCTAAATCTGACACTTCACCCATTTAATGAACCTCTCTAACTTTACTAGTGTTGAAAATATTAGATTTATTTTCTCACAAGACCTGGGCATCAATCTTCCTCTTGATGGATCCACAATTAAAGTCTGAAGCATAATTTGCTAGGACACACGAATTTGCGGAAGTAACAATTTATAATTTAAATAATTCAAAACTAGTTGAAATTGAATACATGTTTGTTAACGTCTTTATATTCACACTTAAAATTTCAAATATTATACAATATGCCAAACTTCCAAAGCCTCCGGTCTAAAATATATAGCCAAGAAATTGCTTGGGATTATGGATTTTATGGCCATCCAAATTTCAAATAGCAACTCTTACAAACAAACATCAATGTACTGCTTACACCTCCATTTTTTGCTCCTTATTGTGTACTTGGATGTAACAAATTTATTCTAGTTTAGAATAGGATGAAAAAACCAATGCCTGCATCGCCCTAACAAAACAATAGATTTCACCAGAGAGGAATTAGCAAGCATCTTCCTGAATTCCATGTCAATATGAGTATACCAATCATATGATGGGGCAATGAGTCTTTAAAAAACCCATTTAATCTCTACCAAGAACTCAAAATATTCAGTCAACTTTCCAATTATAGCATGTCTTGTTAGATACGCTTCCATGTCTTGGAGTCTTTGTCTAACATTCCTGCTATTTACTAGTAGAGCATTATATACCTCATAAGACAACAAGTTACCATCTTCTGCCAAAATGATGGTAACCCATTTTGAAACAAAGGTCTGCACCACTGTTTAGATACTGCTTCGTTGTGCTTGGGATTGCTGTACTAAAATGATTTTGGTATGTGCCTTGGTTGAATCCATAATTATAGTGGTTCTATCGTTTGTCCCTAGTGCTTTCAAGTCAGCCCATGGCCTTGAATTTAAGAACTTAATGCCAGCATCAACAGTTTGTAGTTTGTTCCCAGAATCATTCTAGATCTGATTTATATTTTGTTGTGTTGAGCAACTAAGGCTTCCTCGTCTTCTACCAGAACAAAAACTGTCCCAAGTTTTCGATACTTCTGCAATTGTTTAATCCCATATGATATGCTTAGCTTTACTGAGCTAACTTTTCCCAATTAATCTCTTTTGATCCGGATCCAATTCCTTCTGTAATTTGTCTCTAGCTTTTTGAGCTTTTTCAATGACTGGCTTCTTGTCCTTTAGACAATCCTATAAAATGGCAATTTTCTCCTCTTTCTTCTGAGTTGTGCTTTTAAGCTCTCTCATTTCAACTTCTTCCAAACTCAACTCTAATATAGCCTTGGATAAATATTTAGAACAATTTTGTAGACTTCCTTGAAGTGGAGGGGTGACAAATGGGGACAAATGGAACATTTAACCAACACATTGATGCCTAAAAAAAAGTCATGCCAAAGATTTCTTGCAAATCATAAAACTAATCTACATCAAGATATTAGAGATCTATGTAATAGTCTTGCAACTTTTCTATCTCTGACATTGAAAACGAACCATTAGATATCTAACGTAAGTCTTGCAGCCTTTCTAGCTCTGCCATTGTGAAGCATTATGCATCTTTGCAATAGTTGTGCAATATTATACAATTAATGGCATTCGCGCTGTTACTACAGTGACAGCTGCAACATGCACTAAGTCACATATTTTTGAAGTCTTTTGCAGTGTTCTTTATCCAAATCCATCTATCTACAATTATAGAGTGCGTTTAAAGCATATGTACTTATTTTCTGATTTCAATACTACAGTTCTTCTAAAAATTGAATAAACATCATTGCATATGCCATTGAGATTGCATATTTTTCCATTTAAGTAGATCCTAGTAAGCTTGCAACAAAACCTCATTTCTGGCCCTTTGAACTAGAAATATGAGTTAATTGGAATACTACAGTCCTTTTGAAAATTGAATAAACATTGTTGCATATGCCATTAAAATTGCATATTTTTTCATTTAAGTAGCTCCTAGTTAGCTTGGAACAGAACCTCGTTTCTGGCCCTTTGATACAAATATGTGCCCATAATGCTCCTGCGATTTTATGTTCCAATGATTCATCTATTTAAAAAAAAGACAATCTCGTACCTGTGCAGATGTATTGCTATTTCATGGTTCATTGCATTGTTCACAAACAACATGATAGACTCCATATTGCAAGTTATGTATGTTCTGTTCTTTCTTTTGACCTTGGAAGTCTATGCATGGCTATAGTTTAGGAAAATGGATCAATATCCCTAACTGTTGCTATGGTTCAATTAGCTTGCTCAATATAACTGTTATAGAGATCATTGTCTATGCCTTCATTAGATATGCCATGTCAAACATATTAGATATGTGACAAGATTACATTAGATACATTGCATTGTTCTCGGCATCAGGAAAGATTATAGTAGATACGTTACAAGGAGCTGAGCCAACAAATTGCATATCGTACACTTTTTTATTCCCATTGGGAAAATCACACAAAAAACGCAGTTGCAATCTCTATCTCCTATAGCCAATTTTCTAACTGGAAATTCATCTTGAGGTGTCTTGAACCAACTCTACAGAATATGAATAGTTGTTGTGTTAAGTTAATCATAGTTTCACATTTTGAGGATATTATATCTTTCTCCAGTAAACCAGATACAATATATATGTTTGTATGTTGATATTACTTTATGTCAAATATGAAATAGTCCATGCTTGTTGTCCATTTTATTTCAATCAATATTCTATATTACTATATAAAACCATATTATCCCTTCCTCAATATAAAAGAAGAGTTTTAGTTCCAAATATAAAAAAAAATGGTTGAGAATTAAGTTAGAAGCGTTGGGACTCTTAGCAACAAGTATTGACAATAAGACAAGTTTTGAGGTGGCCCTTTAGATTATGCAAAGGTCTACTATGAATTTGTCCTTCTTTAGTGATTGCAAAACAAAGTAGAGGAAATATAGAGCTGATCTTCCAAATTTCCAAAGCAAAGCAATAGTATAAGCTAGCTATTTTGGATTATTAAAACTTCCTTACTCTCAATGTAATACACAAAGTACAAGTTTCTGTTCGAGCAAATATTAAAAAAAAATTAGACTATTACTAGGATCTTGAATTTGCTAATATTTCAACCTAGGCAATATAGAATTGTATAAAGAGGTTCCACACCATAAAAATATCTTTTGCTGGATGGAACAAAGTTTTAGCTTTGCAAATGGTTTGAGAAGAATTTTCAAAACTGCTGGTTATTCTTTGTTTCTCATGCACTCATAGCAAAAATAAAATGAAACCAAAAATATTAATAAAAAAAGACAAATAGCCCTAGTTAGCTCAATCATTTGGTTTTGAAGATGAAGCTTATGAAAGTGTTTAGCCCTCAAAGGATTCCACCACAACTAATAAGATTTTACCACACAATACCACCATCAACAAAATTGTATAAGTTTGCAAACTTAGATAACAAAGAAGTCCGAAATAGTTTGAGGAAATCAACAATTTGCTTCAAATGGTATTTTAGTGGAGTGTTGGGCATCTAAAGGCCTCTTCAAATTTGAGCAATAACTTCTTAACAAGATGCAGCCTCAAACGAAAATTTAACCAAACACAAATCCAAGCTTTAAAAACCGCCAAATTAGACGAACAACTAAATAGATCTCTTGCAGTAGAACTCTGTTTAGTCGTTGAAGTTGTTACATATTCAGAAAGTTTTGCTAATTGTGTTCTTTTGCAAATTAGTACCATAAACACATATATTGAACCAACTAGGTAGGCTATCTATTGTTCTAAGCATGCTTTTATATTCTCATTTGTTGTTGCATTGTTGTCATTTGAAACAATTCAGATTTCATGCTTTATTCTTCTTTTCCTAGATACAACATAGTTATTTCAGACATCTGCATTTGTATCTACTTTTATTATGTTCTTAATCCTTGCTACTCCATCTGATAGAAACTAATGTTTACAATAATGTTGTTCACAATTTCACTAATTCAATTGATTATACTCTATACATAATGTCCAGAAACAGGGGCAGTAGGACTGCTGCCGCAATGCGAATGCCTTTGACAACAACAACTCTTTTTGGTCTTGCCTGCCATTTTGATATCTGCCATTTTGATGCATGTGACAACAAACTGTTGCCAATATCTTTTCGTAGATGGAAAAAACAAAATACAAGACATGTTCTGTGAACTGCTATGAGCTATAGTTTCTTTGCAATTTTTGGTTTTAAAGCATATGACACATGCAGAAATATAAAAATATATACTGGTTGAAGAGCTCTTGTCCAAATCTATTGGATTCCTTCAGCGAAAATTTTGAAACTTTGTGAATGACTTTTTAATTCCATTTATGTCTATAGCCAATGACAATTGCAAACGAAGAAAGTAGAATTTTGCCATGCAATTGTTAATGCCATGTTTTTGAAATATGCTTTCATCAGAATTTTCACTTGTCAATTGTTATTTTCAAAGTAATGCCATGCAATTTGTTACATGAAATTTAAATCGAAATCTACATGTTCTGAAATACGCTTTCATCATAGTAGTACTTGATTGGCTTGTTTCATCACAGTAGTACTTGATTTATACGATTGCAATTTAGAACTTCGATTATGTGTTATTGAATATCGTTATGTCGGATTAATACTTGGTTCCTCGGTAATTGTTATTTCCAAAGTGATGCTATGCAATTTACCACAAGAAATTTATATTAAACTTGTAAATTGACAATTTTGAGTAAAGTAGCTCACCTCATATTTTGCTTCCCGCATTTGCAATAACAACAACTGCAATGTCATGGACATTGCCACCTTGTGGCTCTTGTTATTCTTATTTTTAAGATATTTATATAAATTTAAAATTATTTTATTCCAAAATCACTTTGACATATGTGTAATTTGTCATGTTCATACGTCATTTTCTTACATTGTATTGACTCTTTGTACTTTGTTATCCTTTCCTTTTAGATATGTGTATAAATTTAAAACTATGCTATTCCAAAACCATTATTGCACTATGTGCAACAAGAGCCACATAACGACAATGTATGTGTCTTTTAGCATTGAATGTTAAAAAAGTGGAGAACGTCGAGTGAGACATTGAGATGAGAGAGTGAAAGGAGCGAGGGAATGCTTAGAGCCATATAGTTATGACATCATATCGTGTAGCCGATTTAGACAAGGGAGGAGAAGGAGCAAGGAAATGTTTAAGAGCTATAGTGTTAGAAGACAAAAACATGCATTTGTGGGTTACAATAAAGAGTCTAGGGAAGGCATGAATGCTATTTACTTTAGAAAATGAAAAATATAATATCATTAAGATATATTCTCTGAATATAATGGGTAGGAAGAATTAAATCACATTGATGTATCACGGGTTGTTTTAAGAAAAATATTACATTGCACTAATAAGATATCAATAAAAACCATAAAACTCCAAATTTATAATTGTGAATGGTGATGCATTCAAAGTTACAAGAAATCCTCAAACTAGTGAACGGGGTACGGAGTTACAAGATTACATCAATCAACTTATGTCAAGAAACCATTACTTTAAGAACCATAGTTTTGAATTCAAATGAGCCTACTCTATTTGAGGAAGCACATTGAAAACAAAAATAGGACAAAGTAAAGAAATACAAATAAGATTCAATAAAAGTAAATAGAATTTGAAAGCTTGTAGAATTATCTAAAGGGAAAAATACAAATGGGTTTGTTGATAAACATAAGGCAAGGTTAATGTCTAAATGTTTTGCATGAAAATAAGGCATTAGTAGAAATTGACAAATAAATGACTACATGTCTAAAAAATTAGTCACGACACTATTTTTAAGCTAAATATGACTAAATTTGAACAACAGAACTAAAAAATACTAAATTAAATGACTAATTTAAATATCGGATAAAAAATACAACAAAATAGTAAGTCACACAAATAAAAATGACTAAAACAATGACTACTTACTCCTATAGACTAGCATTTCAATATTAGTCACTAGCTTATTTATCTGGCTCATTAACTAGTACTTGATTATTATTCTCTTCATGTTCATAGGATGATCTTCATTTCTAACACTCTCATATTCAATAATAAGAAATGGAGGTATAAGTTCAAACATATTCAGTAACACTCGTCCAAAACGTCGAAATTTTTCAATTTCATAAATTTTAACACTGCACCCCCATTAAGGGGTCTCTGAATTCATCTGTGATGTTAAATTTTTAACACCGTGGATGGATTCAGACCCCTCCCCTTTTAGGGGGTCTCTGAATCCATCTACAGTGTTAAAATTTACAAAATGGTAAAATAAATAGGGGGTCTCTAAGTCCATTTACGGTGTTAAAAATTTAACATCGCAGATGAATTCAGAGACCCCTTAATGGGGGTGCAAGGAAGAGTATTAATTTTTTTTATCTTTAATTCTTTAATTCAGAAATGCAATAATACTTGAAATCAAATAACAATCATTACACATAAGAAATCACATTCGACACATAAAATTTACCCTGGGGAAACCCTCTATGACTTGAGTGAGAAAACCCCAACAAAACCTTCCTTAGTATATTGATAGATAGTAGAGAATGTCTTTTACATCAAGCACTCTCGGTGCAATTCCAAAGCAAGAGAAATGTAGATATAGAAGAGAGACTTGGAAGAATATCCTGCACAAAGAAAAGTGCATTACCTTCAAGAGAGAAGAGAATTCACTTCACATTGAATTCATCATTATATATTATTCTCATGCATCAACTTCTATTTTTATCTTCTAACTTCAGGATGAACTCGCCCTCCATCTGGATGCATCAATCTTGCATGAAGAAGTGTGCCCCACTTCTCATGCAATGCATTAACTCATTGAATTGTCTCTTAGGATGAACTCGCCCCTTAATTGAAAGCTTGCCCACTTAGTTAGGTGGCTAACTTAAGTGTCGTCATGCAAGTGTCGCAACTTAAGTGTCGTATTTTAGTTTAACACAAATGTGATCTTTTAGTTTAACATAAGTGTCGTCTTTTAGTTTAACATAAGTGTCATCATGCAATAACACTTCCTTAGTAGCATGTTCATCATTTATTACATTCACAGCAAATACTTTACATTCCTTACATACAACTCTTTTCATTTGCAATGCAGAAATCTGTCTAACTGATGTTTTTCTAGGGATTCCTTTTACAGTTGTTGTTTCTCCTATATCATTCAAGCATGTAAAAGTCTTTTCAAAACAATTCAGAACTACCCTATGCTTTTCCAGCAAATCCATTCCGATTAAAACATCATAAGATCCTAATGGTAATACATTAAGCTTAACATGAGTCTTAAACTAATTCATAAACAATTCGCAGTCTTTACCAAAATCAACTACCTTTCTTTTGGTTCCTGTAGCTAATTGCACTAGCCAAGATTTTTCATACTTTTCTACCTATAGTTTACAGCTTTTCACTATATCAGGTGATACATAACTCAAACTAGCACCTAGGTCAATTAAAATAGAAATAGGTCTGTTCTGTAGCATACCTTCTATTTCGACCATTGAAGTCTGATGATCAGCCTATCGATTTTCCAAAGCTGCATTGATCCTAGGCATTTCCCTCGCCAAGTCACCAACTGTTGCCTCTTCCTGCACTGTATGGATGTTGCTGACATTCCTTTTTCTGTTGGGACAATTTGTTGCATAATGTGGTCCTTGACATTCAAATCATTTTACAGATTTCTTTTGTTCATTATTTTCGGCATAATTATTAGACATGTCTTTATCTCTTGCAGCTGTAAAATTCTGTGGTGCATTGATTTTGAATTTATTTCTTTGAAAATTTCTATTAGAGAAATTTCGCTTGTTATTTCCAGAATTCCTGTTAAACTTAAAAATTTTCCTTCTTTGTTCAAAATTACTTGGCCTATTCACCTTCTAGCTAGGCATAGTTTCTCTCTTCCTGTTCTGTTCATAACAGAAACTTGCCTTCCTCATAGCTTCTTCAAGAGTCTTGGGGTTGTCATACTCGATTCTGTCTTTTATATTAAGAGGTAAACAACTCAAAAATATTTGTATTTTAGGCTTTTCGTCAACAATGTAAGGTACATACCTTAATAAACTTAAGAATTTATTGTTTAATTCTTTTATGTTCATTGAGCCTAGTTTTAAATCATAGATCTCTTTAGCTTTTTCTTCAAAGTATTGATCAGACAGAAATTTCTTCTTAAAATATCTTTTAAAAGCACTCCAAGTTACACTCTTTTTTTTATGCCTTTTACTCTCTTTATATCTTGCCACCATATATCTGCTTTCCCAATCAGATTATAAATGGCCATCTTAGCTTTCATCCTATCAGAATAATCATATATTTGAAAGTATTTCTTCATTCTGGACAACCACGCTTTGGCTTCCTCACCCTTTTCTATATCACCGTTGAACGTTGGGGGTTTTATCTTCTTGAACTCCCCTAATATCTCTTCATAAGTTTTGTACTTCCTTTTCTTAGGACTGTAGTCACTATTACTGCTGTCACTGGAATACCTGTGTTTTCTTCTATGCATTTTAACATTAGCTTCAGAAGATGAATCACTTTCATTATTATAGAATTTTAACTTCTTACCTCTGTGTTGATAAGACATGGTTCCAGATTCAGATTTAAATTCAGTCTTTTTATCTTTTCCATCATTATGAAATTTATCTAGTAGTATATGATTCAGTCCTTCCTTAACCTGCAAATTAAATATAGAATGTGTTGTATAGAAACAAATTTGAAACAAAAATTAGTAATTGTATTTTTCTGTTTTGCGCGAGTTGAGCCACTTTCAGGCCTAGAGTTTGAACTTGCGCTCTGATACCACATGTAACATCTCCAAAATTTTGTCAAAATTTAAAATTTTTCTAAGCAATATAATCGATGTTAAATACTAGCGGAAATTACACCTGTGAACGTTTAGTTCTTATTTAACTGCTTAACTATCACATTTATTTGCGATACTTACTTATTTACCAAAAGTCGTCATCTATTAAATGTGTCTTAATGACCTTAAGATAATGATAGGATGTTATGTCTATAGTTAATTGGTGACCATCCATAAAAGTTGGTATTATACTTGCAGTATTTCTTTCAGCTTAAAAGTCTATAAATGTCTTTTGAATTCATTAATGCTAATTGGATATTCATAAATTCGAGATTTGTTTAAATTGTCTTTAAAGCATTGAAGTAGGATTATTACTCTTATTATGTATTGTCGTTATAAGCATTGATCATTTTGTTAATTCCAATGATACTCTAAGTCATGTATTAAAATAAATTCTCGATGTATGTAAGTCAACATTCATCAAACGACACTATTTGTCTTAAGTCCACAGTATTTCTCTTTTTGTATTCATTGTCGTAGTAGAGTCTATACATTATGAAATGTTATGATGCTGACTGTTCTTTTTACTTGAAAGGGGTTCTAGTGATACCGTGAGACTTACTTAGCTATTACAACTAACGTCAATTGGAAACTTACCTTCTGACCAAGTTACAGGTAAGAGGTTTGCTTCAGTTATTTAATTTATTTGTCAAAGTGATAAGAGATCCAATTATTGTCAACGAGGGAATTATTTAAGGATTATTAACATGACTAGTTTTCTAGAAAGATATAATTCTTGACTTAGTTTAATGTCAAGGTGATGACATTACCCTAGTTACAACCATTAAAATGTTGAGGCGCATAGTGATTTGAGGTCAACACTTTCGATAGACCAAGGTCTCGGTGTAATGATTTAAAGTTCCTTTGAAGGGCCAACAAACAAAGCGCTAAACTATATGATAGTTGGTTTAAATTGAAACATAGTGCTAGAGACAAGTGAATTTAATGTGATCATGTGAAGTTGGTGGAGGGCTTCCAAGTAAGGTAGAACGCTAACTAAGCAGTGAGGGTTTGGTATTATTCATTGTTTCTTGTTTGCGAAGGTGGGAGAGACGAGCTTTCTCGGTCTCCATGGTCGTAGGGAAAAATTTGCTTAGTCTCTGCGTTGCTCCTCCACGAGGTAGTCCATTGAGTGTTCTTTACTGTCCACGGGTTATGTGTTTTTAGTTGGTATGGCTGTAAAAGGATTAAGCTCTCGGCTCTTTCCTTCTCAGTTATTTACAAACTATGGTTCGTTGGAAGAGCAAAGTCTCTCTGCTATCGAAGCTCACTGCTTAGAGCACAGGGGTAAGTTTTCAGTTTATCTTGTATAGTTGTATGCTTCTATATTTATGTTTATGATAGTTATTACAATGTTTTAACCACCGATTGTTTTCCATGGCAGGAGGTTCCTTTTCTGTTGCTTCCAATTGCTCCTTGGTTTGTGTTTGGAGTCTCGGCGTTGATGAAACAAGAAGATGATGAAACCTAGTGGTTGGCAAGACCACGGTAAGCCTCGGGCCTTCGCTATGATGCCTCTGTCAAACTCTTTCCCGTGTAACTGCCAACATTGGCCTTCATTGTTTGTTGTAATCCTATTTGGCACTTGGTTATGAAAGAGGAAACTTGTATATCTTCCTGGGTTTACACCCAGTGTTGGGGTTTCGACCAACACTCCGATAATGAAAATTTACATTGTTTATCTATCTCTGTCGAGATTGTTTGTTTTGTTAAGTGTTTTCATAATGTTATAAATGCTTACAGTGTATAAAAGTTATGGGCTTAAACCCTACTGTTGCGATTTGTATTTAGTTTGGAAGTTGTATGTTTATTAAAACTCTATGTAAAAATGATAAGAAGCAAATATGAGAGGGAATCGATCCCTGGTAGAGTTTTCAACAGGTTTTAAGTTCGTAATTTAAATGAATGCTTTGTAAACCCAAGGTTCCTCTAGGGTCTTGAACCCTCGACTTAATTTCTTTAAGGGATTTGGATCCCATTTTTCTCCTGTTGAAATGTTATTAATTGTATTCGTTTTCTTCTATAAACATATATGGGTTATAATTTTGTACTTAGGGTTTTAACCCTGTCGATTTGTAAATGATGTACTGTTATAAATATTTATTATATAAACAGGGAGGTAAGCTCTTCGAGCTTCGAACCCTTGACCTATTAGTTTGTTGTTGATTATGTTTAAATCCTTGTCTTTAAGGTTTACGGGCTTAAGTCCTCGTTTCTTGACTGCTCGATGCTTCGCCGAGAGCATAGATGTTATGAAAAGTTAAAAGGGATAAACCCTAACTGTGGTTCAAGTTTGTTTTTAAATATTTTATTAAATCTTATGATATAATGAGGAATACCCATTAGTATTGATCCTTTCGGAAATAATAGATGGTCTCCCGAATTGAAAACATTCTTAGGCTATGATGTCAAAAATGGGAAATTTAAATACTTATATATTAGAAATATTTTACTTCATTTTGCGTGATGAAATCCATTCTAGAATTAATAGTTTTTGTTAAGATAGTAAAATATTTTACTGATGAAGTTCCAAGTTAAATAATTTTGTTTAATTAGATGAACTCAAGGTTGATCCTTTATATCATATTAAAGATGCCAACATAATTATAATAATATGTTTGTCGAATCTTTATGAAATGATAAATGTTGATACTACTTTGATTTGTATATTATTCGGTTAAGGGTTTAGATAGTTATAAAATATATAAGAATTTTTATGTGCTTTTACTGTGTGAAACTATGATGTTGTAAGAGCAGATTTCCTTCTATGTCTTCGATATTACTGTGTAAAAACATCAAATATATGTATAAAGTATTTAAGGCAACATTATGCCTATAATCTAGTTGTTTAATTATCAATATTTTACCGTAGAAAGAAAAACAGAAACAACTCTAGCACATTATTAAGTTCTGAATATTACTTCTATGAAATCTACGATGATATCAATATTTGGTAACAATTTATTCTAATTACAAGGTTGGGATCATTTCTAATATCTGTTAATTAAATACCTTCCTGTACTAGAGTACATCACTTTTAAGTGAAAGGAAAAATACATGAAGCAATTTATATTCATCATTCTATATTTAGCCAATTCAGTCTATTCAATCATTTGTACAGAAATAATTATCAGTTCAGTAAACTATCATTCTAACAATTGAAAATTTTATAAAGGAAAGAGTAAAATAAATTGCAGACATAATTATTCAGAAATAACATAGAGAGTCTATAACTGATAAAGTAAACAATGCAGAACCTATTTAAAACTGAGTAGGTGGACAAACAATCAAAGAAGACCGTTCCTCCCAACCGTCTCCTGAAAGCAGCCAAGTCTTACTTGCTTTAGGACCCCAGAGCCTGTTCACTGAACCACCAAGACGAAGATTCCATGTAGAAGCATATGACAATCACTTTGTATCTCAACAATCATGAAGACTTGCATACTAAAACTCTCTGCAACTCAACAGTATAAGACAAACCTACATTGCAACTCATTAGTTATCCAATCCCCTCATCGAATCTCTTGTGTGCTCAAAAGAGTTTCTAGCCACCACAAGGAAGTATTGTATCTCCTCTTGAGAATGTGTGAGTTGCCTGCTGAAATTCGATGGTTATATATAATATTTCCTAGGTCTTAAGGGTCATTTTATCAATTAATGAGCCACCTGTTTAGTTCCACCATCCTTGGGGAACATGACCACTTTTTAAGGGAAGTTGCCCCTTGCAACAGCTAGTAAGTGAGTGCAGATGCTGCCACTTGTCAATTGCCTTCTACAACAGTTTCATTCCTCCTAGTGGGTCAGTGAACACTCTTTCAACATTCCTCTTTGGATGCGTGTCTCCTATTTTAATTTATTAAATAATAATAATATTCAATTACAGTCATCCTTGACCATCCTTGGTCATAAAACTTTACAATAAGTTTTAAAGTAATGTTTTTCCACAAACATAAAATGTTTCAAGTACTAGGTAGGTTACAACTTAGTTAACTAGATCTTCTTTGTTATCACTTAGTTAACTAAAACCTTTCTTGTTAACATCATTGTAGTAATCAATTCGAGTTCTCCTTTTATTGACTAAAGTATTCTTTGTTAATATCACTGAAGTTTAACCATTGGAATTCTCTCTTAATTAATTCTTTAAGTGCAATTTGAATTCTCTCATGTCTTATGACATCTTATCTTTATCTCGTGTCTTATTTGCATGGTCTACATGTGCCAGCTTAATTATCATATCAAATATACTAAGGAGATTTTAATAATAATGTGATCATATTGTTCTACTATCGTTCCAAGTGGTTATAGGATAAAGTAATTCACTCTAGAGGTGGCCAATATTTAGAGGGGACTTAATAGCTCAACCATGGTTAGTAGTACATTAGACACTATACATACTTCGACATGCAAAGCATCACCTCAACACAAGAGGATCTGTCTTGACACACAAAACCTTAGCCTTGACTAGCAAGATTGTACAACATCATCACTTTGACATACAAAGCACTTGCCTCATCACATGAAGCTTATCCATCCTTGAGTCCAACTCAATATTCTTCTCCAAGTTTACTGAGTCCAACTTAGGCTCTTATAAGGCACTACCTCGACGCACGAGGCTCAATCTTGACACACAAGATTGACCTGGAGAATGACTCATAATGTTGTAACTTTAACAATCCCTCTCAGTAAGGGAGGCATTCTCTGCCATGCCAAGCTTGTCTTGGAAGTACCTATACTTTGTCACGGAAAAAGGCTTAGTCAACATATCTACAATCTGCTCACTAGTAGAAATGTACTGAAGCCTTATGGCACCTCTCTCGACCATGTCTCTGATGTAGTGATACTTCATCTCAATGTGTTTCGACCTATCATGAAACACAGGGTTTTCTAAGAGATTTATGCAGCTATGATTGTCAGAGCGAATGATAGTAGTCTCAAGCTTCTCACTGAACAACCCATCAAGTAGCTTCCTGAGCCACACAACTGCTCGACAGGTGGTACTAGTTGCAATATACTCTACTGCTGTAGTACTCTGGGCTACAGAACCTTGCTTCCTACTAGACCGAAAGATCATAGATGATCATGTTATCACATTTATAGTAGTCGGGGATACCATATCTTCATACCCGATTCCAGTACTTTTCTGAGCCAGTCCTTTACTACGATATGCTTGAGATCGACAGTTGATGAGCATCTATTCCATGATCACTCATACTTTCAGCAGCCCCATAGCAGATATTACAACCTTATGCCATGGCTGAGCGTCATGACCCCATATCTGATGACTGAGGTGGCCATTTCCTTCCATATAGAGCAATGTGATAGTGCCCAAAGTTATGCAGCAATAGTGTTCTAGTGACAGTGGATGGTTTAGATGATAGAAACAGGTATATGACCCAGTAGGTATATGGTTTTGCATTGGATACTTTCATTTTTCTCTCTTACTTATCTTAGTAGCTTGACTAGGTATCTAGTAGTCATGATCTAGCGATATTATATATAGATATGGTTATTGGTTGACTGTTTGGAATTAAAGTGGTCTGATTGCTTAGAATCATGATTTCTTGTGTATACTTGTTGGTATTACCCTCTTTAGTAGTATGGACTTGGTCATTCCCACCATTTTATGGCATCACCTGTCACCTTTCCCCATCCATCTGTTCTTTTTTGTATTTGGTTTTATCCCGAATTACACTTCAGCTTATGATACTGAGGACTTCCCCACTTATGGCTCTTTGTTGGATAGACTCCATGTTGTTTTGTGTCTCAGCTCTGAGTTGAGCAACATAACTTACCGAAGCCTTGATCCTTCTGGGTCAGGAGAACCCGCTGGTGTTGGTTCCTGAGCTTAGGTGAGTTGGATTTGAAGCCTTGACCTCTCTGATCTGTTGCCCCCAATGTTTGGTCTTGATTGTGGATGATCCCCCTAGTTACTTGAGTTGTGTCGGCTAAACTTGAAGCAAATTGTACTACCATCATTACATGCATATGTGACTGATTGTTATATCTTATATGCAAGCCCATGATTATAAAATAAAAATGTGCTTTTAAGCACAATGAAAGCGGGCTATGAAATATAATGTAAAGCACCTTGGATAAAAGCTACGATTAGTTGTGCTTCTAAGCACGTGCAAAATCCAAAGGGTCATAAGGACTAAAAAAGTAGTGGTTAAACATATGCTAAATCTAAATACTGCTGGACATAATAAAATGTAATGATTAATTCCTCACGGAGCCTATGGGTTGGGATGTGAGATGGAGTAAGGGACAGTTAATTCTAAGTTTCCCCTAGAACCTCAAGTTACGGTTAGTTTTGCACCCAGTCACGATGGTTCTAAAAAAGATCCTCACAGAGTTGGTTCATGATTGGATGTGAGCTGTAGACATTTTTGAAAGTGAATAGGCACTCCTCAAATCAACTTATTCCATTTGTGAGACACCGCCATTCCTTGTGTGTTTTCCGTCCAACATATACTTAGGTGATTTCCCCTTTTCCTTTATCCGAAGTGTCACAATATTGAAGTTTGTAAAGTCGTCCCTTTGTCCTAGCCTTACCTTTTCCACCTTCACCCATTTCTATCAAAATGGTCAAGTCCATGAATTGAGTATACACTTGAGGGTCTTTCTCTTAGTAATTGAATGTTTTAATCCAAACTTATATTTTATGTACTACTGCTTAATCACTAGTGAAATGCTACTTTGTACATTAGTCTTGCTATTGAAATAAGTAAAGGAGAATATCTTATCCATTTGCACTTGCATCATCAGTCAGTTTGATCTTGGGTCGTTATTTTGATAAATTTTGACCTTGTCAACCCAGTTTGAACAAGTCAACTGCAGGATCTGAGATGAGTTGGACAAATGATGTTCGAGATTGATTATTTGTGGTCCTATGATGCCCACTTGATGTTTCCATGCAGCAGACACAATTTTCATATGATGGTTTGATAGATTTTAATTATTATTATTATTTACAAACTATTATTTTTTAATGTCTAGGCATGGTTGAGCTTACAGATGATTATCCAGGTGGTCACATGGTGTATGAGTACTCATATCTACTACATTTGGTCCTTTTGAGTCCATTGGCACACTCAGATATCTGTTTTAGGCACTTTCAGACGAGTTTATGGTCAAATTATCACTTTATTGCATATATTCCATATAAAATGGCTTGTCATCATGTTTTGAGATTATTTTGGTTCACCTAGGGCGCTACAAAGGGAGTATGGGGTCCAACCACTCGTTATTACCATATTACCATGCTCCGAGACATTTTCGTGCAATCAAATTTGTTCCCGAGGCACCATACAGAGATATACAGGCATTTTATTATTTTACAGGTGATTTTCTAAGGATAAAAAATGGAAGAAATGGCTACTAAGGAATTCGATTTGGGAAATTGAGGCAAGGAAATGGCATGAGGTTTGATCAGAGAGTTATTGTGATGCATCCCACACCTTTCGGCATAGCCTACAACTTGAGTGGGGTCCACATGTCCTCCGGGTTATTATTTGGGGGTTTTATATTGTATTATTGGGACAAAACGTCCTAGTGATTTTTATCACTTATTCATGTTATATTATCTTGATGTAGTTGGGGCATTAGTCTAAGGAAGATAGTATCTCCTAGATCCCCCCAACAAGTTATTATGTTGTGTTTCCTAGTCATGTCATGTTATACGTCCCCCCCTAGGGCGTCATTGAGGAAACACACCCCCTCTCTTAGAGTGATCCATGTATTATTGTTCTAGGTCATCTTAGCCGTTGATTATTATTGTTGTATCTTTTAATCTCAACCACTCATTCAAAAAGTGGTTAGGGTTTTGGTCTCTCTCATTCCTCTTTAAAGAAGAGACTCCCCTCATTGTAAAAGGGGACTTTTGGCTCTGGATTTCTGGCAATGAAGAATTATTTTGGGAAAAATCGTGTGCCTTTGTTATAGATTGTTCTTGCGCTTGATTGTAGCTCTTATAGCCTGTCACATCCTTGTTGTTTGATGAGATCTCCATGCTAGACGTTTTGGCTTAGTGTGTGCTCTGCAGGAGGGCGACTTCATTGGAGGATTTTGTGGGGTTTCTCCAGATCTCTTCACTAGATGAGTAAAATAATCAGGGAGTAGTCTTTATTGTATATTTGATCAATATTTATGCTATTTGATTCTTCTTGCACAATTTACTTTCTCTTTCTGTAAATCAACTCTCATTGAGATTGTCATCTTCAGGGAGGGGGGCGCACTAACTGTTGGAGGCAAATCGATTTCATCTTGGATATAGTTGAAGCAACTTGGAATTTCTTTGAGGGGGTCGGAACATCATTGCACTTGGCATTTACAAGTCATAGGAGGTAAGTACCATTGTTTTTCTTGAGTTATTTATCTATTCCATGAGTCGGTTGCTACTTCTTCTACAAACCCTAAGATGTACTTTTTCTAAAAATTCCCTGGCTCATTTAATTTGGAATCTTGGCGAAATATTTCTGGGTTTTCTCTTCAAGCCTAGCCCAAAGTGGGTTCTCAAGGGCGTTACCCTTGGGGGACTCCATCTGGCCCAAATCCCTAGGCACTGGTCATTTACCCTTGCGCCCTCCTTGATTTTGCCTTGTTTCCGGATGGTTTGAGCATCTTTTTGGCTTGTGAGCTTAGACACTGTCATATCCTTCACCAAGTCTCATCTAAAGGTACTAGATAGCATCATCTTGATATTAACCTTTCTACCTTGGACACGTTTCCCAAGGTGGAATAAATCTTTCTCATTTGTTATTGTCTTAATCCTAGATCTAGCTTCCATACTTAAAAGTCACTTGTACTTTCACATTGGGTAAGATTTACATCCTTTAAGCCTCTTGATCTAATCCTAATTCATCTTGTGACTTCATCCATAGATCTAGGGTTTATAGATACCTTACACCTTACGTACTTTAGCTTGATGGCGTGATCCGTGGTGTTTTGGTTAGATCTTTCATGTCGGGAGTTGATTTGGGTCCCCCCTATTGCTATTTAGGGCTTGGATAGCATAAAGCGAAGAGTTCCTCGATTGGCATGACAACCAATCCATCTGGGGATAAAGGCCCTCTTAGGTCACCTCTTTAGTTGCGTAGCTCCTTTACCATCCCGAATAAAATAATCTATTGGGGAAACTAAAAGTTGTGTGATAATAGATCCCAAGCTAAAACAAAATCCAGATGTACTCTTTTGGTCCACAATACTCCCACCGCAGTCGGAGTCGGCATATCCAAGTAGCATCACTCTGCCACTAGAAGCTTATCTGATTCCATAAACAATAGTACCTCAAAGGTATCTAAGCACATGCTTGGAAGCAACCCAATGTCTATGTCTTGGCTCAGACATGAACTGACTCAAGATACTCTCTGCATATCATATGTTTGGTATACTATGTATCAAATACATCACGGAACCAATGAGTTGTCTATACATGGTAGGATCCACTAGATTTGATCCGTAATTTGATTCATGTAGCTTCTTTAGATTAGACATCAAAGAGTAGACATGGACTTACAGTTCATCATACAAAATATCTGCAACACATCAACTATGTACTTTCCCTGTGAAAGAAAGATTTCATCTTTCCTTTGCCAAAATTCTAAACCAAGAAAATAATGCATAAGACCTAAGTCTTTCATTTTGAACTCAGAAGTGAGCTCCCTCTTGCACCGAGTTATCTGTTGCTCCTCTCTAATAAGGAACAAGTCATCAACATAGAGAACCAAGATCAATGGATGGCTCTTCACAACCTTGAAGTACAGGTTGGGGTCAACTTCACTTTTGGAGAAGCCTAATCTTAGAAGACCAAGCTCAGAAGATAGTTGTCAATCCTCAAATACCAAACCCTCGGGGCCTGCTTAATCCCATACAATGATTTCTTAAGTTTGCATACATGGGAATCCTTCCCATGAATTAGACACGAATTAGAAACCCCTCAGGTTGTTATATGTAAATCTCTTCCTCAACCTCACCATTGAGGAAGGCGGTCTTCACATCCATCTGGTGAAGTTTCCAACCCAAAACTGAAGTAAGGGAAATTATGGTTCGGATAGTAGTGTACCTGGACACAAGAGCGAATGTCTCATCATAATCTATCCCTTCTTTCTGTGAGAAACTATGTGCCACAAATCTTGATTTATATTTTTCAATACTTCCATCAGCTGCATGCTTGATTTTATAAAGCCACTTGGAAGTTACTATTGACTTCCCGTCAGGTTTAGGAACTACTTTCCACACACCATTCTTCATGATAGATTTGTATTCTTCTACCATGGCATATTTTCATACTTGTTGCTTTGAGGCTTCCTCATAGGTAGAGGGTTTTGAATCACTGATATGACTCATTTGTGCTACACATCCTAAAAATATTTTAGGTCTCTTTCACTCTTTGGATGATCCTGGTGGTGCACCATACTTTTCTGCCTCTTGTAGAATGTCTCGACACCATGCATATCTCCTCTTAGCAGGAGGTTCATCAAGGGATATTTCTACTAGTTCTTCAGGATCAAGTGGATATGAAGGCTCTTATGACTTCTCCCTCTCAACATTTGAAAGGGGAGAATCAGAAATTGGATCCTCCATCATAGGAGTATCATGCTCCTCCATATTTGAATCACACTAAAGTTCTTTGGGGCGCTTGAAGGAAGCCTCTTCATGAAATGTTACATTTCTGCTGACTTCAATGTTTTTTTTGTCCTGGAACATAGATTCTTTAATCTTTGGAGGATTCACTATATCCAACAAATATTCCTTTCTTTCTTGATGACTCCATCTTTTTGCTCTTCTCTTTTGGTACATGAATGTAGATAGAACAACCGAAAATATTCAAGTGTCCAACATCTGGTTTTTCACCAGTGAAAACCTCTTCAAGAGTATTTTCTCCCAAGATAGCATGATGGCTTCTGTTCTAAATATAAACAATAGTGATGGAGACTTCTTCCCATAAGGATATGGGAAGATACTACAACTTTGGAAAATGAAATGAAGCATCATTTGGTGCTAATGCTTATCTATTAGCTATGCAATGGATATATAATAAATGAGGAGCATCTCGATGTATATTAGAAGATATAGCTTCACGACTACCCCTCATGGAAGATGGACCATCAAAGTCAAATCCAACTAACTTCATCAAAGATAGATCCATCTCCACTAGAAGAGTTATCACTGCATCATACATAGATTGAGTTGTTTCATGTTTTATTTGAAGCGGGTGTATAAGATTTGTTACACATTGACCTCTTCTTTCATTTGTCAAATATGTAATATAAATAATCAAATGGTACTCCATAGTTCGATAGTGCATCCATCAACTAAATAAAATAGGCTATGGAAAATCTCATCTTTTAACTTTTTACATAGGTATTGTATCACAAATTCACAACCTGAATGAAATTCATGATATTTCCAAATTCCAATATTTTGGACAATGAGTGTAATCTTTGAAGGTCAATCAATGTCATGGTTCGTATAGGCTTGTCACGGGTTTTTTTATTTGTGTAAAAGGATTTTAATGATATCCGATTATGTAATTATTTTAGCAAATCATAAATTTTATTTAAAATTCAATTCACAATTTATATTCATATATCCTCTAAACTATATAACTTATGAATTTAAACACACTATGAAATTATATTTACAAACAATTTTTAATATTACCCTTCTTTTTAAATGTTGTTATAAATTGTGCTCTTTCTTAGTTGGAAGGGTACAAATAAGATTTTAATTTTTTTGAATGGCAATTTTAACTTTGCATTCTTGCTGACGTTAGGCTGGACAGAAGAAACCTCTGTGTTTATCCATATTGAAGACGTCATCCTCTAAAACCAACGAAATTACACATAAATAGTTATTTACATAATTCGAAAATTCATATCTAATGTTAATCTTTGGGTTTGTCCCCTATGCTGGATGACATATTAAACCATTATTGTGTAGAAAAAATAACTGTGGGCTACTCTACCTCCTAGGAGAGTATCGTACGCCTTAACAAGCCCACAGTTGCCCACTGATCTACACCCCATGAGCTAAAATTGATTACATACGCTGTGAAATGGATTTTAAAATTGTGGTGTACAATTCACTATTGAATTTATCCTTGCAGCCATGATGTATCAGAGCATAGTCGTTGTCTGATGTGGGATAAGGGGTATTCATTTTGTATGTCTCTTCCAAAATAAAATCTGTGAAAATCTGTTAGACTCATGGATTCCAGAAAAAACCACCGGATATGAGTCGATATGCATTTGCTGGCAGACGAAAAGCACTGTTAAAGTTTCGTCAGGTGAGGCTTTCATGCTTATCACATTAATCTTATATTACGTTTTGTTTGGTTTAGGAAAAATGCCAGTAACTGACTGTTGGGCGTTTCATGACTGCAACTCAAAATAATGCAAAGAAGTAAGATGGAAGGAATTTTAGGTATAAGCTCATTCAAAATAATGCTAGGAAATAAGATGGAAGGAATTTTAGGTATAAGCTCATTCTTCAGTTGCATCTGTTCAGTTGCATCTGTTTGCAGCTTTCACTCTACTTCTTCTTCCTCCTGATCAACGGAGAAGGTATTGCACCAGGATCTGCTTCTCCAAGGCTAGGCAGAAACAGCTTCCCAAAGGATTTCAAGTTCGGTGCCGCCACATCTACTTATCAGGTGGTTCCTTCTACATAATTTTCTAGTGCACCTTCAATGTAATATACATTTCATTATGTAGCAAAGCTCTGCTTCTTAAATTCTGAAGGAGCTGCAAGCGAGAGCGGGCACATTCCAGGTTAAGTTTCAATCCATCCATACTTTTATTGTTTTTTTTGTTGGTTGGTAGTACCTGATTAGCAGGGTTAGCCATTGGCTGAGAGACCACGAACCAGGAGTATCTAAGCCGTCAAAATCATCCAAGATGCATCCTACCTGAATCACGCCACCTACTAATTATTGTTATTGAAATAGACTTGTGCAGATAAAATTGCCGATGAAACGAATGGGGATGTTGCAGTGGATCAATATCACCGCTATAAGGTAGATTTTTTTGATTATCAAGAGGACAATCTCAGTATTTATTCTAGCGTGTCATTATGCATTGTTTTCTGTGATTGTTGATGGGATTTTAAATTATTTGCAAGGATCTGGAGGAAGATGTTCAGCGTCTCAAATATATGCGAATGGACGTCTATCGGTTTTCTATTTCTTGGTCTCGCATATTTCCCAGTAAGTTGAAGGAGCGTTCATATATTTGTATCTTCGATTCAGTATTTTGCGTACTGTCGTATTCCAATTTGAGTACTGTCGTCTTCCAATGTAACTTTCTAGTAATTTCCATTCTTTTGCAGGGGGATCTCCCAGACAAGGAAGAGTCAATCAAGAGGGAATCGCTTACTATAACAATCTCATAAATGAGCTGAGCTCCTCATGAATGGTATCATAAAATAAAATAAAATAAGGCTAAAAGCGTGACCATTTGGCTTTTTTGGCTGTTTTTTTGGCTGAAATGTGGCAAAAGAATTAGATTTTTTTCCACTCAAAATGTAGAAATAGATTTAGTATTCCTGAGAATCCAGGATACTCAATTTATGTAAATTTGACCGCAATGAATTCCCAGAAATTATTGCCAGATTCTATCAAAGAATAGCAAGAAAAAAAAAGAAAAAACAAAGCCAAAAGTTTTCATGTTTACAATACTCTGAATGTTATCAGTGCTCCTTCTCCACAGGTAAATTATGTTAGTGAGAGGACGCCTGGTTTCAAAAAAATATACTCTTCAACTTGACAATCCTACTTCCATCTTTGTTTCATCAAATAATATTCTTGTTTTGACTTTTCTGCTTTTATTTGTATCCTTGAGTGGATATCTATCTGCTCAGCCGGATGTCATAATTTCTTCATTTGATTGCAAATTTTGATAACAGGTATGTATCAAAATTGGGGATACGGTGTGGTTGAGTTTGTAGGAGTGCCTCACAAGCCCCGACAGAAATCTTAGGCTATTCAGATATGGACCTTACACCATTATGAATGCTATGGGTGAGAATGATTTTGAATTAAATATTCCTCCTTTCCTTGGTTTGTCCCTAATATTTAATGTGGAATTACTTCAATTGTATTTTTCACCTTTCTTGGACACCTAGAATTTGGCCTCTACATAGCTCAATCCAGACTGCCTTGAAAAAGCTACAGTGGATCAAATCATGGAGGAACAGATGAAGGGCACCCGCCAATAGAACATTCAACTCTGCTTGGTCGTCAAAGAAGGGAAACTTCTTCACCAAGGCAAGTGGCTCACTAGGAGTCAAATTCAGCAGAAGTTTCCCCATCTGATTAGGAATCTTGATGCAATGGATACCATTTCTTCCTAAGGGGGAGAAATGATCCAAATGGAAATCAATGGCCACCCAACTATTCCACTAGTTCAAAAACACAGTTTTACATCTTGGCAGTTTTTTACGGGTTTTTAAGTCATGAACTTCCAGTGCTCTTTTGAGGCCCTAAACGACAAATGTTTGCCATGACAACACCTAGAAAAATGCTAAAGGCATTGTCTAGATCGAAAACACGAAGTCTTTCTTGACAAAACCTTTCCAATAGGATACCAAGTGCCCCAAATGGAGATCGTATGCAAAAGTTGTGCCCTCAGGAATTCGACGTATCAACTAATCACATCGAGGCCCACAAACCTTTTGGCATTTCATCTCACAGGGTTAGGGTTTTTCATTTATGTTTGATGTTAAAAAGGCCTTTGCATTGCCGTTTTATGTTTAGGGTTTTTGCATTTATGTTTTGGCGGATTAGCGTAGCCCACACATTTCTTTTCAAAGATAAGCTATCAATATACATAGTTAGTTTGTATTGCTTTACAATTTACAATGTTTTTCTAGTCCATTCATTAATGGAATTTGGGTTTTACTGTACTACTGTGTTTTATGGAAAATATTCGTGTTTATTTCTATTTTATATCACTGCCTTCATTTCGTTCTCCAAATAATCCAGATTAGTTTCTTAGTGCATGTCTCCAATGAGATATGAAGATTGAGAGTTAGGTCTATAATTAGTTGAGTTTGGGGAAAACCACCCTCGTCGGCCCAAGCAGCCTTACTTGGAGGGAGAAGAAAAGAGAGTTGATAGAGGAATATATCCTATTAAGTTGTTACTCGAGAAAGCCCTTGCACGACAGAGGAACAAGATGATGGATAATTTTTCCCAAATCCTTTGACAAATGCCGACGGTGCCTGATGCACCAACAACGAGCAAACGTTTCAAAGGTGCGACTCCCTTCAAGGTACAAGTTAACTTTGAAATTCCCTTATTTGAATGCCAGATAGATGCAGATTCTTTGGAGAAATGGTTAAATATGTTAGAGGGTTATTTCTTTGTTCAAATTTTTCCGATTGTGAAAATATCACCTTTGCGCTCTTTAAGTCCCTCCCCCATGTCAAAGATTGGTGGGACGGTTCTTGCGGGGGGCATGCGAGAGAAGATTATGAAATATACAAGACATAACCCACTTAGGAAGATTTTGTCAGAAACTATGATGACCAGTACACTAGGTGGATGACTTTGTGCCAAGAGAGAGACCAAACGGTGTCATATTTCACCAATATATTCCATATCTTGCACTCAAAGACGAGTATTAGAGACACCGAATGATACTTTTTCCTAAAGTACCACAACGGTATGCACAAGTACATTCAGGTAGAGACGGATTTCCTGGACATATCCTCACTAGGAACTACTTATCGACACACTGTTTGATCAAGCAAAAGTTTAAGCAAAAGAATAAGCAGGAGTTTGGGTTTGCAAATTCAATAGTAGCAGAAGCCTGGAAAAGGTGGCCCTAACTCACAAAACAAAGGACAAAGTAAGGACGACCAAAATTATGACAAATAGCCCAAGCTGCAGGCAAAGAAGGGTAATGGGAAATCAAAGGAGGACATCGGAAAGTGGTGTGAGTTCCATAAAAGCCCCTCGCACAACACTATTGAATGTCGCTCGAAACAATCATTGTTGGTTGAGATGAAAACCCCATATCTAGAATCTAGCTCAGACTCTGATTCAGGTAAGAAAGGGAAAAATAGATCATTGATGCAGAACCTAGTGTCACCATCACAACTGCAAAGATTCGACTAGTAGTGTACGAGGAGCCAGATGAAGGAGAGCGCCTCTTTCATTCACAACCATGGGTGAAGGGGAATCTTCTAAATTTCATTATTGACAATGGTAGCCAAAAGAACCTTATCTCGGTTGAGGTCATCAAAATATTGAAGCTGGCGACAATGCCACACCTGCAACCATATACCATTGGTTGGTTGAGCCAGGGATGAGACATCCGCGTCAATCAACAATGCCACTTATTCTATGGCATCAAGCCCTTTAAAAATGAGGTACTATGTGATGTTATTTTATGACAACCTTATATGTGGAAATTCCATGTAGTTTATGAGTCTAGGCCCCTAATGTCATTGTTAATTTGGAGGGCCAAATCTACAGGATACCTAGGATAGTCCCAACTATTGCAGTTTCTTTGATCTCTGCGAAGCAATGCAGGAAGGTCATCTCTCAGATTGGGAAATTTGTCCTCTTCATGGTTCGTTCAAAAGGTGGACGGAAGGTCACTACAATTTCCACAACCTTTGCACAAGGTCTCTCTAAAGAACAAAATCAGGTCTACAATATTGTAGAAGGGTACAAGGACATCTTCGCTTCCCCTACGAGGTTGCCTCTACACTGCCATGTCAAACATCCAATTGACTTAATACCGGTTTCCCTTTTACCCAATGAACCAATATACATGTGCTCTCTTTTGGAAAATGAGGAAATAGAATGCCAAATTCATGATCTCATCCAAAAGGGCCACATTCAACCAAGATCCTCACCTTGCAAGAGTCCAATTGTGTTAGTGCAGAAAAAGGATGGGACATGGTGACTCTGTATTGATTACAGAGTCCTGAACAAAATCACTATCAAGAATCAATACCTGATCCCCCGGATTGACGATATTCTTGATCTACTTAAGGGCACTAAGTTCTTTAGAAATATTGATCTAAAGACGAGCTACCGCCAGGTTCCAATTGAACAAACTGATGTATGGAAGAAAACCTTGAAGTCTAGACAAGGCCTCTTTGAATGGTTGGTCATGCCATTTTTCTTGACTAATGATCTAGCGACGTTCATGAGGATGATGGATGATATCTTGTGGACGTTCACAAACTCCTTTTTGGTCGTGTATCTAGATAACATCCTCATCTACAATAGAACCTAGGAAGAACATATGCATCATATTTAGCAGGTCCTGAGTACCCTATGGCAAAGCAAGATATATGCCAACCTAGAGAAACGATCATCTGGCATGCAGAGAATTCAGTATTTTGGATACATCATGGATGAACATGGGGAGCATGTGGAACCATCTAAGATCCAAGTCATTCGCGATTGGCCAACCCTGAAAACCCTAACAGGGTTCTGTAGCTTCTTGGGCCTTTCTAACTTCTATCATAGGTTTGTGTTGGGGTTCTCTCATATCACTTGGACCTTAAGCGAAATGACCAAGGGTGGAGCTAAAGACAAGTTCACCTATTTGGGTTCACAACAAAAATCATTCAAGGATCTCAAAAATCACCTTTTCTCAACGCCAGTCCTCACTCTGCTAGACTTACAACAACCATTTAAGATTGAGACAGACTCCTCGGACTATGCTATCGGTGCATTCCTCACTCAACAGGGACATCCAGTGGCCTATCACAGTGAAACACTGCCTGATATTGTTCACAGATATCCGACCTATGAAAAGGAGATGTACTCCATTGTGTAGGCATGCATATAGTGGAAGAATTACATTCTTGGAAAGGAAACGATCATCCACGCTGATCAATGGCCCCTGCAATTCATGTAGAAACATGAAAAGTTAGAGAATGGCTACCACCATAAGTGGTTGACGTAGTTGCAACAATTTCATTTGAGGATTAAGTACAAGAAGGGTAGCACGAACCGCATTGTAGGATTCCTTAGTCGACCCTTTCTCATGGCACTAACCATGGTCATCAACTCCTATGGGAACGAGACGTCCGGGTGGCCCCAATTATATAGCAGTGACCCTAACTTCCCTGCTATATATCATACATTGGGTGCAGGTAAACAAGTTCTAGAGTTTCACCTCTAGGATGCACTTTTGTGCTATCTAGGTCATGTTTGTGTTCCATCAAGTGAATGTGCAAAGCTAATTTGGGAGGCACCCTACAATCGGGTGGATGGACACTTTGGCGTGGAGAAGCTAGTAGTAGTGCTTCAGAAGCATTTCTACTAGCCAAAACTCTGGAAGGACGTCAGTAGGTATATTCGACCGTGCACTGCCCGTGCCATTGCTAAACCTGCCATCAAGAAGCAAGGGTTGTGCACTCCTCTACCTACCCGATAAAATCCTTGGGAATAAATCTTAATGGATTACATGTCAGGTTTTCCCTCCAACAAGAATGGTCATGACTATGTTTTTGTGGTTGTTGATTGGTTCTCTAAGATGGCCATTCTAGCACCATGTATGAAGAGTATCACAACATAAACCATTGCTAAGCTCTTCTTTGAGAGTGTTTGGGTTCATTTTGGGCTGCCATGAGCCATTGTTCTATATTAGGACAATGGGTTCCTCAACACCTTCTAGTCCTCCTTATGGTCTTTAATGGACACCAAGCTGACCTAATCAACTTCCTTCCACCCCCAAACAAATGGGAAGACAAAAGTGGTCAATAGGATTATTGTGCATATCCTGCACATGTACAACTCCAAACATCCACACACATGGGACGAGAGCTTTCCATATGTTTAACATAGTTACAACAAATCCCTCCACAACTATTGGCCACAACCCCTTTCAGGTGCACTTAGGGTTCCAGCCATTAGCCCCCATTGATGTAACTATACCCATTGCATCTACACAGGATGAGTTCTCCCATGCTCAGGTCGAGGCAAAGAAAGAAACCAAATTCATTGAATGAATCTAGCACATCCAACAACAAGTTCATGATATCATGCAAAAATCCAATGCCAATTACAAACAAGGACATGACCATCATCAGGTTCCACACAAGTTTCAAGTCGGGGATAAGGTGTGGTTTCATTTGCAGAAGGAGTGCCTCACATGCCTCCACATAAATATTAGGCCACTCAGATATGGAACTTACATAATCAAGAAGGCTATGGGTGAGAATGCTTTTGAATTAAATATCCCCCCTTTCCTTGGCTTGCACCCAATATTTAATGTGGAATTACTTTGACCATATTTTCCACCTCTCTTGGACACCTCAGAGGTGGATGAACATTTGGTCCCTACAGAGCTCATTCTAGACTTCCAGACTTCCTTGAATAACCTACAATGGACTAGATCAAGGACACACATATGAATGGCACCCGCCAATAGAACAATCAACTCTACTTGGTCATCAAAGTAAGCCATCTTCTTCACAAAGGCAAGTAGATCACTAGGAGTCAAATTCAGCAGAAGTTTCCCCATATGATTAGGAATCTTGACGAAATGGAGACCATTTATTCCTATTGGGGGAGGACTGATTTGGATGGACATCGGTGGCCACCCACCTAGTCCACTGGCTGAAAGACACAATTTTCCAGCTTGGCAGTTTTTTTATGGTTTTTCTGGTCCTGATATTCCGGGGCTGTTTTGAGTCCCTAAATGACATTTTTTTTCCACAATAGCACCCAAATTACAACCAAGGGCATTGTATGGGCTGACAACATGGATTCCTTCTTGGAAAACCTTTCCAACGGGGTGTTGAGTGCCCCAAATGGAGATCGTATGCAAAAGTTGCACCCTCGAGAAGTTGACGTATCAACTAACCACATTGGGGCCCACAAACCTTTTGGCGTTTCATCTTCCAGGGTTAGGGTTTTTGATGTTTAGGGTTTCACATATATTATTTATGTTAAAAAGGATTTTCTTGCCTCCTTGTAGCTTAGGTCTAGCGGATGAGCATAGCCGACACATTTCTTTTCAGAGATAAGCTACCACCATCTAGAGCTAGTTTGTATTGCTTTACAATTTACAATGTTTTTCCAGTCCATTCATTAATAGAGTTTGGTTTTTACTGTACTACAATGTTTTCTGCAAAATATTTGTGTGTATTTCTATTTTATATATCACTGCCTTCATTTCATTCTCTAAATAATCTAGATCATCATATGTAGGGAACCAATTCAAAAGAGAGTAAGCTAAACTCTAGACCATTTGCACCAAGAATCCGATGATTTTTCCGGCGAAAATCCGGCTGAAATTGCTTAAATGACAGTTTTGGGTTGCGAATTGCATAATTGGGGTGCCCCAGGGGTAATTGAGGTTGCTGAATCCATTTCTGCAACCAAAATTGCAATTCAAGCAACCCAAATTGTAGTTTCAGCAATTTCCCCTTCGGCGGATTTCAGTGAAAATTGCCGGTAAAGGTGCAAACGGTCTAGAGTTTAGCCCATTTCATTCAAAAGAGGCCCTCCTCTGTAGTGGAAAATATGTGGCCTTTAAGATAGCTAAGGGGAAAAAACATGATGACCACATGGAGCTAACTAGCACAACCACTTAACTTGTGGTGAGTGAACACCAGTAGGTCACAAGTTAAGTGTCACAAATAAGTTATATGTTATTGTTCTCTCCCTTTTCTAGTTAAATGGGTTGTTTTCCCTGAAATGTCCGTTATCCATGCATTAGCTACCAGTTATCCATGCATCAAATACCATATATTTTTGATATATTTTTATAATTGTTTATTTTGAATTTGGAACAATTTCCATAAAATCAATTTGGATAGTACACTTGTCTCATCCTCTTGTAATCTAGGAAAAACATATATGCTAGTCTACACCAAATTCTAAGATATAAACACCTATCAATGTAATTAAGAGCATAAATGAGATATTTTCTATTGTTGTTTATGGAAATGATTACTTGATGATCACATGGACCTAATTAAGAGCATAAGTGAGATACTTTCTATTGTCATTTATGGAAATGATTGGCATGGATCAGATCACTTTGGAGCACATAAAAATAGAATCCCTTTATGGGTCTTTGGATTAGTTTATTTATGTTCTAGTCTTTTATCTTTTGTAGGTATTGATTTTGCTTAAGAAAATTGTACAACAATGTACATAGAGACTAAGAATATTAACTTTGCTAATATTATAAGAAACTTAGAAATTCACCCCTATTTTTCAGATATACAAACTTTTTCAAAGTTATTTTTTTAATTTTTAATTTTACACTATTTACCTCACTACAATATTTCCTAATATAAAAGCTAATAGTATTGTAAAAAATAACCAATAATATAATGCGATAATTATATTATATAATGTCTTTAGTTCCACCATAGTTTTTTTTAATATAAGGGTTTTTTTTTAATATAAAAGCTAATAATTATTGTAAGCAAAACCAATGATATATTTTAGTAGATATGCTAGCCTTTCCTAATATAAAACAAGAGCCACGAAGTGGCAATGTCCTCGTAGTTGTTAATAGCAATAATAGTTATTGATATAGCAATAATAGCTATTGCTATAAGATATAAGCTATAAAAAATATGACTTGCCACAAAATTGTAATAGGAAAAAAAATTATTTTGCCACAAAACCACTTAGCCATTGAACCTCAAGTTTCTTGCAATGAATAAGATGATGAAACTTAAATTTTATCATAAGTTGATATATTAGGTAAATTTTGCTTCTTTTAAACCAATTTGTTAAACCATACAATTTGCACTTATCCTATCCCAAACACTCTTCATTTTTAGGATAGTTATACCATATTATATTGAATTGAATTGAAATCAAATTAATTTTATATTGTGTTAGTGTTTTAAATTTTTTATGTGGTTGATGGGATATTTATAATAATAATTTAATTTTTAAATTACGGTCCACTAAATGATCATAACTAAAATGGAATGGGTGTATGAATATTTTGTGATTTAAAGAATCATCATCAAAATCAACACAAATTTATAAAAATAAACTTAATAATTAAAATATTTATTAACATTGATTTATTCACCCATAATATAGATTAGCTGAGTGCAATATGTGTCCATCCTTAAATGAGTAAAAGCATAAAAAATTGAAATAAGTCACTTGGATTATTGCATTTTCTATGATTATTTGCTTAGAAATATATTATTTAACAAATTTGAAATTATAAAAACCAATTATCAAGTTTATGATGTTTTACATTTAGCATGTACAGTTGCAATCTAGAATTAAGGCGAGTTAATAAAACAACAATGTGCCTTCCATTCTCAAGTTTCTTTATCGCAAATAGTGCACTTATTTACTACCCGAACATCAAACCTCTATTGAACTTGTAATATAGAATAATCCCATTTAAATTATTAAAAAAATGCGTAGTTCTCAAGTTTATTTCCTATGTCACATACTCTGTTCATGCTGAGAAAATACTGCCTAGACAAAAAAAATTCAACAAGGTCCCATGATAGATTGGTACTCCTCCTCTTATGGTTCCTCGCATAACAATAACAAGAAGCAGCACTAAACACAAACTCATTATAAAGCCCTGATGCTGCATTGTTGCGAAATCTCATGTAAAGGTGGACAGTGAAAATAAGAAAAAATGCATTATCACCTTCGACAAATGGGAAGAAAAATTGTGGAGAATTCAGGGTTGCTTCGTGCAATCCCGAATATTGATGATATATCACAACAATTATATATAGGTACCTGCATCATTTGGATTTTGTGTTGCTATGAGGAGAAATTTGGATTTTGTGTTGCTACAAGGAGAAATCTTCACCCGTTTAGACTACTCTTTAAATAAAAAAACTCGCCAAAATTTATAATTCTTGGTCGATGATCCAGAATGAATAGATAATAACTGAAGTGCGGGGAATCAAGATCGCTCGTGATCATGAGTCGCGGTGCAAAATGAGTCATCCTAACCTGTTTGGGAATAAACTGCAGACTCTGTTGTTTGCGGATTTGCACGAGCTATACCAGTAGGATATTGCAATGGAAATAACTCTAGTATCGGTGGTTCACATAAATTGTCAGCATTTGTTGTCTCATTATCATCTGCAGTAACATGTATCTTAAAACCCACCTAATGTTAGGGATCCTTAAATAGCCCATTTGAAGCAATATTCAATGTATTGATAAATAACCAAATCCTAAGAAAATAACACAATTTGGAAAAAAAATGCTCTTACTAACCCTTTACCTTCGGCATGATGGCAGCCGATTTTTTCTTTGTAGAGAGAACTTCTGATAACAAAGGTTTGAAAATTTAAAGGGAGCAGACACAAATGCATTGCAATGATAAACTATAAATATGATGAAATAGCAAACTACTAGCTTTACTTATATCGAAATAAAATATTTTCGTGATTTTATTTCAAAGATTGAAGGAGGTGTCGCAGAGTTTCTTACTATTTGTATGCTTGCCAAGGAAGTGGTTGGAGAAATTGATTGATGGATGCCACTCTCTCTTGTTTCTATCACTGCCTCTCACGAGATTTACGATTTTGAAACCAACAAAATACATTTTTGCCACAAATGTTACCGTACATTCTCAGCCGACACGGTGTTTTGTTTGCAAATTATGCAATCCACTAGACTTTCTCGCATCAACTTATTGCAGCTGTTGCAAATTCTACAAAATGGAGGTGAACATAAATTTCTTGTTTTCAGTATCCCTTGAACTTGCACATTTCAAATTTTTAATTCTAATTGCAATGAAGATATGGAGAGTGCCAAGCAACAACAACTGCAAATGAAGATATTTTGAATTGGGTAAAACTGTTTTCAGAAGCAAATTTATACTTTCCTTTGTTGTTGACTGCATCAGAGCAAGCAAATGTGCTTTTGCATAATCATCATTTAGCACATCAACAAATACAGCTTGAGAAATCTGAAAGAACAGAGATACATGGAGGGAGTCTCTTATATCAATTGTTGCTATATTTTGAAGAACAACTCCTTGTAGATTTCAGGCAATTGTACCTGCAACAATTTGAAGCCATATACAAGATGTGAGTGAAAGCGTAAGGGTGAAAAGTGCACTGATCGAATGGAAATTGCATCTGTCGAAAGAGAACATCCATTAGGCTGGTGGAGAGTTTACCATTGTAGCATCATGGATTCCTTCCTCATCTTTGATCCGTAATTCATAGTTCATGTTGTTCTGTTCAGCTACAATGACAAGCATTGCCATTGAACCCACCAAGTAGGAATTTGCTAAATTCAAAAGAGTATATATTGTCATGCCGTGCAAACCTACGTTCTTGGAAAACTAGAGGAATTGTCTCAACGGAAGTTTGCTGGTGCAAAACAATACAATATTTTGCATCTACTCTGTCATAAGCTCCCTTGCTTCTAGTTACAAAATCAGATATTCCAACACTATTGCCCAGTGTAAAGTATTTATGAAGCGCAAAACAAGGTTATTGTTCATGTTGAAATTTATTGTCAACTGGCCATCTCTGTCAACAAGATCAACATGCATCAATTCTGTTTTGTTCGGTGAACTTGAAATTTTTCTTTGTGCAGGACCATACAAAGCCAAGACATCGCCCTCAAAAACATTTGTGTGTGTTTATGAACACATTTGAAGAATAATAGATGGTGGGTACGGCATTCGTCTTGGCCTAAGACATGTTAGGGAGCATCATATCAGAATATATATAACTTGTTAACAGAAGAACATAGATCCATATACAAAAATTAAAATTTGTTTATGTTTTCACCTTTTTTATTTTTCATTGTCCGATGGTTGCGACAGTTTGATGTCGCATTTGCTTGAAGTGTTGCTATCAGTAGCCATCTTGAAATTTTCCAATGTCAAGGACCACTACACATCCACTCGAATTTAGCTTGCAGACATGCTGAATAATATCCAAGATCCAAACATCCTTAATTCCAATAAATGAGTCTCCTGTTTCTTTTTTTCTTTCCTTATTTGTTTGGCTATACTAATGGCCAAATGATGTTTCTCAGTGATGTGAAATGCAATGGAGCATTGCATGCAATTGGGAAAATGATGTTTTTCAGGTCTGGAAAATAAAACAGAGCATCAAATGCAATTGCAACAAGCAACACCAGATTGTTTTATGCTATAGCAAAGGGCAATTGACTGTGGCCACAAAAGCACAGGAAATTTTGACATAGTCTTTGCAGTTTTTTTTTAAAATAAATTAAATCAAAGCTATTCACGGATTGAAACTAGACTATGACAGATGAACTCATTGAAAATATATTAAAACATTAAATATAGGTATGAACTAGGAATATCATGTATGGTTGCGGAAGTAAGAATTTGCAAACATTTCAAAGGGGATTGAATGACAAATTGCATGGTGCGCATCCCATGACTGTAAGTGGCTTCCAACAAAGCTATCAGTTCACTCATCGAGTTCCATCTATTGCTTGTGGTGGACTGGACTTCTGCCATTTCTCTGCTTTCTTGAGCTTTATCTTGCCTTCTGCTCCTTCTGCTCCTGCTCAAACTCAAACACTTTCTTGAGAAGAAAGCAATGTTATGGATGTCAATTGAGAGCATTGAATGCCCTAGTGGTGGTGATAAACATGAAAGAACAGAAGGGAATCGGGATTCAGGATCATGATTGAGGCAAATCCATAGAACCAGACGTTGAGTACACCTCTGCAAATTGAGCATCCGGAATCATTTACACACCACATCTGCATTTACTCTAGAGGCTTTAGAACCACACAACCTACCATGCTTAAGTACACTCTGCATACATACCTCACTGACGTGTGCCCACAGCCGAGGCCCGGACACCAAAAAACGAGGCGTGCGTCAGCCATCAAGGACCAATGAGAGTCGAAATAAATGATTTAAAAATAAATACAGTTAATACAAAAAATTATAACCTCATCATAAAGTTCGAAAAGTAGAAATATTTCTGCCTTGTACTGCCATATTAATACAACTCACCAAAAAATATACAGTCCCCTGCGAGGATATAACAAGAACCATGTCAGTGGCATGTCGCTGCTGCTTTGAAGGTTAGATATTTTTGAATTATGCAAAGCTTGCTAAAGCAGGATAGTACGAATATTACGAATTAGAGATCCATATAAATATCATGTTTTATTTTAAACCATTGAACAATTTGTAATTTTATAACCTTGCAACCGGAATTAAATCACATATAGAGATGAATTAATCCATCATGCACTTAATATACACGATTCAAACAATTAATATCATCTAAGTATTTATCTAATATGAAATTTTATTTAGACATTATTACATAAATATTAATTATTTTTTTATATATTACATGAAAATATTTCTAACAATTAATCATTATTTATTAACAATTCAATTAAGAAAGTATAGATATTTTAAAAAATAAACATGCCAACATAACTAGAGTTGACAAATTCAAACATGTAAAACTTACTTAATAGTCGAAAACAACTAAACTATTTTGGTTCTTGTGTCATACTCTTGTGACCCTCATTTGTGAGTGGGAAGGGAGCGGCATATTATGTTATGTTGATAGAAAACATGGGAGGATTGTAAAGAGGATGTGAGACTTCCCAAAAAGACCATATTCTAGTGTGGTGCATATGAGTTTTGACATGAATAACATTATGGAAATAATAAAATAAGTGTACAAGTGTCGAATGCATGCAATCATTTGTTGGTTTTTATTTACTCTAGGCACCTTAATACACATGGTCATCATTTTAGCATTCTTTATATATACACAGCATGCGACATGGTCGTTAGAATCTCTCCAAGCGAACTTTGAAAATTCTACCAATGGGACAAACCCTCCCTGCTCTGTCCGAACATTCCCACCCATGACACACTTCAATTCTAATGCACTGCCAAATACTGTGTCAACTGCCACCAACTGCCACCAACCTTTCAAAAGAAATGGCAGGCCATTCTATGCCTAAGTTTGTATACGAGGGAGTGTCATGATGATGAAGTACTAATTATTATTAATTATTATTACTAGTTCTCTTGTGTATCACACAGATTCTTCAATTCTTCTTATGTTTTGTTGGCTTCGTTGGTTGGTATTATTACTAGCTCTCCTATGTCTCACACACATACTTCATTTCTTCTTCTGTTATGTTGGCTTTTTTGGTTGGTTTCTTTTTACCTAAATACTATAAGAACGAAGGAAGAATAGTTCGTCAATTGGTAAACGAAGGAAGACTAGTTCGTCAATTGCTCTTTACCTACAGACTAAGAAGAGGGCCAGAAGCCGAATGACTGAAGCATTCAGTCACTTTGTTTACTGGCATGATGGAATAAGTCACTTAGTTCCCACATGTGACTTTGATAGGCGTCCAGTTTGGTCTTGCATCGTCCTGAGAAATTGTAAGTGGAATGAACAAAATAGAGAAGAATAATGGGAAATTGAGTCCTTGTTTACATCAATTCAGAGGCAAATAATCTATGTCAACTCCATTAAACTCATTTTCATATAATTCAGTTGAAAACCACCTTTTAACTTTGGATGTAGAGAATGTATATGTATGTAATTCAAGTTAAACAAAATATAACACTTGTTTTTGCTTGTTTATGTTGGTAATAATATTTTAAATCCCACAATCCAAATGTAGATTTCTATAGATTGAGAATGGAAATGTATTCATCCTCTTTGGTATTTGTTAGCATCCCTTCAGTTAACATTCATAGTAATGGAAGGATTTCCGTGAGATCTCCTCAATTTTGTACAGTAAAATCAGAAGCATAAGCTGTGGGTGTGGAAAATAATGAGATATGTGTGTCCACAACAAAGACAAAGCCTTGGGAGGTGATGTTTGAGAAAAAAAGGTGCAAAATATGGATGGAATATGGGTGTTTACACATGGTGTGATCCGACACAAAAGAAGCTCTAGTGGTTGAGACAAAGGGCCCCACAAGGGGAATGCTATTAGGAACTAAAAAATTCCTTGACCTCGTTGAAGTTGCACACCATTTTTGAGGAAGCACAATGTCCTAACATCATATAGGTTGTTTGTTTGTTTATTTTTACATTTGAAAGTTGTTCAATCTCAAATACATTAATTAAGTATTCTATTCGACTTTGCATATCTCTTTTCTCTCATTTTGATATGCAAATGGAACTTCAATCAATGCAATTTGGTTTGTTATCATAAGGAAATATAAATTCAGTAAAATGAATTTGGACATCTTGATTTAAGCAATATGGAATTCAATTAGTTTAATCGTGTTACATTTGTAAACCAGGTTAAAAATTGTAAATTAACAATCTTTTTGGAAATACTGCTAGTAAAATAACCGAAAACTCAAGTAAAACAAACATTATTGGATTAAGTTATTTTGCATGATGTTATGTATATTTGATAGTGGAGGAGGGGAAGGAACAACATGTTGGAAATATTAATTATGAGCTGATTGCGTGTCTAGTCTATGCAGGCTCTATCAGTCTTTTAGTTAGTAAATTTGTTAGTCTGCCATGATAGTCATTATGTCAGGATATGGAGTTCACGTCTCAAGTATTTAAGAAGCTGCATAATAGTTCAAGATTCAAGTTTTTAGGTAGATGTCACTCAGAAATTTATTACTGTATTTAATGTTACTCGGCAGCTTCCAAGTGAAGCCATTACCTAGTCTTTGTATTTAACCTGAAATCAGAGTCATTTTGTAGTAGAAGAGTAATGCATGAGTGCAAGAAGAAGAAGGTCAAAGCCAAAGTAAGTTTTCAGCAGTCCATTAAAGTCTAAGAGCTCAAGTTCGTGAAAGAGAAGCTTGTTAAAGCTTGGGAGCACAAGCTTTGTGAAAAACCTAGTCACAGTTATTTTGGTCTGGTAAAATATATTTGCATTTGCTATGTTTTATTTCGTAGAATACATCTTTCTATGTTGTGCATATTTTCTAGTGCATGCATGTCTTAATGTTTTACCTTATAAAGAATGCAAATCATATGAGTTAAGTTCACTGCATGTGAAAAGTGAAAAGTGAAAGTTTTTAAAATCACCGTGCATAAATTTATGATAGTGTACTAAAATATCGGGCATCAATATACCACATGAAGTTCTAAGTTATCGGGTTTATAAAATTTCTCAAGAAAAATATTTATCTTTGTAAAAGTGCGTGGTAAATAGCGCTTTGTTACTAAAGGGGTGAAATAATACTTTGTAAAGTATTTGTTGTAAACAATAAAAAAATTGCGTGGTAAATTCTAATCTGCGTAATTTCCCCTTGATCTGGTATCAGAGCACGTTCCAGTATTTTCTCTATCAGAGCAGGTTATTACATAAATTTTAAAAAAGAGTAGCAACTCTGTTTGATAAGAAAGTAACTCAAAAATTAAAAATGGCCTCCACTTCTGGTACAAGTCTGCAAACTCCAAGTTTTACAGGAAATAATTATGAATATTGGTCTCTTACCATGAAGGCGTTGTTCAGAGGTAAAGATGTATGGGATATAATTAAAAAAATTCCTATGCTGAACCAACAAATCAGGCAGTATACAATGCTCTCACGCAAGCTGAGAAAGATATCTTGAAGGAACAAAGGAATAAAGATGGAAAATCTCTATTTTACATACATCAAGCAATGAATGAAAGCATACTCCCAAGAGTAGCAGTGTTGGCAGGCGGTTTGGTAAAGAAGAATTGCAGCATCGCCGATGCTGCAACACGTCAGATGAGGATGTGGAAGGAAGAAGGCTCTATTAGTTTATGTACTTTTTGAGTCGTTTGTACCGCAATAGGCGGGTTTTTGGGACATTGGACCATATGAGATGTAATTTTGAGTCATTTGTACCGCAGAATGCGAGTTTTTGGGTCATTTGGACTGTGTCAGTTAGATTTTGGGTCATTTGTCCAGGAGTCAGTTAGGAAGTTGGTAGTAAGTGGACAAACATTGTAAAGACGGAAGCCTATATATAGATATATAGAGAGATAGAGAGAGAGATCAGGCAGAGAGATTTGATATGCGTTTTGTGTGTATGTTCTGAGATCCAGAGATATTGCTGAAGTCTGTGATATGCAGAGGCATTGTATTGGGTTTTTGCAACGATAATATGATATGATGAAACTGTTCTGTGCAATCCTGGTGTGTCTTCTGTCTTTTGATGGTAATGCAATGTTCATTTTACTATTATAATATGCCGCAATAATGAATGTTTCTAGTAAATGATGCTATGAGTACAATAATGTCAAAGTGAATGCATAGATTTGTCTTTGAATGTTGCAATAAGATTAACTAGCTGATGCCGCAACACCCTCCTTCATTCGGTGGAAACATGGTTCCGTCCACTCTCCCTTGATCGCCTCAGGTGAGACCTCATCTGCTCTGCAGGTGTTGCTGGGCAGGGTAAAACCTGTCTGGGCCAGTGCTCAGGGAGATCACGGTGGGTTGGTGTCTGTCAAGCACTCTAATTGCAGATAATTAAATATCAACACACAGAGCGTATGAAATTTATTGTCAACCCGAGAAAGTCTTTTTATCTCAAAGGACAAGTGCACAATATATGCTTAAACACAAACCATTAGAAGTGAATACTTTTATCTTCTATCATCTATGTTCATCCCGAGAATCTACGCAACCCCAATTGCCTTCTAACTGCTGTACTACAATCCTTTTCTATTATGCATCAAGCAGAACGAATATCAGATCTAATCAACGATTGCAGGAAGGAAATCTCAATTGCATTCTAAAATAATCAACTGTCTAATGAAATCAAGCTGGGAATCATGAAGCATGACCTGAACATTACTCTAGAATTTAATAAGGGAGATTGAAGCAACTGTTCTAAGATGCTGAATTGCAAAATATAAATCAATCAACACATAACAGGAAAGCTAATTCGTAGGAACTTCTGGGATTATGTTTCAGCTGCAGGATGAGCACAACAGTGTAAACAGAAATTGAATTACATAAAACAAACCTGACTCAGTCGACTGTTATTGATACCATTTACCAATCTCACAAATAAATCATTTACTGAGAAATCCACACAATGAATATTGCTGCTGCGTACAAAAGAAAGATCAAATCATCACACAACAGAAAGATGAAATCCTAAATTAACACAGCAATCTCTGTGGAAGACGGGCCCAGTCTTCACACAGAGACGCTGGTTGAACAACACTCTCTTTAACTCAGAAGCAACTCCTTATATTAACAGAAGGATGAGTACACAGTTTCAGCTTCACTGCTAATACAAGATGAATTAATTCATTGCTGTCCAACCCCTCGATCGAGATAATACCACATATTTATACATACAGTTGCAACATCAAAAACCTATAATTGGGCAGCCATGAAGATCTATGATCTTCAGGCGCCCTAAATAATCTAGCTGTTACAATGCGTGGCAGAACTGAAATATCCAAATATGAGAGGAGTTATCAACTGTCCCAAGAGTGGCGGTCCTTCCAGCTCACAGCTGGATTCGAGCAGCGACATTCTTAAGATAGAACTTTATGTTACAGCTGCCCTGCCACGACTATGCCTTGATTGACGATTTGAGCCCCAAGGAACCTTCCTTAAGCAATGGACGTCCCTTCCTCCGTGACTTGTTCAGCTCCGATCTTCCTGCGGTCTATTTATCTTACTACCTTCATAATTTGCATCATGTTAGCACGAATTAAGAGATGCACAGCTTAAATCATCACAATCATAAGTATTAATACAATAAAACAATAATCGGCCATACCTTGGTAATTTGGGGAATATATAAGGACAATAAGTTGAATTGCCAAGGTAATTGGTGTAAGACAAGGTAAGGGACAGTGATAAATGATGGTCAAAAAGGGCCAATTCTGGGCTCAACATCTCCCCCCAACTATCCTGTTGCATGTCCTCATGCAACAACCTGCATCTGAATATTGTACTGAACCTTGTCCAGGCAAGAGGAAAGAATGTAGATAAATCAGGCATCCCCTCTATCCCTTTGAAAAATTTCTGTGAGCAACCCAGCAGCTCCCAACTTTACTGTTCCCCTTCTCCCGCTACTTGCTAATATCTGCAGTTCTCTTATGCTATGCCTGGGGAAGTTGAAAAGACACACTCAATCTGAATCCAATTCAATGATACCTGTAGGAGGTGGAAGCACTGGTTCTTGTGGGACAGTGTCTTCCAGCGCATCTAATCTTATCAAGGGAGTTGCTGGTTCTTGTGTAACAGCAACATCCCTTAAACCTTCTTCAGCAGCTGCCTTTATTGCTTTTGGAGACACTGGTTCTTGTGTAACAGTGTCTTCTTTGTCAATTGGCTGCTGAGATTGGATATCCTTTTCAATTTGCAGCTCCTCCTCCAAGATTTCAGTGTCACCTGAGCAGGGTGTCTGTACCTGTTCATCATCGCTCCATTGTGTATCAGGAATGATCTCTACTCCCGGGTTATCCTCCAACTGCAGTTCAGGGGTTCTTGCTGCAGCATCCAAGGATGTTGGTTCTTGTGTGACAACATCCTGGCTTACATCTTCATCTTTATTTTGCTGCAGCTCCTCTTCTACGAGTTCTGTATCATGAGAGCTTTCTGGGGTCACCACCCAGAGTTCATCGTTGAATGCCAGAATATCCTCTGTCCCGGCTTCTTCTTCTGTCTGCTCAGTCGGTTGGACGGTGAAGTTCAGGATTGCTGGTTCTTGTGTTGCAGCATCCTGTTTCAACTTGTCACTGTCCTGCATTTCCATTTCTCCTTCTAAAATTATTGTGTCCTGGGAACGTTCTGGGGTTACAGCACAAACTTCTTCACTATCCTCCAGAGTATCCCTTGGCTCCATGATTTATGTGTCATGAGAACACTCTGGGGTCTCACTATACTCTTTTATAAGCTCCAGAGCATTCTTCATCTCCCGTTCTTCTCCCAATTGTTCTATGATTTCTATGTCGTGGGAGCATTTTGGAATTGCCATACATTCCTTATAAATTTCCAGGGCATCCTCCACTCCCTGTTCTTCTCCCATCTGTTCTATGACTTCTGCATCATGGGAAGTAGCAGCTGCAGCAAGGATGTTTAAAGGTGCTGGTTCTTGTGTTGCAGCATCCTCTTTCTCCACTGCTTTCCCTTCTGTGGCTGCAGGCTGTTGTGCTGAATAGGTGCTAAGTAAAATTTTATGGCCTGCTTCCTCAAAGATCTCCCCACAGGTGGGGCAGAGTATTCGCTCATCCTTTTCTCCAGCTTCAGCAGAAGCTGTTTCCTCCACTTGGTCTGCAGCCTCTATTAATGTATACATCTTTCTTCCACCCTGCTTTTGGCAGATTTCCTTCCATGTTTCCAGCTCCTTTCTAAGTGCTTGGAGGTCCTCTTTCAGCATTGCATTCTCATACAAGAGTCCCTCAACCCCCGGCTCTTCCTCTACTGGCCTTTGTGGAGCATCCCTCGGTTTCGGCGTAAGGATTGGGGGTTCAACCTGTGTCTCTAAGGTTGCCCATTTTGTTCTGGCTGCCTCTGCTGCTGTGATTGACCGAGTTCGTTTCCTTCTGATTGGTGCCACTAAATCAAACTCATTGGTGGCCCTCTTCCTTTTCTGTGGGGGTTTCTTTTGTGACTTTCCTTTTTGTAGTGTTTCTTCTCGTGGAGCTGGAATATAGGGAGGCAAAGCTGAAGTTAAAGGAATATTTACCTGCCCTCCATGCTGTTCTTCTTCAATCACAGCTGCTCCTCCTGCCCATTCCGGTGAAGACTCGATTGTGACCAGCTCAATGTCGTCCTCCATTGCTCTAGCTCCGTCATCTTCAGGTTCCATTGTCGCAGCTTTTGATGCTGCTCCAATTTCACCTTCTGCTGTCGGAGCTGCCCTGTTGTCTAGGTTTTCCACGAGGGTTTCATCTATATTGTCGCCTGACAGCTCTGTTTGCGCTTCCCCTCGCTCTCCTTCAGATGCAGTGTCATCCCCCACTGGTTCTGCTTGTGCTGGGGATTCATATACTTCAAACGGCTCTGCCTGTGCCTCGGGTTGTTCTTCTTCTGTAGTTTTGTCAACCCCTGATGTTCCTGCCTGTGCCCCCTGTTGCTCTTCTTCAGTTTCATTCCTCCCGGATGGTCCTGCCTGTGCCCTCTGTGGTTCTTCTTCCGTTTCATCCCTCCCCCCAACTTCACTGGAGGAACTCCGGTCCTCCTGTTGTGGCGGAACCGGTAATTGCTGTAATGGAATAACCCTCAAGGGAACAGGTTGCTGTGGCCGGGTGATGAATTGCTCCCATGTTATATTATGTTGGGCCAGGGTTCTTTTAATAATTAACTTAATGAGGCCATGGTGGGTGAGGGAGGATAATGGGTGCTTTGCAGATTGGACGAATGTTTCCATATGGCGCAAATCATGCAATAGGTAAAATGGAATATTTAACAAAATGCCATGACGGAGATGAGAAAGCAAAGGAAGTTCAGAGTTGTACACAGTTTGGTATCTACCTTCGCAAGTTATGTATTTCTTGAGGAAGATAGCGACCTGGTCCCATGGCTGCGGCAGTGACTTCAATGCAATCCCTCTCCTGGATGCTTCAACTTGCTCCCCTGGAAGTAAAAATTGTTCCCGTGCAACCGTTGCAGGGACTCGACGATTAAACCAAGGTTTTCCCACCAATGGGATAGCTGTAACCTCGGATATAATGACCTCCGAAACATCTATACACAGCCCCCACACCGTGGAGTGTGTTTTAGTAAGATTCAATGCGAATTGCAGGGCTGCGTCCCGGTCGAATCCATCCAATCGTTCAAAGAACTCGACCCAGCCAGCGGCTTGAAAAATGGCCAGAACCTGCAAGTTCCGTCTAAGTTCCCGGGTATTGAAAGGTTCATGGCGAACTGGAATGCCCATGGTCCTGGCTGCAAAATAGAACTGCTGTTTCGACAGAGTACAGGATTCAGAATAGAAGTTGCAGCGCGGAGAATGCACGAATCGTTGAGCGGAGACGTTGAGCGAATGAACTAATTTGGAAAGTTAAGCGCAGAGAGGAGTTTAAAGTTTTCATGCCGAATTGGGGAAGGTGGCAGTTATTAGTATGACGTCGTACGAGGGAAAGGTTCAATCAGATATAAATGGTGGTACGATTGAAGGTACGGCCAATCTCGTTTACATGATATCAATACTTAGTCACGTGATAAATGAAAGCCATACCTCATAAAACTGTGCGTCGGAAGGCTGCGGAAACTGGTGGAGCATGGAGTTGGTGACGTCATGGAGCCGAACGCGTGCACAATCAGACGTGGAATCATGATGACTCGGATAAGGCACTGATTTCCTTCGCTGGTAAAACACAAGGCGTCGCATCCTCCGGGTTGAAATGATGAGTTCGCCGGCAGGACTGGGCTGAATCAGCGTCATAATTAGCAAGTTGAACAATCCTTCTGTTAACACGGGAGTTACCACTGCAAATTGCCAAAGAAATGATCACACGGCCGATGAAAAAGCTTGTTGCAGCTGACAAGAAAGAAGTTACAGCCATCGGGAAAGAATTCGTGGCAGCCGGAAAAAGATTCACAATATCCGGGAAAAATTACGGCTGTCACGGGAAAATTTTACAGCGGCGGAAGAAACTTACGGCTGGCGGGAAAAGATTTTTCGAATATGGGAAATATGTCGCAGCCGCTGGAAAGAAATGACAGCTGTGGTGTGGAAGTGACTTGGTCAATGAGGTGGCGGCCGGGAAGTGATGTGGCGACTGCGAGAAAAAGATGTTGCAGCCGCCGAAGTTACAGCCGCCGGGATTGCAGCTGCCGGAGTTGCAGCTATCGGAAAAGATTTTGACGGCGGACGGGAAAAATTTACGGCTACCGGGAAATGGAGAATACGGTTGTGGCTGGTAAATGGAATGGCAGCTGCGGAAAAATGAGATGGCAGCCGTGGAAGATGAGGTGGCCATAGCTGGTGAATGAAATGGCAGTTGCGGAAAAATGAGATGGCAGCCGTGGAAGATGAGGTGGCCATAGCTGGTGAATGAAATGGCAGTTGCGGAAAAATGAGATGGCAGCCGTGGAAAATGAGGTGGCAGCCGCGGAAACTGGAGTTGCATCTGCCGATGTTGCAGCCGCCGATGTTGCAGCCGCTGATGTTGCAGCTGTCGAAAAAGATTGACGGCTGTCGGAAAGGGCATTACGGCTCCCGGGAAATGGAGAATACGGTTGCCGGAAAAATATGTTGCAGCTGCCGGAAAATATGTTGCAGCTGCCAAATTTTTTTTTTTTTTTTTTTTTTTTTTTTTTTTTTTTTAACACAAGGACGGCACGGAGAGATTTTCATTATGGGCCCCAAACTGATCGTTCTCCTGGCGCTTCCCTGAAAAATTTTTCTTAAAAGACAACAGCAAGCAAAGAGATCAAATGCAAAAAGAAAGAAAACGACAATTATACGCTACAGCAAGGAATTATTTATGTACATCAAATATGATTTTCATTTTAAGATTTGGTTAAGGTAGAAAAATGTTCCTGCTCTGGTGCCAATTGGTAGTTTGGATCAGCAGCAATCTGTGAAATGAATGCATCTTTCGAAATGGGCTTCCGATACAGTCGCAGCCTGTGGCCATTAACAAGTAATGGCATACGGTTTTCATCAATGGTGACCAGGCGAACAGTGCCGTTGTCAAATACCCTGTCAACCAAATATGGACCCAGCCATCTTGTGCGTAATTTTCCTTTGAAATCTTTCTTGAATCTAGAGTCGTACAGTAGTGCCCAGTCTCCTTCATGGAAGATTTTCTTTTTAATGAATCGGTCATGCCAGTTAGATCTCTGTTGCTGAAGCAGCACAGTCTGGTCCACCGCAGCTAATCGTTTCTCATCCAGTTCATTCAATTGATTCAATCTTCTTTTCTGGGCTTCTGTTACATCCAGGTTCATTTCAATGGCTGTTTTCAGGGTCTTGATCTCAAATTCAATTGGAAAGATGGCACTCTTACCATACACCAGATCATAGGGAGAAAAGCCCGTGGTGTTGCGCCAAGTCGTGCGATATGCCCACAGTGCTTCTGGAAGTCTGTCAGCCCAATCCCTTCGATGGCTTTTAACTGTTTTAGTAAGGATTGCTTCGATAACTTTATTAGTGCTTTCCACCTGACCATTGGCCTGGGGATGATAAGGTGAAGCTATCTTGTGCTGCACATGATACTTCCGGAGCAAAGATTCAAATTGATGTGAAATAAATTGTGGTCCGCCATCGGTAACTACTTCCTTTGGTACTCCAAAACGGGTAAAAACTTCACTGTACAGGAAATCAATCACCGCCTGGTCGTTTGCCTTAGCCAAAGCTACAGCTTCTACCCACTTAGTCATGTAGTCTGTACACACCAAGATGTAAATCTTTTGTTTGGAAGGAGGGTTGATAGGACCAACAAAGTCCAATGCCCATCTATCAAACGGTTCTAGTACCACTTGGGGCTGTAAAGGCATCTGGTCTGTCTTATTAGGTTGGCCCATCCTTTGGCAGCTGTCGCAGGACTGAACATATTTTTTAGCATCTCTGAACAGTGTCGGCCAATAATAGCCCATCCGCAACGCCTTATGTCCTGTTCTTTTATCTGCAAAGTGTCCTCCGCAAGGTTCATCGTGACAGGCCTTCAGTATATGAAAGATCTCATCTTCCCTTACACATCTTCTAATTTCAAGATCAGGTCCTGTGTAAAAGAGATGGCCTTTGAGCCAACAATACCTGGCACTTTGCTGAATAATTTTTCTTTTCTCTCGTTTAGACATATGTGGCGGAAGTTTCCCTGCAGCCAAATAATTAGCAACATCTGCATACCAGGGTGAATGAGCTGAGAGTGCAAATAAATGTTCATCCGGGAAAGCATCCTCAACAGGTGAACTGTCATCACTGTTAGTAAATCGTGATAAAAAATCAGCAACAACATTTTCTTTTCCAGGTTTATCTATAATAGTAATATCAAATTCCTGTAATAATAAAAGCCACCTGGTTACTCTGGCATTAGTGACAGGTTTGTTCATTAAATACTTAATGGCAGAGTGATCAGTATGCACAAATGTAGGATACCCAGTAATGTAATGCCGAAACTTATTAATAGAATAAACAATAGCAAGAAATTATTTTTCAGTAACCGTATAATTTAGTTCAGCAGGGGCTAAGTTTTTACTCACATAATAAATAGCATAAGGTACTTGACCATCCTGCTGTCCTAGTACTGCTCCAATGGCGGTATCAGAAGCATCTGAAGAAATGTGGAAAGGTATGGTCCAATTAGGTCCCCTTAAAATAGGGGCTGTGGACAGTTTCTCTTTAAGCTTATCAAATGCTGTCTGGCATGCTGTACTCCATGCAAACTGCACATCCTTCATTAACAATGAAAACAAAGGAGAAGCAAGTTTGGAGAAGTTTTCTATGAATCTCCTGTAATACCCAGCATGTCCCAGAAAACTTCGCACCTCTTTCTGAGTTGAAGGGGTTGGTATATTCTTTATCACCTTAATTTTTGAAGGATCCACTTGAATACCGTTAGTAGAGATGAAATGTCCTAATACCACCCCCTCACTCATCATCATGTGGCATTTTTCAGTGCTCAGTGAGAGGCGAGCCTGTTCACAGCGAATTAAAACCTTCTTCAAATTTTCCAACGCTTCATCAAAATCCCTGCCATAAGGAGTGAAATCATCCATAAAAACTTCCATGCTATCATTTACCAATTCAGAAAATATGCCAATCACAGCTCTTTGGAACGTTGCAGGTGCATTGCACAACCCAAAGGGAAGCACCCTGTAGGCGAACGTTCCCCAAGGGCAGGTGAAGGTGGTCTTATCCTGATCCTCTGGAGCAATCTGGATTTGATTGTACCCACTGAATCCGTCCAGGAAGGAGAAGAACTTCTTCCCAGATAAGTTATCAAGTACCTGGTCAATAAAGGGCAGAGGAAAGTGATCCTTTTGTGTAGCCTTGTTCAGCTCCCTATAATCGACACAGACTCTCCATTTACCGTTTTTCTTGGGTACAATTACAAGTGGGGAAACCCACTCACTGTCTGAAATAGGATAGATGAATCCTGCTTCCAAGAGTTTCTGGATTTCTTCCTTCACTATATCCCTCAGATTGGGGTTCATGCGTCGTTGGGGTTGACATACAGGCCGGGAGTCGTTTTTAATATAAATATGATGAGTGCACAGACTAGAAGGAATACCCTTCATGTCTGTATACTCCCAGGCGAATGCCCCCTTACGTTCCTTCAAGAGATTGGTTAGGCGCTTTTGTTCTTCTGAGGAGAGAGCAGGATTGATGTTCAAAGTTCTTCCAGGCTCTACCTCAATAGGAATACTTCTCGAGCTTTTCAATACTGGGATTATAATTGCGTCATTGGCTAGTGCTTCCTCCGTAAGCTGTTCTTGTTCTTCTTTGCCGAGGGTACTGTTCAGAAGTTGATAAACTTCCTTGTCTACAGAAGCAGGTTCGCTAATGAAATTATTAATGGCATCGTCTTCTGTTTCGTTTTTGAAAGTTAGTGCCTTCCCTATTGTTAGTAATGGCTGAACATCTTCTTCTTCTTCTTGTTCTATCCTAAGGGAGGTTTCAGTTTCTAGACTCGGCCTTGCTGGAGGGTACAGGGTAAGATTTTTGGTTTCCATGCCATCAGATATAGTCATAGATCCTGATCGACAGCTGATGCAAGCATCAACTGTAGCCAACCAAGGTCTCCCTAAAATCAATGGATGTCCCCCCAGCTGTGATTTTGGCTGTAATACCAGAAAATCGGCAGGGTATTCCCACGAGTCTACTGAAATAACGAGGTCGTCCAAAATCCCTTCAGGTCTGATGGTGGATCTGTCTGCCAGTTCTAAGATAGTAGGGGTCGGTCTAATATTGGTGAATCCGAGTTTTTTTACAGTCTCCATTGTTATAACATTGATCGCAGCTCCTAAATCTACTAGTACGTTGGGTATCTGCGTTTGTCCTATGTGTACAGTGACAGTAGGATTGCCGGGATCCTCATACTTAGTTACAGGGGTTTTTCCAGTCATTAAAGCTGATAAATTCCCTATAACATGAACAGTAGGAGGATCTCTGGGTTTCCTTCCCGGTCTTTTAGTGCACAGGTCCCGAACAGTTCTAGCGTAGATAGGTACATCTTGAAGAGCTTGTAAAAGGGGAATCTTAACATAAAGGTTCTTCAATTCTCCTAAGAGATTGAACTGAGGTTGCCCCCCTCTTTGTGGCAGCATCAATCTCTCAGGGTAAGGTGGTTGCCTTACCAACTGGGTGGGCTGCGTGTTATCCACTTCATCGTTCAATGTTTCAGCCCTCCCATCTGAGGGATGCTCAGCATCTTTAATGATAGGAACCGGATCAACAGGATGCTGGGAACTCTCTCCTTTGTCATACACAGTTGGTGGAATATTTCCTGAAGTTACACGTTCTACTACCTTCCCAGACCGTAAGCGAATGTCATTACAAGGTACAGGGGAGAGAGAGTAGGCTGGCATATTGAGAGTTTCCAGTTGCTGGACTGTTTTATTATTTGGGTTAGGGTTAGGTTGGGTAGGCAGCTGAGGCCGTATTGGTATGTTAGGCACAGGATTATTTTGCAGCTGCAGCTGCGACTGCTGAGGTAGGTATTGAGGATATTGCTGAAATTGAGGATATGGAGGATACGGTAACTGTTGAGGTGAAGATGGTTGAGGAAACTGATTCCCAGGATGGAAGTTCCTCCATCCAGGAGACCATGAAGTAGGTTGATGAGGTGGCTGTGTCCAAGGACTCCATGAATTATAACCTTGCATCGTAGGTTGAGGAGAATTCCACTGAGCATAATTTGAAGGGAATTGTGTATTTACGTTTTGCATATTAGTATTCCAATTATTCAAATTATTCAAAAATGGAAATGAATCGGGAGACATACCTTGATTCCGGGGCTGCCAGGGTTTCTTCTGTGCAATGAAGTAAGCTGAATCCACCTCTGGAGTTGATGCCTGCAGAACAGCTTTCACTTGGGGCAGCGTGGGGCATTCTTTCATATCATGATTCAGCTCGCACAATTGACATACTTGAACTTTGTCAAGGGGGCATTCTTTCAGTGGATGAGTCTTTCTACATCGGGGACAAAACACCCCTAGTGTGAGATCCTCCACTGCCTGTCTTTGCTTGGCCTTCAAGACGTCAATCTCTGAAGAGATAGAGCTCATCATTTCTGTTTTAAAATTTTCAAGAAGATTGCCTATCTCTGCACGTGTAGCTCCCCCATTGGATGACTTCTGAGTTCTGTCGAAGACATCACGTTCCAGGTTATTTCGTTTATGCTGCTTATTATGCCTAGAAGATCCCCTGGAATATCTCTTACATAATTCCACAATTGTCTCAAAAGATTCTTTAGAGATATCCCCCTTTCCTAATAAATTTAGCATGTCTAAACAATCGTCCCTGATTCCTCGAAGCAGGATTATCTTAAGCACATCTAGTCCCATGTTCGTCTGTCCGGCTCTCTGCACATTGTACAGCAACCTCTCTACAAAATCCTCCAAGCTTTCGTCCTCCTTCTGTACCATTTTGAATAACTCCTCCCTCTTGTCCCTGGTGTTGCAATATTCTTGATATTTTTCCAGGAACACTTGCTTCATCTTGTTCCAATTAGCAACAGTTCCTCCCCCAAGGCTCATGAACCAACGTAATGCATTGTCCTTCAGGGTGGCAGGAAAAAGCTTCAACTTTTGAGCATCTGTGACATAATCATAGCTGCGACAGAGGATATCGAATTCAAATAGGAATTCATCTGGATCTTCTGCCGCCCTGCCATGGAAGCAGGGTAACACCGACGGTGAGATGTTTTTCATAGGAGCTGTCCCCTCGAGCTGCTGTATTGGGAATTGCAATGTAGCCATAGTTTCTGGCGGGGAATTATCTTCATGATGGTATTGTACCACTGCTTCTTCCTCTTCATTCTCATGTCTGTTATTCATCTTTTCTTCTGTATCTTCTCCTTCGTTTGTTCCTTTATCCCTTACCTCAGTTGTAACAGCTGCGTATTGTTCGGATGTAACAGCTGCGTATTCTTCGGTTGCAGCAGCTGCGTATTCTTCGGTTGTAGCAGCTGCGTATTCTTCAGTTGCAACAGCCGAATCAGCTGTTCCTTCTTTAGCAGGAGTATATGCAGAAATCACCGCTGCTCCTGTATCTTCCACTGTAGATCCTGATGCTAACGCTCCAGGATCAGTAGGGCCTCTTTTGATAGGAGTCCCCTGTTGACGAGATCTGACAGCTGAATCAGTTTTGTCAACAAGGTCGTCAATGAATGTTCTTCTGCCCAGCGGTGGACCTCGACCACGACCCGAACCACCTGTACTGTTAGTAATTTGTGGGGTTTTGGGGGTCGGGAGGTGATCGTGTTTTACCCCCCTCGTATTCATGCGAAGCAGATCATTTCAAAAACAACCAAAAGACTGACTGAAAGCAATTATCAGATACAACTAATGACTAGTGTTTAATTTTTATCCTTCCCCGGCAACGGCGCCAAAATGTCAAGCACTCTAATTGCAGATAATTAAATATCAACACACAGAGCGTATGAAATTTATTGTCAACCCGAGAAAGTCTTTTTATCTCAAAGGACAAGTGCACAATATATGCTTAAACACAAACCATTAGAAGTGAATACTTTTATCTTCTATCATCTATGTTCATCCCAAGAATCTACGCAACCCCAATTGCCTTCTAACTGCTGTACTACAATCCTTTTCTATTATGCATCAAGCAGAACGAATATCAGATCTAATCAACGATTGCAGGAAGGAAATCTCAATTGCATTCTAAAATAATCAACTGTCTAATGAAATCAAGCTGGGAATCATGAAGCATGACCTGAACATTACTCTAGAATTTAATAAGGGAGATTGAAGCAACTGTTCTAAGATGCTGAATTGCAAAATATAAATCAATCAACACATAACAGGAAAGCTAATTCGTAGGAACTTCTGGGATTACGTTTCAGCTGCAGGATGAGCACAACAGTGTAAACAGAAATTGAATTACATAAAACAAACCTGACTCAGTCGACTGTTATTGATACCATTTACCAATCTCACAAATAAATCATTTACTGAGAAATCCACACAATGAATATTGCTGCTGCGTACAAAAGAAAGATCAAATCATCACACAACAGAAAGATGAAATCCTAAATTAACACAGCAATCTCTGTGGAAGACGGGCCCAGTCTTCACACAGAGACGCTGGTTTAACAACACTCTCTTTAACTCAGAAGCAACTCCTTATATTAACAGAAGGATGAGTACACAGTTTCGGCTTCACTGCTAATACAAGATGAATTAATTCATTGCTGTCCAACCCCTCGATCGAGATAATACCACATATTTATACATACAGTTGCAACATCAAAAACTTATAATTGGGCAGCCATGAAGATCTATGATCTTCAGGCGCCCTAAATAATCTAGCTGTTACAATGCGTGGCAGAACTGAAATATCCAAATATGAGAGGAGTTATCAACTGTCCCAAGAGTGGCGGTCCTTCCAGCTCACAGCTGGATTCGAGCAGCGACATTCTTAAGATAGAACTTTATGTTACAGCTGCCCTGCCACGACTATGCCTTGATTGACGATTTGAGCCCCAAGGAACCTTCCTTAAGCAATGGACGTCCCTTCCTCCGTGACTTGTTCAGCTCCGATCTTCCTGCGGTCTATTTATCTTACTACCTTCATAATTTGCATCATGTTAGCACGAATTAAGAGATGCACAGCTTAAATCATCACAATCATAAGTATTAATACAATAAAACAATAATCGGCCATACCTTGGTAATTTGGGGAATATATAAGGACAATAAGTTGAATTGCCAAGGTAATTGGTGTAAGACAAGGTAAGGGACAGTGATAAATGATGGTCAAAAAGGGCCAATTCTGGGCTCAACAGTGTCGACAGCGATGGGAATCCCTGTTGACTAGGTTTGAGTCAACAAATGGTTCCATTTCTGGGACCGTGTGCAAAGTGAAAGGAGGATATGTTGTGGCACCTGACAAAACCAGAGATCCAAGAATGGTTTGATAAGAAGTTGTAGGAATTCGCTGAAGAAGAAAGCCAGAACACTCGACTGACAGTAGGTTAGTGGGTAGATAGATATATTCACGACGATTTGCATGAATGGTTCTTCTGTGAGTTCCCGGTCCTGTTGTTCGAATGGTTGGCGAAGTTGACCTTTTAAAAGAGGAACTTCCAAGGTGGCGAACCGACGACTTGGACCCCCGAGTTGATTCAGGAGCTGCAGGAAGTTGATAATAAAGCATCGCGGGATGTCGAAGTGTGGTTCGATAGCATCCTAGAGGGCTATATCACAGTGTTCACGGCTGATACTCAAAAATCCTATAGCGAAGCCAAAAGATATTTTTCCGCGAACCCCGGGGCAGGTTTCTGCTGTCGCTTCAATTGTCGATTAAGATGCTTATTTGTGAAAAGGGTATATTGAAGATGCATCTTGATCAGTAGACAGCATGGTGGGCAGAGGCCGTGGGTACCGCGACAGTTGGGGGGTGGTACATGGAATGATAAGGGGTAAATGGGTGCAGGTCATGATGAGGCTGTGAGTGAAGCCGAGGAAGAAAGTGGTCTTACTAGGGGAAGAGAGAGGTTCCAACAGGAAAAGAGGCAGAGGACGGCAGAAGGTCCTGTTGTGATCGAACCGCAAGGCCGTGAAGGAAGACCACATGGGACGAAGCGAACTCACAATCCTGACAAGGACAACCAGGGTACGCCTAGGATAGAGGCATGACCAAACCCCAGCACCAATGTACCCACACCTCTGCTCACTATCTCTCAGATAGTAAGAAATACCACTTTGACACCACCAAGTTCATCAATACCGTAGAAGTTAATCGGTAGTAGTACAATGAAAGGAGGAAGGAAGCCCATAATGGCAGGCGATGATGTTAAGTTACCGTTGTTCCATGGGAGTGGGACGGACAACCTAGAACAATATTGGTTTTTGTGTGAAGCAGTTTGGACCGTAAAACAGATCACCGATGATGCCGCTAAGAAAGGACAGTTAGCAACAACCCTGTAAGGTCGTGCATTAGATTGGTTTATGAAGTTTGTTCTAGTTCCTATAGGAGCCCAAAAGATGTCACTAGATGAGATTCGGGATGGGCTGATTGCAGAATTCAGAAAGCCCAAATCTGAGGCTCAATATATTACGAAATTGAAAGAAATTAAGCAGTATCCTAATGAGATGGTGTGGGATTTCGACCAGAGATTCAAGACACTGATGGCAAGGGTTAGATTCGATATGAGCGCTGTCCAACATAAAGAGTGGTTCATCACGACACTGCTACCACATATTCGGATACCATTGATGCAACAAAACATCTCGACGCCCAGTGAAGCTATGGAAATTGCAATGCGATTGGAGGCGTCCCTGATTGGAGAAAATGCAGCCGGGATGTCGCAGATACAAACACAACTTGCTAACTTGACTATATAGCTGCAAGATTTGAAGAAGGGCAAGGAGTAGCGCGAAGAAGTATGGTGTACACGATGTCAAGGAGAAGGGAATATGAAGGACAATTGCCCGGATTTCTACAATTATTTGGTTTCAGGAGCACCAAATCCGTTGAATGGTGGTAGCATGCCGTGGTGTCGCGTCTACCATGTATAAGGGCACAACCATGACAATTGCCCATATATACAGAAAATGGTCACAACCCCGAGGAATCTTTATTGTACGTTTTTCAAATTGGTGGGTCACGATGACAAGGATTGCCATGCATATGGGTTGCTACAAGAGAGAATGTATGATGCGTTCTATGTAAAGGACGACCAACGTGCCATACAACAGTTGCAAACGCAGCCGCAGGTAGCCCAGCTGCTACCTCAACCATAGATGCAGTTTGTACCACAGCAGCAGCAATCGTCGCAATATGCTCCGATGCAGATGGCTCCACAGCATCCACAGTATGTACAACAACCGTAGTATGCACAACAAGGGAAAGGAATGCAACCGACACCAATGCAGCAACAGTTCAACCAACCACAATACCAACATCAGGGAGGATTCCAGGGAGGATACTGTGGAGGATGTGGCAGAGGATTTGGTTGTGGAGGCGGAAGAGGTGGTCACAGACCTATTCAATGCTATCACTGTGTGGTATGGGGACACTACTAGCGAGACTGTCCACTACTGCAGAACCAATGTACGTTCTGTTTTGTTAACGATCACACGGTTGAGAATTGTCTGTAGTTGATTGCGCGATGGAAAGAAGGAAATACTCACCAGTTGCAGAACCAACCCCAAGCACAACAGCCTGCCCAGAACCAAGTGCAACTACCAGTGCAGAACCAAAATATGCGGCCTAATCAGAATTAGAATGTGAACCCAACCGATAATCTGCCGTTGAACCAGACCCAGGGTGCGAATACCGTGACAATTTCTACAGAGCCAAGACCGCAATATGCTTCCATTGCTGTGGTCACTTGCGGAGGAAAGACAACTAGAGAAGACAACTCATTGATCTGGTTAGCCGGACAAAAGAAGGTATCCTGTGACATTAATGCAGAGCGAGAAGCATTTCTTCAAGCGCGTCATGCACTAGAAAACAACCGAGGTAAAGTTGTTGTGTACGACATGACCTCTACTTTTGATACTACTTCGGAGGCTGGCCCATCGCGGCGGTCCAGCACACTTCAAGCATTTTTGGAACATTGTTTATCCCTGGCAAGAGATCCCGATGCTCTTGCTGCGATTGAGGCTTTGTTGCAACGACCGGCCTAGGATCGACAAGAGCTTGCGGTTAATTCCTTACAATGATGGAAGATGGGTAAGGAGACGCGGATGAATATTCAAATTGGTGACTACGATATTGATTCAGTTATTCTGGATCTTGGTTCGGATGTCAACATCTTGACCAAGTAGGCTTGGCAGAAGATGGGGATTCCCCCATTGAGCTGGTCTCCTGTACAGCTCCGGTTAGCTAATCACGCTAAGGTGACACCGATTGGGAGAGTTCCACGAATGGTGGTGGACATTGAGGGAATGAAAACATATGCCTACTTTGATGTAATAGAAGTAGTCGAGGGAGGAAGCTCTTATCCAACACTACTGGGAATTGGATGGGCTAATGATAGTGGAGCTGTAATCAACTTCAAGCGACGAATGATGACTTTTGAAAATCGCGATCTCAGAGTTATCGCCCTGTTGGATCCAGCTGAAGGACGCCACTACATAGAGATAGTGAAGGATGACAATCCCAACGGATGGGACCATGTATTCAATATCTCTGAAGATTATATCCATCCGACTGCCCACGGTGAGTTGGGATGGCGCAGTGACAGCTCTGCGTTTTCCAACTCTGATGATGCGCTAGAATATTGGCAGAACCGCTTGCATGAGGCATCGCTCCATAAGTGTGGGTTGATCACACAGTCATTATGCCATGTTGCAACTGAAACGGTTACTCTACCAATATATGAAGGACTGCCTGGCTTATCTGACTTTCTGACAGATTTTGAAGAACAAGTTTTCGAATCACAGCGATTGCTGGCATTGAACGAAGCACTGAAGGCTGCTCCAGCATGCTGGTACGCTTCGGTGATACCGAGGTTTACCACATTGGGAAGTATGATGGTCAGAACGATCCTGGTGGTCACTTGATGGAGTGTCAACGGTTATGGGTATCGCGACCAAGAGACGAATGGGTCCATGCTTTTATCCATACGTTGGATGAGATGCCACGATCATGGTATACTGCAGCTGAGTTGCGAGGAAAAATTTCTACTTGGCTGGAGCTCACAGTGTGTTTTACCCATACATTCAGTTTTTCGGATGCCGATCCAGAAGTCAATAACGCATTACAGCTCATCCATGATGTAATTCTGCAGGTTGTCCTGGTGGCATATCCTACGGATCCGCATACGCACTGCCAGATGCAGTCTCTCATGGAATGCTTCAATATCAGTGGTGGACCAGAAGATGGCGACGATCCATGAAATGTGAATATCTCGGAATCAGAGGGAAGTCATGCTGTGGTACCACCTGATGCACCAAGCGATCTGATCAGTCAGCCGCTGAAGATCCGCAAGATTAACATTAGGGCAGAGGACAATCCGAAGTTCGCAAATGTTGGGGATTACTGGGATGATGAGCTGATAAGTAAGGTCACTGATTTGCTCCATGAGTTTCAGGATGTATTTCCCACAAAGTTTTCTGACATGAAGGGGATTTTGGTCGACTTAGGGGAGATGAAGATTCCATTAAAACCAGATGCTAAGCTGATCCGGCAGCGACCCTATCGATTGAATCCACGACATAGGGAGAGGGTCAAGGTAGAATTGGATCGCATGTTGGACGCCGGTATCATTGAACCAGTCGAGGAGTCAGAATGGATTAGTCCTATGGTGGTATAGGATAAGAAGACTGGCGAGGTGCGCATTTGCGTCGACCTCAGGAAGCTAAATGATGCATGTTTGCACAATCTGTTCCCAACCCCATTTACTAACGAAGTGCTCGAAGGTGTGGGTGGCCAGAGATGTACTCTTTCACAGACGGGTTCTCTGGTTACCATCAGATCTGCATTGCAAAAGAAGATCGCCATAAGACAAATTTTGTTACCGAATGGGGCTGCTTTTAGTACACCGTGATGCCGTTCGGCTTGAAGAATGCACTTGCGATATTTTCGCTGGTTGTCGTTGCTGCATTCAAATATTTCATTCATAAGTTTTTGCAGGTATACATGGATGATTGGACAGTCTATGGTTTGGTCCGCAATCATCTGGCGAATCTGTGGTTGATGTGGGAGCGATGTTGACAGCACCAAATATCGTTGAACTTAAAGAAATGTATCTTTTGTGCACCTTTTGGAATACTGTTGGGTCATATTGTGTGTAAGCAAGGATTGTTGGTTGACCTAACAAAGATTGCGCTCATTTTGAGTTTGACACCGCCGACCACTGTTAAGCAGTTACGGGCAATGCTGGGATAGACGGGGTATTATCGCAAGTTCATCAGGGGTTATGTTGCGATTCATGCCCCTATGGAGAAATTGTTGAAGAAGGATGCGGTATTCCAGTGGAGCCCTGAATGTCAGGATAACTTTGAGACACTAAAGACGAAGATGGCTTCGGCGTCGATATTAGTATTTCCTGACTGGAGTAAGGAATTCTATGTTCACATTGATGCCTCATCGATCACGCTGGGAGTCGTGTTGGCCCATCTCGGCGAGGGGGATATTGATCACCCCATTGCTTTTGCCAGCCGGAAGTTGTCATCTGCAGAAAGAAACTACACTACTATGGAGAGGGAAGGTCTAGCAATGGTTTACGCATTGCAGAAGTTTCGCCATTACTTACTGAGAGGCCATTTCAAGATGTTCACAGATCATTTTGCATTAAAATACCTGGTCAATAAGCCTGTGTTGGGGGGGAAGATCTGTCGATGGCTACTTCTGTTTCAGGAGTTCAATTTTGAAGTAATTGTGAAGCCAGGGCGGTTAAATGCTAGCTTGGATCATCTCTCCCAGATTGAAATAGGGGAGGAGCCAACTAACATTGAAGATGGGTTTCCTGATGCGCAATTAGTTAAAGTTGGAGTCACTGATGGATATTTTGAAGAAATCATTTAGTTTCCGGCGACTGATACCACACCAGAGGAATTCACCACTAGTCAGAAGAAGTAGTTGGTAGTCAAGGCTGCAGACTTCCAGCTAATCGTAGGAGCGCTATACAAGATGGGTGCCGATGAGATATTGCGACGGTGTGTTTTGCCGCATGAGCAAGAGAAGATCCTTTCCGAAGCACATGCAGGAGTGGCTGGAGGGCACTATGGTGGCCGTGCGACGGCCATGAAGGTGCTTCGAGCGAGGCTCTAGTGGCCTATGCTGCACAGTGATGCGATAGATTATGCACGATCTTGTGATGTTTGTCAGAGAACCGGGAAGTCATCCAGACGGGATGAGATGCCGTTGATGCCTCAGTTGACATTGCAACCATTCGAAATATGGGCCGTCGACTTTGTGGGACCTATCCATCCATCAGGTAAGTGCACTGGTGCTAGGTATATCATCACAACGACAGATTACTTGACACGATGGGAAGAAGCTACACTAGTCATTGATTGTTCCACGACCATAGCAGCATAGTTTCTCTTTGACCATATTGCCACTCGCTTTGGCTACCCCAAGATATTGTTGAGCGATCAAGGCAGCCACTTTCTCAATCGCACCATCAGTGCATTGACAAAGGAATTGTAGATACAGCATAAGAAGAGTACACCCTATCATCCGCAGGCAAATGGCATGGTGGAGGCTTTCAATAAGATATTGGAGCATGCACTGACAAAGGTGTGCAATGTGAATTGTGATGGTTGGGATCTAAAAATCCCTGCAGTATTATGGGCCTATCACACCACATGTAAAAGGCTGACAGGGCAGACACCCTTCCAGCTAGTGTATGGGCAAGAGGCGGTTATGCCTATGGAGTATATCATTCCAAGTCTGCGCATAGCGGCAGCAATCGGTGTGAATGATGCGACAACATTAGAGGAACGTCTTGCACAGTTAATACAGCTGGAGGAAGATCGCTTCATCGCCGGTTTCCATCAGGGTGTGGAGAAAGATCGCTAGAAGGCTTGGCATGATCGCCGCATCAAGAACAAACAGTTTCAACAGGATGATTTGGTGTTGTTGTATGACAGCAAGTTTATGAAACATCCAGGGAAATTGTAGATGCATTGGCTTGGTTTGTATCGCATTAGTAGCATTACTTTAGGAGGAGCGGTAAAGTTGCAGCAGTTGGATGGGGCGATGCTCCCCAAGTTGATTAATGGTAGCAGGTTGAAGCCCTATCGGTCGGGCTTGGAACAACGCGATGCCTGAGTCGCATTGGGAAAAAAAAGTGTAGATTGATTAGTGGCAGGATGGCGCACCAACAAGGATGGAATGCGGAACCAGGGAGGCTTCTGCCACAAATTTGGAGCGATCTGTGACAAGTGGCAGCGTTGCGACCAGTTCAAATCAATAATAAATGCTAAAAGTTAAAACAGTTAATTAACAGTGCTTGTTTAAATGATGGGAATTAATGGCAGAGTCGACCGATCGACTGACAGGATCGACGATGGATTTGCGTCATTAATACAGGATTTTGGATGAATTAATGCAGGATTTAGTGATGATTATGGAGGATTCGACTGCAAGCTATAAAAATGGGTAGAAGATTGGTCGGATGGCACCAAGATTTTCGTTGTTAAGTTCCTGTGCAGAGCTGACGAGCAGTGGCAAGTACAGTGGTGTGTTGGGAACAGTTCTGTTGAACTTGCAGAGTGCTGCTTGATCGAAGAAGCTATCAGTTGTAAGCGCTGGGTAAGGTATGCCACGAGAGCTAGAAACGGTGGAGATTAGTAGTGAGGTTGAGTCTCCTTTCATCGGGATTATAGTTGAGGAAGAAGTTGCATCTGTGAGAGACGTTAATCTTGAGGCAGAAGTCACAAACATGCCGGTAGGAGCCTCAATCATCGTCAAGAAACATCGAGGGGGCCAGCATTCTGAGTCTCGGCAGAGCAAGAGGCAACTGAGATCGTCTGCCGAGGTGGTCGACAAAGCTTAGGTGCAGGCTGGGCAGTCCAGTCACCGCGTTGATGAATCTACCCCATGGGAGGGACTGTCAGCTGTTGAAATCCATGGGTATATCCCTCCCAGTCGGTCGGATGTAACCCCGCGCAAGCTGAACCCGAAGCAGAGGTATGGTGTGAAGATGCCCGCGCTCCCTTCTAGAGTGGAGTGCTCTATTGATATTGGGCTGGCGTTGATGTGCCTCCGCTATGATGATCATGATATGGTGGCCCACCCTGACATTGCATCAGCCCCATATCTACCCGGGTCACGCCTTACCACGATGTCGATTGTACAAGATTGGGCACGCGGATTGAAGCAGGCCGGCTTGTTAGGGCTTATTAACATGCTGCATTTTGGGCGATTGGCGGAAGTTAGTGCGTGCATGAAGTAGCTGCTTGCATGCTTCCATGGAGGTTCGTTGTGGCTGGATAGTGAAATTCCGGTCACTGTTGATTTAATTTCGCACATTACCGGATTGCCTAAAGATGGGGTCGACCCATCACAGTTCTTCCAAGGGAAGGCGAATGAAAAAAAGCGAGTGGGACAACTCGTAAAGAAGTATGGCTTGGTAACAGATGGCCATGGGTATCGCACCAGTAGTATTAATGATCAGGCGGTACTCACCGACACCAAGCTTTTATCCTGCAAGATGATCAGAGGTGGTCGTCCTAACCAGTGCAACTCAGGTCTTGTTGCATGTTCAATACAATGTGCGGAGGGTGATCCTTGTTTCTCTTGAATCAATTAGCAGTGGATGTTGCAGCCGTTCAGGCCGGTAAGGGCTCATTTTCATATAGCTGGCTGTTACTCTTGATTGCATTTGTGGCTTGGAAGGAGCCCGACATGTACCAGGGCATGGAAGTTGAGGCTACAAAGGAGCGGCGGGGTGCGTGCTATCAGAACTTATGGTATGTACGGGAACCTGAGCGACTCCGGGATTGTCAATTGCTATTCTGGCTCTACTGGGAGATGCTTTGCAATGCCGCAATGAAGGTACCATGGATATTCAAAGAAACTGCGGCAAGATTTAAGCCACTCATGGAGTTTGCGGTTCGGTCACATGCTATTTATGTGCAGGAAAGGCATGACGCCGGTCAGCAATGGTTGCTGACCCCTTACAAGGTAACGACTGAATCATTGGAGGCTATAATGAACGACTGGCCAACAGAATGGCGTGAACCTGTGACATTGGTCAAGATTGAGGCTGGTGGGCTGGCGAAGGGTCCAAACGATCGTATATCGGCATAGGATCCACCCAGTCATCATGATTCTGATCAAGAGTCCATCAAAACACCGACGGATGACGACAGTGACCATAGCTTGGAAGAGCACAGAAGAAAAGGACACCAGGACCTGGCGACAATTAGTGGGCTTCCCCTGGTCGCGGAAGCACAGTTGGGTCGACTTATATAAGCAATCGCTGATGCATCCACCGCAGCAGCTCAGAGGATGATAAGGGCGACAAATGAAGGATTCCACGGGCTCACTGCTCATGTGGACTCTGTGTATGACATGGTTTCACGACGGGCACTAGATGGTGCAGTGGCACCACAAGTTAGCACAATCAGCACTGAGTCATGGGTGAGGAATGTGGAGATTCCTCCAATTGCGATTGTGACTGAAGATGAGGCTGTGAATGCCTTGATGCAATAGCTAAAGATGGTGACCATTAATGTGAACGCATTGCCCGTAGAAGGGTTGACCACTATGTAGGCAGCTACCAACCGGGAAACAACAGATCGACTGTGGGATATTAGTGGCATGTGTGTATGATTGCAGGCGAGTGAGGTCGATGCGAAGCGCACCATTGAAGAATTGAACGATAGGGCTACTTTAGCACAAAAGGTTGTGGATAAACTCGAAGAACGCATTAAGAGAGAACGGGCTGAGATGGCGTGGGAAATCGAAGGACTAAAAAGGCAACATGATTTCCTTATTGTGGAGAAGGCTTGTATGTGGGATGATAGTGTATGGGTCGACCGAGCCATCACGGAAGCTTATCAGCATGTGTCGGAGCCCACTGAAGAGGTGGATGTGCTCCAATGGGTGGAGCGACTGGGGGCTGCCATTGTCCAGTTGCGGCAAGAGAATCAAGAGTTGAAGGCTTAGGTGAATCCTGGTATGCCTCAAGTTGAAGTTGATGACAGAAAAAGGGCGATTGAGGAGGTCGCAACTCAGATGGAGGAGCTGGAAAAAGCCGCGATGAAGATCACAGCTGATATCGTACAGTTTTGGAGCCAAATTGTCCAGGACGAGTAGGTTGACTAATTGATCAAAGATCGATAGGATGTAGAGGGACAGTTGGCGACACTCAAGGTAGCCATGCGCACAATGCCACTAATGGAACAGGTCGCCAAGTCTTAGGACTTAAAAGAATTGCAGCAACGGGTTACCAAGGTTGATGAGTGACAAAAGAAGCATGCTGCGTAGTTGGAGCAGTGTCAGGATGTCGGGAGACAGTTCATGACCAAGGCAGGAAAAGTGCTTCAGGCAGTACAGAAGGGTCGTCAACAGGTGACGGAAAATCTCACTACGCATCCGTTTGCAGAAGATGTGGTTGACAGTCAGGTGGTGGCTATGCAAGTCAAGGAAATGGTGATGACAATCGTGTAGCAGTACGAGTACTTCAAAGTGATGAGCACAAAGTACACCATGTCCAGTTGACGTGGCTTGAGGGCGAGCCACAAGATTGTGTTGGGGGCTTGTTGGCAAGTAGTTTGGTAAGGAAGAATCGCAGCATTGTCGATGCTGCGACACGTTAGACGAGGATGCAGAAGGAAGAAGGCTCTATTAATTTATGTACTTTTTGAGTCGTTTGTACTGCAATAGGTCGGTTTTTTGGGTCATTGGACCATATGAGATGTAATTTTGAGTCGTTTGTACCGTAGAATGCGGGTTTTTGGGTCATTTGGATTGTGTCAGTTAGATTTTGGGTCATTTGTCTAGGAGTCAGTTAGGAAGTTGGTAGTAAGTGGACAAACATTATAAAGGCGAAAGCCTATATATAGATATATAGATAGATAGATAGAGAGATCAGGTAGAGAGCTTTGATATGCGTTTTGTGCATATGTTCTGATATCCAAAGATATTGCTGAAGTTTGTGATCTGCAGAGGCATTGTATTGGGTTTTTGCAGCGATAATATGATATGATGAAACTGTTCTGTGTAATCCTGGTGTGTCTTTTGTCTTTTGATGGTAATGCAATGTTCGTTTTACTATTACAATCTGCCGCAATAATGAATGTTTCTAGTAAATGATGCTATGAGTATAATAATGTCAAAGTGAACGCATAGATTTGTCATTGAATGTTGCAATAAGATTAACTAGCTGATGCCGCAACACCCTCCTTTATTCGGCGGAAACATGGTTCCGTCCACTCTCCCTTGATGGCCTCGAGTGAGACCTCATCTGCTCTGTAGGTGTTGCTGAGCAGGGTAAAACCTGTCTGGGCTGGTGCTCAGGGAGATCGCGGTGGGTTGGTGTCAATAGTGATGGGAACCCTTGTTGATTGGGTTTGAGTCAATAAGCAGCATCAAATACAACCAAAGATGCATGGGAGACACTAAAAACATCATATGAAGGTTTGGACAAGGTAAAGACTACTAAACTACAGATTCTTAGAAGAGATTTTGAATCTCTGTCAATGAAAGATACATAATCAGTAGAAACATTTTATACTCGAGTCATTGGACTGATAAATCAAATAAAATATCATGGAGAAGCCATAGATGAAAGAAGGGTTGTTGAGAAGGTGCTTAGAGGCCTTCCCCCAAAGTTTGAGCCCTTAGTTGTAACTTTGGAAGAAAACAAAGATTTGAGTCAGTTTACCATTGATGAGTTGCAAGCCTCTCTCATTAATTATGAACATAGAATTAATAGATCAAATATATCATTGGAAGGTGCATTTGAAGCATAGTCATCCATCAACCATGGAAGAGGAAGGGGAAGATAAAATTTTAGAGGCAGAGGAGGAATTTATTTAAGAGGAGGACATAGCAGTAGTCCTGAAAATGTCGCTGGTAGAGGTCATTATAATCAGAATTTCAGACAATCAAGTGGAAAAAGATTTGATAAATAAAAAGTACAATGTCATTACTGCAATAAATTTGAGCATTATGCATATGAATGCAAGAAGAAAAAACATGACCAAAGTAAGCAAGGTCAAATCCATTTAGGTAACAATAATCCTTCCACCAACATAATGTTTTTGGCATGTGCATCCCGAGTTGAATGAATGTTGTACGAGAGAGTCCATGTGATATATGGTATTTAGACTCAGACTACAACAATCATATGTCTGGAAATTTAGATTTATTTTCCAGTTGAGATAAATCAGTTCAAACTGATGTTACACTTGGAAACAATATCCAAGTTATTGTTTTGGGAAAAGGCACTGTTGGTATTTTAACCAAACAGGGGGAGCATAAAACTATGGCTGATGTTTATTATGTCAAAGGTTTGAAACATAATCTAATGAGTATTGGACAACTGTTACAAAAATGCGACAGAGTTTACATGGAAGACAATCATTGTGTGATTTTGGATAAGTATCCAAGTAAACAATTGGTGGCCAAGGTGCAAATGACAAGCAATCACTTGTTTCCTTTGAGAATAAGGCTTGATATGAAGGGAATAACAAATCAAGTTGTTCATGAAGCATAAGAAGAGCATTATGGAGTAGCATTCAGGGCAGAAATGAAAGAAGTAGACACGCTCTACGCAAAAGAAGAAAAACACAATAGTGTAGAGATACAAGCAACACTTCAATCAGAAGTTCAGGATGAATCTTGGCTGTGGCACTTTAGATTTGGAAATTTGAATTTTGGTGGACTAAAGCTATGGCACATGAAGAATATGGTGAAAGGTTTACCATTAATTGAAAAACCAGAAATGATATGTGAAGGCTACATTTTTGGCAAGCAACATAGAGAATCCTTTCCAGTAGGAAAGTCATATAGAGCACACACACCACTTGAAATTGTGCATTCTGATATTTGTGGGTCGATGCAAACACCATCCATAGGCGGTTGCAATTATTTTCTTACATTCATTGATGACGTTACAAGAAAAACATGGATTTATTTCCTAAAACACAAATTTGATGCATTTGGTTGCTTTCAACAGTTCAAGGCACTTGTGGAGAAGCAGAGTGGGAACTTCGTCAAAGTCTTAAGAACAAACAGAGGTGGTGAATATATCTCAAATGATTTCTTAAATTTTTGTAAATCTCATGGCATACACAAGCAATTCACTCCGTGGTATACACCTCAGTAGAGTGTTGTCGCAGAAAGAAAGAATAGAATCATCATGGAGATGGAGCGAAGTATGATGGAAACCAAGAATTTTCCAAATGAATATTGAGCTGAGGCAATAGAAACTGCTATATACATCATGAATAGGTTCCCAACAAAGAGTGTGAAGAACAAAATTACTCAAGAAGCATGGATAGGTATGAAACATAGTGTTTCTCATTTAAAAGTTTTTGGTTGCATAACATATGCGCATATCGCATATGAGCTAAGAAAGAAATTAGATAACAAAGGAAAAAAATGCATATTTGTTGGTTATTCAAAAGATACAAAAGCATAGAAGTTGTATGATCCTGTCGCAAGGAAGGTCATAATCAGTAGAGATGTTCAATTTCTGGAAAATGAAGCATGGGATGGAACCATAGAAAAACAGTGAAAATTGTGAATCCTATCGCACATGATGATATGATGGAAGAAGGTGTTTAGACACAACAAGCAAGTCAACATGTCGCAGTACCATCCACCCCAAGGACTATGCATCATGTTGCATCTCAGGCTAATGCACCACAATTCGCAACGCAATCTACGCCAGCAAGTACATCAAGACCGCAACACACTCCAGCAAGCACCCTAAGGAGTTCTTCATCACCAGATCCAACTTTAGCAAGCTTGATGCCATGAAGAACAAGAAGTTTGTGCGAAATATATGATGTTGATACAACAAACTCATTTTCTATTTTTGCATTATTTTCTCAAATAGATGATCCACTAACCTTTGAAGAAGCTGTCAAAGATGATGTATGGGTGCAAGCTATGGATGAAGAAATGGAATGCATTGAAAATAATCAGACATGGGAATTGGTAGATGTAACAAAAGACAAGGATGTAATAAGTGTTAAGTGGATAAACAAACCCAAGCAAGATGCAGATGGTAATGTGCAGAAGCACAAGGAAAGATTAGTCGCAAGAGGGTTCACACAACAACCCGACATAGATTTTAATGAAACATTTGCGCCCGTTGTGTGCATGGATACAATCATAACAGTTTCGGCCATAGCTGCGCACAATAAGTCTGCATTCTTAAATGGATATTTAGAAGAGGAAGTATATGTGGAACAACCACAGGATATGAGGTCCTAGGACAAGAAGACAAAGTATACAGACTGACAAAGGCACTTTATGATTGAAGCAAGCTCCTAGAGCTTGGTACAGTCAAATTAATTCCTATCTCATTCAAAATGGATTTCACATAAGTGAATGTGAACCAATGTTGTACACCAAAGTTATTAAACAAGGTAATATGTTTATTGTGTGTTTATATGTTGATGATTTAATCTTTACTGGTGATTTTGGCATAAAATATTTTAAAGCAGTCATGGAGAATGAACTTGAAATGAATGATTTGGGGCTTATGAGATATTTTCTGGGCATTGAATTCCATCAATCCAAATATGGCATATTTATCTCTAAAACCAAACATGCAAATGAACTCTTCAAAATATTCAATATGGTAAATTGCAAATCTGCCCCAACACCAGTAATAACCGGTCTGAAATTAAGCATGGAAGATGATGGATCAAATGTTGATCCCACATTGTTCAAAAGTATGGTTGGACGCCTTATGTATCTTACTACAACAAGGCCAGATATAATGTATGGAGTAAGTCCGATCTAAAGGTTCATGGAGTTCCCAAAAGACTCACACTGGTAGGAAGGTAAAAGAATTCTGAGGTATGTAAGTGGAACAAAAGAGTTTGGCATTCTGTATTCAACTTCAGAAGACTTCATACTTGTTGGATACACTGATAGTGATTGTGCAGGCATCATGGATGATAGAAAAAGCACATTAGGGTATACATTTCATTTTGGTACATGAGTAGTGTCATGGGCATCAAAGAAACAACCCATTGTAAGTTTATTATCAACATAAGCAGAGTATGTCACAGCCACAAGCGTTGCATGTCAAGCTGTTTGGATGCGCAGAATGTTAAATGATGTGTCGGAGTGCCAGGAAGAACCCACAACAATTTACCGCGACAATAACTCAGCCATTGCGCTGTCAAAGAACCATGTGTATCACAAAACTTAACCAAGCACCTTGACACAAGGTATCATTTTATCAGAGAATTGGTAAATAATAAAGAAATTTGCTTAGAGTTTTGCAGATCTAAAGATCAACTAGCATACATATTTACAAAACCATTGGCAAATGACAAGTGTTGGAAATATTAATTATGATTTGATTGCATTTCTAGTATGGGTCGTTCACGTCTCAAGTATTTAAGTGTGAGTGCAAGAAGAAAGCTTGCGAGCACAAGCTCTCTGAAAATATATTCAATACATAGCCTGGGCTCAACAAGAGTATCATGTCACTTACAAGAATTGAACCTGGTTGGGGAGGTAATAATCATTCCTCCCACCCACCCAAGCTACATCCAATAGACCAATCTTTGGTTTTGTTATCCGATACTTATTGTACTCGATGATATAATAACCATTATTTAATAGAGAAAATAAAATAAAATAAACTAACAATAACCATATTAATAATAGCAATAATAGTAATATGTTTAAATAGGCCGATTAGATACAATAGAATAAAGTCATGATGACTTAAAAAAAAACATAAAATATAAATTATAAATTATAAATTATAACGACCAAATAAAAAAATAAATTATACCAATGATGACGAGTTTCACATTAAATACATATTTTAAAATTGATTACATTACATACATGTTTTAAAACTGTGGTGTATAATTCACTAAAATACTTTTGTCATTTTCAACTGCATATAGATTTACATGTAAAACAAACCTGTCCAAACAAAAATGAATTTGTCCTTGCAGCCATGATTTATCAGATCATACTGTTGTATGATGTGGGATAAGGGGTATTCATTTCATAGGTCTCTTCTAAAATAAAATCTGTGAAAATCTGTCCTTAAATATTCTTAAAAATTAAAATAAACATTTGTTTAAAAAAATGATTTCAACAATTTTAGACTCATGGATTCCAGAAAAGACCGCTGGATATGAGTCGATATTCATTTGCTGGCAGACGAAAAGCACTGTTAAAGTCTCGTGGGGTGAGGCTTTCATGCTTATTGCGTTTTGTTTGGTTTAGGAAAAATGCCACTAAACTATCATATACTGTTGGGCGTTTCATGACTGCAACTCAAAATAATGCTAGGAAGTAAGATGGAAGGAATTTTAGGTATAAGCTCATTCTTCAGTTGCATGATCGGTTTGCAGCTTTCACTCTACTTCTTCTTCCTCCTGATCAACGGAGAAGGTATTGCACCAGGATCTGCTTCTCCAAGGCTAGGGAGAAACAGCTTCCCAAAGGATTTCAAGTTCGGTGCCGCCACATCTGCTTATCAGGTGGTTCCTTCTACATAATTTTCTAGTGCACCTTCAATGTAATATTCATTTCATTATGTAGCAAAGCTCTGCTTCTTAAATTCTTATATACTCTTCACACATTCTTGTTTGTTTTACAGGTCGAAGGAGCTGCAAGCGAGGGCGGGAGAAGTCCCAGTATCTGGGATACATTCTCCCACATTCCAGGTTAAGTTTCAATCCATCCATACTTTCATGAAAGTTAATGCCTTGTGGATGCCTTGCATTCAATTATTGTTTTTTTTGTTGGTTGGTAGTATTCTGACTAGTAGGGTTCGTCATTGGCTGAGAGACTACGAACCAGGAGTATCTAAGTCGTTTTTGTTGGTTGGTAGTACTCTGACTAGCAGGGTTAGCCATTGGCTGAGAGATCACGAACCAGGAGTATCTAAGCAGTCAAAATTACCTAGGTCTTTGTTGGTTGGTACTCTGACTAGCAGGATTCATGATTGGTTGAGAGACCACGAACCAGGAGTATCTAAGCCGTCAAAATTACCCAATCGCATCCGACCTGGACCATATCAACCCTTAGCATCCTTAACATGATTGGATTTTAATATCCACCCCACACCACCGACTATTTTACATCTCACGAATTGCATTCAATTATTGTTATTGAGGTAGACTTGTACAGGTAAAATTGCCGATGGAACGAATGGGGATGTTGCAGTGGATCAATATCACCGCTATAAGGTAGAATTTCTTTTTAATTAAGAGGACAATCTCAGTATTTATTCTAGCGTGTCATTGTGCATTGTTTTCTGTGATTGTTGGTGGGATTTTAAATTATTTGCGAGGATCTGCAGGAAGATGTTCAGCGTCTCAAATATATGGGAATGGACGTCTATCGGTTTTCTATATCTTGGTCGCGCATATTTCCCAGTAAGTTGAAGGAGCATTCATATATTTATATCTTCGATTCAGTATTTTGAGTACTGTCGTCTTCCAATATAACTCTCTAGTAATTTCCATTCTTTTACAGGGGGCTCGCCCAGACAGGGAAGAGTCAATCAAGAGGGAATCGCTTATTATAACGATCTCATAAACGAGCTCCTAATGAATGGTATCAGAAAATAAAATAATTTACAAGCTTAGAATGGTTTCACTGCTTCGTTAGTGAGTGGACACCTGGTTTCAAATAATATACTCTTTGTCTTGACAATCCTACTTCAATCTTTGTTTCATCAAATAAGATTCTAATTTCGACTTTTCTGCTTTTACTTTTATCCTTGAGTGGATATCTATTCGCTCAGTCGGATGTATAATTTCTCCTTTTGGTCCCAAATTTTGATAACAGAATCAGCCTTAGGTTTTATTTCTCCTTTCTCTTCCAAATTTTGACAAGAGAACTATATCAAAAACTTTATAAAATTAAGAAGTATATCACTACTTTAAGTAATTTGATTGGTAGATCTGGTTTGAGTTATTTTTTTAATCTTGAAAAAAACATTTTAGTATTGGTGACAAAGTCTTTATACATATAAAATAGTGGCTAAAAACTATAATTACATCCATAGGTGTTTAGATATTATTTGAGATTTTGGACTTTCTTAAATGGATCAACAAGATTAACCTTAGTGTAACAAGTGTACAGTTTTCATGGTCATGGTATCTTGTTATGCTCAAATACATCTTGATTAAGATTTAAATAAGTTTTAGTTATTGGATGTTTAAGAAAATAGATATGTTTATTAAATAGTATTTGTTTTTATGTTTATATTAATTAGTTTAATGTTTATATTAGTTTAATGTTTAGCCTTTGTTTAACAACCAACCATCTCTACAAAACTAAGTAGTTGGCTACACCTATCAATGTTCCCATTTTACTTGTAACTATGTTAGTTAAAACTAATTTCCAATATCTTTCCTTACCTTAATTATTGTCCACCAAAAAATTAAAAATTCCTCCAAATTTATACTTACAATTTCTCAAAATAATAAACCACATTACTGTATAACTATAGATATAAACCGACCCAACCAATAATCACAAGTATTAACAGACCCACTAATATCACACTTTGTTCCAGATGCTCTTAAAGAAAAGCTTCCCTTCTCCTTTACCAATGGCTTCCTTGGAAAGACTATTAGCAAGGGAACTGAAGTGACGATAAAGGTGCCTTAAAAGAATTGAATTTAAACCTAGACTTCAAAGAAATAATTCTGTCAATGCACCAGATTTGATACTTGTAAGTTCGCTTTAGCTTTCCCCACAGTCCAGTCAATGATGATTAGAATAATTAAAGTATCCCCAACAACAACTTGTAAGGAAAGGACTCATGTGAAACTGGCAAAATACAATAAACCCCCATATCTTCAACACTAGAGGAGATCTGGTTGAGTTTATGGGCAGTTTGTTGTTGCAGTGTAATCTGTCAAACCAATGGATGGCTCTACCCTGAATGTTAGCAGATTTGATAGGTAGATCCGTCTAAGTGTTTATCAATGTTAAGTTTTTTATTTTTCCAATTTATGGGTAGTAGTTTGTGAGTTGACTGCAATATTAAGTGTTATAACAATTACATATAAGTTGGTTGGATACTGAGTAAACAGATCTAACAATTACATTACTTACAAGTTGGTTGGATACTGAGTGCCAGCCTTACTGTTCCAACTAATATATCTTCGGGAAAACTTTGTTTTATAGTGTCTACCTACCCAAGTAATGCACAGGATCATAATATTATCTTCTCCTGAAGGTTGAGGTTTCCACTAATCATGATTTAGAAAAGATCAAAGATCATTTTATATATAAGAAACTTTGAATGTTGGAATTTTCTCATCATTTATATTCTTTAATTTAAAGCAAAATTTTTAAATGTGTTTAACCAGCATTTTTCCTGAAAGTTATTCTTACTACAAGCTTTTGCAGACATAGAGCCTTTCGTTACGCTGTTTCAGTGGGACTTGCCACAAGCTTTAGAGAACGAGTATGGTGGATTTCTGAACCAAAAAGTCGTGTAAGATTCACTCATCATGTGAAATCATGCTTCCAGAATCCAAACCATTGAAATATGCGAGTAAGCATTTTAACAACTTTTCTTTCCTTAGGGAGGACTTCGGCTTATATGCAGAAGAATGTTTTCGAGCTTTCGGGGACCGTGTAAAGTATTGGTTAACTGTAAACGAACCCTTTACATTCTCATATCTGGGCTACGATGTGGGGACTTGTGCACCCGGCCGTTGTTCCCCTGGATTTGGAAACTGCACAACAGGCAATTCTGCAACGGAGCCTTACATCGTAGCGCACAATATGCTTCTTGCACATAGCGCAGCTGTAAAAATATACAAGACCCAGTACCAGGTACTCACATTAGGTGCTCTCTTACGTCTAATCTCTGATATGGTTCTAAGCTGTACATCTCTAATAAAATACCATGGTGAAAATAAAATGCAGGTAAAGCAGAAAGGTTCGATTGGCATAGTACTTGCAGTGAACTGGATGGTGCCATTCTACAACTCTTTGGTTGATCAAATGGCTACCCAGAGAGCAATCGACTTTACAATTGGATGGTATGTACATCTCCCTCTTTCTCTGTATATTTAGACTTGCTGTGAGTTGTGTTACTAATATTGCTGTTTTTGTTGGCATTTGGATTAAAAAAGGTTTATGGATCCATTAACATCAGGAGATTACCCTGATTCCATGAGAAGGTTAGTTGGAGCACGTTTACCACGATTTACCAGTGAACAGGCAAAAGAATTGACGGGCTCATTCGACTTTCTTGGTTATAACTACTATACAACACATTTCACAATCAACAACCCTCATCCGCTAGATCCTTGTCATACGGACCTTTTTCTGGATGCCCGTACTAACATATCCTGTAAGATTGCAGGCCATCCATTTTAAGAGGACATTCATATTTATATTTATATATGGCATATCAAGTAGGTCATGTTTTAATCCCTATTTCAATGATCTGTTCATTCTTTAATGGTTGAATATTTCGATATTAAAATTTTCAACTTGTGTGTTCAGATGAAGTTAATGGTGTTTACATTGGATCAAAGGTAAGATAAATATTTGAGAAATTTTAACGTTGATATTGGATGATTATGGCAACAACATAAATTTGATTGAAATTTCCCTTTTACAGGAAGGAGTGTCTCTTTACAGGGATTATCCTGCAGGAATATTAGACGTGATAAACTATACAAAGCACCGTTATAACAATCCTCCAATATACATCACTGAGACTGGTACGTTAACTGACATTTTTTTGTTATATTCTTCTGTGAAATATATGAACATGGATATGAATTTGAACAGGATATGGAGATTTTGACAATGGCACAACTCTGCTGGAACCAGCATTAAACGATTTGCAGCGAGTGAAGTACCATTCAGACCATTTGTCAGAAGTACTTGTAGCCATCAGGTATGTCTATATTGTGTCATTTATATATTGTGTCATTTATTTATTCGAGCAAATTGTCATGTCATGTGGGAGGCCTTAGCTGTATAAGGGCTAACTGATTTGGTTATTTGGGTAGTTTTAAAATTGGGCAATTAATTTATAATAGACAATCTCAATTACAAAAATTACAAAATTGTCAAAATAACAATTTCCAACAAAAATTTTAACCAAGTTTTATCTTAAAATCACTAAAAAAAACCAAGCGTTTTGGCTATCTTTTATCCACATTGCCATGTGAATGTATTGTACTGATAGGTTTCCTTTGTTTTGGTACTGTGTTAAAATGATTAGCGCGGGCGCTTATATTCGAGGCTATCTGGTTTGGGGGCTCTTGGACGACTTTGAATGGTTGTTTGGATATAATTATCGATTTGGTTTATATTACGTGGATTACAGAGACGATTTAAAAAGATATCCAAGGGCATCGGCGCTTTGGTTTAAGGACATCCTGAAACGCAAGCACTTATGTTCTCAAAGCGGCCAGCTGCACCACCCGATATAATATTACAGGATGATCCAGTCGATGGTTTAGAGATAGAGTTCAGCTATTCATTAATGCTGTCTGATCTCTTATGCAACCAAAAAATGCTATTTATTAATGCAGTCTGATCTGTGATGTAATAAAAAATACCTCATATACTTGTGGATAATCAACTTATTAAGGGGAATAAGATATCATTTATCAAGCAAGGGGAATAGAATATCATTTATAAATCATATCATATGGATTAATAAAAAAGTAATTATCAAAAACTTGCAAAATATATTTATTTTGATTGATTGAGGTTTTTCAAATATATGAAGAGAGAGTAATTAGAGTTCAAGTGTTATCTAAGCTAGCTACAAGATGTTTAATTGAATACGGGTGGAGTTTATCTTCACCAACGGATCACCGACCTTGTTTCATCCAAGCCAAAGATGTTTAATTGAACCAGGGTGGATGGAATGAAATCCATCTATCCCCACCAACGGACCACCGACCTTGTGTCATCCAAGCAGAAGATGTTTAACTGAACTAGTTGGATGGAATGAAATCCATCTATCCCCACCAACGGACCACCGTATTTTAGTAAAAAGCATGGTCATAGTTTCTATTATTTAATATATTTTATTATGTATCTTACTTCTTAGATGTACTTAATAATGAGGCTTTCATATGGTTTTAAGTGATTGACTTGATATGTCATTGTTGTCAAAGATTTTGAATTAAACATTAAGTTTTTTATTTTTATAGAATTTAGATAGGTGGAGGAAGGGTATGTTGGAAACAATGGTGTAGGAATTATATTATGTGATACTAAAAATTAATTTTGTGAGGTTTTTGAATATATTAGGTATATTTTTTTAGGAGTATATTTAGTTGTTTTAGTTATAGTGATTATGTAATGAAGAAAATTTATATTGAAAAAAACTATTTTTGCAATTATTAACTAAATGGTTAAGAGATGAATAGTATTTTTGCAACCATTAGCTGAATGATTAATAAATAAATTTCCATATATGCTTTATAAGTCTTTGGTATAACTTAAATAAATTTAAAAAAAATTTGATATTTTATTTTAATTTATAAAAATATTATAACATATCCTCGATCTTGAAAACAATACTCTAAATTTTTTTAGTTATAAATAACATAGACCTCCTTCCAAAAGAATGGTAAAATGTTGAGAAGAACTAAGTGATAAGTAAATTATAAGATCGAACAATACTCTAAGAATTTTTAGTTCTAAATAACATAGATCTCCTTCCAAAATAATGGTAAAATGTCGAGAAGAACTAAGTCATAAGTGAATTATGTATTATATTATATTTAATTGTTAGTAAACTCATAATTTTGAATGTCCTAAAAGTCAAAAGGAACTATGTCAAAAGCGATTTTTTCCCTAAAAGGTAAATGATGCATTGAATTAAATACATAGTACACTTGTATTTACTTACTTTAGTTGAGGAAACCCATGATATAAGGCTATCAATGTGGCACAGTGATGAGCTTTAGTCATTACACAAATAAGATAAAATTAGATTCTTTTGATTCTTAGTATTCTTGTGAAATTGAAGTTGGTGATAAACTTAAAATTGATTGTGGAAGAATTTTTTATTTATTTATATAAGTGTATATTGATTTAAGTATATTAATGTAGCGATGATTACAATGTTACTAAGGATTTAGGGTTTGAAGCTATGATTTAATTCTTTCATTCACATTTTTAAGGTGTGAGGTTAGTTTTTAGAAGAGAGAGTGCTTACTAATCCAATTTTATTGATATTATTGGTGTCAAACATTCAAACCTGATTTTGTTATGCATATATATATATATATTGTTGTTCATTGTAGATTAATGCTTTTTATAATAGGAGAGATCTACAAAAATAAGAACAAGATAAACAATCCAAAACTAGCCTAAAAGCTATCTAAGAGACAAAGCAAATCATTAGATAAGATTGTAGCTAATCCAACAAACACATAAGACATGAGAAACCCAAGAATTAGAGACGAGGAACCAAAACTTTATTAGTCCATTAATGAATTTAAGAGGCCTTTTATAGCCTTACATAGTCTCCATGTCCAAAACCCTAATCAAGGTGTGCACATCACTAAACGCTAAAAAAACATTATATGAGATTGCAACTAAATGATAAATGATATGCCACTCAAAATATGGAAACTAATTATAATTACTAATGCTCAGGTATGCAACTCAAAACTAAAGGAGATGCTTCTAACTAATTAGCCAACACTAATAATAAATAATTCATATTCTATATAGAAGGGTGTGCCCTCAAGGGAGGTGCATTTCTCTCTCAAGTTAGTGGTTGAGTTGGAAATGAATTCATTCTTCCTAGGAATTGTTCTCCCTCAAGGGGGCACACTTCTTTCTAGGGACAATGGTTGATCTAGCAAGGCAATCCTTCTCCCTAGAGTGTTGTTCTTGGGGCACAAACTCTTGTTCCTTATCAGTTCCTCCCTTTTAAGTGGAAATCATATGTGCTTTCCTCCTAGTTTAAGAATGGCAGCAAGGGTAGAGAAGAAAGTTGTTATATATGAGCCTAGTGCTACTATGGGGAGTATCTTTGGTGTTTAGAAATGAACTTCCATACTGAAAAAGGATGTAGTTGGGCTATGAAAACTATGATGAGATAAAATAATCCCTGGTATCAATAAAACATTTGTTACCAAAGTGTAATGAAGGAGATAACAAAAAAACCCAATGCTTTAATGGAGTCATGAGGGAGCCTATGTGCTATGGATATGGGGAGTGGAATATGTTGAGATGAGATGTCATGGGTGGTATTCATGAGTGGAAAAATTGTAGTATTCCTTGTAGAGGTCGTGGAATGTATGATACAATGTCAAACAAATGATGCACCATTGTGTAGAGAATGATAAGGTCCATTCCGAAGGGTTGTTTGATTAGAATAGAAGCAAATGGATGTGGGTGAAATATGCATATAAAAACATGTGGTGGTATATAGTGGGTGAAATAACATGAAAATGCCATAAGTTAATGAAGGAGACGGGGAAGCACCATGGGTGTATGGAAAAAATCCAATTGAAAGTGTTTGCAATACTGGGTATATATAAGAGAGTGACTAGTGTCATGTCTTGATGAAATGACCATAATGTGTAGTTGATATTCCATAATTGAAGTGTGGGTAGCACTGGTGGATGAATAATCTACGAAATCAAAATCCCTATGAGTTATTCAAAATATTCCTTATGTGTAACCCAACCCAAACATGTCCCTTTTCTAAATTGTTTAATGAATAATTAATGTGTTCTCATTGGATTTTTGTGTAGGTGCAAGTATGAATAGAAGAGGTACACAAAAAATTTTGGTGGAGAGTGACTAGAAAGGAAATGGAATGGTGACTTGGAGAGGGAGTTAAAGGATAATACATATTGAGAAGAGGATTGGTCTATGGTAGAGAGGGATTTCTTTCTACAATGTTGACAACGTGCCAATGGTTTGGATATGGAAATGTACTTGATAAACAATCCATGTCAAATGTTTATTGTGCTAGGAGGGTTCAAATCTATGAAGCTACGACTGGTGAGGCCGAAGGTCAAGATAAATAGTAGTGTCCTATGGTGTTTCTAATGTGTGAATTGTGTTATTTTTCGTTTTAGTTGTTAAGACTGTGAATTTTTCACAGTGAACCTAGCTAGTAGAAAACTCACATAAAGCTTGAGAGAGAGAAGAGAAGCGAGAAAAGCTTGGGAGAAAGAATGAAATTGTATTATCCAGAATGAGTAAAATTAATCATGATATACACCATAGTAGTGATTCTAGAGAGATATTAGAAACTCAATGGAAGCCATGCTTTATGGAGGTTGCATGGATTTGTGAAGTAAAAACCATGCTTTATGGTTTATGGAGTGTGTAATATTTCCAACACCCCCAACCTCCCTTAACACTACTAGGGTGTAGATGATGAATGGGTCCCAACAACCAAGGCCATGTTAGGTATCCATTTTACAATGCATCTAAGAATGAACACTAAAAAATAGATGAAAGAGGGAAAACCTTATGGGAAAACCCCCCATTAAAGTACTATGTATCAAAGCAAAAGAAAGAAAGGAAGATACTAAAAAATTATGAGATCCACCATGTGGTAGAAAATCTCCAAAAACCATAAAAGATGACAAGTTAGTGAAGCATGATCTAAACATGGCAGACAATAATACGCTCCAATGAATGTGCTCAAGTTGAAATGTTGTGATTGATACCAGTCAAAAACATTCATATCTCTCCAAACAACTAAGGTGCCAACCTACACCAAGATGGTCGGGCTAGTCAGAGTGCTCCAACGTGTAGAAGTAAACACCATAATAGTCATCAAAATAGTGGTGATTGGAATTGTAAATGGGGAATAATCAGTCAAGTCAAGAGTGGATGAGAATGGTTCCCGTGTATCGTGGATGAAACAGATATGTAGGAAGTCCTCAAACAGTTGCTTAGATGTTTCCATGACCGATCATAAATCCAACCACATAAAATATTCGGAGTTGGTACCTTGCCAAGATGTTGTTGAATATGCCTCTTATTCAATGAGTTGAAGGAAGGAGAACTGGAAAAAGGCCATGGATTCCTGAAAGGAGGAAGATGTTGTTTCTGATCATGATGTCGATATGTGGAGGATGTAGACCTTGAAGCTGATGTTGTAGAGTTTGATGCTTCCAATAGCTCTAATGTTGGTGATGAAGAGTCTAATGTTGACAACTTTGATATATTTGAAGTTGGTGTTGATGCTAACCATGTAAGATCCAAAGATGTATAAAAAAGAGGTGTAATAGATGGCTCCCGCAACTCATTAATAGAAGAGTCATATTGTAGGGCTCCTCCCGAATCTCTATCTAAATTATACTTAACATTTAACCATTTATCAATTCTCAATATAAATTGTCGAAGGAAAACGTGCATTTTATTTATAAAAGAAAGCTAATACTTACTTTTCGCAACTTCTAATTTCAAATGAGGGTTTGCAAATTAAAATAGATATTCAGTACATCTCACAAGTTCAATGTAAATGACAAATGCGGATCACCCACTTCACTAAACCCAATAAAATCACTGCATAAATTTCAATACAAAAGAAAACTTAAAGACAAGAAAAACATGTCCATGACAGTCGATCTAGCAGTTGAAGAAGTCACACAAGGGTTTGCTGCTTAATCCGATCCAAGATTTCAACAATTTACCGAAGGAATCCTTGATTGAACTCCTTACCACACTGGGAGTAGTATTCTTCCTCCCAGTCCCCTGAGGTAATAGGGGGTCGCAAGGAACATACAAGCACACAAAATCACAAGAGACCTCCCAATATCCAAAGTAATTCTCAACCAAACTCACATAGATCACACTATTCTCAAATTTCCATTACGGAATCCATCCAGCATTAGGGAGCAAGAGTTCCTTTCCTCTTCATTCTTTCATTCTTAAATAGAAAGATCTTTTTCGACATGTGTCGTCTCATGCAAAATTTATTAATTTATTGATTTTCTAATATTCATTCTCATGCAACCATGTGTCACCTTCACATGAGGGTGCACATAAGTTCCACAATTTGGTCTTAGTTGTCTCATTAGTCTAAAATCCCAATCCCTAAATCAGTGGGTGCATGTGGAGCTTAACTCAAAATATCTACCAATCTAGATTTGCTCCAAAATCAAATACCTCTTATTTATTTATTTTTGATATTTATTCAATGCATGTCTTCCTTCAGTGGGTGCACATGAAGTCTACTTCAAAATATCCCCTCCCTAATATTTTCTCAAATTTAAATTCTTTTTCATTTAATTATTCTCAAATCTAACTTTAACATATGCATAATTCAAATATGTGTCTAAATGTTTAGTTCCAGTATGCAAGCAGTTCCATTTCTTATCGTTGTCTAGGTACCACGTCTATGGGTCCTTATGACAAATTTCTTGTCCATGTCCTCGTGTGGGGAGTGCGATGTAGTAATTAGGAATCATTACCGTAATCATCCGACTACATTCTATGGAGACTAATGGCGATTGAGGAATAAGATCATCCTTATTGCGCGCCCCTCAACACATCGTACACAACCAAATCTTTATGACATCGCCCGTACAACACATGCTACCCGAGTGAGCTGATAGGGTTTTCGACTCATGTGTGGAATTCTATTTCAAAGCCGACCATTTGTTGTCGTACCCCTATGTATGTTTCTCTTTCTTTACGACCCCCTTTTATTCCATTTGAGAGTCAGTCGGTAATTCATTTTACCTGCCACTGCACACACTGAAAGTGCACATTAGTAGCGATGCACCATATAAAGTATATCATCATGCATTATTTATCTTTATTCTATTCTAGTTAAACAAGTGGCATTTATTCACATCTACGGAAATACAAGCATAATTTCTCCTTCATTTATTCATAACATAATCTTTAATTCACATTTCTCAATCAATCGAGCATAATCATCATTTGCTTGTCAATCAACAGTTTTTTTATTCAAATAATAAAACATAACACATTTTTCAAGTTTATTAACTGGGTCACTTCAACACGAGTGCCCTCAAAATCTAGTCGGTCAATTGAGTGAAAGGTGGGCATTACACATACGATGTGATGATCGCAAGTGCTGGAACAAATTGAATTTGAGCAGTAGAGGAATTAAGACAACTTGATAATGTTGATGAACCCCATTAAAACCTAATTCGTCTCTAGCTAGTCTCATCCACGTCTCATCACAAGCTGAATAGGGTTTGAACTCCCTTGTGAATTCTTACTAATGCCACCACTATTGTAGCCCATCTTCAAAATTAGTTTGAACGCAAAGCCATGAGCATGCATCTTAAAGGACGGTGTTGTAGTCTCATGAATTGTAGTGAGTTCATGTGTTGCAGTAAGATATGTAGTGTCTTCCTCTTCATCAACACTCATATCATTAGAAGTGTCATCGAAAATGGATGATGTAGGATCGATATCTTTAGAAAATTATTGTATGTTATTGGAGCTTAACAAAACTATATGAGAAGAGATACACTGTCTCAAACTAGCAATAGTATCTTCTTTATGATTTAATTCGGCCAAGAGTTGTTCAATGCGGATATTTGATATTTCCTCCATCTCATCATACCAGGTTTCCCAATCAAAAACATTATGTTATAGCTCCTTTCATGAAACCACAATTGCATATGATTTTTGAAAATAAATATCGAGCTTTTCTTATGAAGAAGCTAAATCATCTCGAAGTTTGCTAACTTCCTTGACAATATTTTGGTTGAGCTTTCGAAGATTGGAGATGATTAAATATTTCTCTGCAATTGCAAATAATATTCCTTGGAACTGAAGCCAATATGTTGTGTCTTTGGATGTGATTGCAAAAAAGCTAAAATATTGTGATTTTTAAATAGCTAAAAATATCATTTCATACATGTAAATCAAATCATGCATCTAAATCTCATAAAAATAAAAATCATGATAGACCTCTTGCTGCCAATTTAATCATAATTGTTGTTGTTGCTGGCTAAAACACACTTGACCACAAATAAGTCTCCCAACCGCTATGTGTGTTCTTGAGGGAAACTATGAGTGTAGAACCCACTGTCACCTTGATTCTAAACTCCTCGTTTAGACCCCAACTCCAAAAAAGGTCAAGGGGGGTTGTCCCTACTTACTAAGATTCTTTAAATGAGTTTCTTTTAGAGTTGTAAATTATTAATGTTCAAATTGTAATGAACAAATAAATAAACAATTAATAAATAATAATAATAATAATAATAATATAATAATATAATAATATAATAATGTAAGATTGATTATAATTAATTAAGGGACACATCCCTTTGGTGAATAGTCACCATGTGATCCTATTTATATGGGCTACACCATTCACTATAAACATCATCTTTTATATATTTTATCAATTATTCAACAATTATATTTTTACTATGGAATTATTATCAATTGGGTGACTTATCCATCTGGATAATTTTGAGTACAACCAAATAGGTTGTATCATTGGTATCAGAGCCCCTTCTTGGGTTTGATTTTGGTCGTAAATTCAAATGCTTAAATCCACAATTGTTGATTTGCAGAATGAATTATAGGGTCCATATGTTGAGATGATGGAAATTCCTGTCGTTGCCAATGAGACAGAGTCGAGGGAAAAAAAGCTGGAGAAATCAATAAAGAAACTGGCAACTGAATTGGTTGAAGTTACCAATTAGTTGAAAAATACGAGACAAGAATTGGAAGGTAAGGAAAAAGTAGAATCAACGAAGTATAAGAAGAATGTGGAAATGTTGAACAAGATGATGGAAGAAAAAAATGACTTGCATGCAAATTAAAAAAAAAATTACATAGAAAGTTAAAGAGCTTGAAAAAAATTACAAAACGTGCCTCCAACAACTTCTGAAGAATCATAGTCTTCTACAAAGGGAAAGAAAGACCATACATATTTGTCTTATGCTCAAGAGGAGGGATTGCAACCAGCTTAGAAACATGCTAGACATCTATAAATCATTGTATATATGTATTTATCGGCAAATAATGAAAAATGCATTTTTGTATGATGGAGTTTTCTAAATTCTAGCTCATGTTTAGTTGTCTTTCTTTTTCTCTTGTTGTACATTAGTAAGTGATAGAAAATATATTCCATTGCTTATACACTCAGGAATTTTTTAGAGCATTTGCAACTGTCCAAATATTTTTAATATCCTTTTTAATATATTGTGTATGATGACTTGGTGAATTTCGACAGTAACAATTAGCTGTTGTGCTCGATTTCATTTCTATGAAATAACAATTATACTGTTATTTTCTTGGGTAAAAAAAACTATAATTGCACATGTAACAGAATGCAACCATAATAAAATGAATTTAAGACGAAATCTCAGTAAATGGTTATTTTTTTCCTCAGAAAACTCCAAGTTTTTATTTCCAGAGAGAAATGCAAATACAATGCTTATAGGTGCATGCAATATTAGACCTTTTCAGAACTATATCCAGTGATCTTCAAAATATCTCTAACCTCCAAAATATCATCAAAATAAGTCTCTTAATACATTAAGACCATAAGAATGCCTTATCATTACGAATGTTCTGTTCTTCACCACTTTGCATATAATGTTGCTGTATGATCATTTTGGAATTTTTTTTTTTTTGGTCTCTTACTTGGTTTAACAACGCCAGTTTTAATATGATTGTTAGCTTCCATCACTTGGATGCCAAGAGTTGTTCCTTGAATTTATTGTTTTTCACCACTTTGCTCTGCCCCATTTATTGAGGATGAAAGACACCTTCTATTGTGAATCATAGATTCCATCAATGGCATATCAATAGGAGTTGCTCCATTCAATTCTTGTATTTGAACGGTCTATAATGCCTCCTTTCCTAAGGGTGAAACACCTAATTTTTTTATTGTTATTGACATCATCAATCATCATTAGGGTATCAGAATCAACTCCCCTTGCATTTGTTTTCTTTGATTACTCCGACCTGCTTCAGTTCCTGCGATCAGTGAGGTGGCCAAAGTGAGAGTTCAATTAAAATTTGTACCTTCAACCACAAATCAACTAGATTGATAAAGACATGCTGATATGTAATGAATTGAATGAATATAATACTCATTATTGGAGGGAAAGACAAGTTGTTGTTTTTTTGTTTTAACACCAATTTTTTCCTTGTGCTTTCCAAAGCGATGTGATTCACGATAAGCCTCTTTGCCATATTTGTTGATTGGTTTTGATTTCAGAAGATAGTTATTAAATTGGGAGGACACATTAATAACTAAACACACACATTATGACTCATCACACTATAAAATGAAATTCGAACGAGATAAAATTTAAAATTAGGGCAAACTTACTGTTGGTGGTGTAATCAATGATTTCTTATACTGTTTTTCCCATGAGTTAAATAGTTGTTCCACTTGTTGACAAGTGACATCAGGGAAACATGATGCCAATTGTGTTGCATTTTCCTTATTCGATTGATTTCTTGACTTATCATATTCAACACGGAGTTGACTTCTAATATTTAAAGGCAAGAATCTTCTTTGTTCAAACTTTCAATCCATCCATACTTTCATGAACATTAATGACTTGCATTCAATTATTGTTATTGAGGTAGAATTGTGCAGGTAAAGTTGCCGATGGAACGAATGGGGATCTTGCAGTGGATCAATATCACCGCTAAAAGGTAGAAAAAAATTTTATTTAGAGGATAATCTCAGTATTTATTCTAGCTTGTCGTTATGCATTGTTTTCTATGATTGTTGATGGGATTTTAGATTATTCACGAGGATCTGCAGGAAGATGTTCAGCGTCTCAAATATATGGGAATGGACGTCTATCAGTTTTCTATTTCATGGTCTCGCATATTTCCCAGTAAGTTGAAGGAGCGTTCATATATTTGTATCTTCGATTCTTCCAATTTGAGTACTTTCGTCTTCCAATATAACTTTCTAGTAATTTCCATTCTTTTACAAGGGGTTCGCCCAGACAAGGAACAAATCAATCAAGAGGGAATTGCTTACTATAACAATCTCATAAATGATCTCCTCATGAATGGTATTGGAAATAAAATAATGTTTTGAAGGAGGCTGGGCTTTTCTGGATGAAATGTCACAAAATATTTTTTTTATGAATTAGATTCTTTTTTCCCCTCAAATCATTTTTTTAATGTAGAAATAGATTTAGTATTCCTGAGAATCCAGGACACCCAATTTTAAGTAAATTTGACTGCTGTTATAATGAATTCCGAGAAAGTATTGCAGATTCTATCAAAGAATAGTAAGAAAAAAAGAAAAAAAAGCCAAAAGTTCTCATGTTTACAATACTCTGAATGTTATCAGTGCTCCTTCTCCACAGGTAAATTATGTTAGTGAGAGGACGCCTGGTTTCAAAAAAATATTCTCTTCAACTTGACAATCCTACTTCCATCTTTGTTTCATCAAATAATATTCTTATTTTGACTTTTTTTCTTTTATTTTTATCCTTGAGTGGATATCTATCTCCTCAGCCATATGTCATAATTTCTCCATTTGGTCGCAAATTTTGATAACAGGTCTGTATCAAAATTGGGGATATGGTGTGGTTGCGTTTGTAGGAGTGCCGCACAAGCCCTGACATAAATCATGAATGCTATGGGTGAGAATGATTTTGAATTAAATATTCCCCCTTTCCTTGGCTTGCACCCAATATTTAATGTGGAATTACTTCTACCGTATTTTCCACCTCTCTTGGACACCTCAGATGTGGATGAGAATTTGGCCGCTACATAGCTCAATCCAGACTGCCTTGAACAAGCTATAGTGGATCAGATCATGGACGAAAAGATGAAGGGCACCCTCCAATAGAACATTCAACTCTGCTGGGTTTTCAAAGAAGGGAAACTTCTTCACCAAGGCAAGTGGCTTACTAGGAGTCAAATTCAACAGAAGTTTCCCCATCTGATTAGGAATATTGACGCAATGGATACCATTTCTTCCTAAGGGGGAGAAATGATCCATATGGACATCAATGGCCACCCAACTATTCCACTAGTTCAAAGACACAGTTTTTACATCTTTGCAGTTTTTTACGGGTTTTTAGGACATGAACTTCCAACGCTCTTTTGAGGCCCTAAACGACAAAAGTTTTCCACAACAACACCTAGAAAAATGATAAAGGCATTGTCTGGATCGAAAATATGAAGTATTTATTGACAAAACCTTTCCAATAGGATACCAATTTCCCGAAATGGAGATCGTATGCAAAAGTTGTGCCCTCAGGAATTCGACGTATCAACTAATCACATCGAGGCCCAGAAACCTTTTGGCATTTCATCTCACAGGGTTAGGGTTTTTCATTTATGTTTGATGTTAAAAAGGCCTTTGCATTGCCGTTTTATGTTTAGGGTTTTTTCATTTATGTTCTGGCGGATTAGCGTAGCCCACACATTTCTTTTCAAAGATAAGCTATCAATATACATAGTTAGTTTGTATTTCTTTAAAATTTACAATGTTTTTCTAGTCCATTCATTAATGGAATTTGGGTTTTACTGTACTACTGTGTTTTATGGAAAATATTCGTGTGTATTTATGTTTTATATCATTGCCTTTATTTCATTCTCCAAATAATCCAGATTAGCTTCTCAGTGCATGTCTCCAGCGAGATCTGAATAGTGAGAGTTAGGTCTATAATTAGTTGAGTTTGGGGAAAACCACCCTCGTCGGCCCAAGTAGCCTTACTTGGAGGGAGAAGAAAAGAGATTTGATAGAGGAGGATATCCTATTAAGTTGTTATTCGAGAAATCCCTTGCGCGACAGAGGAACAAGATGATGGATAATTTTTACTAGATCCTTTGACGAATGGCGACGGTGCCTGATGCAGCAGCAACGAGTAGACGTTTCAAAGGTGCAACTCCCTTCAAGGTACAAGTTAACTTTGAAATTCCCTTATTTGATTGCCAAATAGATGCAGGTTTTTTGGAGAAATGGTTAAATATGTTAGAGGGTTATTTCTTTGTTCAAATTTTTTCCGACAGTGAAAATATCACCTTTGAGCTCTTTAAGTCCCTCCCCCATGTCAAAGATTGGTGGGATGGTTCTTGCGGGGGGCATGCGAGAGAAGATTATGAAATATACAAGACATAACCCACTCTGGCAAATTTTGTCAGAAACTATGACGACTAGTACACTAGGTGGATGACTTTAGCCAAGAGAGAGACCAGACGGTGTCAGATTTCACCAATATATTCCATATCTTGCACTTAAAGATGAATATTAGAGACACCGAATGATACATTTTCCTAAAGTACCACAATGGTATGCACAAGTACATTCAGGTAGAGACGGATTTCCTGGACATATCCTCACTAGGAACTGCTTATCGACACACTGTTATGATCAAGCAAAAGTTTAAGAAAAAGAATAAGCGGGAGTTTGGGTTTGCAAATTCAACTGTAGCGGAAGCTTGGAAAAGGTGGCCCTAACTCACAAAACAAAGGACAGAATAAGAACGACCAAAATCATGACAAATAACCCAAGCTGCAGGCAAAGAAGGGTAATGGGAAATTGAAGGAGGACACCAGAAAGTGGTGTGAGTTCCATAAAATCCCCTCACACAACGCTATTGAATGTCGCTCAAAACAATCATTGTTGGTTGAGATGAAAACTCCATAGCCATAATCTAGCTCGGACTCTGATTCAGAGCAAGAAAGTGGAAACTAGATCATTGATGCAGAACCTAGTGCCACCATCACAACTGCAAAGATTCAACCAGAAGTGTACGGGGAGCCAAAGGAAGGGGAGCGCCTCTTTCATTCACAACCATGGGTGAAGGGGAATATTCTACATTTCATTATTGACATGGTAGCCAAAAGAACCTTATCTTGGTTGAGGTCATCAAAAGATTGAAGCTGGAGACAATTCCACACCCCCAACCATATACCATTATTTGGTTGAGCCAGGGATGAGACATCCGCGTCAGTCAACAATGCCACTTATTCTATGGCATCAAGACCTTTAAAAATGAGGTACTATGTGATGTTGCCACACTTGAAGTTTGTGATGTTCTTTTATGACAACCTTATATGTGGAAATTCCATGTTGTTTATGAGTCTAGGACCCTAATGTCATTATTAATTTGGAGGGCCAAATCTACAGGATACCTAGGACAGTCCCAACTATTGCGGTTTCTTTGATCTCTGAAAAGCAATGCAGGAAGGTCATCTCTCAGATTGGGAAATTTGTCCTCTTCATGGTTCGTTCAGAAGGTGGACGGAAGGTCACTACAATTTCCACAACCTTAGCACAAGGTCTCTCTAAAGAACAAAATCAGGTCTACAATATTGTAGAAGGGTACAAGGACATCTTCTCTTCCCCTATGGGGTTGCCTCTACACTGCCATGTCAAAATCCAATTGACTTAATACCGGTTTTCCTTTTACCCAATGAACCAATATACATGTTCTCTCTTCTGGAAAATGAGGAAATAGAATGCCAAATTCATGATCACATCCAAAAGGGCCACATTCAACCAAGATCCTCACCTTGCAAAATATTTGTGTGTATTTCTATTTTATATATCATTGCCTTCATTTCATTGTCTAAATAATCTAGATCATCATATGGAGGGAACCAATTCAAAAGAGGCCCTCCTATGTAGTGGAAAATATGTGGCCTTTAAGATAGCTAAGGGGAAAAATCATGATGACCACATGGAGCTAACTAGCACAACCACTTAACTTGTGGCCAGTGAACACCAATAGGTCACAAGTTAAGTGTCACAAATAAGTTATATGTTATTGTTCTCTCCCTTTTCTATTTAAATGGGTTGTTTTACCTGAAATGCCTGTTATCCATGGATTAGCTACCAGTTATCCATGTGCATCAAATACCATATATTTTTGATATTTTTTTATAATTTTTTATTTTGAATTTGGAACAATTTCCATAATGAGATATGCGTGTCCACAACAAAGAAAAAGCTGTGGGTGTGGAAAATAATGAGATATGCGTGTCCACAACAAAGAAAAAGCCTTGGGAGGTGATGTTTGAGAAAAAAAGGTGCAAAATATGGATTGAATATGGGTGTTTATAGATGGCGTGATCCGACACAACAAAAGCTCTAGTGGCTGAGACAAAGGGCCCTACAAGGGGAATGCTATTAGGAACTAAAAAATTCCTTGACCTCGTTGAAGTTGCACACCATTTTTGAGGAAGCACAATGTCCTAATATCATATAGGTTGTTTGTTTGTTTATCTTTACATTTGAAAGTTGTTCAATCTCAAATACATTAATTAAGTATTCTATTCAACTTTGCACATCTCTTTTCGCTCATTTTGATATGCAAATGGAACTTCAATCAATGCAATTTGATTTGTTATCATAAGGAAATATAAATTCAGTAAAATGAATTTGGACATCTTGATTTAAGCAATATGGAATTAAATTAAAAATCTTTTTGGAAATACTGCTAGTAAAATAACAAACTCAAGTAAAACAAACATTATTGGATTAACTTAATTTGCATGATGTTATGTATATTTGACAGTGGAGGAGGGGAAGGAACAACATGTTGGAAATATTAATTATGAGTTGATTGCGTGTCTAGTCTACATCGGTTCTGTCAGTCTTTCAGTTAGTAAATCTGTTAGTCTGCCATGACAGTCAGTATGTCAGGATATGGAGTTCACGTCTCAAGTATTTAAGAAGCTGCATAATAGTTCAAGATTCAAGTTTTTAGGTAGATGTCACTCAGAAATTTATTACTGTGTTTAATGTTACTCGGTAGCTTCCAAGTGAAGCCATTACCTAGTCTTTGTATTTAACCTGAAATCAGAGTCATTTTGTAGTAGAAGAGAAATGCATGAGTGCAAGAAGAAGAAGGCTGAAGCCGAAGTAAGTTTTCAACAGTCCATTAAAGTCTAAGAGCTCAAGATCGTGAAAGAGAAGTTTGTTAAATCTTGGGAGCACAAGCTCAGTGAAAAACCTAATTGCAGTTAATTTGGTCTGGTAAAATATATTTACATTTGCTATGTTTTATTTGGCAGAATACATCTTTCTATGTCATGCATATTTTCTAGTGCATGCATGTCTTAATGTTTTACTTTATAAGGAATGCAAATCATATGAGTTAAGTTCACTACGTGTGAAAAGTGAAAGTTTTCAAAATCACAGTGCATAAATTTAGGATAGTGTCCTAAAATATCATGCATCAATATCCCGCATGAAGTTCTAAGTTATCGGGTTTATAAAATTTCTCAAGAAAAATATTTATCTTTGTAAAAGTGCGCGGTAAATAGCGCTTTGTTACTAAAGGGGTGAAATAATACTTTGTAAAGTATTTGTTGTAAACAATAAAAAAAAATTGCGTGGTAAATTTTAATCTGCGTAATTTCCCCTTGATTTGGTATCAGAGCAGGTTCCAGTATTTTCTCTATAAGAGCATGTTATTACATAATTTTTAAAAAAACAGTAGCAACTCTGTTTGATAAGAAAGTGACTCAAAAATTAAAAATGGCCTCCACTTCTGGTACAAGTTTGCAGACTCCAAGTTTGACAGGAAATAATTATGAATATTGGTCTCTTACCACGAAGGCGTTGTTCATAGGTAAAGATGTATAGGATATAATTAAAAAAATTCCTATGCTGAACCAACAAATCAGGCAATATACAATGCTCTCACGCAAGATGAGAAAGATATCTTGAAGGAACAAAGGAAGAAAGATGGAAAATCTCTATTTTACATACATCAAGCAATGCATGAAAGCATACTCCCAAGAGTAGCAGCATCAAATGCAACCAAAGATGCATGAGAGACACTAAAAACATCATATCAAGGTTTGGACAAGGTAAAGACTGCTAAACTGCAGATTCTTAGAAGAGATTTTGAATCTTTGTCAATGAAAGATACAGAATCAGTAGAAACATTTTATATTCAAGTCATTGGACTGATAAATCAAATAAAATATCATGGAGAAGCCATAGATGAAAGAAGGGTTGTTGAGAAGGTGCTTAGAGGCCGTCCCCCAAAGTTTGAGTCCTTAGTTGTAACTTTGGAAGAAAACAAAGATTTGAGTCAGTTTACCATTGATGAGTTGCAAGCCTCTCTCATCAATCATGAACATAGAATTAATAGATCAACTATATCATTGGCAGGTGCATTTGCAGCACAGTCATCTATCAACCATGGAAGAGGAAGGGGAAGATAAAATTTTAGAGGCAGAGGAGGAAGTTCTTCAAGAGGAGGACATAGCAGTAGTCCTGCAAATGTTGCTGGTAGAGGTAAAAATCAAAATTTTGGACAACCAAGTGGAAAAAGATTTGATAAATATAAAATACAATGTCATTACTGCAATAAATTTGAGCATTATGCATATCAATGCAGGAAGAAAAAACATGACCAAAGCAAGCAAGGTCAAATCCATTTAGGTAACACTAATCCTTCCACCAACATAATGATTTTGGCATGTGCATCCCGAGTTGAATGAATGTTGTACAAGAGAGTCCATGTGATATATGGTATTTAGACTGAGGCTGCAACAATCATATGTTTGGAAATTTAGATTTATTTTCCAGTTTAGATAAATCAGTTCAAACAGATGTTACACTTGGAAACAATATCCAAGTTATTGTTTTGGGCAAAGGCACTGTTGGTATTTTAACCAAACAGGGGGAGCAAAAAACTATGGTTGATGTTTATTATGTCAAAGTTTTGAAACATAATCTAATGAGTATTGGACAACTATTACAAAAATGCTACAGAGTTTACATGGAAGACAATCATTGTGTGATTTTGGATAAGTATCCAAGCAAACAATTGATAGCCAAGGTGCAAATGACAAGCAATCACTTGTTTCCTTTGAGGATAAGGCCTAATATGAAGGGAATGACAAATCAAGTTATTCATGAAGCATAAGAAGAGCATTCTGGAGTAGCATTCAATGAAGAAATCAAAGAAGTAGACATGCTCTGCACAAAAGAAGAAAAACACAGTAGTGCAGAGATACAAGCAACACTTCAATCAGAAGATTAGGATGAATCTTGGCTGCGGCACTTTAGATTTGGACATTTGAATTTTGGTGGACTAAAGCTATTGCACATGATGAATGTGGTGAAAGGTTTTCCATTAATTGAAAAACCATAAATGATATGTGAAGGCCATTTTTGGCAAGCAACATAGAGAATCCTTTCCAGTAGGAAAGTCATATAGAGCGCGCACACCACTTGAAATTGTGCACTCTAATATTTGTGGGTTGATGCAAACACAATCCATAGGCGGTTGCAATTATTTTCTTAAATTCATTGATGACATTGCAAGAAAAACATTGATTTATTTCCTAAAACACAAATCTGATGCATTTGGTTGCTTTCAGCAGTTCAAGGCACTTGTGAAGAGGCAAAGTGGGAACTTCGTCAAAGTCTTAAGATCAGACAGAGGTGGTGAATATGTCTCAAATTATTTCTTAAACTTTTGTAAATCTCATGGCATACACAAGCAATTCACTCCGCGGTATACACCTCAGTAGAATGGTGTTGCAGAAAGAAATAATAGAACCATCATGGAGATGGTGCGAAGTATGATGGCAGCCAAGAATTTTCCAAATGAATATTGAGATGAGGCAGTAGAAACTGTTGTATACATCATGAATAGGTTCCCAACAAAGAGTGTGAAGAATAAAATTCCTCAACAAGCATCGATAGGTATGAAACATAGTGTTTCTCATTTAAAAGTTTTTGGTTGCGTAACATATGCACATATCGAAAATGAGCTAAGAAAGAAATTAGATAACAAAGGAAAAAAATGCATATTTGTTGGTTATTCAGAAGATACAAAAGCATACAAGTTGTATGCTCCTGTCGCAAGGAAGGTCATAATCAGCAGAGATGTTCAATTTGTGGAAAATGAAGCATGGGATGGAAGCATAGAAAAACAGTGAAAATTGTGAATCTTATCGCACATGATGATATGATGGAAGAAGGTGTTTAGACACCACAAGCAAGTCAACATGTTGCAGTACCATCCACCCCAAGGACTGCGCATCATGTTGAATCTAGAGGCTAATGCGCCACAATTCGCAACGCAATCTACACCAGCAAGTACATCGAGACTGCAACAGACTCCAGCAAGCACCCTAAGGAGTTCTTCATCACCAGATCCAACTTTAGCAAGCTTGATGCCACAAAGAACAAGAAGTCTGCGCGAAATATATGATGTTGATACAACAAACTCATTTTCTGTTTTTGCATTATTTTCTCAAATAGATGATCCACTAACCTTTGAAGAAGCTATCAAAGATGATGTATGGGCGCAAGCTATGGATGAAGAAATGGAGTGCATTGAAAATAATCAGACATGGGAATTGGTAGATGTAACAAAAGACAAGGATGTAATAAGTGTCAAGTGGATAAACAAAACCAAGCAAGATGCAGATGGTAATGTGCAGAAGCACAAGGAAAGATTAGTTGCAAGAGGATTCACACAACAACCTGACATAGATTTTAATGAAACATTTGCGCCTGCTGTGTGCATGGATACAATCACAATAGTTTCGGCCATAGCTACGCACAATAAATCTGCATTCTTCAATGGAACAAAAGAGTTTGGCATTCTGTATTCAACTTCAGAAGACTTCAGACTTGTTGGATACACTGATAGTGATTGTGCAGGGATAATGGATGATAGAAAAAGCACATTGGGGTATACATTTCATTTTGGTACATGAGTAGTGTCATGGGCATCAAAGAAACAACCCATTGTAACTCTATCATCAACATAAACATAGTACGTCGTAGCTACAACATATTACGTTTTGTTTGGTTTAGGAAAAATGCCACTAAACTATCATATACTGTTGGGCGTTTCATGACTGCAACTCAAAATAATGCTAGGAAGTAAGATGGAAGGAATTTTAGGTATAAGCTCGTTCTTCAGTTGCATGATCTGTTTGCAGCTTTCACTCTACTTCTTCTTCCTCCTGATCAACGGAGAAGGTATTGCACCAGGATCTGCTTCTCCAAGGCTAAGGAGAAACAGCTTCCCAAAGGATTTCAAGTTCGGTGCCGCCACATCTGCTTATCAGGTGGTTCCTTCTACATAATTTTCTAGTGCACCTTCAATGTAATATTCATTTCATTATGTAGCAAAGCTCTGCTTCTTAAATTCTTATATCCTCTTCACAAATTCTTGTTTGTTTTACAGGTCGAAGGAGCTGCAAGCGAGGGCGGGAGAAGTCCCAGTATCTGGGATACATTCTCCCACATTCCAGGTTAAGTTTCAATCCATCCATACTTTCATGAAAGTTAATCCATTGCGGATGCTTTGCATTCAATTATTGTTTTTTTTTGTTGGTTGGTAGTACTTTGACTAGCAGGGTTTGCCATTAGTTGAGAGATCACGAACCAGAAATATCTAAGTTGTCAAAAATACCCAATCGTACCTGGACCATATCAACCTTTAGCATGATTAGATTTTAGTATCCACCCCCACACCACCGACTATTTTACATCTCACCAATTGCATTCAATTATTATTAAGGTAGACTTGTACAGATAAAATTGCCGATGGAACGAATGGGGATGTTGCAGTGAATCAATATCACCGCTATAAGGTAGAATTTTTTTTTAATTAAGAGGACAATCTCAGTATTTATTCTAGCGTGTCATTGTGCATTGTTTTCTGTGATTGTTGGTGGGATTTTAAATTATTTGCGAGGATCTGCAGGAAGATGTTCAGCGTCTCAAATATATGGGAATGGACGTCTATCGGTTTTCTATTTCTTGGTCGCGCATATTTCCCAGTAAGTTGAAGGAGCATTCATATATTTATATCTTCGATTCAGTATTTTGACTACTGTCGTCTTCCAATATAACTCTCTAGTAATTTCCATTCTTTTACAGGGGCCTCGCCCAGACACGGAAGAGTCAATCAAGTAATTTCCATTCTTTTACAGGGGGCTCGCCGAGACACGGAAGAGTCAATCAAGAGGGAATCGCTTATTATAACGATCTCATAAACGAGCTCCTCATGAATGGTATCAGAAAATAAAATAATTTACAAGCTTAGAATGGTTTCACTGCTTCGTTAGTGAGTGGACACCTGGTTTCAAAAAATATACTCCGTCTTGACAATCCTACTTCAATCTTTGTTTCATCAAATAATATTCTAATTTTGACTTTTCTGCTTTTGCTTTTACTTTTATCCTTGAGTGGATATCTATTCGCTCAGTCGGATGTATAATTTTTCCTTTTGGTCCCAAATTTTGATAACAGGTTTGTATAAATAAAAACTTTATAAATTCACTAATATCCAGTAATATCCAGTTTCTATAGGTAATTTGGTTTGGTTGGTAGATTTGTCTTGACTGTTAGTCAGCCTAAAGTTTTTTTTAAGAGAACTAATATATTATCTGAGATTTTGGACTTCCTTGAATGAATCAACAAGATTAAGGTGAATGTAACAAGTGTACATTGGGGATTCATTTGTCATCATATCTTGTTATGCTCAAATGCATCTTGATTAAGATTTAAATAAATTCTAGTTATTGGGTGTTAAGAACCGATAGGTGTTTAGATATTATTTGAGATTTTAGACTTCCTTGAGTAGATCAACAAGATTAACTTGAGTGTAACAAGTGTACGCTCAGGATTCATTTCATGGTTGTCCTATCTTGTTATGCTCAAATGCATCTTGATTAAGATTTAAATAAGTTTTAGTTATTGGGTGGTTAAGAAAATAGATATGTTTATTAAATAGTATTTGTTTTTATGTTTATATTAATTAGTTTAATGTTTATATTAATTAACTTAATGTTTATCCTTTGTTTAACAGTCAACCATCTCCACAAAACTAAGTGGTTGACTACACTTATCGAAGACTTTACTTATAACTGTGCTAGTTAAAACTAATTTCCAATATCTTTCCTTAATTATTGTCCACCAAAAAATTAATAATTCCTCCAAATCTATACTTACAATTTCTCAAAATCATAAACCACATTACTGTATAACTATTCATTTAAACCGACCCAACCAATAATCACAAGTATTAACAAACCCACTAATATCACACTTTGTTCCAGATGCTCTTAAAGAAAAGCTTCCCTTCTCCTTTTCCAATACCAATGGCTTCCTTGGAAAGAGTATTAGCAAGGGAACTGAACTGAAGTGACGATAAAGGTGCCTTAAAAGAAATGATGTTAAACCTAGATTTCAAAGAAATAATTCTGTCACTGCACCAGATTTGATACTTGTAAGTTCGCTTTGGCTTTCCCCCACAGTCCAATCAATGATGATTAGAATAATTAAAGTATCCCCAACCACAACTTGTAAGGAAAGGACTCATGTGAAACTGGCAAAATACAAATCTTCAACACTAGAGGAGATCTGGTTTGAGTTATGGGCAGTTTGTTGTTGCAGTGTAATCTGTCATACCAATTGATGGATCTGCTCTGAATGTTAGTTTGATGGGTAGATCCGTCTTAAGTGTCTGAATGTTAGTTTGATGGGTAGATCCGTCTTAAGTGTTTATCAATGTTAAGTTTTTTATTTTTCCAATTGATGGGTAGTAGTTTGTTAGTTGACTGTAATATTAAGAGTTATAACAATTACTTATAAGTTGGTTGGATTCTAAGTAAAGCAGATTTAACCATTACTTTACTTACAAGTTGATTCGATCCTGAGTAAGCAGATCTAACAATTACTTACAAGTTGGTTGGGTCCTGAGTGTCAGCCTCTTACTAAACTGGTTCCAACTAATATATCTTTCTGAAAACTTTGTTTTATAGTGTCTACCTACCCAGGTAATGCACAGTATCATAATATTATCTTTTCCTGAAGGTTGAGGTTTCCACTAATCATGATTTAGAAAAGATCAAAGATAATTTTATACATAAGAAACTTTGAATCTTGGAATTTTCTCATCATTTATATTCTTTAATTTAAAATAAAGCAAAATTTTTAAATGTGTTTAACCTGCATTTTTCCTGAAAGTTATTCTTACAAGAAGTTTTTGCAGACATAGAGCCTTTCGTTACGCTGTTTCAGTGAGACTTGCCACAAGCTTTAGAGAACGAGTATGGTGGATTTCTGAACCAAAAAGTCGTGTAAGATTCACTCATCATGTGAAATCATGCTTCCAGAATCCAAACCATTGAAATATTCGAGTAAGCATTTTAACAACTTTTCTTTCCTTAGGGAGGACTTCGACTTCGGCTTATATGCAGAAGAATGTTTTCGAGCTTTTGGGGACCGTGTAAAGTATTGGTTAACTGTAAACGAACCCTTTACATTCTCATATCTGGGCTACGATGTGGGGACTTGTGCACCCGGCCGTTGTTCCCCTGGATTTGGAAACTGCACAAGAGGCAATTCTGCAACGGAGCCTCACATCGTAGCGCACAATATGCTTCTTGCACATAGCGCAGCTGTAAAAATATACAAGACCCAGTACCAGGTACTCACATTAGGTGCTCTCCTACGACTAATCTCCGATATGGTTCTAAGCTGTACATCTCTAATAAAATACCATGTTGAAAATAAAATGCAGGTAAAACAGAAAGGTTCGATTGGCATAGTACTTGCAGTGAACTGGATGGTGCCATTCTATAACTCTTTGGTTGATCAAATGGCTACCCAGAGAGCAATCGACTTTACAATTGGATGGTATGTACATCTCCCTCTTTCTCTGTATATTTAGACTTGCTGTGAGTTGTGTTACTAATATTGCTGTTTTTGTTGGCATTTGGATTAAAAAAGGTTTATGGATCCGTTAACATCAGGAGATTACCCTGATTCCATGAGAAGGTTAGTTGGAGCACGCTTACCACGATTTACCAGTGAACAGGCAAAAGAATTGACGGGCTCATTCGATTTTCTTGGTTATAACTACTACACAACACATTTCACAATCAACAACCCTCATCCGCTAGATCCTTGCCATACGGACCTTTTTCTGGATGCCCGTATTAACATATCCTGTAAGATTGCAGGCCATCCATTTTAAGAGGACTTTCATATTTATATTTATATATGGCATATCAAGTAGTCATGTTTTAATCCCCATTTCAATGATCTGTTCATTCTTTAATGGTTGAATATTTCGATATTAAAATTTTCAACTTGTGTGTTCAGATGAAGTTAATGGTGTTTACATTGGATCAAAGGTAAGAGAAATATTTGAGAAATTTTAACGCTGATATTGGATGATTATGGCAACAACATAAATTTGATTGAAATTTCCCTCGTGATTTTACAGGAAGGAGTATCTCTTTACAGGGATTATCCTGCAGGAATATTAGACGTGATAAACTATACAAAGCACCGTTATAACAATCCTCCAATATACATCACTGAGACTGGTACGTTAACTGACATTTTTTGTTATATTCTTCTGTGAAATATATGAACATGGATATGAATTTGAACAGGATATGGAGATTTTGACAATGGCACAACTCTGCTGGAACCAGCATTAAACGATTTCCGGCGAGTGAAGTACCATTCAGACCATTTGTCAGAAGTACTTGTAGCCATAAGGTATGTCTATATTGTGTCATTTATTTATTTGAGAAAATTGCCATGCCATGTGGGATGTGCGCATGTGGGATGTGGGAGGCTGTATAAGGGTTAACTAAAAAGTTTTCCACTGGTTGGAATCTTAGTTGGAATTTTGTATAGTAATTTTTGTTAAAATTGCAATTTGGAATATTTAGATAGTAATTTTGATAATTTGAGGAGTTTTAAAATTGAATAATTAATCTAAAATAGGCAATCCTAATTACAAAAATTACAAAATTGTGAAAATAGCAATTTTCAACAAGAATTTTAACCTATTTTTATCTCAAAATTGTCAAAAAAGGCAAGGCATTTTGGTTGTCTTTTATCCTACACGTACCATGTGAATGTATTGTACTGATAGGTTTCTTTGTTTTGGTACTGTGTTAAAATGATTAGCGAGGCCGCTTATATTCGAGGCTATCTGGTTTGGGGGTTCTTGGACGACTTTGAATGGTTGTTTGGATATAATTATCGATTTGGTTTATATTACGTGGATTACAGAGACGCTTTAAAAAGATATCCAAGGGCATCGGCGCTTTGGTTTAAGGACATCCTGAAACGCAACCACTCATGTTCTCAAAGCGGCCAGCTGCACCACCCGATATAATATTACAGGATGATCCAGTCGATGGTTTAGAGATAGAGTTCAGCTATTCATTAATGCTGTCTGATCTCTTATGCAACCAAAAAATGCTATTTATTAATGCAGTCTGATCTGTGATGTAATAAAACATACCTCATATACTTGTGGATAATCAACTTATAAAGGGGAATAAGATATCATTTATCAAGCAAGGGGAATAGAATATAATTTATAAATCATATCATATGGATTAATAAAAAGGTAATTATCAAAAACTTGCAAAATATATTTATTTTGATTGATTGAGGTTTTTCAAATATATGAAGAGAGAGTAATTAGAGTTCAAGTGTTATCTAAGCTAGCTACAAGATGTTTAATTGAATACGAGTGGAATCTATCTTCACCAACGGATCACTGACCTTGTGTCATCCAAGCCGAAGATGTTTAATTAAACTAGGGTGGATGGAATTAAATCCATCTATCCCACCACCGGACCACATATTTTAGTAAAGAACATGGTCATAATTTCTATTATTTAATATAATTCATTATGTATCTTACTTCTTAGATGTACTTAATAATGAGGCTTTCATATGGTTTTAAGTGATTGACTTGATATGTCATTGTTGTCAAAGATTTTGAATTAAACATTAAGTTTTTTATTTTTATAGAATTTAGATAGGTGGAGGAAGGGTATGTTTGGAACAATGGTGTAGGAATTAGATTATGTGATACTAAAAATTAATTTTGTGAGGTTTTTGAATATATTAGGTATATTTTTTTAGAAGCATATTTAGTTGTTTTAGTTATAGTGATTATGTAATGAAGAAAATTTATATTGAAAAAACTATTTTTGCAACTATTAACTAAATGGTTAAGAGATGAATAGTATTTTTGCAACCATAAGCTGAATGATTAATAAATAAATTTCCATATATGCTTTATAAGTTTGTGATATAACTTAAATAAATTTAAAGAAAATTTGATATTTTATTTTAATTTATAAAAATATTATAACATATCCTCGATCTTGAAAACAATACTCTAACATTTTTTAGTTATAAATAACATAGACCTCCTTCCAAAAGAATGGTAAAATGTTGAGAAGAACTAAGTGAGAAGTAAATTATAAGATATAACAATACTCTAAGAATTTTTAGTTCTAAATAACATAGACCTCCTTCCAAAATAATGGTAAAATGTCCAGAAGAACTAAGTCATAAGTGAATTATGTATTATATTTAATTGTTAGTAAACTCATAATTTTGAATGTCCTAAAAGTCAAAAGGAACTATGTCAAAAGCGATTTTTTCCCTAAAAGGTAAATGATGCATTAAATTAAATTCATAGTACACTTGTATTTACTTACTTTAGTTGAGGAAACCCATGATATAAGGATATCAATGTGGCATGGTGATGAGCTTTAATCATACACAAATAAAATAAAATTTGATTCTTTTGATTCTTAGTATTCTTGTGAAATTGAAGTTGTTGATAAACTTAAAATTGATTATGGAAGAATTTTTTTTCTTTTTATATAAGTGTATATTGATTTAAGTATATTAATGCAGCGATGATTACAATGATACTAAGGATTTAGGGTTTGAAGCTACGATTTAATTCCTTCATTCACATTCTTAAGGTGTGAGGTTAGTTTTTAGAAGAGAGAGTGCTTACTAATCCAATTTTATTGATACTATTGGTGTCAAACATTCAAACCTGATTTTGTTACGGATATATATATATATATATATATATATATATATATATATATATATATATATATAGATTGTTGTTCATTGTAGATTAATGCTTTTTATAATAGGAGAGATCTACAAAAATAAGAACTAGAGAAACAATCCAAAACTAGCCTAAAAGCTATCTAAGAGACAAAGCAAATCATTAGATAAGATTGTAGCTAATCCAACAAACACATAAGACATGAGAAACCCAAGAATTAGAGAAGAGGAACCAAAACTTTATTAGTCCATTAATGAATTTAAGATGCCTTTTATAGCCTTACATAGTCTCCATGTCCAAAACCCTAATCAAGGTGTGCACATCACTAAACGCTAAAAAAACATTATATGAGATTGCAACTAAATGATAAATGATATGCCACTCAAAATATGGAAACTAACTATAATTACTAATGCTCAAGCATGCAACTCAAAACTAAAGGAGATGCTTCTAACTAATTAGCCAACACTAATAATAAATAATGCATATTCTATATAGAAGGGTGTGCCCTCAAGGGAGGTGCATTTCTCTCTCAAGTTGGTGGTTGAGTTGGAAATGAATTCATTCTTCATAGGAATTGTTCTCCCTCAAGGGGGCACACTTCTTTCTAGGGACAATGGTTGATCTAGCAAGGCAATCCTTCTCCCTAGAGTGTTGTTCTTGGGGCACAAACTCTTGTTCCTTATCAGTTCCTCCCTTTTAAGTGGAAATCATCTGTGCTTTCCTCCTAGTTTAAGAATGGCAGCAAGGGTAGGGAAGAAAGTTGTTATATATGAGGCTAGTGCTACTATGGGGAGTATCTTTGGTGTTTAGAAATGAACTTCCATACTGAAAAAGGATTACTTGGGCTATGAAAACTACGGTGAGATAAAATAATCCATGGTATCCATAAAACATTTGTTACCAAAGTGTAATGAAGGAGATAACAAAAAAACCCAATGCTTTAATGGAGTCATGAGGGAGCCTATGTGCTGTGGATATGGGGAGTGGAATATGTTGAGATGAGATGTCTTGGGTGGTATTCATGAGTGGAAAAATTGTAGTATTCCTTGTAGAGGTCGTGGAATGTATGATACAATGTCAAACAAATGATGCACCATTGTGTAGAGAATGATAAGGTCCATTCCGAAGGGTTGTTTGATTAGAATAGAAGCAAATGGATGTGGGTGAAATATGTATATAAAAACATGTGGTGGTATACAGTGGATGAAATAACATGAAAATGCCATAAGTTAATGAGGGAGACGGGAAAGCAGCATGGGTGTATGGAAAAAATCCAATTGAAAGTGTTTGCAATACTGGGTATATATAAGAGAGTGACTAGTGTCATGTATTGATGAAATGACCATAATGTGTAGTTGATATTCCATAATTGAAGTGTGGGTAGCACTCGTGGATGAATAATCTACGAAATCAAAATCCCTATGAGTTATTCAAAATATTCCTTAAGTGTAACCCAACCCAAAAAATGTCCCTTTTCTACATTGTTTAATGAATAATTAATGTGTTCTCATTGGTTTTTTGTGTAGGTGCAAGTATGAATAGAAGAGGTACACAACACATTTTGGTGGAGAGTGACTAGAAAGGAAATGGAATGGTGATTTGGAGAGGGAGTTAAAGGATAAGATATATTGAGAAGAGGATTGGTCTATGGTAGAGAGGGATTTCTTTCTACAATGTTGACAACGTGCTGATGGTTTGGATATGGAAATGTACTTGATAAACAATCCATGTCAAATGTTTATTGTGCTAGGAGGGTTCAAATCTATGAAGCTACGACTGGTGAGGCCGAAGGTCAAGATAAATAGTAGTATCCTCTAGTGTTTCTAATGTGTGAATTGTGTTATTTTTCATTTTAGTTGTTAAGAGTTTGAATTTTTCACAGTGAACCTAGCTAGTAGAAAAATCACATAAAGCTTGCGAGAGAGAGAAGAGAAGTGAGAAAAGCTTGGGAGAAAGAATGAAATTGTATTATCCAGAATGAGTAAAATTAATCATGATATACACCATAGTAGTGATTCTAGAGAGATATTAGAAACTCAATGGAAGCCATGCTTTATGGAGGTTGCATGGATTTGTGAAGTAAAAGCCATGTTTTATGTTTTATGGAGTGTGTAATATTTCGAACACCCCCCACCCCCCTTAACACTACTAGGGTGTAGATGATGAATGGGTCCCAACAACCAAGGCCATGTTAGCTATCCATTTTACAATGCATCTAAGAATGAACACTAAAAAATAGATGAAAGAGGGAAAACCTTATGGGAAAACCCCCCATTAAAGTACAATGTATCAAAGCAGAAGAAAGAAAGGAAGATGCTAAGAATTTATGAGATCCACCATGTGGTAGACAATCTCCAAAAACCAGAAAAGATGACAAGTTAGTGAAGCATGATCTAAACATGGCAGACAATAATACGCTCCAATGAATGTGCTCAAGTTGAAATGTCGTGATTGATACCAGTCAACAACATTCATATCTCTCCAAACAACTAAGGTGAGAACCTACACCAAGATGGTCGGGCTAGTCAGAGTGCTCCAACGTGTAGAAGTAAAGATCATAATAGTCATCAAAATAGTGGTGATTGGAATTGTAAATGGGGCCTAATCAGTCAAGTCAAGAGTGGATGAGAATGGTTCTCGTGTATCGTGGATGAAACAGATATGTAGGAATTCCTCAAACAGTTGCTTAGATGTTTCCATGACCGATCATCAATCCAACCACATAAAATATTCGGAGTTGGTACCTTGCCAAGATGTTGTTGAATATGCCTCTTATTCAATGAGTTGAAGGAAGGAGAACTGGAAAAAGGCCATGGATTCCTGAAAGGAGGATGATGTTGTCTCTGATCATGATGTCGATATGTGGAGGATGTAGACCTTGAAGCTGATGTTGTAGAGTCTAATGCTTCCAAGATCTCTAATGTTGGTGATGAAGAGTCTAATGCTGACAACTTTGATAGATTTGAAGTTGGTGTTGATGCTAACCATGTAAGATCCAAAGATGTATAAAAAAGAGGTGTAATAGATGGCTCTCACAACTCATTAATAGAAGAGTCATATTGTAGGGCTCCTCCTGAATCTCTATCTAAATTATACTTAACATTTAACCATTTATCAATTCTCAATATAAATTGTAGAACGAAAACGTGCATTTTATTTATAAAAGAAAGCTAATACTTACTTTCCGCAACTTCGAATTCCAAATGAGGGTTTGCACATTAAAATAGATCTAGATTCAATACATCTCATAAGTTCAATGTAAATGAGAAATGCGGATCACCCGCTTCACTAAACCCAATAAAATCACTGCATAAATTTCAATACAAAAGAAAACTTAAAGACAAGAAAAACATGTCCATGACAGTCGATCTAGCAGTTGAAGAAGTCACAGAAGGGTTTACTACTTAATCCGATCCAAGATTTTAACAATTTACGGAAGGAATCCTCGATTGAACTCCTTACCACACTAGAAGTAGTATTCTTCCTCGCAGTCCCCTGAGCTAATAGGGGGTCGCAAGGAACATACAAGCACAAAAAATCATAAGAGACCTCCCAATATCCCAAAGTAATTCTCAACCAAACTCACATAGATCACACTATTCTCAAATTTCCATTATGGAATCCATCCAACATTAGGGAGCACAATTTTTTTTCCTCTTCATTCTTAAATAGAAAGATCTTTTTCGACATGTGTCGTCTCATGCAAAATTGATTAATTTATTGATTTTCTAATATTCATTCTCATGCAACCATGTGTCACCTCCACATGAGGGTGCACATAAGTTCCACAATTTGGTCTTAGTTGTCTCATTAGTCTAAAATCCCAATCCCTAAATTAGTGGGTGCATGTGGAGCTTAACTCAAAATATCTACCAATCTAGATTTGCTCCAACATCAAATATCTCTTATTTATTTATTTTTGATATTTATTCAATGCATGTCTTCCTAAATCAGTGGGTGCACATGAAGTCTACTTCAAAATATCCCCTCCCTAATATTTTCTCAAATTTAAATACTTTTTCATTTAATTATTCTCAAATCTAACTTTAACATATGCATAATTCAAATATGTGTCTAAATGTTTAGTGTCGATATGCAAGCAATTCCATTTCTTATCGTTGTCTAGGTACCACGTCTATGGGTCCTTATGACAAATTTCTTGTCCATGTCCTCGTGTGGGGAGTGCGATGTAGTAATTAGGAATCATTACCGTAATCATCCGACTACATTCTATGGAGACTAATGGCGATTGAGGAATAAGATCGTCCTTATTGCATGCCCCTCAACACATCGTACACAACCAAATCTTTATGGCATCGCCCGTACGACACATGATACCCGAGTGAGTTGATAGGGTTTTCGACTCATGTATGGAATTCTATTTCAGAACCGACCGTTTGTTATCGTACCTCTATGTATGTTTCTCTTTCTTTATGACCCCCTTTTATTGCACTTGAGAGTCAGTTGATAATTCATTTTACCTGCCACTGCACACACTAAAATCACACATTAGTAGCGATGCACCATATAAAGTATATCATCATGCATTATTCATCTTTATTCTATTCTAGTTAAACAAGTGGCATTTATTCACATCTACGAAAATACAAGCATTTTAGAACATTTGCAAAATATTTTTAATATCCTTTTTCATATATTGTGTATGATGACTTGGTGAATTTCGACAATAACAATTAGCTGTTGTGCTCGATTTCATTTCTATGAAATAACAATTATACTGTTCTTTTCTTGGGTAAAAAAAAAACTATAATTGCACATGTAACAGAATGCAACCATAATAAAATGAATTTAAGACGAAATATCAGTAAATGGTTATTTTTTTCCCCAGAAAACTCCAAGTTTTTATTTCCAGAGAGAAATGCAAATACAATGCTTATAGGTGCATGCAATATTAGACCTTTTCAGAACTATATCCAATGATCTTCAAAATATCTCTAACCTCCAAAATATCATCAAAATAGGTCTCTTAATAGATTAAGACCATAAGAATGCCTTATCATTACGAATGTTCAGTTCTTCACCACTTTGCATACAATGTTGCTTTATGATCATTTTGGAATTTTCTCTTTTTTTCTCGTGTCTTACTTGGTTTAACAACGCCAATTTTAATATGATTGCTAGCTTCCGTCACTTGGATGCCAAGAGTTGTTCCTTGAATTTATTGTTTTTCACCACTTTGCTCTGCCCCATTTATTAAGGATGAAAGACACCTTCTATTGTGAGTCATAGATTCCATCAATGGCATATCAACAGTAGTTGCTCCATTCAATTATTGTATTTGAATGGTCTCTAATGCCTCCTTTCCTAAGGATGAAACACCCAATTTTTTTATTGTTATTGACATCATCAACCATCATTAGGGTGTTAAATTTTGAGCATTAATTCACAATACTCTAGGATCTTCACTGAGAGAATAACATATACAGTATATCAATGCATAACAATCACAATAAGCAGACAAGCATCACAAGAATCAAAAGCATGAGAGACAAGAGACATAGAGTTTCCATGGGGAAAACCCCACAACTTCCTCAGAGATAGAGAGAGTAGTGGCTCAACCAAATTACAACCAAAATACACTTGAGATAGTCTCCTAGTAGCAGATGATCCTCCTCCTCACTAGTGTGCCACTTTCTGAGTGAGAGAAGTGTGAGTTTTCGAGTGATGAAAATAGAGATCTCCCGATCTCTATTTATACTAGCCAGTTTGCCCAGTTACACTATGGGGCCGACTTGTCTATCTCGATACATCCACAATATAATATATATTTCAGGGCTGACCCCACACATGGTGGTCTAATAACCCATCGGCAAGTACACACACTTGCGATACTTGTCAATCCACATGACGACACTTCCTTATAGAGGAATAACACATCTCTTATAAGGGTACAATAATATATATCAAATATATAGATGAAATACATTCCGAAGTTACATATACATCAACATAGGGTATACAAATCAACTTCCCCTTGCATTTGTTTTGTTTGATCACTCCGACCTGGTTCAGTTCCCGCGATCAGTGAGGTGGCCAAAGTCAGAGTTCAATTAAAATTTGTTCCTTCAACCACAAATCAACTAGATTGATAAAGACGTGCTGATATGTAATGAATTGAATGAATATAATACTCATTATTGGAGGGAAAGACAAGTTGTTGTTTTTTTGTTTTAACTCCAATTTTTGCCTTGTGCTTTTCAAAGCGATATGATTCACGATAAGCCTCTTTGCCATATTTGTTGATTGGTTTTGATTTCAGAAGATAGTTATTAAACTGGGAGGACACATTAATAACTAAACACACACATTATGACTTGCCACACTATAAAATGAAAATCGAACGAGATAAATTTAAAATTAGGGCAAATTTACTGTTGGTGGTGTAATCAATGATTTCTTATACTGTTTTTCCCATGAGTTAAATAGTTTTTCCACTTGTTGACAAGTGACATCAGGGAAACATGATGCCAATTGTGTTGCAGTTTCCTTATTTGATTGATTTCTTGACTTATCATATTCAACACGGAGTTGAATTCTAATATTTAAAGGCAAGAATCTTCTTTGTTCAAACTTTCAATCCATCCATACTTTCATGAACATTAATGCCTTGCATTCAATTATTGTTATTGAGGTAGACTTGTGCAGGTAAAGTTGCCGATGGAATGAATGGGGATGTTGCAGTGGATCAATATCACCGCTAAAAGGTAGAAAAAATATATATTCAGAGGATAATCTCAGTATTTATTCTAGCTTGTCATTATGCATTGTTTTCTGTGATTGTTGATGGGATTTTAGATTATTTGCGAGGATCTGCAGGAAGATGTTCAACGTCTCAAATATATGGGAATGGACGTCTATCAGTTTTCTATTTCTTGGTCTCGCATATTTCCCAGTAAGTTGAAGGAGCGTTCATATATTTGTATCTTCGATTCTTCCAATTTGAGTACTTTCGTCTTCCAATATAACTTTCTAGTAATTTCCATTATTTTACAGGGGGTTCGCCCAGACAAGGAACAAATCAATCAAGAGGGAATCCCTTACTATAACAATCTCATAAATGATCTCCTCATGAATGGTATCGGAAATAAAATAATGTTTTGAAGGAGGTTGGGATTTTCTGGCTGTTTTTGGCTGAAATGTCACAAAATATTTTTTTATGAATTAGATTCTTTTTTCCCCTCAAATCATTTTATTAATGTAGAAATAGATTTAGTATTCCTGAGAATCCAGGACACCCAATTTATGTAAATTTGACCGTTGATATAATGAATTCCTAGAAATTATTGCTAGATTCTATCAAAGGATAGTAAGAAAAAAAGAAAAAAAGCCAAAAGTTCTCATGTTTACGATACTCTGAATGTTATCAGTGCTCCTTCTCCACAGGTAAATTATGTTAGTGAGAGGATGCCTGGTTTCAAAAAAATATTCTCTTCAACTTGGCAATCCTACTTCCATCTTTGTTTCATTAAATAATATTCTTATTTTGACTTTTCTGCTTTTATTTTAATCCTTGAGTGGATATCTATCTGCTCAACCGTATGTCATAATTTCTCCATTTGGTTGTAAATTTTGATAACAGGTCTGTATCAAAATTGGTGATACGGTGTGGTTGCGTTTGTAGGAGTGCCTCACAAGCCCTGACATAAATCATGAATGCTATGGGTGAGAATGATTTTGAATTAAATATTCCCCCTTTCCTTGGCTTGCACCCAATATTTAATGTGGAATTACTTCTATCGTATTTTCCACCTCTCTTGGACACCTCAGATGTGGATGAGAATTTGGCCGCTACATAGCTCAATCCAGACTGCCTTGAACAAGCTATAGTGGATCAGATCATGGACGAAAAGATGAAGGGCACCCGCCAATAGAACATTCAACTCTGCTGGGTTTTCAACGAAGGGAAACTTCTTCACCAAGGCAAGTGGCTCACTAGGAGTCAAATTCAGCAGAAGTTTCCCCATTTGATTAGGAATATTGACGCAATGGATACCATTTCTTCCTAAGGGGGAGAAATGATCCAGATGGACATCAATGGCCACCCAACTATTCCACTAGTTGAAAGACACAGTTTTTACATCTTGGCAGTTTTTTACGGGTTTTTAGGACATGAACTTCCAACGCTCTTTTGAGGCCCTAAACGACAAATGTTTGCCATGACAACACCTAGAAAAATGCTAAAGGCATTGTTTGGATCGAAAACAGGAAGTATTTCTTGACAAAACCTTTCCAATAGGATACCAAGTGCCCCAAATGGAGATCGTATGCAAAAGTTGTATCCTCAGGAATTCGACGTATCAACTAATAACATCAAGGCCCACAAACCTTTTGGCGTTTCATCTCACAGGGTTAGGGTTTTTCAATTATGTTTGATGTTAAAAAGGCCTTTGCATTGCCATTTTATGTTTAGGGTTTTTTCATTTATGTTCTGGCGGATTAGCGTAGCCCACACATTTCTTTTCAAAGATAAGCTATCAATATACATAGTTAGTTTGTATTGCTTTACAATTTACAATGTTTTTCTAGTCCATTCATTAATGGAATTTGGGTTTTATTGTGCTACTGTGTTTTATGGAAAATATTCGTGTGTATTTATGTTTTATATCAGTGCATGTCTCAAAATAATCCAGATTAGTTTCTCAGTGCATGTCTCCAGCGAGATCTGAATAGTGAGAGTTAGGTCTATAATTAGTTGAGTTTGGGGAAAACCACCCTCGTCGGCCCAAGTAGCCTTAATTGGAGGGAGAAGAAAAGAGAGTTGATAGAGGAGGATATCCTATTAAGTTGTTATTCGAGAAATCCCTTGTGCGACAGAGGAACAAGATGATGGATAATTTTTCATAGATCCTTTGACGAATGTCGACGGTGCCTGATGCACCAGCAACGAGCAGACGTTTCAAAGGTGTGACTCCCTTCAAGGTACAAGTTAACTTTGAAATTCCCTGATTTGAATGCCAAATATATGCAGATTCTTTGGAGAAATGGTTAAATATGTTAGAGGGTTATTTCTTTGTTCAAATTTTTTTCGACAGTGAAAATATCACCTTTGTGCTCATTAAGTCCCTCCCCCATGTCAGAGATTGGTGGGACATTTCTTGCGGGGGGCATGTGAGAGAATATTATGAAATATACAAGACATAACCCACTTTGGTAGATTTTTTCAGGAACTATGATGACTAGTACACTAGGTGGATGACTTTGCGCCAAGAGAGAGACTAGACGGTGTCAGATTTCACCAATATATTCCATATCTTGCACTCAAAGATGAATATTAGAGACACCAAATGATACATTTTCCTAAAGTACCACAATGGTATGCACAGGTACATTTAGGTAGAGACGGATTTCCTGCACATATTCTCACTAGGAACCGCTTATCGACACACTGTTATGATCAAGCAAAAGTTTAAGAAAAAGAATAAGTGGGAGTTTGGGTTTGCAAATTCAACAGTAGCGGAAGCCTGGAAAAGGTGTCCCTAACTCACAAAACAAAGGACAGAATAAGGACGACCAAAATCATGACAAATAACCCAAGCTACAGGCAAAGAAGGGTAATGGGAAATCGAAGGAGGACACCAGAAAGTGGTGTGAGTTCCATAAAATCCCCTCACACAATGCTATTGAATGTCGCTCAAAACAATCATTGTTGGTTGAGATGAAAACCCCATAGCCATAATCTAGCTCGGACTCTGAATCAGAGCAAGAAAGTGGAAACTGGATCATTGATGCAGAACCTAGTGCCACCATCACAAATGCAAAGATTCGACCAGAAGTGTATGAGGAGCCAAAGGAAGAGGAGCACCTCTTTCATTCACAACCATTGGTGAAGGGGAATCTTCTACATTTCATTATTGACAATGGTAGCCAAAAGAACCTTATCTCGGTTGAGGTCATCAAAAGATTGAAGTTGAAGACAATTCCACACCCCCAACCATATACCATTAGTTGGTTGAGCCAGGGATGAGACATCTGCGTCAGTCAACAATGCCACTTTTTCTATGGCATCAAGACCTTTAAAAATGAGGTACTATGTGATGTTGCCACACTTGAAGTTTGTGATGTTCTTTTATGACAACCTTATATGTGGAAATTCCATGTTGTTTATGAGTCTAGGACCCTAATGTCATTATTAATTTGGAGGGCCAAATCTATAGGATACCTAGGACAGTCCCAACTATTGCAGTTTCTTTGATCTCTGAAAAGCAATGCAGGAAGGTCATCTCTCAAATTGGGAAATTTGTCCTCTTCATGGTTCATTTAGAAGGTGGGCGGAAGGTCACTACAATTTCCACAAGCTTAGCACAAGGTCTCTCTAAAGAACAAAATCAGGTCTACAATATTGTAGAAGGGTACAAGGACATCTTCGCTTCCCCTGCGGGGTTGCCTCTACACTGCCATGTCAAACATCCAATCGACTTACTACCGGTTTCCCTTTTACCCAATGAACCAATATACATGTGCTCTCTTCTGGAAAATGAGGAAATAGAATGCCAAATTCATGATCACATCCAAAAGGGCCACATTCAACCAGGATCCTCACCTTGCAATAGTCCAATTGTGTTAGTGCAGAAAAAGGATGGGACATGGTGACTCTGTATTGATTACAGAGTCCTAAACAAAATCACTATCAAGAATTGATACCCGATCCCCCGGATTGACAATATTCTTGATCAAGTTAAGGGCGCCAAGTTCTTTAGAAATATTGATCTAGAGACGAGCTACCACCAGGTTCCAATTGAACAAACTGATGTATGGAAGAAAACCTTGAAGTCTAGAGAGGGCCTCTTTGAATGGTTGGTCATGCCATTTTTCTTGACTAATGATCTAGCGACGTTCATGAGGATGATGGATGATATCTTATGGTCGTTCACAAACTCCTTTTTGGTCATGTATCTTAATGAAATCCTCATCTACAACAGAACCTAGGAAGAACATATGCATTATATTTAGCAGGTCCTGAGTACCCTATGGCAAAGCAAGATATATGCCAACCTAGAGAAATGATCATCTGGCATGTAGAGAATTCGGTATTTTGGATACATCATGGATGAACATGGGGTGCATGTGGAACCATCTAAGATCCAATTCATTCACGATTGGCCAACCCTGAAAACCCTAACAGGGTTCTGTAGCTTCTTGGGCCTTTCTAACTTCTATCGTAGGTTTGTGTTGGGGTTCTCTCATATCACTTGGACCTTAAGCCAAGTGACCAAGGGTGGAGCTAAAGGAAAGTTCACCTAGTTGGGGTTGCAACAAAAATCATTCAAGGATCTGAGAAATCACCTTTGCTCAACGCCAATCCTCACTCTGCCAGACTTACAACAACCATTCGATATTGAGACATATTCCTTGGACTATGCTATCGGTGTAGTCCTCACTCAAAAGGGACATCCGGTGGCCTATCACAGTTAAACACTATCTGATATTATTCACAGATATCCCACCTATGAAAAGGAGATGTACTCCATTGTGCAGGCATGCCGATAATGGAAGAATTACATTCTTGGAAAGGAAACAATCATCCACACTGATCAATGGCCCCTGCAATTCATGTAGAAACATGAAAAGTTAGAGAATGGCTTCCATCAGAAGTGGTCAACGTACTTGCAACAATTTGATTTGAGAAGTACAAGAAGGGTAGCATGAACCGCATTGCAGAATTCCTTAGTCGACCCTTTCTCATGGCACTAACTATGGTTATAAACTCCTATGGGCACGAGACATCTGGGTGGCCCCAATTATATAACAGTGACCCTGACTTCCCTGCTATATATCAGACACTGGGTGCAAGTAAACAAGTTCCATATTTTCACCTCTAGGATGCACTTTTGTGCTATCTGGGTCATGTTTGTGTTCCATCAAGTGAATGTGCAAAGCTAATTTGGGAGGCACCCTACAGTCAGGTGGATGGACACTTTGGCATGGAGAAGCCAGTAGAAGTAATTCAGAAGCATTTCTACTAGCCAAAACCTTGGAAGGACGTTGATAGGTATATTTGATCGTGCAATGCCCGTGCCATTGCTAAACCTGCCATCAAGAAGCAAGTGCTGTACACTCCTCTACATACCCCATAAAATCCTTGGGAATAAGTCTCAATGGATTACATGTCAGGTTTTCCCTCTAACAAGAATGGTCATGACTATGTTTTTGTGGTTGTTGATCGGTTCTATAAGATGACCATTCTAGAACCATGTATGAAGAGTATCACAACAAAAGCCATTGCTAAGCTCTTCTTTGAGAGTGTTTGGGTTCATTTTGGTCTATCATGAGCCATTGTTTCATATCAGGACAATGGGTTCCTCAACACCTTCTAGTCCTCCTTATGGTCTTTAATGGATACCAACATTACCTAATCGACTTCCTTCCACCCCCAAACAAATGGGAAGGAAAAAGTGGTCAATAGGATTATTGTGCATATCCTGCACATGTACAACTCCAACATCCACACACATGGGATGAGAGTTTTCCATATGTTTAACATAGTTACATCAAATCCCTCCACAACTATTGGCCACAACCACAGGGGCTTCACTCAATAAACCACTATCATAGCACGTTTGTTCGTGGCATATGAAACAATACCCCTAATTTCACTAAATATTGGAAAATGCCTTCCAAAATTATTTTTTTAAACCCCCTCCCAATATGCCTTCCCAATTTTAAAAAACCCCTATTTTCACTAGATATTGTATGTATCAATTTTTTCATTAACATTTTTTATACCCCTTTATATTTCTACCTAGTATAGGGTTGGTGCAAGGTAATGATACCCAATTATGACACATTAGTTGCAATGACATTAAGGAAAAACAGAAATATTATCATTAAAATGAATGATTAGAGGTACCTACAAAACTTTTCCCGATTAGGTGTAAAAAGATGAAACGTAGAAAAACGGATGACCTTTCGGAATATATAACTTTTATTTATGGAAAAGTGGTATAACCACCCCAAAATGTCATTATTCGAAGATTGGTATGTTATTTGTTTTCTAAAACATAATGCACATGTTTTTGTTGACCTACCTATTTGCTATGTAAAATTTCAATTTATGAGAAAAAATATATGTAGAGGCCTAGGCAACAGACAAATCTTTTGTGGAGCTATTTTTCCAAAATTTTAAAAGTTAATTTTATATTTTTTTTAAATTACTGAAGTCAATGAAGCCCTAAAAGGACATGGTCAAGTTTTAATCCACCATATCATGGTCTAAAAATAATCAAAATGCTTTTTTTTATTATAGATTGTAGGTATTTTTATGCTCTTATGTGGGTTCTTTTCCATTTTCGAAATAGCTAAGCCAATCAAAAGTTATAGGCCAAATAAATAACCTATGTTTTTTACGAATTTGACATGAGTGCAGTTTAAAATGAATTAAAAATAGAGAACAACAATAGATCTATTAAAAAATTATATATTTGGAATCTGCACACAGAGCTCAACAAGTGTGTGCAATTTCATTTGCAGTGCACTCGTGGAGCTTATGCAGAACTAGCTGTGAAAAACAAGAAGTTGCAGCATTTGATGTGTTCTACCATAAATCATAGATAAATTAGACCGAGCCTAAAGGTGCAGTCCGAAGCTAATTCCAAGCCTGCAAGGGTGTCAAAAAAAATTTGAATTCAGACACGCTTGCGCGCACAGAATCTTGCATGCTCTATAGCGCGCGTGCTCCTGTGCATGCATGCGCTTCTGTGCGTGCACGCATTGTTGTTTTACATGTTTTTTTTTTATCTATCTATCCCTAACGAGCCCCCCCCCCCCAACTATCTATAACCCACCCCTCTTCCCTTCCTATCCACCCAATCCTCCCCCCCTTTATTCCACGAGGGTATCCATTGCGCTAGATGTATCCAAGTCTTGGGGACTTAGGGAATTGGACAAGGTCAAGGGAGGATACCTAAGACTCGAGCCTTAAAGGAATCTTATATCCATCGCGGGCTAAGAAGGTTACCTCCACCAACTAGACATGGCCTGTTGAGGTATCATTGTATTGTGATTGAGGATGGAAGTGCCATTATATGGTTTTGAACTTAGTATCTATATGTCTTAGGGCATTGGAAATGGTTTTCCAGGGAAGAAGTATTCTATCCATCAAATACTAAGAAGGTTTTCTCAACCAAGGCCCATCATGTGGTTATAATTAGCATCATCATCATCTTCATAATCATCATCATCATCGTTGTCATTGTCATCACCATCTTCATCATCATCATCATCATCGTTTTGGTCGTCATCCCCACCACCACCGCCACCACCACCATCATCATCATCTTCATCATCATCGTTGTCGTCGTCGTCATCACCATCATATTCATGGTCTTCATCATCATCATATTTATCTCCATCATCATAATCTTTATCTCCATCATCATCATATTTGTCATCATCATCATCATCATCATCCTCATCATCATCGTCCTCATCTTCATCATCGTCATCATCTTCATCATCATCATCATCATCATCATCATCATCTTCATTATCATCATCATCATCATCGTTGTCATCGTTGTCATCGTTGTCTTCATCATCACCATCAACATCATCATCATCGTCATCGTCATCACCCTCTTCCTCATCACCATCATCATCATCATCATCATCTTCTTCTTCATCATCATCATCATCTTCATCGCCATCACCATCTTCATCATCATCATCATCATCGTTGTTGTCGCCATCACCACAACCACCACCACCACCACCATCATCATCATCATCGTTGTCATTGTCATCACCACAACCACCACCACCACCACCACCATCATCATCATCATCACCATCGTCGTCGTTGTCTTCATCATCATCATCATCATCATCATCTTCATCACCATCATATTCATCTTCATCATCATCATCGTCATCTTCATCATCATCTTCATCATCATCATCATCCTCATCACCATCTTCATCATCATCATCGTCGTCGTCATCATCGCCCTCTTCCTCATCAACATCTTCATCATC